>JAWWMO010000096.1:10780860-10795050 GCA_035047845.1 Dendrocincla fuliginosa | reverse complement strand
ATATCTAGATACCTGAAATTCCAGGTGTTGCCTGCATTTTTGGACCTTTGCAACAGTCAGTAAGTAAAGGTAAGTAAAGTTCATATCCAAAAGAAACAAAATACAAATGGCATACTTGAGTAGGCACTTGCTCAAGCAAACAGAAATATCCCTTCCAATAACAGCACAAAAAAGTTCTCATGAGCAAAGTTCCATGTTTTCCTGTGTAGAGATTGCTAAACACCCAAGTATGGTAGTGGACATTCTCCATCTGTACAGGTTTCAGGAGAGATCTCTCATCCTGCAGCAGAGCCATGTGGTGGATGCACACAGCAGCCTCAGCTCTCACCAGCCAGCCCCCAAACTAAGAGATGAGGCTTTTCCACATGGAAAAAAAATGCTTGGGCTATTGCCTCTCAGTGATGACAGTAGCCAGAGGCAAGAAGGGATGACAGAACAGCACAGCCCACATGGTGATGGATCCTGGGCTCTCCAGAGTGCTGAGCAGGGCACCAGCAGCTCTTCTACCCTACTCTGGGGGGACAGCAAGTCCAGATCCTTCCTCCAGGTGTGGGGCCAGGCCCCATCGCTGCTGCTTTTGAGGAGCACCAACACATTGGCTTCCAAAAGCATGGAGACTTGGTAAGCGGAGAGGGACCTGGCACTGTGGGTGAGTGCCAGCAGGATGTGATTTCTGGAACAGAATGTCCCTTTCTGCTTTTCCCTGCCAACAGAGAACTGACCCACAGGGGTGTTGGACTCACTACCAGGGCTGGCCACTAACCAGCTAAGTCCTTCAGATCCTGGCATTGCCCAGGGAAAGGCGACAAGGGCAGCCTGCAGGGAGTGAATGCTCTGGCAGACAAGCAGGTTCTGGTGCAGAGTTGATCCTGAGTCATAATTTTATCTCTATGTCCCAAACAAATAAAATTGTTTCAGCACAGATTTATGGTTATTGACATTATTGAATGAGACGGTAATAGCTTTGGCTCCAGCTACTCTTAAATCTTGGGAAAACTCTCAATAAGACAATACTCTTCATTTCCTATTAATACAATGGCTGGAGTTCCCAATCTGGGGGAACTTACTGAAATTATACATCAAGTAGATATGCTATCCCAGGAGGGCAGAACAAAAATGACTTGTTGCAAAAAGAAACTAATAAATAGTGCTGAATGAGAATCATATATCTGGAAGGGGCACACATGACTGAAATTAATGAGGACCCAGCAGTTTAACAGCAAAGGGATTTGTTTTGTTGTTCAGTTTATGAATGAACAAATTTTAGAAGCCACATTGCCTTGTTAAAAAGAGATTAAAAAATCACTTTTTCAAGAAGGAGAAAAGATTTATTTTAAAAATACTAATCTTTTAAAATATCTATATAAAAGGCAAAGACTACCAACTTTTAATTTTAAAAGAAAAATACTTTACAAGAAAAGGCAAAAAGAAGCAACTATTTTAATTTGGTAAAGAAATCCACCAGTAGGATGAATAATGGACTTCATTGTCAAATATCACAAACTTTTTTTATTGCAGAAAAAAAAAAAAGGGAAACAGAGTTATTTCACCATCACTATATATTTTCAGAATGAACTCTGGTGAATTTCTCCAAAGTCTAGAAGTGCACACCCTCTGCATTTGAGGTACAAAAGAGACTGGCATTTCACCTGAAACATTGTTCTAATATTTTTTAAACAAGTGCCTAAGCAAGTCTATCAGCTTTTTTATTTCCTTTATTTTCAGTATCAGCCTTTTTATTTTCTCTTGTTGGTTTGAAAGAAAAGCCATTTAAAAGCCAAACTCAGCTCATCTCCAGAAAGAAGATATAGGGTTAAGTCTTTTTTGAACCAAATCCAATGCTTGTGCTGAAAGTGTATGCACTGTATTCTGCATAAGATGGACGTCAGGAATAGCATGGGGAGAAGTTCTCATGCATGCGAATTCAGGATAGCTGTGCCATGAGAAGGGGAGGTTTGACACCACTGAAGTATGGGGGACATGAATAAGACAACTTAGATAACATTTAGGGCTACTTGTCCTCTAATTGTGGAGTCAATTAAAAAGTGCAGGGAAACATCAGTGCCAGTTCTAGGCCAGCTGGTGCTTGTGCTACCCTTGCTGTGTTTGCTAGCAGCCGTCACATGGCTGTCAGGGGGCAAGGGATTATAGGCTGGATGCTGGTGGAAGCACTTGAATGTGGGCTGATTCTCACTTATTTCTGGCAAAGGACAATAACAGTGAAGAGGCAAGGCCACAGAAAACACATATTACTTTTTTTGCCTTTTGTGTAAGGCTTTGAGGATTCTTGTCTTACCTGTCTCCATCCTACATTTCTAAATGAGGGTCAGAATTGCAGAGACAAAAGGCTGGAAGAAAGTAGGAAGAGAGATTGCATCACTGTCTGTAGTGGGTTGTGGTTTGGAATGTCCCTGTCTAAGGTGTCCTACAGAGTTTGATGCTGGGGGATTGTCACAACCCATCGCTACGGAGTGTGGTATTTGTCATAAATTCTCATCAAGCTGAACAAAGATGTCAGACACACGTCAGTGAACTCTTGCACTTTTATTGTACAGTCACCTCATCTCTGGTAACCAGCCCACTATTTAAGACTCAAGAAGGTTTTTTTAACAAGCGTTGAAGTCTTACAATACACTTCTCAAAAGTGATGGCTAGCACGCCCTTAATTTTGTACAGCACACTTCAATAAGTTCTCAAGTCCCACAAGAAACTTCTCAGAGGTGCTGGCTCATGAGCCACAACACCCTGCCACGAGCTCCCCACTCCCACAACAAACTGCAGTATGGAGTATGGAGTGGAACATGAGAGCTGTGATCTGCGCAGGCAAACCAAGGGAGGAGAGAAATAAAGGCAGAAAAGAGAGAATAAAACAGAGAATGCCAGTCCTTAGATCCCACACTGGTCCTGTTATATGGATGGTCTGGAGCTGGGGTAAATAATGAGAGTGAAAGAGAGGGGAAAAAAAGAGTGAACAACAAAAGGAGCAGCTGGAGGAATAAATGTTTTCATGTGCTTTGACTGCCAAGGTCAGCTATCATGGGTCCTTGCTCTTTGACTATGGCTCCACGTTAGAAATCCTCCACTGCAAAACTGAAAGAAGGGGAATCTTTCCCAGTGGTGATTTCTAGTTGTTTCTTTTTTTAAAGCTAGACAGTGTCACAAGCACAGCTCACAGTGACTCTTGTAATCCCCTTAGTTTGACCTGCCATGTCCATACCACTAGGGTTGTAAATGTTGGAGAAAGAGGCTGTCATTTGACTGGACAGGAGTCATATACAGGGCTGAATGAGTATAGCATCATCTGATTTGCATTGAAGTATGTATTGGGAATACAGAATTAATTTTCTGCAGCCTTCACTTCAATTTTGCTGTTCCAGAAGTTGTGCTCATGGACACAAAGCTGGCAGAGCTTTGTTTCAACAATATGTGAAAACTGGTCTCTTATTTTCTCACTTCACTGAGGATTACTTATTTTTAGTGAGGGCAGAAATGATACTTTCACAGATTTTGTCAAAGAGACTTAATAGCACCTGTGTTTCTTTTGAAGATCTTCAGCTCCCCTCAAACACCTTTGAATTTTCTTTGGGTTATAGCAGGAGGACACTTCGAATAAAGGTGTCTGTGAATAGTCAGCTAAAGGGGCAAAAATATTATGGAATCCTTATAACCAACTATCCTCATCTGGATTTCAATATTCCATCTGTTGTTCACAGCTCTTGTACTGTGTATCATAGTGTAGAGAGGTTGCAAACTTACTCTCATGTTTGCCCTAAAAATCAAGCCCCATGACCTCACCCTGCAATCTTAACCCTCTTTTATTATAAAGGGACCAGGATCCTCTTTATTGTTGACTCTTCCAATATACTCCATGCAGCTGTCATAATCGTGCTTTGGAAGATTTAGATAAATCCAATGAAACCCCTTCAGAAAGATGCTAAGAGATTAAGCAGGATATCATATATTCCCATAATTTGCTGAGTACAGCTGCTGAAAACATTGAATCCAAGGAAGCATGGTATTGTCAGGGTGAAGGACAGTGGGTCTTCCTTTCTGCTGGTAAGAAATGGGTGATGTTTGAGAGCCTCCACCTCGAAAGAAGGCTGACCTTCAGGTCTATGGAGCCTGTGGGTAATGTAGTTCTTTGCCCAGGATCATTTTCTGGGAATACCTGCAGGAGCTCCCAGAACTCTTGAAAAGATAAGCAGAACCATGTAGTAGAAAAAGATCTCGAACTTCAATGTACAAGTAGAACAGGGTGCTCTTATTTTTGTATCAGTTTGAGGATGAGCATCTGTTTTTCATTGTCAAGATATTTGCCCTGGATGTCTTATGGATGGGGGAGTATCTTCTCTGATTTCTTGCGATCATCTTTTACTTTTTCCTTGCAAGATTTGCTTGAAAACCACAGTGTAAAACCACCACTTGGATACATGAACATTTGTAGCAGGGTCAGAATACTTGCTTTGTTCTTATCTTTCTTTTTTTTTCTTTTTCCCCTGAATAAAACATAGAAAAGTTCCAGGCATGATGCTATAGCAATTAATAATAAAAGGGAAAAATATAACCTAGGTACTACTTCCATAGCTGTCCAATAGTTCTAAAACTTCCCCAATGAAAATAAATTTTGAAAAGTAACTCCCTTTGGAACAGGGGTAGGCAATATATGGAGTGAATTCAAGCAGTGGAACACCACAAACTGAATGTTTACTGTAGTTTATGGATATTTCCTCGTCTTCATTCTCTTTCTAGATTTGTGTCAAAATTTGGCTGCAGAACATACCCTTTTGAGCTTTGCTGCTGCATAATTGCTTTCCCAAGTATTAAATACAGAAGGCTCTGCAACTTTTTAGTTTGGAAGTGCCCCAGTTTAGGCAGCAGCAGTTCTGAGGCAATGAAAATGTAATCGATGCTAATTGACTTTGCTTTTATTTATGTAGTGACTAATTTCCTTAAGGTTCTGCTCTTCTGACAAGCTTCCAAGTTTAGGCCCAAAGAATGGATGAAAACTGATATTTTTTTTTTAACTTTCCCCTGTCTTGAGGGAGGCTGTCATGGCCCAGCTCAGCCTGATATCTGGTTAGCTGTCAGGTTGCACAGGCAGAACTCTGCTGTACCAATGCTTGTGGAGACTGTTTAGAAGAAATAAAACCCAAAGCTAATTTATTTGGGAGCTGGCATAACACAACTACATGGGTAAGCAAATGTCTCATGCAGGGATAGGTCACTTCTAAGTGGTGAAAGGAGTCTCTATTCTGAGGGTTCCAGCACTGTTTTCACCAGCTCTGGCTCATGAGTCTCCCTGGGCTGCTGTTCTGTTCACCACTAATAGTCCAGGTGGCCCATGGCCCTGCACGGCTACCTGTGATCCACGAAAACTACTAAGTAATATAACTATATATATATAGTAATATATATATATATAATTATATATTATATTATAATAATATATAATAATATCTATAATATAACTATATATATATAATATAACTAACTAATAACTTATAAGTTTCTGTACTACTCAAAGAACTATGTCTGAAGCTCATCAGTTGTGCACACTGGTGTATCTCTGGTACTTGGTGATACCACAATTATAATGAAATTACTATTTACAGGTGAGTCCCAACTCTCTTGCCACAATGGAGGATAAATAGAGAAGCTTATCTTTTGCTGTGAGAAGCAGATCATTACTTTCAGATGCTTACAGTGACTCTGTTCACTCCTCAACAGATGAAACTGTCAGCAAAAAACAGCTCTGGATTTGTAAGGTTCATTCAGGCACAACAGGCTGGATTTTCATGATGAAACCGACCTTCAGAGATGCCCCAGAAGCATGCTACATGATGAAAGGAAAGCAGAGACAGCAGAGTGCACACCAAAAGCTGTTTGCTTCCATCAAGGGTACAAATTAGCTGAACAAAACCGGGTTTATCCGTTTCTCTGTCTGCCTATGTCCTGCTGCAGATTCAGGTCTCATGCATGGTTCTGGCACCTGGGAGGACATCAAATGCAGATAAAGAAAACTCAGAGGATGTGGCTGTTTTTTACCAGGTCAGGTGTCTCAGGTGTTATTATTTATGTGGAAAATGGTACTGTACAGTGTTTGAAAAACTGTGGTTCAACCAAGACAAATCTAACTAACTCCTAACAATCAGGGGAAGGCCTGGCTGAGAAATTAATAGTTCTCAGGTCTTTATCCACTTCTGAAACGTTTCATTCCTTTCTTCTCACCTTCTTTAGTTCTATCCAGAATTTTTTAAAAAACACCACCAAACCCCAACAAAAACAAGAAACAAACCCCTATTTTTCTAGGTTTGCTAAAGATAATCGCCTTGTCCTATCTGATTTAGCTAATCAATAATAATTTTAGTATAGCAGTAGTGCTGTTTTCCAAGAATCACAGAATCATAGAATGGTTTGGGTTGGAAGGGACCTTAAAGACCATCCAGTTCCAACCCCCTGCCATCACCTTCCACTAGGTCAGTTTGCTCAAAGTGCCCCCCAGCCTGGCTTTGGACACTTCCATGGGTGGGGCATCCACAGCTTCTCTGGGCAGTATGTGCTAGATCCTCACAGTCAAAACTTTCTCTCTTACATCTGATTAAACCTGTCCTCTTTCAGTTTAAAACCATTGCACCTTATCCTGTCACTGTCTGCTTGTATAAAAACTCCCTCTCTTATTCAGTCTGGATTTAAAGCACACTCTGCTGTCTTTGTGTTGATAAATGTCTTTGTGTAGCCTGTAGTAATGTGTTTCATGTCTCTCATACTAATGAGGGCTCTGATTTAAGTGCTCAGAAGAGTCTTTGACATTTTTCTCAGCATCACAGTGTCACATTTGAAAACAGACCACTGTGATACACTAAACAAGTGCTTTTCAGCCATAGTTTGGCTTCATAGGAAAGCGTCACATGAGGAAATAGAGGGAAAAAATATAGTAGCCATTTGGCATGAAGTGTCTGTTGGTTGGTGTGTTTTATCCCACCTGTAGTAACCTGTTCCTTGCTGGAGGCAAGCAGCTACTCTTGGGAAAATACCAGCAAAGCAGGCTGTCCTGGGGGAACAGAAGACTGCTCACCAGATGTTGAGAAGCTTTGCTGGGATACCCTGAGCCCCACAGAAGCATTGTCTGCCACATCCACTCTGTTCTTAGATTTGTTTGTAGATTCTTTAATGAGTTGTATCTCTCCCAGTGAAAACAAGTTTTTTTCATATATTCTTTCGATGATTACTGTTTTAGCCTTTTTGCAGATTTCACTGAGGCCTTAGGGATAGTTTCTATTATTGAGGCATAATATTTCTCCTGAAACAAGTACCATTTTTTCTAGGAAGTTACTGCACACGTTTCATGCTGTGAAAATGTTGACATGGAGAAATAATTCATGGAACTGAGAACTAGGAAAGAAGCTCAGTTCCTAAACTGGCAGAAAACAGTGCCCACCAAGAAATTCTCCACTACAACCTTGGGTGAGTGATGGCTCCGTCCTGATTGCTGTATATTTTTGCACCAGGTATTCACTGAAATGTTCATACAGTTAAGAAATGTAGTTCATTGCCTTGCTATAAACCAAGTAAATAAAATATTTTGTTTCATAGACATGGTGCCACACATAGGAAAAAATTATCAGTCATGTATTTTGTTGATAACTATTTCCACTGGGGTGATATTTTCCTACTTGTGTTTTTATCCCATAAATTTTATAGAATTTTTTACACACCTAAGATAACTCTTTTATTGGAGCTTAAACATTATTCCTTATATTAAAGCTTGATTTTGACTCTTTGCACCTCTAAGCAGCTTTATTGATATTCCCTAGTAGATGTTATGACAGATTGCTAAGACATGGTACAAAAAAAAAAAGATATTTGTGAAAACTGATGCACTATGTAGAATACAGAACCTAGAGATCCGTACTGGAGATTCAATTTATATTCTTCTCTTGGAGACAGCATACACAGAATAAATTATTCTGCATCACAAAGATATCATTTTCGTGCTACTCAGAAATTACTCTTATGTGGTGTTTGACAGCCAGACTATCTGGTTGCAATAATATTCTCTAACTGCTTGTTTAGGTTTTTAAGTTGTGATGTCAGATGCTGTGGCTATTTCTCATAAATTTCGTTATTTAATATGGTCCCACTTTTGAAGAGAAACTAAATGACATGTCTGAGAATATTTTGGAAAACTGCAAAGTGTTTCTATGCCTTTTCTTCTGTTTTGAGTCAAAGAGAGCTCAAACACATATTTTGCCACTGCTTGTCATTCAGTGGCCACTCTGTAAGATGCTAACATGAGACCCTTTTCGGGAGCAGAAATTTCCAGTAGAGGGTGCCTGTATTAAAACCTGTACTGCAGAACCTGTTTTAGTTTATAAATGTGAAAACCTTCAAAACAGGTTGTTTTCTCCTCTCAGCTCTGACATTGTCTTCTGCATCTGTTGTGCATACAGTCTGGCCCTTTCCCTTACGTTAGAGTTGTGCTTTTTCAGTATGTTTGGTTGGAGCAGCAGTTCAGCTCCTTTTACTGTCTCTCCCAGATAGACTGTTCAAACCAAAGTAAGGTATATTTGACAACAAATACCTTTGCATTTGTCACATTACCAGGCTGGCTGTCCAGCAGCTTCCACTGGATTTGATTGCAATTTACAGAGGCAAAGTCACTGTGTAGAACAATTGTGTGTCTTGGCATGTGTGTGAGCTCCTCCATACTTGACCTCTAAGACCTGCCTAAAAGTATTCATCAGAATGTGCTTTTATGGATTCCTCCTTCTGCATCTGACTGTATTGATCAAGCTTTTGCAGATGGACCTTTTGCTATTCTGTACTGACTGATAAACAAAGGTCTTTCTTCTCTCAACTGAGGTGCATTTATGGGACCTATACTTCCTTCTGAGAGCTGTTCAGGCTCTGGCTCATCTACATCTTATGCCTTCTGATTTCTGTACATTGCTGCACCCAAACCTGCCTGGACATCTGGAATTTTCAAAGTGGTTGCTACAACTTCTTCCTTCACCACTAGATTGACCACTAACTTACTCAGACAGGTTAACAGCAAATATACGAGTTTCATTTTGCTGAGAGAGTGGCAAATTCCAACCCTCCACCTTTCACCTCCAGATTATCATGAATGTGTTTCTTGGACAAATCTTTCCTCAGTTAGATCCATGTGACTCCATGAGCGCAGTTAGTCTTGTTTTGTGTTCAGTCATTGTTGTCACCTCCAGACAAGGAAAGATTATTTCAAGTGACTGAGAACTGGTGGTGGGAGGCATCACTGCCTATTCTATCTGGATAATCAGACTCTGATTTCTTCTTTAGTCCTCCTCACTTCACTGGATGACCTGACAGGACTCTACGTTATTACTTGGATCTTCCAAAGTTGTCCTCATTTTATCTGTTCTCTTTGCCCATTTCAGAGACAGATAGTGGGGTTCTTCACAGCTTAGCTCCATATCTTGGGCAATTACCTCTGCAAAGGCTAAAATATAATAATACAGGTGTGCACCTGCAAAGGGACAGTCTTTCCTCTACATTTTATGTATTGTTTTCTCATTTACTCAGTGGTATCACCTTGCTAACACTCAATTGCGAGATACTTGCTTTCAGCACTCTACTGTTGTTCTCACACTGTGGCAGGGATTTTTGATGTTGCTTTGCTTCACCTTAGGAATTGGGCTGCCAAGTCATGCTAACTCAAAATTGCTGACAGCACAGGCTCAGGTATTCCAGCTGTAATTGGGCATCTCCCCAAAGGACTCTCAAAATGTGTCTCCACTCTCTCAGAAGGCACTGTGTATTTGTAGAGGTGTTAAATTGTGATTGTTAGTAAAATAGAAAGGCTCTGCAGTCGGTTTATGGTTGTCTCATAGCACGTATGTTCTGTGGTAAGGTCTTAGTCCTTGAGGAAAGCATAAAAAGTACTCCTTGCAGGAGACTGTGAAACACAGTTTTTTCCTAAGTGAGCTGAGGACATCTGTAGCAAAAACTAGGATCTGCAGTGTCTTCTATGACTTTATCTTCCCTACTAGGATTTTAAAGCAAAATCCTCTAATTTCATGACAACATATGAGAAAAAAACCCTCCAAATTTTACCTTAAAAATTAGCAGGTTTAGAAACTGATAAAAACATATTTAAAAATATCAAGAAACAGATTTAAAATTCAACATGGCAGTATCAAAAGCAACTTTTAGAAGTTCCTTTAAAGCAGAATAGTGCCTGTGCACTCGAGGGATTGAACACTAATGTATTTTTTGTTAACCTTTGACTCTCTCTAATCAAAGCTTCTTTGACTACAGTGAAACAGACAGGACTACTCAGGAGCTTGTGCTGAAATCTGATCACTTTTCAAACCTGAAAATGGATGACTTCCTCAAGGCCATATTTCTGTGGGTTGGTGAACCTAAGGACAACTTCCAGGCTGGAAAAGCTTCTGCAATTCCTTAGTTTTTATTACCATCACTATGCACTGTCCAGCAAGGGCATCTCAAACTCGGAGCGTGTGAGCTTTCCTTTGCAATTCTGCTGCTGAGCTGAGGAGGGTCTTGTAGCCATGGAGCATTGTGAGGGTAGTGGGATTTATTCTTCCCAGTGTTTGGGAACAGTTCAGGAAATCAGCTGTAAGCTGCAGTTTTGTGATGGTTTAAAGTTATTGGACTTTGTAGACCTTTCATAGTCAGAAATACACTTGGTATTTAAGGTTGTGTGTGTATTTATGTATGTATATATTTGCAGATTTTGTTAGGAATCCTTTAAATATCTGCTGTAGATATTTCTCACCTGAATTCCAGCTTCTGCAATTCAGATCTAGTGGATAGGAAAAAAACTTTTAAACTAAATAAAATAAAAAAAGAAGGAATATACATCCTATCACTGAGAAGACTGTACTCTAATACCTTTAATCTTTGGGCTGAGATAAAAATGATCCATTATTCAGATGTCTAAAATGCCTCTTTCTGGACCTGCAATATATGGTAGCTTAGTCTCATAAGACCCTTCTCAGGCCTTTGTTTGTTTGTCACCTTCTTGACTTGCAGAATAGATATGGGATGGCTCCTCAGGCAATGGGAGTTCAGATTAATAGAAAGCCACATAGTTCTGCTGAAGATGATGTGTTTTTGTCACACATTTTGTATGGCAAGAACAAAAGGGTCTTGACAAAACTACAACTCGATTTTTTCAATAAATATAGAAAGCAATTAAAGGACCTGTGCAGTCCATGTGGAATGGATGACTATTTCCCAGAAGAAAATTTCCCTGGCAGCAAAAATATGAGCGCCTTTATTTTTATTCTGAATAGTCTTTTTCCATATTAATAAAAGAATACATGGTTTCTGGTGTCAGTTTATTTACATAATGAACATCTCCTTGAACTTGATTTAAGACATTCAATTCTTTGGGTAGTAATTCAATGTCAGTAGACTTGCAGTTCCTGTGCATTAATACAGGAATTTCTTCCATTATTTTCTAGATATTCAAATGAATTAATACGTCAATGTGTTTAAAAGTTATTATTCTGTGTTGCTTGCTTTTGTTTTGTTGTTTTTTTTTCTTTTAACAGTAAAGCTAGACTTCTAAAGTATTTGTTTACCTCTGCTAATTTCCAAATTAATGAGCCTTTGTTGTATTTCTGAATTAACATCTGAGTAGTATCGAGTCTGTACTTCCAGTGCATTTATATAGAGTTAAAATGTGTAGCAGAGTCTTGTTCTTACTCAGGAATACACGATTGAATCAGTGAAATTTATGACCTGGAAAAGAGAATGATTTTTTCTTAGGCTGTATCATGCACGACATAGGTGCTATAAGGTAGCTGAGGAACATATATATATCACAGGAGACTGAGAAGGATGTGAGCAATAATAACAACAAAAATAGTAGGGTTGGGTAATAAAATGTTATGTGTATAGCAAGGATTCCAAGTACAAATTTTTGATTTCCAGTATTGATGTTTTATTGATACCTGTTCTAAATATGGAGAAACAAAAATGTCTCTGGATGCATGAACTAAAGTTCTAAAGAACTTAGTATCAGCAAAAGTCAGAAGGGTACAAGAACATTATTACATGTGTGCGAAGCCATGTTGTGTGCTGAGCAACCTAAATTGATAATTTCTGGGCATCTGTCCTGAGAAACCCATGGCAGTGAAGAAAAGCTTGGAACAAAATGAGTGTTGCTAAGACGTTAAGGCAAATTACAAATCATCTTTCAGTCCTTTTGGTCACAAAAGGATGATTGCCTTTAAATTGAGGGGGCAAAAAAGAGACACTTCTCAACTGTATTCCCTGCTTATTGTAGGGGGGTTGGACTAAAGGACCTTTAAAAGGTCCCTTCCACTTCAAAATACTCTATGTTTCTATGATACATATAATTTTTAAAGCCCCAAACATTTTAATTTAGTGACCTGCTCTCAGTGAATTGTTTCACCATTGTCTGACATGTGGTACAAGCAGGAATAAAGAGACCTATTGGGGAATACACAACCTTTTTTCCCTCTTCCACCCGAATAATCTTTTTGTGGAAGATAGATAGACCTCTATTAATGATTTGTGTAGACAAAGCTAAATAGTGCAATTGGAAATATATTAGAACATTGATACATACACTGAGTCACTTGGTGAAGAAAGGAAAGGAAAAATAGGAAAGAATTTAGAAGTGTTAAACTGAGACTTGGCCTTGTACTTCCAGGATGCAAAGATGCAAACTGGCATTTTACCACTTGGTGTCACTGCAGCATTTGATGTTTGCAATTCCTGCCCCACGTTATTGCTGGATTTAGGTTTGTGGAGGCTTTTTTGGTTTGTTGTCTGTTTTGGTTTTAGAGCTTTCTTTTTTTTTTTTTTTTCCTTCTAACTGTAGTCACTGCAATTGTTTTTTAACAAGTCAGAATGAAGGGTAGCAATTAAACTGGGAGCTGCTAATAGCTCTCAGGCCTGCCAATGACTTTTGCCGAGCACTAAACCAGCAGTGTGGAGCTTCAGGCACCACAATAGCTTGGAATTAATCGATTGAGAGACAGATAGGACTTACAATTCAGGGTTTAGAAATCTGTCGAATTTCTTACCATAATTTGTGAACTTGGTCAAGTTCACAGTACTCTTCCCCTCACGTCTCTACGCTTTCAAATTCTTCTGAAAAATAAGTATCTTCTGACACCTATATATACATCTTCCATCTGTGACATGCACAGCATTTCAAATAGAATTTTTTTTCTTTAAAATACTATTCAAACTCTGAATTTAATTCAGGTAGTGATTTTCTCCATGTGGTGTACTATGCATGGCACATCAGATAGGGCCTCCAGGCATGAAAGCTAAATTTCTATGAATCAAAGAAAGAAATAAGGGAAAAATAAATAATTTTACACTGAACCAAGAGCATCCTAAAACTGAGGCTAGTAGATGAATATGTGCTTTACCAGTGATGGAGCCAATACATTCCTTGGTGTCCCTATGTAGCTCTCTGCAACTGATTCTTTAATTTGCCTCTGCTCCTTTCCTGAAATCTTTGCCCACATATCCTGTCTCAGTGGCCTATCTATTTGTTGAACATACATATTTTTGTACTTTTTCCTCACTGGTCTCAGACGTGAGAAGCAAAAACGAAGCCTTTAGCTGAAATATAAGGTTAAGATTGTGTGGATCAAATTTTCTAACACAGGGATTTCTTTCTTCTTAGTTTTAAGAGGCAATAGTCACCTTTGGCTTTAAACCTTTGCAGTCTTCTGGCAGACTGGCAATGCAGTGTTTAAAGGCATTGATAGTGGAGAATTTCTGTCACCTGACAGTGCAAAGGAGGCTGAAGAGTGAGGGGCTGAAAGTCCACTGTGATGACTAGTGTTCAATGTAATCTAATTTCCAAATGAGAGAAATGAGGCAATGCAGTATTGAAAAAGATGCTGCATCTCTGAAACTAGTAAATTTGGGCACAAACAGAAATTATTCCTGCTCATAATTTGTCAGAAGAAAGAAGCAAGATGAAGAAAACACCCTTTACATGCCAAACTACCAGTTTGTTTCTTTTGAATCAACCAGATCGATTTGGTTGTTGTTTTGCAGCCCTGAAGCAATGTTAAAGTAATGTGGCTTCAGAGTGTGTATAAGGATACTGCAAACAGGGAAAATTGGTCTGTTGGGTCTTTATTCCCACTCCACCCCCTGCACTCCCCTTCCCACCAAAACCAGGAAGAAGTC
>JAWWMO010000096.1:10749619-10762774 GCA_035047845.1 Dendrocincla fuliginosa | reverse complement strand
AACCCATGTTCCCCTCTGCATCCAAGCAGACCAGGACAGGAGGGAAGGGGAGCAGCTGAGCCTAGGAGACAGAGAGAGTGGTGGTCTTGTGTCCGTTTGTCACTGCCCAAATATATTGTATTTGGCATAAATTAAATTATTGCTTCCCAATCTGCGTTGGCTTCGGTCACCATAGTAACAGGGCGACAATCTCCCTGTTTTTATCTTGATGCGTGAGATTTATAGTCTGGGTTTTTTCTGGGCTGTTTTCTGCCCCTGTCCCACTGAGCAGGGGTAGTGAGTGACTGGCTGTGTGGGGGTCTGGCCATTAGCCTAGGCTAACCCACCACAGGTAGACATGATGCTGCTGCTGCACCTCTGGAACCAGCACCACCAAATAAGTCAAGATAGTATGGGGGGAGAGGGAAGATGTGTCTCTATTGTACATCTGCTGTTGACCACTGCTGTCAGGGCTGACAGTCTCGACATTTGGTCTTGTCTTTTCAAAATCAATTACACTAAAATGATATGGTTTTGTAACTGCATACCCTGAAATTCTTTAGGAAAAAAATCTGTAAGCAAACAAGAGATACTTTGAAAGTTTTTCTGTGTCAGGAAAAAAACCCTGCAAATAAAAATTAGGTCCCTTATTTTTCCATGCTTAAAATGTTCTTTCATGCTCCTCCTAATTTCTCCAGGAATTTACACACTCTGCCAAATAAAGCCCTTGAATAGATTTTCAGGTGGGCTATTTTAAAAGGTAATTATCCTCCATAATGTTAGTCTTATGAAAACATTTTTATCTTTACATATTATTTATAATGAATAACAAATTCAGGCCTCCCTTCAGAAGAGTTAATTGTACATTTGCTGTCATATAAATGCAGCAAGGGAATGTGGCTTAGTTGTTTTTCTGAAATATCTGTTTTAAGAGGTCTTAAGCAAAGTAGTGTGCAAACTTTTATCCTTTAATTATAAAAATAAACCATGAAGAGCAATGAATAACTAATTTTATAGACCTGAATTAATTTTTAAATCATTTTTGTGTGAACTGATAGCCTCGGCTAACAGCTAATAAAACCAGTGGGACCCATCTTGTATATTGCATTTTGTGTCTATTAGAAAACATGGAATTATTCTTCTTTTCTAAAAGGAGCTCTCTTCTGGCAGGAATAATGCTGGAAGAACTACATAAAAAATATCTAAATAACTTGAAGCCTTCCTCAATTTCAGGTAGTATGACTGTGAGGTTTTAACAGAAAACAAACAAACAAACAAACATTTCCTTTCTACTGTTAAAACTACACATAGGAAAAATATTAGGAGGCTGTGAAAGTCTAGAAGTTACATGTCATTTACCAAGCCACTGGGGGAGTTCAGATTAGCAAGTGGCTCACTAGCACCCCAGTCCAGTGGTCTATGCATTTCTACATGACATCTTAGTGCAACTCCATGGATTGCTCCATTAATTTTAAGAGGGAAAATTCTCTTCTGCTTCTATTGTCCAATAATAGCTTTTATTATTTTCTTTTGCATTTCGCAGCCTTCCAGAGCTATGCAGCAGCAGCAGCAGAGTGTTCAGGTTGTGGAAATACCCTGCCACTGAGGCAATTTGGTTTGCAGGAGGTCCCAGTGGGAACACTAATGGAGCTACTTCAAAGAAATGTACTTGTTTCATCACATTTTTCAGAGGACATGGGATTTTACTTTTATTAGTTTAATATAGTAGTTTTAATAGTAGTTTTATTTTATACGTGCTCTCTCTGTTATAAATGAAGGTAATATGTATGCCAGCTGCTCCCTGAAACTTAGAGACAAGAGCCCAGAAGGAGATTTCTGTTACCATCTCATGGAAAGAAAATGAAAGAGGCTCATGACTTCAACTTAATTAATTTCTACATCAATCATATTTGCTTGCATTCTTTTCACACATCCTTAATATATGTGAAACTGGCTCTCTGGCTTTGCATGTGGCATGGGTGACCTCATCCTAACCAGTAGCTTGAAATAGTGGGAATATTAATATCCAAAATTAAGTTGTATGTAGGTTCTGGATGTTCTATGTACACTTCCTAAAGAGCAGACATAACCTGGGAAACAAAACTCCCTGCAGCTGAGACCTGTCTGTGCCTGGAGAGGTGAGAGGGGGAGCTCAGTGAGAGTGGCCCAGAGGAACAAATCTTCAGCTTGGATGGGAATTTTCCACTTGCAGGATGTGGTACAGATCCCTGGGACACAGTAAATCATAACCATGAAAGACATCTAGGTAGGGGCATGGAAAGCTACCAAAAACCTTTTCATGGTCTTGGGCGAAGACTGAGGGAAACTTGGGAAAATTTGCTTTCAGTCTTGAAAAAGCAATAATTAGTTATCAGAGATATTTATTTTGTTGTATTTTTAGCTTTTCCTTGTTTTGAGTATGGGGAGTTCAGCTGTTTGATTCATTGTTAGGAAGTGGAGAGGATTACCTGATAGGGTGTCAGAGAGGTGTGTTTAGCTCAGCTTTCCTCTACTTGCCAGGAGCTGAGTGCCTGAGATCACACTCACAATTCCCACCTCACTCTCACCACTGCCAAGAAGCTCCCTCCAAAAAGTGCACTGTATGGCTAACACATACATGTGTAAATGCAGCCCAGTCTCCTTGGATACGTATTGACACTTAGTGCAGGCTGAGCTAAAGTCAAAATGTCTTGAATATAAAAAAAGATTAATATTAAAAGATTAATATTAAAAGATTAATATAAAGAGATTCTACAGCTTCTGCTCTTTTAACTTTTGCAATAGCTGCAGTGAATTTCTTATCAGGTCAAAGTTCTGTACAAGAGTAGTCTCTAGAGGGTATAGTAATGGGCTGGGACATGTGTCAGATAACATTGAATTCCAATGGGGCATCACGAGGGAAAAAACCCAACAAATACAAAACTAAGAAAACCCCTCTGAGGCTTTCCCATAACTGTTCCTCAGGTGAATTGGCATAACCTGTTGAGTTATGAGGGCTTTGGGGGGTTTTTTGGTTGGTTTGGTTTTGTTGTTGTTTTTCATTTTGGGGTTTTTTTGTGGATTGTTAATATGAGTAAAAAGCTTCCTAAAATTTACAGAATTAAAATTTAAAAGTTGTGAAAAGCTGCAGTAAAAAAATGACAGAGGGATAAGACACTTGTTTGAGACCCAGATATCCCTAGATATCTTCTCTCTGGAAGATGGATGTCAGTGGAATTTCACATGAGCTTGAACTCTTCTATTGGATTCTAGACCAGTACAAAGGAATCACTGTTCAAAATATTGTCAGGCTAGTGGGCTCAAGGAAACTCAAATAACCATCTAATCACAGGGTCTAATAGAGTGAATTTCTCAGCCACAGGTTAGGTATCTAAGTCTTGTATTCAGTGCATGGGAAAAAGTGAAACATGTCAGGGGAATCTCAGAAACTGCACCATCCCATCCTTGCAGAGTTTAAAGTCCCAGGGAGGCAAAGTCCTGAGCTGAGCCCTCAAGTTTTGACTGGAGGTCCCTTCCAATTACAGTGATGCTGTGATAATACCACAGTTGTTGTTAAATTGTGCTCCTTTTATGTTGAGAATAACTTAATGTAAGACTTGAAATATTTTGAAACAAATATTTTTGACTCTGCAACATCAGTGGAATTTGGACATTTATGTGCTTTGACAACAGTACTGAAGTTGTCTTACAGTGAGAACATTAGTTAACACCAAAAACTCGATCCTGTGTTAAAATAACTGTTTGAAATCATTGAATGCCTTGAATTAGACCTGTCTCATTTTCAAAGTCAGATCAGGACATCTTAAAAGCTGACGTGTGTCCAGAACCTGACTGCTTCAATGAAGTTACAGAGAGAGCAGAATTTGTATGTTTTTAATATTCTAGCACATGAGTGAGTTGCAGTTCTTAATGTGATGCCTCCACTGCAGGTAGTAAACCTCATTTTCACAAATAACAGGCTGAGGCTTAGCACTTGGGCTGAGGTCATTGTGGGTTGGGAACTGAACTCAGGTTTGCAGTCCCAAGTTATTGCCTTGGCCACTTGGCAATCCTTTATCATGAGATAATAAATATTTTAGCTTATTTAAGAAGTTAGCAAACGCAATAACCTACCAAATGAACTTTCTGAGCTAAGTATGAGAAGACACTTTAATACAATCCTAGTAAATAAATAAGCTCAGTTGTAATGGATCCTTATTTTGAAGGAGCTGTTTACAAGCTGAACAAGTATGGTAAACAATATGCCCTTTGGGTTTTTTGACTCTGTACCTATGAGCACAATTTGATAGTTATTTCCCAAAGGAGTTAAAAATGTCAGAGTACAAGAAGAGAGATTATTTGAAGTGTAATGATGTTTTACACTGCAACAAGCACCATCCATCACTGTCATACAGAGGAGTTGTCATGACTTGAAGATCTGCCATTCTACAAAGCAGACCTTCCAGCCACCTGAGTTCAGCCAGTTTGGTTTTACGTGCTTTCAGAAAAGGTTATCTGATTTTTGCAGGTCCTCCTCTCTGTTCTGTTTACTTACCTCTGACTCATGAAATTGTAGCATAATAAGAGGTCCTCTGCATGAGTAGGCATGAAATGAGAGGAGCAAGCATTCTACCACTTTGGA
Organism: Dendrocincla fuliginosa; assembly: GCA_035047845.1. Classification (NCBI taxonomy): domain Eukaryota; kingdom Metazoa; phylum Chordata; class Aves; order Passeriformes; family Dendrocolaptidae; genus Dendrocincla; species Dendrocincla fuliginosa. The sequence goes on along the minus strand of JAWWMO010000096.1, from coordinate 10,758,174 downwards.
AAATGCTTAATGCTGCTTTCTGGACATTAATTTATGAAAAGACAAACAGCAACAGCAAACAGATACTTTTGAATAGCAACCCCAGACTATGTCAGTGACGAGCTTGCCTTTCAGCTGGAAAAGTATATGGGCAAATTTGGCCACTTAGAAAACTGTGGAATGTAAATTCAGATTACTTACCTTTTAATGTGAGTTAGACTATCACCTCCCATGCATTGATTACAGGGTTGTAGAGGTTTCTGTTCCATTACCAGAAGCAGTTTTTAAGGGTGTGTATGGGCATACTCTCTGCCTCACCTAAAGGTTAAGATTTTTTGCTGAAACCTTCACAAATATCTTAGTAAATACTGACAAAAATGCTCCTATATGGGAGGAAGAAGAACCTTCTTTAGCTGATGAGAAGGCAGACCTATATCTTGTTTATTAGGGAAAGGCATTGCCACTCTCTCAGCAGCACTCTTGCTCCTGCTGTACCAGCTGTGGGTCTCTCTAAAGAAGAGGGTTTTTTCTGTTTTGCCAAAGGGAAAGAGAATTCAATGCCTTTTCAGTTTATAGCCAATCCTTTGCTTCCCAGCTGCTGCAGCTCTCTTATGTTGCTCCTTGTGGTGCTCAGCTATTTAAAACTAATCTGTACATAGACTTCAGTAGAATAGCAAAGTTCTTATAGGTTAATATTTGAGGAATTCAGTTTTCCACCTTTCAGAAATAAAGTTTCACTGCCCAAGTAACAGAGTATTACCAGCCTTCTGTGCCGGAGCATAAGGTTTTCATTTTCTAATATTATTGTGCTAATTATCTCATATAAGTGAAGCAAAACAACTCTTAAGAAGAAGCTTCTCCTGTTTGTTTATTACCATTTTTTCCCCTTTCTGAGTTGGTGTAAAAGACCACTTCAGTCAAATTTGCACCTTGTAAGGAGATAAAAAATAGAGTCAAACTCAGGATGTGGCATATGGTTTTTTTCAACATTTTTTGTGTTTAGTTTTTTTGTTTAAAAGAAAAAGGTTGTGGGGTTTTTGGGGGTGAGTATTTTTGTGGGTGTTTTTTTTTGTTTGTTTGTTTTTGTTTGTTTGTTTGGTTGGTTGGTTTGGTTTTTTCATACTGAAGAAGTAGTATCAGCAGAGTACAAAGCTGATGCTTCTCTCTACAGTTCAGGAAGTTATGGAAGAGATCTCTTCCCTCAGTGGCTCTTTGGTAGTTTCTCAGGCCTCCACACCAAGGGTGGCTACCATTGACAATCCCTTTCCACTCTTGCTTTGTCTTCCCAGGTCAGGAGGATTACTAGGTTGATTCCCATGCTAAATGTCCCTTCTTGATGGTTGGTAAAGGGAAAAATGTGGATGCCAGGAGAGCAAGATGAAGTCTGGAAGATACAGAAAAAAAGGAGACCGTGATACTATAACATAATTCTATTAAATACTGTGGATATAGACTGTCATACAGAGCTGAAGAAAACTGTTTTGTTGTAGTCTTTAGGACTGACATGGAAAGCTGCTCACAAGCATACAGAACCTTCTCACACACTATGAGTTAGGGCTTTTTCTCTTTCTTTTGACTGATTGATTTTTAAATCAGTGTTTAGAAAAAAGAAACCTATCTCCCACTTGGCCTGTGCCCTCAGACTTGAATTCAGTTTATCCCACAGTTTTTAAAAATGTTTTTTTGCCTTTCAGAGCAGATATACCTCTGACGTTGAAAAGCAAAGCATTGTGTTGCTGTAATCTTGACTGAATGGCACACTCCTAGGGAATAATGGCTTTCCAGTTTTTGGTGTAAGGAGTCCCAGGTTTCTGTAGCATGGAAATAATTACAATAATGGGAGCTCACATGACCATCAGGGTTTTTTGAAATCTCCTATGTATTTCTTGCTTAGGAAAGATGTCTGTCAAACGAAACATTTTTTATCACTTCTATTGAGCTATTGACTGTGGTACGACCAGAATTTCCCTGTACACAGGAAAACAAAATTACAAAAGAAAAAAAAGAATTGCTGGATGTTGCATGTAGGCCAATGACTGAATTGATCCAGGGAGAGGCCATCTTCTTTCTGTTCAGTTGTCTGGCTGCATTTGCCCCTTGAAGTGATCTGGGGTGATTTCCCCTGCTCTCCTGAAGAACTGGTTTGAGACATGCCTGTTGGATCCATGCACAGTGCCCTTTGTCCTGCCATGGCCATACTTCCATCTGAAGTCTGGCAGTGGTCTCTGCACAGAAGGAAGCAGAGCAGTCCATGCCTCCTTTTCTCAGAGGAGGTCGGAAAGCAGGAGGACCTTTTCATCCTCCACTTTGCATATCTCCTTTCTTTTTTCAATGGCTCATCCTAATGTGGCATAAATGGCTAGAATAAAAAGAAGATTTATTCTAATGACACTGAAAACATATGTGTGTAGAACTATTATCACTTCCACGATGGCACCACCAATATGTTCCTTCCTCCAGACAGCACCACAGCAACTGTGACTTTGGGACTGAAAAAAACACTTACTTATATGATGAGCCTTGTGGTATCCTAAATTTCCTGCTCAGGGACCTCCTTCAGCTTAATCCTAGAGAAGTGTCATCTCTGAGAGGTGGCACCAGTTGTTCAGTGTGGTGGTAAAATGGTGCAGCTACAGTGGGGTAGGTGGGTTTCTGTGAGTGGGGTTTTTTCTTCATGTTTTTGTCACTGATATTTCAAAGATAAAAGAAATGCAAGTCAACTTGTTTTCCAGCAAGTCTGGAAAACAGGTAAAAGCTGCCTTTTGGGTACTTCTTTCAAAAATACAGACATAATTAAAACTAGAATAAATATTAGAACTCTCTATCAAGAGTAAGGGACGTTACTTACATACATGACCTAAATTTGTGCCACGAAGCTCTATTTCTGGTAAGTGAGATTAATTCTTTCCTGCTGACAGGACTAGTAGGTCTCATTCATACCACATGGAGAAGAAAGAAATAAGAAAAAAATCATCATAATAATCCAGATCATGCCAGACCTGGCTGGTGGAGGAATAGAGGGGTGAAAAACTATGGACCAGAGGAAGAACTATGCTTATTTGAAACAGTCTGGTAATATCTGCAGGCAGTAGGATAGTGATGCCCATATAGTGTTTCCTCTGGAACCCACTGTGAGGAAGAAGTTCTTATTTGGCACCACTTTGGAAAGCCTCCTCTGTTAGCTGTGTTGGTGAGAAACATATCCAATTGTGGTGTAGATGCTTCCCCAGGCATGTTCATGTTAGTGAGAGGCTCTCATGGGAGCTCCCAGCAGGCTCCTGTCTCTGGGAAACTCCGTGTCATCCCAGATGTAGAAGCAGCTTATGGAAAACCTTCCATTCTGAGAGTTCTGTGAGAAAAGTATTTTTAGAGGGTGGTTTGGTGGGTTGGTTGGTTTGGAGCTTTCTTTTGTTTGGGTTTTTATTTTGATAAATGGTTTGAAGAAGTGCTAGCTGATGAGTTGGAGACTGAGAAAGAAATCCAAGAGCAAATCTTTCCTTCCACCTCCTTCCTTTAGTCCTTCCACCATCTTGAGAATACGGGTTGTATAGACCAGCATTTCATCTTTGTATCAGGATCAGTGAAACCAAATTTCCCTCCAAGAAAAGCATTGGACCTTTTCTTTGTATGAGTCATAAAAACCTCAGAGTCTTTTATCACTGCTAGAATAGGTCAGGAGGTCTTGTGTAGGTGGGCAAAGCCAGCTCCACTCTGTGATCAAAACTAGGCATGGCGTTTTCTTCCCCCACCCAGCTCTGGCCTGAGAAACAGAACTGTCAAAAGCTGCACAGTCTGTCAGTACAAGTAATAAAACTCATTTTCTCTCTTTGTCAAAGAGGCAGGAGCAAATCTGTCAGTCCAGAGCAGAGCATGGGGACTTGAGCAAGGGAGGAGAAGAGTAGTAGATGTACATTGGGAAGGAAAAGAACCCTGTACAGAGAGAGACTAGAAGGAAGGAAACTCAAGTTTACCATACAATTAATGTGATTACCAATTGTTGTGCTATTTTATTGCGGTGCCAAGAATATATAGCGAAGACTGGTCTGCTTTGTGGGTACGTCAGATCTGTCTAAACACTTTTACCTGCGGAAAGGAGAGCATGCCTGCCCCAAATGTGCTTTCTGAACACTGAACAGTCTTTTACAACCTGTATGGTTTATTTTACTTAACAAAGTTATTACCATAGTCTAGGGAGTACTAGAAGCATGTACTTCAGGCTTCTACATTCAGTAATCCTTGGTGACCTTTAGCTCTTGATCATCCCTAAAAGTCTTTAAAAAAACAGATTGATCTTAAGACATATCTTGAAAGTAGAATTCAACACAAGTCTTGAAACTGATCTAAACAACAAAATTCATAAAATGCTAGAGTAATTATTTAATTATCAAGCATTATGAGTGGATCCTAAACCTAATGGTTCAGAAAACTCAAAACATTTGTTGAGCTTGAGTAAGAGGTGAATTTCAATTTAATTTTTAATTTACTGCTACGCTTCCTCCAGGCTTTTTGGGAGGACTCTCCAAGGCTTACAGCCAGTAGATAAAAAGGCCTAACCCTAAACATTATAAATTAACAGAACACATTCTAATTCTTAAGTGACCAGAACAAAAGATCATGAAATTGCCAGGAAGTCCTACTTATGGAGTCATTAAATTTAAGAATCTGTGTAATTATCCCTTGCAATGAAGAACTGTTAGTTACACAAACCTTGACATATTTGATTAAGGGTAACTTTTCTGCATTTGAAATTGTCTTTTCCTCAACATAAACACTAATTAATTATATACTGATTTATATTGCATGAGATTTAATATATCACACCCAGGATTACTTGAATGTCAGTGGCAAAACAATGGATTTCATAGAATCTTGGAATGATTTTGGTTGGAAAGGACCTTAAACACCACCTTATTCCAACCATGGCAGGGAGACCTTCCTCTAGACCACATGGTTCAATGCCCCATCCAACCTGGCCTTGAACACCTCCAGTGATGGGGCATCCACAGCTTCTCTGGGCAACCTGTGCCAGGGCCTCACCACCCTCACAGCCAAGAATTTCCTCCTAACATCTAATATAAGTCTCCCCTCTTTCAGTTTAAAACTCTTGTCCTACTGTCTATCTGACCTTGTCAAAATTTCAATGCATTAAGTTATAAATATTTGGAATATATATTTGTTGGGGTTTTTTTAATTGTGGATTATATATTTGGATTTTTTTTAATTGGGAGTCTGGGAGTGAATTTATTGGTGGTTTTAATTCCTTCAGAAGAAAATATTAACATAGATTAATTTTTTTTTCGGTTATTTACTAATAATTAAAAGCTATCTGTCATTATGATTTTGTGCCCTGGGATTATTCCAATAGGTAGAATTTCTGCTGCTGGGTTTTTTTAGATGCTCTGTTCTTGACAGTTCAGAAATTAGAAACCAAACTGTAGAGAGGAGTTTTGCAAATGCAACCTTTTCCTTGAGAAATGTATATGTTTCTTTTAGTAGTTAAGAAGCAGGTACACATTTCCCCCACCCCAGATGTGTACAGGCAAAAGGGTGACTGCAGGAGGAATCACGGAGCACTCGGAGTGGCAGAGAAGTCCTAGCCAGATCCCTTCAAGGGGTGGTAGGAAAATGACCTGCAGCTGAGCACAATTAGCAGTAGCTGTTAATTGCAGGGACAGGAGGTCAAGACATAATGCAAAGTGGCAGCTTTGTAGCAAAAGCAGCTGGCAGGGAAGAGTGGAATGAAAGGGAATAAACTACTGGGTGCTGAATGGAATGGAGAGAGGAACATGCACAGGGGTTTGGGTCGTGGACTGCTTAATGCTCTTCCTTACAGGTGGCCATATGAGACTTATGTTTTCTCAACCTGTGAATCACAGCAACAGTAGTTTTTAGTCAGCACACCCACTGGCTTCCATAGTTTGCAAGACACAAAGTTATTCAGACAGTAGAAGGATGACTTAAAGATACGAAAATGGGCACTGTAAGAGTCCTGAAAAAAATTCTAAGAGCCTTTCCTCTCTCTTTGTTTGAAAGAAAAAGGAATTAATATTACTCAAAAAACAAAAAGGGTTCTTTTGTTTGTTACCCTCTTTTGGGCGGACTGTTTCATTTTCCTGCTTTTAATCTAAGTGCCCAGGATTCCTAAAAGAGAAAATCCGAGTGATACAGACCTGCCTCTCTTTTTCTTTTTTCCCCTCTTTGAGGTGCCTGGCATGTCATCCTGGTTTGTTTTATTTAGCAAGAGGCTAAGATTTTCTGAGAGTTTAACAATTTAGAGTACCTTCTTTAAATTTCCAAGTCAAGAAGCTTTCGTGGGATTTTGTTTTCAGAAAGATGTTAACACAAACTAATGTAAGTTTAACACTTGTAAAAACTTCAGTAATTTGAGTGTGACTGTTGACTAGTCCCAGTAGGGCCAGGTAGATTTCAGGTATTCATGCTCTCAAATAACCCATTATAGGACTAGTAGAACAAAAACAAACAAACCAACCAAAAAAAATTTGCAAGGACCTCTGAAGACCCTACTGACAATATCACTGAATGATCTGTAATATATAGAAACTAAAAGGATCTATTGCATCTAAAAGAATGCAAAGGAGCTGGCTGAAAATTTGCCATAATTTGGGAGAACTGAAAGCTGGTAGCTCTTCTTTTGACTGACATATATTTGGAGTACTGCCGCAATGATAAGGCATGTCCAGGAGTGCCCAGGTGCAGTGACCATCCCCCTGTGCTGAGCACTGCTGAGGTCACACCTCAAATCCTGGGGTCAGTTCTGGACCCAACATGAGAAGAAAGACACTGAGGGGCTGGAGCAAGTCCAGAGAAGGGAATGGAGCTGGGGGAGGGTCTGGGGCACAACTCTGATGAGGAGAGGCTGAGGAACCTGGAGGAGCTCAGCCTGGAGAAAAGGAGACTCAGGGCAAGAGAAAATGGACTCAGGTTGCTGAAGGAGGTTTAGTTTGGATATTAGGCAAAATTTCTTCCCCCAAAGGGTTGCCAAGCTCTGTCACAGGCTGCCCAAGGCAGTAGTAGAGCCACTATCCCTAGAGGGATGTAAAAGATGTGTAGATGTGGCACTCAGGAAAGTGGTTTAGTGGTGGGCTTGACAGTGCTGCGTTAGTGGCTGGACTTAATAATCTCAAAGGTCCTTTCCAGCCTAAGTGATTCTATGATTCTGTGATTAACCCTAGTGGGATACGAGGTCAGAACAACATAGAAAGGAAAACAACATTACTTATTTAATTTATACTTAATTTCTCAAATAATGCTGAAGCACTGAAATAAGTGGTGTGAGGTAACAAACTGAGTAATTAATATTAATATTAATATAGGGAAGAAGCTTTGATTGTTTCTGATCTCTCTTGAACTTCGTGCTTATTTCTTGTATAAAAATAAACACCAAGAAAATTATTGCAAATAGCCAAATTTTAAAGCAAATTAGCTTTTCAAGCTGGCAATAAGATGTCAAGTAGGGTTACCAAAAGCCTAATTGGGTAGTTGATAATGAGAACAGCTGGCTGAAAATAAGAACTATCTTCTAAGGATTTTCATTGGAGCAAAGTGTCCAAGCACTGAAAATCTAATTAGACCACAAAGGGGATTTAGGACAAGGCACTACAGCAGTGAGCCTCAGCAGTGCTCTGGAAATGTGATCTAAAACAAAGAAAGAAGAGTGACTTTGAATGGACTTACTGAAAGCAGATGTGGAAGACTGCTGTTCCTAAATATGTTGGGTGTTGAGGTCCATGTCACTAAGAGCTTTGCTACTCAGCTCTAGTCCAGATGAAGGTATTTCTCATCTCAGAAATGTGACAGATATCTTGGTTGTCCGGCTGTCAAATGCATAAAGCAGCTAATCAGCCTTTGCAAACTATTGATGTGTCTGCCAGCATCAGTCAGGTTTTTTTCCTTTTTAAGTCACATCCAATAACCAAAAGTTTGGAGCCCTTAGCAACATATAAAAACCAGTATTTATATTTGTGCCTGAAACTGGCTTGAAGAAAAACCTGCTGCCTCTCTCCAGGTTGTGCTATAAAGTCTGTTCTGGGTAAGGAAAAGGAGAGAAAAACTTGGTGAAATCAAGCTAGCTTGGCATAAACCTTTTATTCTAAAGGAAGGCTCAAGGCTTTCTTCAGTGAGGTTTGGTAATTTCCACCACCTTTTCCCAAGGAGGAGTTCTTCTAAGTGTCCAAAAATCTGTTATTACCACAAAACATTAATAGAAGGTGAGTGACTAAATTTTGCTGGATGCAGTTTGAAGATCTTATTATTTCCTGTTTTGCAAAATACTTAAATAAAACAAATAAACACCAGTTAGATGACATATTCTCAACAATAAAATATGTCCTAACATGAGAAAAAATTAAAACCTAAAGCTTTTAGTCTTCTACCCATCTCACAATAGACACTGATTTTAATTAAAATATTTGATTTGGAGAAACTATTAACAGAATAAGAAATGAATCATTAAAAAGGATTTAATGTACTCATGAAGAACATCAACAAATCTATTTCATGAATGCCTAGTCTCAAAATTATGATGAATTGACTTCACTGCAATGTGGATTTCCAAG
>JAWWMO010000096.1:10713827-10749519 GCA_035047845.1 Dendrocincla fuliginosa | reverse complement strand
TTTTATTTTATAGTGAATATCCTCAAAGAGACACATGGAACTATATTATTTTTTTTTGCTTTTATTAATTTTATGAGTTACATTAACTGGGCATCAGTCTATTTGGCTTCACATGCATTGTGTTTTTCATTTTTATAAAATGTACTGTACTATCATTAATACATTTACTTCCAGAAAAAAAGTTATTAACCAATTGTCATATAAAAGAAGGGGTGAGGGGAAATTTACCTGACTCTTAAAAATTATATTTGCCTGTTAGAGACCCAGGAAAGCCAAAACCATATAAATCCAATCTACTCTGTTTGGTATTCCACACAGAAACTCTTCACCAAACAGATTCAGAAGATTAGGATGATTCAATTACCCTTTTTGGGGACTGCCACTTAACAGTGAAAAGGAAAATCCCTCAGCAAATATCACCAGACATCTCCACTGTCGACAACCTATTAACACCTTTATAAAGAAATCACTCTTAACAGTTTATGGAATAACATTCTATTGATACAAGTTGTGACAAGCTAATAAAGGTTTGAAGTCATCAGTGATAGTGTCTGGCTACAAAAACATACTTAAAACCATATAATAATAATATAAAGCAAAGCATAAATACAAATTTCAAAGCAAAAAAAAAAACCCTACTAAAACACTAAAGTGAAAGCAAACTCCAGTTCTTTAAAAGCAAGTAAATTAGTGCATATAACTTTAAATTTCTCACCCGATAAGTGTCCTTAAAGGGAAAAGGGAAGACAGATTCAGCCTGTTGCTGATCTAGCAGTTTCAGTGGAAATCTTCCTTCAAATTTCCCCTCATCCCCAACCTCTTTTATACTATTTCTTTAGGGTTTAGGTGTGGTTTGAATGACTCTAGTCACAGTTTACTAAATTTGGGGTAGCATGAGAGGAATCTAGTCTTTTTTGACAGATGGATAACAAAGGTCAAAAAGATTTGCCATCCTGCAGGCTGTTTCTGAAAAAAGGCTGTGGTACTTTCACATCACCCCATTCTTCAGTACATCCTTTTCTACCAGGTGTATATCAGGGTTTTTCTTAGGGAACTTTCGTGAGGGCACCATGAACTTCATGGTATCTAGGAGTCTTTTCCTTATCACTAGGAAGTGGCAGCTGGTCTTTCCTCTATAATTCTTATTCTTGTTTTAACTTTTGACTTTATCCATTGCTCCACACCAATAAAAAGCAAGGCAAAAACCATGTAGTCAGGCATTTTTTTCTGAGAACAAGTTTAAAGGCAATTTTTTTGATGCTGGATAAATCACAACAGATCCACTCTCCTCTCTCTGCAAGCTTCTTAACACTCCCTCCTCTGAGATAGAAAGGCAACAGGAGCAGGTGGGAGCACAGAAAATGCCATCTGTAGATGTAAAAGCAAATAAATTATAGTGGCAGAAGTCAGATATGAGAACAGATGTTCAGAGAGAGGCTGTGGGACCTCCATCCTAGTGGACCATTAAAACTCAGCTAAGGCATCCCTGGGCAACTTGCTCTGGTTGATGCCTCTCTGAGCAGTGGCTTGGGCTGGAAGTCTCCTCACAGACCTTCTTACACTCTTGATTTTATCATTCTGTAAAGCATTTTTTCTGTAAATTTGAAAGTGGAAAATTGTTGGGTTTGGGAGTTGGTTGTTTTTGGTTTTCTTGCAAAGCTAGTATGTTGTATTTTTGAGCCATTCCAATGTAAAATTGCGTTGCAAATGGCTGATCATCTCTGGAACATGAAAATGAATCCCTGCTGTCGACTTGCTGAAGAACAGGAACTGGACAAACAATTGCATAGAGCAATGGTTGATATGTCACTTGACATATTTCAAATATATAAAGATGTATTAACAAATATGTACTAATAAATGTGAAGACCATGATGTACTACCAAATTATATTACATCCACATAGCAGCAATAATCAAAAAATACCTTAAAGGAAAGAAAAAAAAAAAGTAGAAAGAAAATCAAAGCTTCAGCATTTTTTTCTCAAAACATATTTTTATGTTTCTAAGCAATGAAGCCAGGAAAGGATACCACTGGCTCTTCACACTTGACTGTGCTCTGTATGCTCAAATATTTCACAGGACAGAGCAGGGAAACAGTTTCCATGTACTCAGACAATGACAGATGCTGAGATGATAAATAACCAAGGTCAAATATGATTTCCTGCAGAGTCAGGCAAATGCTGCAACTTCGCCCATTATCCTGCCCCTGTGACCCCTGCAATGGACCAAAGCATTTTGATTAAATTTGGATTTCTGTGTTCCTGACCCTGTGTGAGCATCATCATTATCAGCCAAATCAAGCAGCTGGTGACAAGCAGGGACGTCTGGGGACTTGGTCCTGAAGGACTCCTCTTTCAGAAAGGCTGACCAGGCAGACCCCCATGTCCCCTCAGACCTTACTGAGACTCAAAGACATAAAATCCACAGACTCTGTGGGTATTCCAGGTATTTGGCCTTCTCTGCCTGCCCAGCTTGCCCTCATCCCCAACAGGCTGGGGCAGACAGGGTGCTCCCTTCCCCAACTTCTGCATCCAGCATCCTGAGCATGAAGATTTCTCTGGCACTGAGCTTGACCAACTCAGTTCACTGCAGGAAGAAAAACAGATTTGGGAGGAAAAGCAGGGGAATTTTCTCAGGTTCCATGGGAATCACATCCAGTGCCACACTGATCTGAAACAACACGCTGAATGCCATCCCTCTGGAGAAATATTAAATACACCCCCATCATGGAAACAAGAGGAGGCAACATTTTGTGATGTGCCTTTGCCAACAGCTGGAGCCACAGCAGCTCCCACAGGACTGAAAAGAAAGTTCCTCAAGCTTTCTTAATCCTCCTCAGTTCAACAGATTCCTGAGCAGGGTGTGAGGAGAAAGCCACCCAGAGCTCAGACGTCTGGAAGTCACAGAGCTGTAAAAGGACACAGAGTCCTGTGCAATTTATGGAGAGAACTGACAGTTTTACAAAGGGTATAGCTCTAAAATATATTGCTTAAAATCAGTGTGCATATTAAAAAACGACTACATTATAGTTAACTACAAATAATTGTCCATAACATTACTATAAGTTATAAATTATGCATAATTATAGTAATAAACTAATAATTTTATCACACTAGGTTTGTATCTTAATGTGCATATAATTCTTAAAATACATGTAAAATTTCTGCATCTCTTAAGCAGTTCTTAATAAAATTTTACCTCCTCTATGTATGTAAGTATGTTATTTTGTAATAGGGACAGTATAATTTTCATGTACTCATTTCAGTAGAAAATAGTGCATAAAAATAAGAAAGTTGTATGGACCATTTAAAAATATTTATAATGTAATATAATTGCTTATTATTTATATTACATGAAAATTTCCTTACCTATTGTTTTTTATTACAAGTCCAGTGAATATTCTATTAAAACTGGCATGTGTCCACATGAGATAAACTCTTTTCCTCACATCATGTATATTGCAAGCCTCACAGACCAGGACAGAAGAACCTACTGTGTGGGGATTTTTGACCTGCTGACTTGTATCAGGAAGAATTTCAACATGTCTAAATGGGATTTACCCCTCTGAGGGATGAACATGTGCTGGGAGTCTAGCTATGGTCAAATTCCTGCATAGGCAAAAAACAAGCATCTTCTAAAACACAGAATACTGCTTGCACCTCTCTCGGCAAATCAGGGCTGAAGTTTGGGGTTTTTTCATCACTTGAGATTATTTTAAAATGTAATACAATGCTAGGAGATACGGTTGCCATGTGTACATCCCAGTGACTGCTTGCCACTATATGTAATTGGGCACCTCCACCCTCAGTTATTCAATGTTTTTTATATAGTGGAGGTTCCTTATCCTGTTTGTGCTAAAGAATACTGAAATTACCTCTGATCATTATATGCATTGATTCTTCAGAGGACGGCTGTTTTTGTTTTTTTTTCTGGTTGGTTGGGGTTTTTTCCCCCCAGATTCTTAGAATAAAGAGCTCCAAGCTGGCACAAGTAATCATACACAGGGGAGCGCTTTGAGGTATATTCCTGGTAACTAAAGCTGACAGCCCAATGCCATCAAGTAAGCATTTAGTAGTATACAGTTATGTATAAACTAATATTTAGTTGCACATTTTGCCAATAACCTGTGAAATCAACCAAGGTAATCTCATTATTTCAAAGCTCTTGCATGCAAAAGCTATTGTAAGCCATTGAGGCACTGCTGATAAGTGTTTGCACATCTGAATGCTCCACTGTTCATGTCCACTGTTTCACAGCTGGGAAAAACAAACTTTATTCAACCAGTGACAATAACAACTAGTTCACTGACCTCTGCTCATAGGCACGTTGAGACCAAGGACATACCTGTGCTTCATCTGGTTTTGTACACCTGAGTGATAATTTAGACCATTGCTTTGTCCTTTGAATTTTGTACAGAAGCCAGTGATGCTCTAGTCCTGCCATGGGCAAAATTCTATCTCAAGTCTTCCATTACTGCATTCATAGGAAAAACAAATCTTCCTAGGAATCTTTCCAATGAAAACACTCAGTGAAAGTCTCTTTTCCCTACTGACAGACAGCTCACCACTGGGCTGCGATCAGATTCTGTCACTGGAAGAAAACTAAGAACAACTATTTTATGTTCAAAGGAGCAAAAGTTTATTTTGGCTTTGCATGAATTCTGGCTACAATCTAATAATTTTGTCTGGTTTTTAGAATCTTGATGGTCCTGCCTGACAGTCCTGACAACAGATGTTCTGTACAGCTTTCCTGCAGTTTCTGAATTCAATCACACTGCAATACCCTGAACACTGCAGATGGACACTTCCGTTTTTATATTATCACTTATAGTGGGTTTTAAATCCAATATTCATAGCAAATAGTCACATTAAAGAGAAACTCTATTCTACATAAAGACCTTTTTCTGTTTTCGTTCAGATTATTTCTGTGTCATTTTGTAGTTCAACATGACAAACTCTACAACCATGTGCCAATCACTCCTGTTGTTCCCTGAGTCATGATTCTGATACATCCATTCAGTTGTTTTTTCCCTACTCCCTGCTTAGGATCTTCTGTTCTCCTTTGGCAAACGCTGCAATAGTGGAATAGTCACTTTATTCACAAGCCTCTTATTCCCTGAGAGGCAATCACCCTCCCTGAAATATCTGTATTTACAGGAAAACAGTCCCTTCATAAGAGAATTAGACCTAGTTTCTGAGTATACTTATTAGCCACAACATCACACTTTTAAATGAGAATTAGTCACAGGGAGTGTGCTGCTCCATTCATCTTCCTAATGACTTTCACATTCCTAAATACTTGCAGAATTAGGTCTTTAGGGTGCAATGGTGCCAAATGGTTATTAAAAAGTGTTGCTGCCACCAGCCCTGACTGAGAGTAGCTAGAAAGCCAGATTCACAGTTTCTGCAGATGAAGAAGCTGGGACTTAACAACCTGAGTTTAACAGGCATTTGCCTCAGCTGAGATAACGGCAAGATGCTTGTGTTTCCTGACAAAGCATCCTTCCTAATTGGTGCTCCAGGTAGGAAGAAACAGGCATCTCTCAAGGCAGCTTTGTTACTAGCAAGTCATCAATATTTTTCTCTCACAGAAAACAGCCATTCTCTCTCTGTTACACTTGTGTTACTTCTTCACACTTCAATAAGAAGACTTCTCTTGGACGATGGAAGAAATCACTTTGCTAAATAAGGAGTCATGGCAGCCAGGCCCACAGCTATCAGCTAGTCTAGCAGAAAGGTTCTCTCACTCAAATCCTCTTTTAGGCCTCAAGTGCTGCTTGAAGGTGAAGTCTAATGGAACCACTTCCAGCAATACAAGGGCACTGGATGTCTCCTCTGTGACAAAGGCACTGGGGAGGAATGGGTATCCATGCCAGCTCCCTGGGATACTTGAGTTACGTGCAGACAGAGATCAGATGAACCAAAGGGACCAGGCTATTAACTGAGTTGCCAGAAAGTGCTTTTTTCCCCACTTCTCTTACGGGCACATCCAGTTCTGAGTGGGTGAGCAGTAAGGGGACTGCAGCATATTGAATGGAGGTCACTGCACAAAGCTACAGGCAAATCCTTTGTTTTCCTTCACACTTAAACTTGGAATTCTGACTAAATCCCTTTTCTCTTTTGCCCCATTTTCTGTTGTGAAACAGATTTCTGGTATTTAATGTAATGTCTCCAGGGCGAAGACTGCTATTTGCATTTCTGAGAAAGGGCATAGAGATCAAGGTTTAACATCTGCAGAGGTCATTGCAGTCTCAGTCAGAATATGAGGGTTCTATGGATTCCTGCTTTTCCTCTCACAAATGCTGGAGAGTGGAGTCTTCATAAACACTCTCAGAGCAATGCTCTTGGCCTAGACATTGGCATAGCAAAGTGTAACTCTCTGTCAGAAAACCATTCTAGCCCCAGCAAATGAGCATGGTTTCTGTTTTCTCCCCCATTTATTAAATTTTACCTGCCCTCAAAAGCAGTAAATTTGACTCTCAGATCCTTTTATGAGTGACCATGGCCCATTAGGGGTTAATTAGACAGCACTTCTTTAAAGGAATCCAGTAACAATAGATGAAACTGTCTAAGCCTTGCATGTTTTAGTAACTTTCTCTTAATGTATCGTCTCATTATCACTACACTTTTTGAGCTAGTCCCTGACACCTTTTTAATCTTTGTCTACTTTAATTCTAAAAGAGATTTCACTGACACAAACCATAGTATTTGAGTTTAGCACCAGATCTGTACTTGCTGCAAATGTTCTTTCAGTTTCTCTGCATCTTTCAGCAGACAAAACTCTGTTTTCCCCAAATGTTCTCCTTCAGGCTTGGTAAGCTCTTCATAACTATGAAGAATTACTTCTGTTCCTCATCCGGCCCTTCTCGCCCACAGTCACTTTTAAAGGACCAAATTGTCCAGCAGCATTTAGAAGATGTAGTTCGACTCAGTTTCCCTGCAGATCACTGCCCTTTTGGTGTCATTGCTCCTGTCCAGGGCCTCAAAAAGTACTCTCCTGTTAGTAATATTTTTCTATTCTAACTTAGCTTCGAAGCCAAACAGGCTGAACATGACCCGAAGGACACAGGCTGCACTTTGTCAGAGCTGCTCGTGTTTTGTTTGTTTGTTTGTTTGTTTGTTTGTTTTTTAATGATGGTTTGTGGCTTGCATGCCTGTGCTGCTGTTGGAATACCAAGTAACAGCTGTCTTCTTTTTAATGAGTTTTTACTTGATAAGGTGTACCAGTCCAGAAATCATCTATTCCTGTCCTTGTAAGAGTTAATCCTGTCTCAAAGAGCTCACACCTTTGTGGAAATGGGTATTTGGTGCTCTAAGAAAACAAAACAATTAGGCCCTTTCTACCACTGCCTCAAGGGAGTTCAGGCATTATCTTTTTCTTCCATTTCTCTGTCGTGATCAAACCATAATGGGAGGTGAAGGCCTGCCTGCTTCTTTCTTTCCCATTAGCTTTAGAAAAAGGTACCTGGTGGTTCTGTAGATCATGCAGGATCTGAAAGCAAAACTCAACAGAAGCAACTCCCATGTCCCTCTCCATGTCTCACAACACTTAAGTTCTGAAAACAAACCCACATAAGGCTTATCTGGATGATTTTTTTGTGCATCAGCTTCAAGAGAGGTCCAAGCAGAAGATAAAATTTCATGAGACCATTTGATGTGAAGATGTCTTCCTCTAAACCTCTAAACCCCTGTTTAGCTGTGCTGCTCTGGAAAGAACTGCATTCACATTGGGAGTAGAATGCATTTGAAAATTGGGAGGCAGTCCAACTTAAGGAGGGTTCTTCTCCATCTTTCTCCACAAGAATAAAGAGGTGCTGAGGTAGGTTTTCCCATAAACATAGGTAAGTTTTCCCATGAGGTGTTGCCTCAGCTCAGTAAGAACAATGTGTTTCATGTCATGTGTGAGCTTAAAGGAAAATCATCACGCTGAGAATAAATGGAACACAAAATACACCCACAAAAAAAATAAGAAAATTATCTCTGTCAAGAAAAAATTTATTTTAGCATTATCAAACATAATAGGAAACATATAGTAAAGCTTTGATTGGTTGGCCTTTTATTTTTTGAAAGACATCAGAAAACAACATGATTTTTTTTTTTTTTTCAGTACTAATGTATATTCTGCAGCAATCTACAAAACACAACTAGGTCAGCTTGCTCCTGCTCATTATGGAGAAAGCTACATATGAGCCAGGAACACTGGGATACAGCTGCCTGCATAAAAGATAAAAGGATGACTTTCAGGCATGGGTGGAAGTTTAGAACCAGAAATCTTTATTCCAGAAGAAAATCTGAGCAGGAAGAACCAAAATTACACCTCTTCAAGGAACCATGAAGATGCTATGAATTTCAAAGCATCTCAACTCTCAGCTGCAACACTGATTTTTGGAACAGCATTCTAATATGTGAACATTACCCATGAAAAAGAAACCCACTCTATTGTGCTTATTTTTTCAGTCCTTTGGTATGAGTCCTTTTTGTTGAGCTGGAAATTGCTCAATCATTTTTCTTGCGATGCTATCAGAGCAGAAATTAAGCATTTGGACATGTGATGATTACTGAACATTAAATTCTCTTCCACTGGTAAAAGGAGAGAGTATCTGCTCACCAGTTCCTGTGAACATGTCCAAATAGGTAAATTAACAAGTATGAAGAATACAGTTTGCTAGTAAGCTGTTCAGTTAAAATGGAGGAAGAAAAGCACAATAATTAGGTCTGCCTTTTCCTCTAAGCCCAAACTTAGCCCAATTTCACAACTTGGTTTTCAAACAAGCTCACCTTGCTTCACATTCTACTGCTCCTAAACTATTTTATTATTGCCTTGTGAATTGCTCTTCCTTTTTCCTTCACTTTGGTTTCCTTCCTCCTTGAGTGTTATTTCCTATTTTTCTGCTCCATTTCTCACACTCATCTTCATGCTGCTTTCACAACACATTTGATGTTGCCTTCTGTTCCTCTGGAAAGCAATGCAAGATTTCACTGAACTGCAGTGGCACTCGAGGAAACAGGACCCTCAGGAGGTGCTGTTGGACAGTTCTGACATGGCCATATCAATGATGGCTAATGACAGAGTTCAGCCACCCACTGAAGGTTAACCTGGGGGACCTCTGAGTTCCCTAGTGAAAAATCATACTCTAGGAAGGAAAAACAATTTTGCTATTCTGATCCATGAGTCAGAGCCACCTAGACCTACCAAGGATAAAAAGTATTTGCCCCATAATGCAAACCAGTTTTGTCTGAGAAGAAACCTAATGTCTGTGTCTCCCCTGGACTGTTCTGGAGAAATGGGAGGTCTGTCCAGAGTCATCTGAGACATGTGCTCTGCTTTCCAGAAGGGATAGTGCTGACAAATACTGTGCTTCCTACATGTGTGAGCTGTGCTCCTTCTTCTGGCACTTGGACCTGCCAGGCTGT
The DNA here is from genome assembly GCA_035047845.1 of Dendrocincla fuliginosa. Lineage (NCBI taxonomy): Eukaryota > Metazoa > Chordata > Aves > Passeriformes > Dendrocolaptidae > Dendrocincla > Dendrocincla fuliginosa. Next base: position 10,740,104 of record JAWWMO010000096.1, on the reverse strand, counting down.
TGGAGGCAGAGCTAATTCCTTGACTGCTCAGGTGTGTGTTTACAGCCTAGGCATTCTTTTAGTCACAGCCACAACAGATTAAATATTGGGCGTACTGAGCACAGCTTTCAAATCAGCTTTGGTTTCCAGCAGCCATCACTCAGAGATGTACAGACTAGATGTCCCTGAATGATCTCTTGGGACAGACAGATCTCTAGGCCAGTCTGTAACAACACTCTTGAAACAGCAGTTTGCCAGCTGGAAGATCCATTGCCCCTTAAAACTGTGGGACCTACTTTTGGCCAGAGATAGGCAGAAACCTGAAAAACCTGAGGAGTACATTGGAGGGCTGTTTTCCTGAGGCCTGGGAGCTTGCCTTTTGCCATGAACTGCAGCATTAATCTCACACAGGCAGCTGATAAAATTCAATGCATCTTCACAACAGCAGGACCGAGGGACCTGTATATAAGCTAATTTGATGTTAAATGCCCCTTGCCTGCAAATTGTTTACAAAACGCACTAAGAAAAGACCTACAACAGCGTATGGACAAACATTCCTCTACAGGGGAAAATAGTAGAAACAACAACCACCACTCCCAATGCCACCAGCCCTGTAAGGTACTGTAAGCCAGAGTGAGTTGGTCTGTGTTGAATGGAGCAGACTGTCCCTGCAGTGCCACTGACTCTCTTGTCCCCTATTTTGTGGCACTCCAGATGCTAAAGCTGCTCAGGCTGCAAACACCTGCCCCTATCAATTCCCTCCAAAAATGCAAACTTTCCACTTCTTATCCCTTATAAAGTGTCTCCACTCACTAGATCCTGCTCAGCTTCCACATACTCAGAAAATCACTGTTCCTCTCCAAGATAGTTCCCCCCCAAGATAGTTCCCCCAGAGCCCTGTTTGGAAGTTCCTCATCTCCCGCTGCTGTCCAAAGAGCAGCCAGAGTTTGGATTTCCCTTTATGTAAAGCCATAGGGGAACTTAGGACAAATTCAGCGTTATTTCCCTTCCTTAATGGGAATTCACTATAAACACCTTAAAAATCCCCTCAAGCACATGCTCAATCCCAGGGCAGGTCCAATCCTCTGACTTCATGCAAGTGATACTTTCTTCCTAGTACTGTTTAAGAGCAGGAATACTTCTGTGTCAGAGGTATACACACTGAAATTTTTACCCAGTCCTTCCATCCTTTCCCAGACAGCACCTCCCACAACCCTGCATGGAAAATATGCACTGGCATAGTGCCCTGCCTGGGAGATCATTCAAGAAATAACAGAGCTGATATGTCTCAACTAAAGCAGTTCTGCTCCACACATTGACACAACCAATACCTTAAAAAAGCAGTACCTTCATGTGACTCTTGCAAATAAGGCTTTGGTTTGCTCAGTTTTCAAAGAAGGACTTGAGGTTATGCTTTCAACTGCAAGATGTTATTTGCAGCAACAATGTGGGGAAAAGAGAAGATAATAATAGTAAATATTTGTTAGTTTTCTAGTCCATTCTGAGCACAGAGAACACTAAGGAATATTTGTAATGTGTCCTCCTTCTTCTTTAAGTTTTGTTCTTGATAACTGTACAGGGAGGGGAAAATCCTGCAGTGAAGTCTGGTATAGACAATGGAATGACAAATTGCTGTGTCTCCCAAGGACAGCAATGTTTCAGCTATAAAAGTGAAGTGCAGACATAAAAATCCTGCCATTCATTCTGACTTCATAAAGTTATGCCATTTCATAGCAGCAACTGTATTCTACTTCCTCTAATTCTCATTATGACAGAGCTGATCTGAATGAGAAATGAGAGCTTCAGAGCAAAATACAAACTGCAAGTTACCACCATGCTCTGCACTCAACCGTTCCATTATCATCAGTTCTGATTGCCTGTTCCTCAAGGAGCAGGGCATCAAATCCTTCCTCTCCCACTGCTAGACTAGGCTTGGTCAGTCAGAGCCCCCTGATGGTCATTTCCACTTATCTCCCTCCACATGGAATTACAGTGAAGCTTTTCCCCCTCCTTGCCTTCCCTTGAACACTCACAGACCCCTCCAAAGAGGCATAGAGTAGCCAGCAGCTCTGAGCCTGGGATCAAGTTCTTCCTCAGTCTGTCTCTGGTGCAAAGAGTGACCACAGGAACAACGTAAGTGCAGAACACAAAGGCCCAAGACCAGCATCAGCAGATTCAGCTATTTCAACATTCTTTACACTTCACAAAGCAATAGCATCTGTGTCATCTGTGGGTGAGCAGAAAACACAGCACTGAAAGGCTGCTCACTGCCATAACAAAAGGAAAAGCACGGATGTTTGTCTGATCTTTCCTTTTGGAGCCCCAGCACTTGCAGATCCTGCTTTGTCCACAGTCTGCTCCATGTTTAATTGGCTCTCCTGTTCCAGTCTCACCACCTGAAACTTCCCTTCCTACTGACTGCTTCTTATCAGACCCACAGGACACCAAGGACAACCTATTTCACTCCCCTTTTCAGCAGCCTTCTAAATATTTGAGTGCTTTCCTGTTTCCCCAAGGATGTTTTTTTGTTGATTAAACAATCCCTGCTCTTTTCACCTTTCCTTTGAGTATGGTCACAGACTCTCTGAAGTTGTTCCACATTTTCCTTTAAATCCTTTGCCTCTAAGGGATCTGCTTGCCCAGCAGAGGCCTCCAAACCAATGGGTTCTGGCCTTCCCCTTCCAAAGTGCTGGGGGGACACTGCTGCATCAGCAGCCCAGTTCACAGTCAGCTGTGCATAGATGGGTTTTTTCCACCTAAATGATGCACTTTCTTAATGAAGCTCTGGCTAGTTGTCATTGGGTCCAAATTACAGTTGTTCTTATACTTCTGCAAAATAAAGAGGTTTTAGGGTTTAGAAAGAAACCTCAGGCATGTTCCTGCTCTATATCACATAGCAAGAGTGAGCAAGGAGACATCATCAGTGTTTAAAATCCAAGAGACAACACTCCCTCAGAAGCCTCCACCTTCCCGCAAACTGGTGACTGAGAACTTAACCAAATCACTTAGTTAAGTTGGTGCTACCCATAAATCATATAAAGAGCCATGAAATCCCTCCCTCTCTCACGCTCTACTTTCTGTGTTGGCATCCCCTGCACTGCTGGTTGTCTTTGAGGTGCTGAAATGCAAGAAGTCTAATAAAGAAAATCAATTTGTGGAAGAATTTTTATTCTGCCCTTCAGATGTCTGTCTGAGTTAAAGTCACCTCACTGTACAAACAAAGCTCAGCATTAAATGTGGGCTCAAAAGGACAAGCCCTTGAATGAATGCAGAGCCTGCAGCTGAAACAACCCATGTCAAAGAAAGGCCACGAGCCACCAAGGCTGAGTGACAAGCTCTCATGAAGCCAATAAAATAGTTTCAGTCATTAGGGATTAGACACCCACCCCCCACCCTACCCCCCTCTGCCACCTTTTCTCTTTTGCTTGAAAAAAAGAAAAGAAAATTTAAACAAAAACAAACAGTGAAAGTTGGTTGGTTCATAAACCATGAAGAATGAAAACAACCATCCATGGCACTATTACAAACACTAATTCATATTTAAACATTGACCCTGCAGAGCTGCCTGGATTACAGGATTTACAAAACTGTGGACCCCAGGTCCTGCTTCTCTATCATTCATTTTCTCGCATTGCTTCTCCCAACACCAAGGGGAACCATGTCTGATGTGCAGATCTTTGCCTAATTAAAACCATTTAATGAATGGTATAAAAACCATTCTACGAGCCATTTACTACACCTGTTAAAATACACAACCATAACCACATTCACTTTAAATCATTTTCTCTGATTAAATGCATGTGCCGAACGTGGCTGTAGCAGCAAAGTGCAGAACAGTCTCCAGAGTCTGCTCTTCCCCCACAAAAGAACAGACAATATAAACACCTTTGTAGCTGTTTCAAGAGGCTTTGGGCCAGTCCACACTCATCTTAAGGTTGTTGTAGGTATAAGATATATGCTGAAACTAAAGTTAGAAAGAGAAATGCGAGGTTACTACTTGTTGATCTGTTAGCTGGGTAACCTCTAGGAAGCTCTAATAAATCACTGCTTTACTCACTATTTAAACCAGAATAGATAAATTAAGCTTCTTACTTGTCCTTAAACAGCCATTAAACAACCTTTAATGAAGTTCTGATCACTGATTATTGCCTGGAGGAAAAGTGGTGTAAATAGATAAATAAACACCATGGAATTCTTTGTTGCACTGAAGTCAATGAAGAATTTAATTGATTACATAACCATGGCCTCTAAGAGACAAACCTTTCCTGCATCCTATATTCTTAGTGACCAAAATTTCACAACATGGTAAGTGAAGTATTGCTTATTGTCTGTGATCTGCCTAAAAAAAACACTGAGAGATTTGTCAATAAGTAAGCATTCAAATAGTTTACCAATTTTTTTTCTTTTCTGTGCACTCTGCTGAAGGCACAGATATGTTTAATAGGGTTTATAGCTCAGTTTGATGCAGCAATTTCTATTAAAAATATAGATTAGTTGAGACTAAAAAATACACTCTGCAGAAATGTGTCACTTAGAATGACAGTTTTAAAATGGGAAAAAATAATATCTTCAATAATTTTGAATTATTGCATAAGAATGTTTTAATGTTAGATTGAAACAAGGTATGTATATATTTAGCATACCATTGTAAGATTTTATTTACGCCATGAAATTTTTTGAAAAATTTAATAAAACCTTACCATTCTCTTTCTTTTTGCTTCAGTTTTGATATTGACAAGTCCAGGCAGAGGTTTTGTTATTAATTCAGTGATAGCAACACTGAAAGAAAATCAGTTGTATTATTACACCAATACCATGTGAGTGACCAACACACAAGGGTAATTTCTGAGGTCCTGTCACCAACATTTGTTCTCAGCCTGAGCTTGGCAGAGACATGGTGACAATTATAAAAGGCAGACACAAATTGGATTTGTGTGCTGAGAGTGAGATTTTCTGCTTTGGGTGTGCTAATCTTCCATGTCTCAAACTATCCCACCATGCTAATTAGACTTAGTCCAGGCTTTGAAGATGCTGCCATGAAAGATATTTCCTGAACTTATTTCCTCTAACTGTCAGTCACTGACTCTCACCCTACCATCAGATTAAAATACCCACTTCCAGTGATTTTCAGCACAGTCTGCACAGCAGCTGGGGTACTGCAGGCATGGCATGTTCCTGCCTCTCCAACACACATGCTACATGAGCCATAGAATCCAGGTCTTTACCAGCTGGGAAGTTTTCATGGACTCGTGGGGAAAACCACAAAAACTGTGATGAGAGGCCCATCCTATGCTGGATTCTGTGACTGCCTGTACAGAAGGTTTTCACTGTTCTGCGACTTAGTCAAAACATACCTTTGGAAAATAGTGTCATGCTTTACCACAAAACATGTTTGATGCTCTCTCCTCATGCATTTTCCGTACCATAATGAAGCAGTAATATAAGAAGATAAAATATGAAGTCTGGAAAAGCGTCTGTCACTTGTTAGCTCTGTGCATAGGAAAAAGCACGTGTAGGTGTGCTTACAGACAGCACCAGCTTTGGCAAGCAGCTGGACTGGGCCAAGTCTTTTGCATATTTATGCAAGCAAGATGGTGCATGAATTCATTTGACATTGTTTCAGTCCAGACAGAACCTCAGCTGGAAAGGCTGGTGATGAAGTGTTCATCACAATAATTATAAGATGCAATGAGGAAAATCAGCTGAAGTGGGATGGTTGATCTCCTAGTGACCATGGGTAGGATTTCTGGTTTTTTTTCTGTAATAAGCTATTGCAGTCTAATGCATTGGTAAGGCATAACTGTAATTCTATCTGATGCTGATTTAGAAACTTATCAAAGTTCATTATTAGAGCTGCACTCAGGGAATCTCATTGAGTATATGCAGCAATTATTTAGATAAACACACAAGAAAAATGATAAACATATTTAGAAGACCACATTTAGATAAACACATTGCTCAGAGAATTTGGCTGCCTCATCCCTGGAAGTATTCAAGGCAAGGTTAGATGGAGCTCTGAGCAGCCTGGTCTAGTTGAAGGTGTCCCTGCTCATGGCAAGGGGTTGGAACGAGATGATCTTTAAGGTCCCTTTCAGCCCAAACCATGCAGTGATTTTACGATTCTATTAAAACTGCCTCAGATGTTTGAAATGCTGCTGGAAGCCTGTAAAGGTGTTATCCTTAAACACCACTGTGATTAAAGAAACTACATATTCTCTGTGAAACTGACACTGTAAGCAGGATGTATTGTTTGAGTGCAGAGAGATTCTGGATAGGGTTTGGAATTAGCTAAGAACAGATGTCACATTAATACTTGGCTGCTGAGAAGACAGATGAGTGATTGCAGCACAGAAACATTAGACAAATTTATAATGGGCTTCCCAACACCTGCTGCTGTTTCATTTTGCTGGACGGAACACAGCAGTGACATTAAGAGGAAAGGTGTATTGTAGTTCGTAGTGCTCTGTAACAGTCAGTAATACTCAGTCAGTTTCAGCATTTTATACATGTTCCTATTCATTATGGACTAGCACAGAATAACCAAACCCAAGAAATCATTAAGCCTTTGGGGAAAAATAAATATTAAAAAAAGCCCACAGAGCAATAAATGATTCTATTTTTCTGGGGGAAAACTCATCCAACCCCCTAATGATCTGCAGCAATGAAAAACCCAGGTGGCTTTTTAAATCTTTGTTTTTCCCCAGACCAGAATTTCCCAACACTTTAGATATGAATCATCATATTACTTCAGCCTTAAGTCAGCAGGCTCACTTTCCTTGTGGACTTAGCCCAAAGTAGGATGGGAAAGGAACCAGCAGGGTTCCGGCAGGCACCATCAGATTGGTGCCATGCAAGAACACATCCCAACATAAGACACAGAGCTTTAGCAACTGAACAAAACTCTCTCAAGGCAAGGAAGAGCATCAAAACAGACCATACATTCTTTTCTACTTAAATTTGACTTATTGCATCACTTCCACAGCATCGAATTTGCTTTGTGTCTCTTCTTCTCCACCTGCCTCTGGCTATTTCTATGCTTTATTGAGTATTGAATTGTTGGTGTTTTATCCCTTGTGTACTTTCTATCTGCCTGACTGAACCACCCAGATCTAACCCCACACTGGCAAGGCAGCTCAGGGTCTATAACATCCTGACTCTACTGAGGCTGGTGATTCAAAAGTTGTCTGATATTGATTTCAGAATTCATACATATAAAATATTAAACCTGATGCTTCAAAACTTGTATGGGAGCAGTTTAATATTTACCTTAAAAGTTATTTTCAAGTCTGCTTCATCCATATTGAATGGATATCCATGAACTGAATGGCCTGATTGCTGAGAATATTGTGATCTTTCTTCCTAGGTTGAACTCTACTCAGGTTAGTGAAAATTTCTCATTTTCAATTTAGGTGTCCTGGGCGGGGTGGGGGTGGAGGGAAGAAAAAAGAAAAGAAAGAATGAAGAGACAACTTGCTAGTTTGCTGCAGATCCTAAATTCTATCCTGGTGTTATTTCACTCAGCCCCACCACTTGCCAGGACATCACCATCTGTGGTAGGCATAAAGCCACTCGCTTCTACCCAGTGAGCAATGTGCATGTGTGTTGTCTGTGTGTCAGTGTGCGTGTCTGTTTGTCTGTCAGTCAGAGAGACGGCAGGTAACTATTTTCAATTTAAAACACACTTTGCACTGTCTGAATCATGTGTCACCACTGTATCAGCACTAAACACAGTTTTTCTGTGACTGTAGAAAAAAACAGCTCTTGCTGGCAATATAGGGAGCCAGTGTTTCATTCTGACAGATAGAGGGAAAAGTTATTGAAGATTTTTATAAGCAAGGACACAAAATAACTGGGACAATGGAAAAAATGGTTCATAACACCAGCTGCTCCAGGGTAGAGGACGTGTGCCTATCCCTCATTTTATATGTTTGTCTCCAGTTCCAGTTGGAATCTGCCCATTCTGAGCAGACTGAGAGATGCCCATGTTTTTTGTGGCAAGCAGTCTCAGAGCCAAACAGCATGTCTGCTGGTGTCTCTCCAATAGCTCATCTGTCACTCTTGGGCTCAGTCACTTCAAAGCCAACAGAAAGATAACCCACTTCTCCAAGCCAAGCCCTTTGTCCTCCCAGGCCCAGGGAGTCACTTTCTTCCCAGCTCCATGCTGAGAATGCCAAGGAGTTGGCTCAGTATCAGCCACTTGCTCCAGACCCCTCTTATGGTGTGGGCTCAGGTTTACACCTGGAAAGAAAAGCAATTGGGACACTACAAGCATTGCTGATGGCCACTACTATGTGCCTGCCAGTGAAAATGGGATTTAAAAGGGAGAGGAAAATGAAATCAGACTTGTTAAAGCACCATTTCTGGTATCTGCAACAATTCTGACAATACAAATTAGATTCCAGTTCCAAAGTCCCAGTTGGGGATTGTTCATTGCACCTGTGAAAACGCAGTTTTTCTAAGAGAAGAGAATGAGGTCTCAAAATATTAATTCTTCTCTTTATCCATTTTGACCATTTCCCCATTTGTCTTTTGCCATTCCTTTTGCTTCACTAACTCTACAAACTGACTCCTTGTAAATCTGAAAGAGACTTGCAAATAAGCTCTTTGTCCTAATGGAGAAACCCAAACACCTGGCATCTGCCATACTCTTACAGAGACAGATATTTTTTTTTTCTTTTTTGAAAGGTCATGTATCATTGCTTGTTAGCATGATTTCCCCTTTCATTTTTTTCTGCATGCTGTCGTGTGTAATTTCCTACTTTATTAGTAATTTCCATTCAGTTCCATACTGCTGTTTGATGCTGATGAAGGACTCTGATCATGTATTCTTACAGCTGTCAGGTCTCGTCCATGGTGATTTATCCCAACCACTTCCAGGAACATTTTGGAGAACATCTCAGTGCAGTTTAACAGTTTACTAAGAGATAAACTCCCTTGGATTAGAATTGTGCATTTCTCTGATGGCATCTGCTGTATAGGATGCTGACTGATGTGTTTACAAAAAACCTCAAGAACGGCACCAAAAACTTGTCTTTTTCTGTTAGAAACCCCAAGACTAACTTTATTTCCCTGTGGTACTAGTAGGTGCAGAAAGAGCAATTGTTGAAGAAACAAATTTTGGAAGTGCACAGCTCCAGGAGCCAGAACACAATCTGCAAAATTCTGTAAGACCTACAGTGACAAAAGTAACAGAGCCAGGGCTGATATGCATTCCTTTGGATATTTAGTGATTCATCTTCATCAACCTGTGTGACTGGCTTTGGTCACCTCTGAATTGGGACAATCCTATCAGGAATATGCTTGACTTCCTGAGGTGCTGTGACCTCCACTGGCTCTGCTCTGAGATCAGCAGGTTTAGAACTGAGCCATCAATATTTCAAAAGCTCCCTTTGAGACTTGAAAAACTCCATAAACACACAAGAAAACAAAGAAATCCAAACATGCATGCTTATACACAGGCACAGATTACCAAAAAGCTTCCGAGTTTGCCATATTGAAGTGTTTTACTCCAAATATTTCTCATTTATTTTCTAACTGGTATTCATAATAGACTGAGGGGGTAATCACCCAGTCCATTACTGTGTGTTTCTCTATTTGAAAGATTACATTTAAGACTTAATGCCTTGAAATATGTAAACTATACATTTAATCACACAGCATCGGTTTCTATAACCCATTTTCCAATCACTGCTGCAATTATAGATCAGCAAGCCACACTCAGAAACAGGTAGTAGTTAGTGATAATTTCTGGTTTAAAATTTAAGACTTAATGAAAAAATTAGAGTTCACAGCTCTTTTAAAGAGGCAGAAACTGTCTAGAATATTATGTTTAAGGCAGCGGAGGTTACAGTTTGTTTTCATTTTGACTCAGTGAAGTCTTTCCACTGAATATCCTTTTGAAATAAATATGGTTTACTTTCAAAATATTGAAAAAAAGTTTCTTCTCGTCTCTTATTTGCAGTTTTTAACCGAAAGTAATTCCCAGTTTTAACTCAGATTCAAAAAATATTTAAAAAATTTTAACTATCACTGAAAATATTTGGTGATGATATCCCCATGCTGCCTATGATATTCTGGAAAGCACAATTGCTTATATTTTCAGAAGGGTCCAAAGAGATCCTGTGAATTGCTTTTATGCATTGTGAAAAAGCATGCACTTGTCAAGAACTAAAACATAATACTCTTACTCTGCAATTCTGCAATTATTACATTATTAGTGACTATTTGAGTAAATAGAAGAGAAAAAAGAGCAACAGGTATCCTCCCTATGGTTTGATGCAATTGAATGTGGTCAGGTGACGTAGGAAAAAAAAAAGACAAAATAAAAGCAATATTTGTGTGATTGCTACAACAAATAAAAAAAAAAACCCAAAACATAAAAGCAACACATGTATTGATCAGGAACAAGAAGATCCTTGTTTTGAACAGCAAGCCGTTCATGCCTTTTATTCAGAATATCTTAATGTTCCACCAGCAGATCTAGGACATACATTAAGGTATCCAAAATCTTAGATTACTGAAGGACATTATCAAGGACAACAGAAGAGCAATTATATTGTGTACAGCAAATCTTCACCAGTGTGAGGCTTTGAGTTGTTTAAAGAATCCACTACTCCTGGAAATGCTCAATTGCACCAGGATGCCCTGAAGGCTTTTGCATAGAACACCACACTCAGGCAAGGTGGTTTTCTCAGATCTTAAAAAGTTGTAAATAAAGTCATCAGCCTTTTTGTGTCAACAACATTTGACCAAGATGACCCCGACTCCTTCAAAATTCACACATAGAATTTCCATCAGGAGAAAAAAAAAAATAAAGCCGACAACGAATTGTTTCACAGTACCACCTCTCTGCCAATTCTTCAGGTTTTTACCATCTAATTCTCATTACCCAAACTTGCACAGTCCATTGCTAATATCATTCTGGTTAATCTTCACCCTGGGGATATCTTGGATAATTGGAATTCCTCATAACTGCAGTTGTAAGTTGTCATTGCATTTAAGTATCTGAAATCCCAAAGAAGTCAAACATATTAGGGGTACCACAACTTACAAACCCCAAGTAATTCCCTTATATGAAGACAGCACATTTTTCCCATCAGTCTCATGTTTTGGCAGATAGGAAAGGGCTTTACTTTTCAAACAGCACTTTGGCATCACAGAAAAATACCTCTGGTAGTAAAATTCAGCAGGTAAAACTAAGTGTAGTGCTCTGATCTTTCTCAGTACTTCCACAGATGACCCTGGAATGCTGACTCACAGAACAGTTCACTGGCTGATGTCCAGCTCACAGTCTCAGTGCAGTATTTGCCTCCACTGATTTCAGGTATCCCTTTCATTTCCTCCATGATACAAGCAAAATTTTTCCCTAGACTAAACAGCCCCAAGCCATAAATCCCAGATCTTTTGTATCACTAGTTCTCTTACTGCTTGGACTGGACAACTAAAACTGCTACGAATAATTGAGCAGGGTGGAAACAACTGTGTGGCACAAAAGTTCCTGAGGGAGAATGTGCCCCTCACGGAGAACAGAGACCACTCGACATGCACAATGAGCTTGATTTCAAGACCTCACCTGAGCATAGTGAAGCTCACTCTGTAAAAGCACTTTAGGTCTGCAAAATTCCCCGAGCCTGTTCTCGCACATCACTGCTGGCACTGTGGAGTTGTAAGGAATTCTCTCTGTCCCTCACACTGTAGGATGTCTGATTTATTCCTTGTGACAAACACCACTGGAAAAGGGCTCCTTGGTTTCTCAGTCACTCAAAGGCTGGAGCTGAAAACACGGCTTGTCAAACTACACCAAATTCCCTGTAGTCAGCTGCTATTGCTTGGCTCCCTGAGCTTCACAACACATCAGGAATTCAACATGGGAAACCAGAACAAAACTCTCTGACTTTTACGAGTTTAAACCTAGACATTAAGGCACAAAAACACATCTGATGAGCTGGCTAGTGCTTTAAAAGCTCAGAAAGAAAGCGACTTCCTAACATTAATCATAATCTTAACTGACATGAAAAGATTCCCCCTAAATCCTGCTACCCGTGGAGAAGAGCAAGGTGTGTGACACAGTTGGACCATATGCTAAGGAAAGAATATGTAACTAGAGTCATGTTGCAGGCAGTATTTGATAAACACCTCCAAAGTAGAGAAGCTTCTTCACTACTTTTGGGGGGCCAAGTAGAGTGGATGGGAAGGAAAAATTTGTCCTTTGCCATAGCTCCTCACCTAAGACTACTGCAATGCAAGTCTCATATCTGAATTATACCACACTTCCAGAAAAGAAAGTCTGCAGAAGTAAAAATTTCAAATAAATCTGAGGCTAATGAATTTGAATCTTTTATATGAGTCACATTTTGCCACTATCACAACCATTAGAATACATAAAGAACATTTTTCTTTCACTATACTCTTTCTAAAATCAAAAACACTTCAATGATTTCCTCTTCTTCTCTCAAAACACTGGTTTTGGGATAAGAAAGATTGATTAACCAACATGCTCCTTCAGCAACATTCTATTTTTTCTTGCAAAATTATTTTGTCAATATTCCTTTTATGAGTTTTACATCTCTTCTAACAGAAGAGGCAGAAGAAGCAATTGTTTGTATCTTACCATTTGTGGCTTCACCTTACCAAAGGGGCATTGGGAAAAATAAGTGGTGTGCTCTAATGAATTATCACTGATAACTTCAGGTTGATAACACATGCTTAATAATTTTTATAAAAAGAAAAGCTGTGATTTTGGGATACAACTGTCCAAAACCACCTCAAGGCACACTAACCTTAGTACATGATGTCCAAAATTTGCCAGAATTATGCTGATCCTTTGTTCATTTGGGATCAAGAGGCCAATGATTAAATTGTCACCTCATTCCACACAAATTCCCTCACAGGAAATCTTTGTCATTTGTGACTAAAGGAAAGTTGTAGTCTGAGACACGAAAAAAAGCACAAGATAGAGCACAAAGTACAGTAAAAATGTTAAGATTGAAATTATTCCTGTTACTCTTATGTGGACAGACCTGTTTAAGTATCTACATCCAGTGCTGTTTCACTTTACATCACATCATCCTGTGTTTGCTCTTTCATCACCAAAACTTTACTTCAAGGCATGTATCAAGCTAGAAACCTTGAAAAATCACTTCTACTTTAAATTCATGTCTCCTCTGCCAGGATGCAAGCAAGGAAATGGAGTACTTAATTGCCTGTGACATCTCCTTGTGGCATTTCTGGTTCACTTACCTGCTGCACTTTTCTTTGATGAAGACATAAACCAGAGTTCACATTGTGAAACTTGCCCCAGGCCTTTCTCAGAAATACGTGATAGGCTTGTGCAGCTCTGAAACTGCAGCATGTTGTAGAAAAGCTGAAGTCCAAGAGGCCCTGTTTCAATTTGTATATTATTATCTATTACACTCACAGTGGAAAAGGTGATAAAACACGACAGGTTTTTCTGTCATGATCTTCATTTGCATAGACCCAAGCTGTGGAAGGAGGAACTCGGTCCTGCAAAGGAGTGGTGTTTACACGTGTTCAATACTTCTTTCATGTATCTGAGCATCTCATATAATTAATGTATTTATGCTAAGAGTAATAATGAGATAGAGATCGTTCATCTCTGGATGAGTGGCACCTAAGATAACTAATGGTTTCTTGAAGATCTTGAAAGTGATCTTGAAAGTCGTGATAGAGTACAAAATCCTCACACCCTCAGTATCCCAAGGTCACATCTTAACTATGGCATCATTTAGAACTCATATACTGACATCCAAATGACTGTGTTCAGAAGACTTCCTACATCACCCTCCAAGATGTGCTTTTTTCCCCATCAAGATCCTTGGAAACTTCTACCACCTCAAGGAGCAGGTGTCTGTTCCCATCCTGTCTCTCAGAGGTTTGATCCCATTGCCCAGGGATACACATTACTGACCTCCCCCACAGTAACAGTCAGGCCTTGGGGTTTGCTGTTGGTGAAGACATGGTACAAAGCTGAAAGAGTTAATTTTTTCAGCATTTATAGTTTCATTCAGAGCAACCCCATCTTGCTAGGAGCTTTGATTTAAGCTTGTCCTCTTTCCCAGAAATTGGTTGCTTTTCTTTGTACTACCCAGGAATACTTGAGTTGGAAGTGGTTTTAGAGTAGCTCTCAAACTTAAAAGTCAAGCAGGGACATTTACCTTCCTCTCCTGTTAGACAGGAACATTTTATATTCAGAAAAGGAGTAATTGTGGGAAAGTCCTGATTCCCACTGATTTGGAGGCATCCAGGTTTAAATCTTCAGCCTCAGTGAGTGGCTCATATACAATCTATCTGGCTGGTGTACAAAAGTCACACTCATGCCAAAGTTTTGCTGCTATTCCTGGACAAAATGAAGAACAGATCAGAATGTCAATAAAATATCAAGGACAAGTTCTTCAGGTGCCAGGCTTTGTCTACAGGCTGTGCTATGGTGAAACACACATTTGGCTTCAGTGCTGTTTTAGTATTGTTGTTCTGTTGCCAATAGATCTGAGTTATGCTCATATTACAGAACAGATGCTAGCAAGTCCCCTCAGAGCACTGTGAGCCACAGGTCAAGTGGCAGACACATTTGCCTAAGCATCCCGATTTGACTCGCATTGCCATTGAGCCTATAAGATGGCTCAAATATGCTTTCCCCATCTACAAGGCACACTGGTTTATTAGTGTGAATAAATGTCAGCCAAACACATTTTATAGTCTTTTCTCAACTTGGTGGAATATCAGTAACGTTGTACAATTCAGTGCTAAGGAAAGTCGTATTTATTTATGTTTTTATCAGGTAGCCTTCAAATATACCGAATGAGTCCTTTAAGAAATCCCTACAACCAGAGAAATGAAAACAATCACAGGTCATGCTACTCTACTGGAAAATAAAATTATTCATTTAAGATAGTGCCTCGCCAAGTCCATCTATAAGCAAAAGAAAATGATATGTGTACCTTGCAAACAAAGGCAAAAAATTACTTAACCAATCATGCAAAGACTTACACTGGAATTATAGGAGCATTTGTCCTCAGTATGTCAGAATACATTCTGAAATATATGAGTTTGGGTTAGTTGTTCCTAGATAATTAGCCAGAAACATCTTTTTGATTCTTTTTTTCTTTAAATAAAGGAAAGCAAATGTGAGAATTTAAATGTACATTGATTTCAACTCCAAATAAAACTGCTGTGGTATTACACAAAACATGGAGAAAGTTGCACCAGAAATGGCTGTAAAAGATCTAACTTCCAGAGGGAAGAGAAGCAATTTGAGCAGTTTATATGACCAGTTACAGAATTTGATCAGGCAGAAATTATGCTCATTTAGACTCCAGAAGCATATTTTTGCTATAATCAGCTATTGCACTTCCTTAAGAGTCTTTTATCACATGATCTGTCTTTCTTTAATCTTGCCTTATGTCCCTGACTCATATGTCTTTAGCAATTTTACTTAACAGCAGCAGAAGTGGTTTATTCACGGGGAAAAAAAGTCATCATACTCCCAAAACAACAACCAGCTTGACTATTAAAATTCTTCTGGTTACAGCTGGGTACTAACACACCATTTTTTTGTGCACACCCAAGTATTTGCCATGATATCAAGCATTAATCATCATTGATTAATGTTACCATGATCATTTACTTTCCCAAGATTGCACTATTGTATTTCCTATGAAGGGCTGCTGAACCAACCATGTGATGTTGTGACCACACAGGACTGCAAACCAGCCCAATTAGGGGAATCCAGCTCAGGAAGTCAGATGACACCACTCAGAACACAACTGTTCAGGGACAATGCATCATCAACTCCAGGTGGGAATGTGGGAGCAGTGAGGTATCTCACCAGATATTACCAGAGCCAGAGAAAGAGCTATGGTGCCCCACAGGAAGATCTGATATGACCCAGAGCAAAACTCAACCCTAAATTATGCAGCTGCTTTCCACTACAAGGTTTTTGCATTTTTGCAGAAGCATTTCTATAATGCTATCTGCTGGCAATACAGTTACTCTGGGCTAGACATTGTTTTATTTTATAGGAATCAAAATTCCCATGTCTAAAAACTTCAGAAGTGGAAAGGAATCCAACTCAAAGAAAATTTGACCCTCTATTCCCAAGCAGAATATTCTGAATTTAGAAATAATTTCTTTTCCCATACTGTGCTCAGCTCAGCTCTTGTTGTAAAAAAAGAGAAAGACTGCTTTGGTCAGCTCTTCAGGAAAACAATAACTAAGAAGAGCTGCTTCTGGAACCCCCAGGAGATGAGTTAGTCTCTCACAACTTTCTGCAGGAGAGTGACTGGCCCCAGGGGAAGAGGAGAGAAGCAGTGTGGTGATGCGGCCACTGCCAGTGGGAAAAGAGCAGATGTGTCACCAGGAGCTGGCATTCACTCTACTGTAGAAGACACTGTGTAAGATGTGTGTGACATTCCATAATAACTGGGTCTGGAAAGGAGTTTAACCTGCATGCCCTTTCCTTTCATAGCTACCTTTTTCCTTGAACCAGCAGAACAGGTGTGTTTTTTGCTTACGGATGAACATTAGTCTTCTAATGAGATGAGGGATTTCAGGGAAGCTGAAGGCTTTCTGGCAAAGTAAAATCCACTTATCCTCTGTAACCAGGCCAAGCAACTCCAATCTCACCACCACAGGAGACTTCTGCATCTGTTCTCACTTCATTGTCTTTGGTTTGTCTGATGTCAGCAGGTACAGTATGAGTTGCAGACACTACCAGTAAGCATTTACTGTGAAATACTCAGTGCCACGCTGCTTCAAGGCTGGTAACAGCACCACGCTCTCTAAGAAGCATCTAATTTCTCCTGAGCTCCTACAGAAACAGCAGCATGTCTACAATCAACACCACGAAACATCAAAATTTAAATGGCATATGGCAATAAGGGATGAAGTTCTAACTTTTTTTTATCTCAGCAAGCATGAGCACTTACCATGAGATTAAGAGAGAGAAAATTCTTCACATGCTTCTCTACTCATACTCACTTTAGGCAAATTCTTCTCATCCCCAAATGAGCACAGCTAAGTATATGATGCAAAGCCTCACAAAAGGAGGGGAAAATGCAGGTATATTCCCATGTACCACTACTTGCAGCAAAATCTTATATTAAAATTGCTGCCAGAAAGTGTCCAGGACTCCCAGGACATGTTTCCCTCTCCTGCTGACTGCAGTGGGAGTAGGGATCTTGGCTGCCCTTCACCTCTTGGGGTTTTACAGTATAACTAAAGGCAGATTTTGGGTTTTAATTACTCTTACATCTGAGTATCATAATCTGCAGGAAGGTGTTTTCAAAAAGGCAATTCTGGCACAAAAATCTTAAATATGCTGCTTCAGATGTCTTGTCATGGGGTCTGCTCTAGTGCCTTGTAAATAACAGTCTGTAACAGGAACTAAACTGCAATGTTTTGACTAACACATCAGATACTTTCCCTAAAAAATATCCTTTTCCAGTGATTTTCAAAGCCTGTGTCCGTATCATGTAATGCTAGTGATAGTCTTCTTTTTGTCCCTATTGAGATACTTCCTTGTCACTCAGTGCTATTGTGCTCTCCCAACATAAGAACAAAAAGCAGGAAAATTTCTTCACCAAAAGGATTTTCAAGCCCTGCCTAAGTTTCCCAGGGCAGTGATAGAGTCACCATCACTGGAGGGATTTAAAGATGACTATATGTGGTACTTGGGGATGTGGTTTAGTGGTGGGCTTGGCAGAGATGAGTTGGCTCTTAGACTTGATGGTCTTAGAGGTCTTTACCAGCTTAATTCTATTCCAAACTGATTCTATTGTTCAAAGGTCTCTATAAATTGAATTTTCGAATTTGTGAAGAGTCAGGTAAGGAAGGGAAATGCAGAGCTGAAAAGGAGTTATCTTACTCATCTTACAGAGTTGTAAACCTGATACAGAGAAGTATAAGAATCAAGAATTACAGGGCTCAGTAAATAATGTGCTAGACAAATGCTTGTAATCAACAGGTGGCTGGATGGGACAGCTCAGGGTCTAGCAGTCCTCTAGCAGTCCTCTTCTTCAAGGTTGCTCAGACAAGTCCCTGATCCAAGGAGGCAGATGTTTGTGTATTTTTTACCTTTTCCCTAAAGAGTCAGAACTCTTCCAGGGATCCTTAAAAGTTCTTGCCCTGAAGAATAAGAATGATGCAGGACAGGACAGGTGACAGTTTCAGTGCTGGCCTTGGCAATGAGCAGGGTCAGAGAAGAGAAATTGCTGAGACAACATTCAGACTGACCCCCCACCCCATTGCCACAGAACCTGATATAACAGAGTCATTCTCCAAAGCAGCAGAACCTCTGCTTTACAAGCTTCACTTCATACTGACTGCCAACTACAGGACCTGCTCAGCTGCACTGGTGGAGATTAGGTTTTTAGGGCTGAGGAAGGTGAGGCTGTTCAGAGTCCTGTGATGCTTCCAGGGCTTTCTTCCTAGAAGATGTGCCTGAGAAGATGGTGATGAAGATGTAGAGAAACTCTCCTGTTGCTTAAACCTTCCCTGCCCCGCAAGCCAGGCTTCCAGTAGTGAGTCACTTGGTCACTTCCCACAAGCAGTCCTACAACAATCTGGGGAGGCATCTAGGACTCTGCCAGAAGCCTGGATGCAGGGATTTACAGCTCCCTGCACATTACAGCTGAGTGGACCTTGGAAGCACAGTGGTTCACACCAGCACAGGGGGGACGATCACAGCTCAATGACAGAAGATGACTGCTCCACATTTTTTGAAAGGTTTGCCCAAAACTGTCTTCATGTACCTATTTTTCTCTCATCTGTCTGTTCTCAAGTTTATTTTGGAATGGGATGAGAACAGAACAAGACTTTAATGAAGTCACTGAGTTAATGCCTACACCATTAACATGTTATCTAAAGATATTCTCTTTATGCTTCCTGATTGGAAAAAGAAACTTAAAGAACAATACATTTGATTTATTTTCTTTCTAAACACACCACATAAATTAAGGATTTCTGTAATTCACACCCACTTTTGTTTATTCCCACAGTTCTGTTGCTTGAATGATCAGGAAGGGGCTTTCATTTGGTCAGCAATGAAGGTGTCAGCTGCAACCTGCCAGCACAGCACCATTCATATTCTTCAGGCTTCAGGTGGTGAGGACACCTTCTCACCAAAGTGATGTGAGGCAGGAGGAGAAGACAAGTAGAGAGGCACACCCAGGGCTGAGGGGACCATTTGTGTATTTGCAGATTTGCCTTGATCGGGTGCCCAGATTCTGTCATTTAGTGTGTGTCCTTGTTATTTCAGGAGTGTTCCCAGGATGGAGGCCCATCCTTGTAATTGTGCCAGAGAAAAAACTACTGCGAAAACAAATGGCAAAGAGAACTCCTTTCTGGGTTTAGAGCTCCCCTACCACTAGATAGCACCAAGGGGACCAGTGTTAATGGGGAAGCAAGATAGAACAGTTGCACAGCCCTAAAAACAGGCACCATCTGTTCTTTAGCCCATCACCCTCAGTCCAGCAGCACTGCAGATAGGACAAACTCTGCCTTTAACACCAAATGGGAAAAATCTTGTGCAGAGACTGGCTTGAAATGCCTTGATGTGATGGCCTCTCCCAGCAAGGCAGACCCAAAGGCCTCTGAATAGAGAACATGGGCTGTCACCTGGTGAGATTTTAATGGGCAGAGCCATGTGGTTAATGCCACTTGGGCTAATGCCTCTCCATGATGACAGTAGTCAGAGGCAAGAAGGGGTGATGGGACAGGACAGCCCACATGGTGATGGATCCTGGGCTCTCCAGAGTGCTGAGCAGGGTGCCAGTAGCTCTTCTACCCTACTCTGGACAGCAAGTCCAGCTCCTTCCTGTAGGTGTGGGGCCAGGTCCCATCGCTGCTGCTTTTGAGGAGCACCAACACATTGGCTTCCAGAAGCATGGAGACTTGGTAAGCGGAGAGGGACCTGGCACTGTGGGTGAGTGCCAGCAGGAGGAGATGAGGCTGAAACAGGGAAATAACCCACAGGGGAGAGAGACTTTCACCCAGGGCTGGCCACTGACCACTCAAGTCCTCCAAATCCTGGCATTGCCCAGGGAAAGGCAATGAGAGAAGAAGGCGTCATCATCCACAGGCAGTGCATGCTGACTGGTCTTACCAGTCTGCTCTTCACAGGAAATCTTGGCAAGGCATCAGGAGTGGAGATCAGACACAGGGCCATGGGTGCATGATGCTGGTGCCTGAGGGAGAGAAACACAGAAATATAAAAGTTGAAAATTAAAGGAGCAGGTATTTCTATTTTCTTCTGACACCTGCAGGGGTGGACATCTGATTGTGACATCACTGAGTGACAAATTGTGACATCACGGAGAGATGTACTGTGACATTTCATCCCTCGTTTCTTAGACACCAGGAGAACCTTAGCCAGTCTGGCTAGAGACACAAATGGCCACAGAGAAAGATAACACCTGCCCTATTTGCCAGATCACTTGGAAGGATGTGGCTTCTGCTCTGCCCTGTCGCCACCAGTTCTGCTTGGGCTGCATCCTGCGATGGGCACAAAGAAATCGGTCATGCCCACTCTGCAGAAGAACAATAGAGACTGTCAGGTTTTCTGAGCATGGTGAATCAGACTATGTGCAGTTGATCATCGCTTCCCGTGAAGGGTCAGCCGAAGCCCGTAGCGAGGCAGAAAGAGCTCCTGGCCATCTGGAGGAGATTAATCCCCATTCCCCTGTGGTGTCACCTCCGTCTTCTCCACAGGGGACACTGTCCCCAGATGAGCAAGGGTCTTCTGGGCCAAAGTTTGTAGGTGGCCTTCTGCCTGGGGTCTGGGCAGAACTTTTCTGTCAACAGCAGCATCTCCTGGACCCCGTGCGGCCCTGGCTGCGCCAGAGGCTGGAGGGAATATACTGGAACCGGTGGTGGCTGGTGGAGGCCACAGAGAGCTGCATCCTGCACTACCTCTGCACCCATGGTCCAGATGCAGAGGTCTTGGCCCAGAGGCTGGTCTTCCTTGAGGAACACAAAGCACTGCTGGTCCAGGGCCTCATCAGTGCTATTGCAGACCATTGCAGCGAGGAGGCTCAGAGGCTGCTGCATTACCGCAGTGCTGTGGGTGAGAATGACAGCCCATCAGTCAGCTCCAGCAGTCCCACATACAGCAGGTCCCAGGAGGGCACCCCCACCAGCCATTCCGCAGACCCCCATATGGAGGAAGAAGCTGCTATATTGGAGGCTGCCTCTCACAGGGTTCACAGCTGCCCCCAGCCTGGGCCTGTCCCTGCAGAGCTGGACCAGCCTCAGGAGGAGCCAGAGCAGGCAGCAGTGGCAGGTCACTCTGCTCAGGGCAGTAGCCACAGCCCCTCCACTCCTGGTCAAGGCAGGGGCTACTCACCTGGAGCAGCCCAGTGTGCTCAGAAGAGGAACATCCCCAGCCCACTGGACACTCTCAAGTCCAGCAAGAAGCCATGACAGGAATTGACCTGACCCCTGCAGCCCTGAGGGACCCTCATCATCACTTCAGGGGAAGTGATGAAACTCTCTTCACTGCCTATTTTCCAACCAAGAACCACAACCTGAGGCCAATGGAACCACCCTCAAGAAACAGCCTCACTTTTCCAGGTCTGGCTTTTTTTTTTGAAGGAGTCAGGTGAGGTCTCCATTAGGTCCCAGCGAGCCAAGGGTCTGATCAAATCTATAAATATCTGAGTCTCTCAATAACTGGGAGAACTTGACATACTGAAACACGATCACATGTGAAAATCTTGCTGCAGATACTATTCGGCTTATGAAAGGAAGGTCTGGATCAAGAACCAAAATAACTATGGAGAAATAAAATTCCAATACAGTCCTTTGTTTTTGCTGTTTCAATTGTGGATTTGAAGGAGATTGATTAAATCTTTAGGACCTAAACAAAAACCCAGTAGCCGCTAGGCAGAGTGACTTTGCTTCACAAAGACTATTCTGTGAATGGGAGGTCAAGGACAGTCTTATGATGATTGAGACAATTGTTCTTCTCCAATCAGCACAAAAATTAATCCTCAATGACCTCCAAGCAGGATGTCAATATCAGACAGACAAGGTGAAACTGAAGATTTAGATAAAACTGTGCCTAGACATTTACTATTATTTTTGCTGCTAGAACTTATGTAAAGTTGCAATGGCAACCCAGTCTCTATGCTGGATGTATGATTTGTGTTATATCAAGCAGAACTTCAAATATGTTCCAGAGCACATGGGCTCTTAGTTGCAAATCATCCGTGCCTGTGAAGAAAAATTTGGTGAACATCAGCATAAGGGAGAAACAACAATACAAGCACCTGTGTTGACAATTCTTGAGGTATATTACTACTTCTACTACTACTACTAAATAATTCTGGTCCATTTTGGTTCATCCCTTTTAAATTTTGGCTCAGATTTCTCTGACTATTCCCCAGGCTCCCTGCCACCATCCATAGACTGCTCTCTGCTATAGCCTTTTCCTTAAAACCTTGAAGCAACTGCTAGCTTCTTGTCATCATGGCAATTCCCAACTCTTCACCTATTTCACCTCATGACCTCTGCAACCATCCCACTGACTGCAGAGCTTTGCAGAGAAGTGACCAACAGGGTATTCCCTACAGAGTGCTCTGTCATTTACTGGACTCAGCTTACTGTGAGTGACCAATGAACCACTAAAATGGAAGATGGAGATGGACAAGAGACATGCTCATGGATTTCAGGGAATATTACAGGGTGTGAAGGAGCACAGACATGGCAGAGAAAGCTGGCTTCATCCCCACATAACAGGGGTCACTGGACGTGGCCTTTGATTTAAGAGAATATCTCTCAAAACCTGAGTGGGTCAGCTGGTTGTTGGCTACAAGAGGGTAAATGTCATCCTGCCTTCACCAGGCCAGCATGGGGGAAAGTGAATACATGGCACAGCTCACCACAGAGTATGAAAACTAAACAACAAACAAAAGAATTCTGAAGACAGCAATGGGCTGGGGCTGGCTCCCAACCCACATACGTCTTCCCAGGGACTGGGGATACCCAGTGTGCTAGCAGTGAGCAAATCACAGAGAGGAGCAGTGGGAGTCATGGGAGGACTGTGGCTGAACTGTGTGCATCCAATAGCTGTATATTGATAATGCTACTTACTTTCCTGTGGTTTTCTCTGCATATTTTGTGTCATTCTGTTAAATCAAAAATATTATGTAATATCCAATAGTGCCAGATAAGTAAATCTGATTTTAAACATTACTCCCTCCATGTGTGGAGTATCTAAAAGAACCTGGTCAGAGAGTATTGCACTCTGTCACACACATGTGGAGTCATATGACATGTAACCCTTTAGCAGCTCCGCTGAGCTCTTTTAATGTCTCTCTACTAGGAGAACAGAGCTACTTGTTGGTTCTGAGGCTCATGAATTTTCCTTCTTACTTTCTGGAAAAGGGATACGTTTGTGTTTCTAAATATCAGAGAGGCACAGGAGAAAAATGTCATGTTTAGTTGGAAATTAAGTAAAAGGAAGTGTAAGATCACATGGAAGATTTTTAGGAAACAATGACTGTTCTGCCTTCCTATAAACCTTAAATCTTTCTCTGCTAAAATGTCCTCAAAGCACACTTTCTTCCCTGTTAACTGGTTTCTTTCAAGAATTGTCCCAGAAGGATGACACTGTGTGTCCTGTTTTAGCTGCTCAGGTCATGTCTCCTTGCCTATGACTTACTTGCCTTACTCAACATGCCCAAGGACACCTGTGGGTTTGGGAGGTGATCATTATAATCCAGTCTATAAATAATACAGCCTTGCAAAGAACACACCAGACCATAATATTTGCACATGATTTGGTCTAAATGACCTTGCTCTGAATTCTGGAGGGTCATTTTGTAATTTAATGGTTCAGCTGAATTCGTTGTCCTGAAAGATTAAGTTTCTCATCATGAGCAATTCCAGACCTTTTCAAGATGAATCCAGCCGTGAGAGCACTGAACATGTATGTGGATTTTCTGAAGTGATTACTTTCCTTGTCTCATCCTACATAAAAATTATCCTGCTGAAAAACAGTTGCTGTAATTGAATTGAAAACCTGCTAGGTAAAATTTATTCCACAGTATAAGTTTAATAAAGTTATATATAAAGCAAAACATGGATATTGACAGAGTCTTTATAATGTTATTCTGCATATTTTCTATTGGTGAGAGAAATTCCTGTGGTCTTTATTTCAGTCTCACATTACAAAGAATGTTGTGAAGCAAATTACAATTGAGTATTTTTAGCTTGTGCAAAAACATGAAGTAAAATAGCAGAAACAATTACATCTAAGCAGCATTTCCAAAGCAGGTGTTTTATTTTAATACTCAAGGTCAGAGAAGGGAGAAGAAGAGAATGTGTGTGTTGAACAAAAAGCCATAATAGAACTGTGCAAATTCATTTTGTTCCTCCCCCAAAGGGGTATTCACATATTCAAAACATCATTGAAGGCTGATGCCAAAATTTCTAGTGATTTTGTTTCAATCAGCTGTGTTAAACCATTAAAAAGAGCATTATTAGTCTAGCTTAACAACTGTCTAAATGAATGATAGCAGAAAATCTGCACATTCAAAATGATACTTTCTTGCATAAGTCAGATTTTCCAGAGGATTCAGAAAACTGGTTAGTGTTTGTTGTTTGGTTTTTTTTTTTTTTTCTGTCTCTAAAAATGGCCAAAAGAGCTCATATCTTCATTTAGTTCAAAGTAAACAGGACCAGAGGGGTCATTTGGCTACTACTGAAGTCACAGGTATTGAATTCTGAGCACTTCCAAGAAGATGTCCTTCATTTTCAGACTTATGACAGAAAAATATCATCAAAATAAAAATGAAATCAATTGAATTCAGACACTGCTCTGCTGTCCACTGAACCACAAACCTACACTCTACCCTTCTCATTAATATAAACACAGAAACATTACCAGCATTCGTTTGGAGAAAAATGAAAACTCTCACTACCAGTCACCTCATGAAGAGAAGAGCAATCAATGTTGGCAGCACTGCTCTGCATTTACGTCTCTAGCCATTATATTGACTTATTGTATTCAAGTTACGTAAAAAATGCAAAATAAATGTCATATTTACCTCCAAATGAGCTACTGTGAATGTAAATCTGTTTACCTGTTTGTCATCCAGGCATTTATATCAAAAGGCAATGTAATATGACTCTCATAAAGAAGACTCCTTTTCACCCTAATAATGCTGTTACTTTATTGGTCATTTAAAATAAGTTATAAATATTTAAAATACCTGTGGCTCTGCACTCAAAATATATTTATATATATTTCCTAGGTAAATTCAGCTGCCATTTTACAATTGTAATTCTGTCTTGAGGAAGCAAAATGACATAAAATGATGAGGTGGAAATGAACTTGAAAGAAAAGCTCTAAAAGATTCTGTACACTTAGATGTAAGAAAAATTTGCACATTTCACAAGGCACCTTTGTGATGGAAAACAATTATTTAAGGCTACATCCATTATCCAATAGATGACATTAGATGACACTCATTTGAATCCCTGATTTATCACAAACTCTGCTTTTAAAAAAGAAGTCATCTAGGCAGTCCCACCACAAGTTCCAAGCTCCATCCTCACAAAGCTAACCTCTCTCCCAAGGAAGTTTCCAAAAACAGGTGGACACTCGACTGTAGATGGAACCTGCACTAGGGAACAATTGTCCTTTCCAAGAGCACACACCACCAAAGCTCCTGCAGCTGTCACCACACCCATGAAATGTCCCCTTAGCTCCTCACAGATCTTGTCCATGTGGCACACAGTGCATGGCTCAGCCATTTCATCTTTCCCAGCTCCAGCAGCATCAGAACAGGTTAACCTTTCTCCTCTTCTGCCCCACTCAAAAGTAAATTTAACCTTAGGGCAGTCAATGTTTGATAAAGGTTTAGTTTCTTCCATCAAGTATCAAGAAGGATCACTTTCTGGCTCTGCACTGAGTACAAACAAAATTACGTGTGTACATGTATGTCTCTATTGATTTCTCCCTGTAAGTACAGGGCCTGAAAGGGTCCAGCTGTGGAGGTATTTCAAAAGCAGATACTGTTCTGTGGCCTTCTCTGAGGAGTGTGTGGGACAGACAGATGGACAGCCTGTCCCAGAAGGTTGTCTGAACCCAAGCGTGGCTCTTGGCCAATGAGTGTTTTCTTCTGCTCTCTTTTCATGGGCCATTTCCCTGCAAACTAAGAAAGGGAGAAACCCCTGTACTGCAATCTGGTTGGCAGTGGCATGGTATGACCTGGGCGTCCAGGAGAATGCAGCCACTATGCGCTGCTGCTCAAAACAGGTTCAGGCACCATCCCAGGC
>JAWWMO010000096.1:10699038-10713727 GCA_035047845.1 Dendrocincla fuliginosa | reverse complement strand
CTGCCTGAGGTCTGGGCAGATCTTTTCCGTGGACAGCAGCATCTCCTGGACCCCGTGCGGCCCTGGCTGCGCCAGAGCCTGAACAGAATATTCCGGGACTGGTGGTGGCTGGTTGAGGCTGCGGAGAGCACCATCCTGTATGACCTCTGTGTCAGTGGGCCGAATGCAGAGGTGCTGATTGAGGGGCTGGAGCCTCTCTTCGAACAGCACACAGCACCATTGATCCACGGTGTCATCAGCATCATCGTGGGCCAGTGCAGAGAGGAGGCCCAGAGGCTGCTGCGCTCGGGGGCGGCCAGGGATGAAAGCAACAGCCCCATGGCCAGAGCCAGCTCCAGCTCCAGTGGCTTCAGCAGCTCCAGCTCCAGCAGTTCCAGCAGCTCCAGCAGCTGCAGCAGTTCCAGCTCCAGCAGCTCCAGCAGCTCCAGCTCCAGCAGCTCCAGCAGCTCCAGCAGCTGCAGCAGCTCCAGCAGCTGCAGCAGCTCCAGGGAGGGGACTCCCACCAGTGTCCCTGCAGGCCCCAGTGTGGAGGGAGAAGCTGGTCCCTTGGAGTCCACCCTGCCAAGGGGTCCTGGCTGCTCCCCACGCCTGCCTGTCCCCAGAGAATGGGACCTGGCCCAGGAGGAGCCGGGGCAGGGGGTGACAGTGGCAGGTCCCCCTGCCCAGAGGAGCAGCCAAAGCCTCTCCAGTCTTGTGGACAGGGACCAGTGTCCCGCCGGGCACCGGCACACCCCAAACAAGAGGGGCCCCAGCTCGCAGGACTGTCCTCAGCCCTGCAAGAGGCCACCCCACCAGCAGTGCTAGAAGGGTTCCTGAGAGTGTTTATTCAAGGAAAACAAAATAAATAGTTGTTTCCTTCACACAGGCTGTGGGCGCTGCTTTCTGTCCCTACTGTTGCCTTTGCCCTTGCCCTTGCGGCCCACCGTGGGTGTCACCCCGTGCTGGGGGCACAGCCATGGGCCACCAGAGCGTGCCGGAGGGCTCCTTCCCGCAGGAATTCCTGCTGCAGCCGCACCCCAAGTGCAGCAGATGCCAAAGGCGGAGTGGGCAGCAGGAGCAGCCCGTCTCCTCGTGGGACTGATGCCTAAAATCCTGGAAGATAGGCACTCAGACGAAACGTTAATGGAGAAAGATAGACAATACCTTTATTGGGAGATCAGAGGCATTGCGCCTCCGCTGGGCCTACAAAATGCACGTTGTTTCAACAAGGATTTCTGCATCCAAAAATCCCCGAAGAGCCTGGCCCTCAGTAAGGTTACAGTTTTCATACTCTTTCAAACAATTAACATATTAGATATCCATAACCAATCATCATTTCTAATTCCCTTGGTGGCCCACCCATCAGGGTCCTAGGCTATGCCCCCTGGGCCACCTCCAAGGGTTTCTGGGCTTTTCTATTGTTTTGTCTTCAAGTTATCTTGCAGGTGGCTCTGAAAAACATCAAGACCTTCAGAAAGCCTGAGAATATGTGAGAAAATCACTTTAGTAACTTCTAACACCACTTAATATGTGAGCAACAAAACCTATACTTCTAAAACTCTAAAAATCTACAAAATACACACCAAACCTTTAGGCACCAGGACAATGACCTTAGGCTGCCCCCAGAGCCCCTCTGTGCCCCCTGGGCACTTCTGCTCCGCTCTGGTTTGTCTTTGCTGCCTGACGGCGACCAGGGCAGCCTGCAGGGAGTGAATGCTCTGGCAGACAAACAGGTTCTGGTGCAAAGTTGATCCTGAGTCATAATTTTATCTCTACGTCCCAAACAAATAAAATTGTTTCAGCACAGATTTATGGTTATTGACATTATTGAATGAGACTGTAATAGCTTTGGCTCCAGCTACTCTTAAATCTTGGGAAAACTCTCAATAAGACAATACTCTTCATTTCCTATTAATACAATGGCTGGAGTTTCCAATTTGGGGGAATTTACTGAAATTATACATCAAGTAGATACGCTATCCCAGGAGAGCAGAATAAAAATGACTTGTTGCAAAAAGAAACTAATAAATAGGGCTGAATGAGAATCATATATCTGGAAGGGGCACACACAACTGAGATTAATAAGGACCCAGCAGTTTAACAGCAAATGGATTTGTTTTGTTGTTCAGTTTATGAATGAACAAATTTTAGAAGCCACATTGCCTTGTAATAAGAGATAAAAAATCACTTTTGCAGGAAGGAGCAAAAAAAAAAAAGTTTTGAAAAATATCTAACTATTTTAAAATAAGAGAAGCAACTATTTTTATTTGATAAAGAAAAACCCACCAGCAGGATGGATAATAGACAACTTAACTTTCAAATACTGCAATAGGGTTTTTTTGGGTTTTGCTTGGTTGGTTTGGGTTTTGTTTTCAAAAAATTCCACAGCTATTTTTCATCCACTATTTACTATTCAGAATCAACTGTGCTGTGTTGATCAAAGGGCCTAAAGTGCATAGTATCTATGTTTGAGTTATAGAAGAGACTGGAATTTCACCTGAATTTTTTTTAAACAAGTGCCAAGCAAGCCTTTCAGCTTTTTTATTTCCTATCTTGTCACTACCAACCCTTCTGTTTGCTCTTGCTGCTTTGAAATCGCAGCCATTTACAGGCCAAACTCAGTGCATCTCCAGACAGAAGGCCCTTTTAGAACCAAAATCTAATGCTTGTGCTGAATGTCTGGGCACCATATTCTGGGTAATGAATAAGGACTTCAGGAATAACATGGAGAGAAGTTCTGACTGCCAGGATGTGTCTTATAGGGGCTTTCAGTTCTTGTGCTGTGCTTCACAGTTACTCTTGTGGCTGCTTTGGGGACGTGAGTAGTGCTGAGTTTTAGAAGGACTGTATTTAGGACTTAAAATAGAAATGCTGAACAATATAGAGGTTTGGCCTGAAATGGATCCTTAAAAATCTTAGAATCATGGAATGGTCTGGGTTGGAAGGGTCCTTAGAGATCATCTATTTCCAAGCTTCCTGCCACAAGCAAGATATCTTCCACCAGCCCAGGTTTTTCAAAGCCCCCACCCCTAGCCTGACCCTGGAACACATTCAGGGATGGGGCATCCGCAGATTCTCCAGGTGATCCATGCCAGTCTTTTGCCACCACCATTGTAAAAAGCTTCTTCCTTATTTTTAATATAAATCTACCAACTTTCACTTCTTGCCCCTTGTCTCATTGCTACAGGCCCTGGTAAAAAGTCTGTCTTTCTCATAAAACACCCTTTATATGCTGAAATGCCACAATCATGTCTTCTGGGGCCTTCTCCAGCTCCCAGTCTCCATAGCAGAGGTTCTCCAGCCCTTGGATCATTTTTGTGGTCTTATTCCAGCAGACCCACATCTTTCCTTCACTGAGGATCCCAGAACTGGATGCAGCACTCTGGGTGGGGGCTCACGAGAGCAGAGGGGGAGAATCAGCTCCCCTGGCCTGCCGGCCACCTTTCTTTTTGTGCAATCCAGAATGTAATTGGCTTTCTGGGCTGCCAGCACATGTGGTACCTCTGGAGAAGGACAGGGAGGATGCTCTGCCTTCCTAATGGCTTTAGAAACCAGCTTTTGAACTGGCCAACTAATGTAAATTTCAAAGAGAAATGAACCAGAAGGAAGTTGTACAAAATAAATTATAATAAAAAGAGGTGATGCCTGGGAGAGATAAACAGAAGCAAGAACAGCTGGAAGAGCAACCTACAACCAACCCTTGTGACAAACCCCTGAAGCACAGACTGGCTCTCCAATACAGTGAGAAATCTGCACACTATCATAGACAGACTTGCCTAGGGTTAATTTTAAACAACTGTCAAAGTCAAACACTTTATGTAGATAAGTGATGGCTTTTCCAGTGCAAAGTCATTTAAGGGGTAGGCAGATGTTTGGAAGTTCTGCTAAGCTTCTAGCCATAGAACATTTCAGATTTTCATTCCCTGTATGCATTACATTTTGGAAACACTTCAGTTGACTCTCTCCCAGTGGATACCATTCTCTCAATCTCATTTGCCTTGGCTAGTTTCCTAGGCTCTTCTGCACAAGAGCCTTTGGCCATGTCAGAGGCTCAGGAAGCTGCCAAAGAAGGTTTCTGGCAAAGCTTTTCTTTGGTTGTCATACAGTTAGTGTGAGTGAATTATTGTTCCACCTGGTCAGACTCTTAAGCAAGGTTGCTTTGATCCCAGCTGCAACCATGGAGACAGCTGGATGAACCCAGTAATGTTCAGCTTAGTGCTGAACCTTGTCTTCCACATTTAGATCACCAGTGTTAGAAAGCCTTTGCCCACGGTATTTGCTTGACGTTGACTGCATCTCTCAGGAAATAAATAGATTGTTATGTGCCCTAGGGTAAAATTTTTTTTAGGTAGTACTACTTATAAAAAAAAAAGATGTCTTGAGCTACTTTTTGAGTTCCCCTCTGAGATCAGATACATTGGACTACCAGCGAACTGGTCATGATGAGTGGGCATCAGGCCCATCAGAGTCCATTTTTCCAAATTGTTAATCCTTAACTCACATTATTTATGTTTTGCCAAAGAACAGCAGATGGTGTCATCAGCTCTTAATGGACAGCTGCCACTGCTAAGCACTATAATGTCACTATCAACAGTGACAAAGAAAGGACCTAGCTGGAAAAAGACTATCCAGCAACAGGGTTTCAACAAAATCTAAGTTTCTTAGAAAATTTCCCTTTCCTTTATAATTTTTTAATTGTTCTAATGAAGTTGAAACAAAACACATTCCCTAAAACTAAACATGAAATCTCATTGCTATAATCTACATTTTCCCTATTTCCTACAAGACCAAGTAGTGATCTCAGAATCTCAAATAATTGTGAAGGCCACCTATTCTTTTTTTCACTTTTTTTCCATTTGCAGAGTTGTCATGTTTGTTGTTTGATTAATCTGCAGTGTGCAACACCTTTTCTACCTGAGCACCAGTAAGGTATAATAAAGTTTTAATGAAAGGCCTTTAAATATAGCAGAGAATCATAGAATAATGTAAATTGGAAAGGACTTTTGGACATTTATAATCTAGATTTGCTCCTCTGTTCTCCCCATTGACTAAATATTTCAGGAAGAGCAACCTTTATCCACGTTAGTGTGTAGCCTAGATTTGCCACAGGATAGAAAGACAGAGAGAGAAAAGGGGTTTATTAACAAGATACAAAGGGATATTTGGACATTTCAGTGGTACTGGGGAAGTGGAGAAACCAACTGGACAGCATCAGACAATTGTGTTATGAAAGCAATTCAATAATCATTTAGATTTACAAATCAGTAATGGTTATTCTTCCATTTAAATTCAGAGAGCGGCTAGGTTTCTAGGATATAAACATTTGCATTAGTCTTAATTAAATATTCTGCAATGGGGATTTGCTGAACAAAACCAAAAACTCATAATTAACACAATGGGCTTTTCTTTTTGGTGTAACATACTTCTTATTTTCTTTAAAGAAATGAACACAGAAAGGCATGCACACACACAAAAAAACCCCTCACAGCAGGCAGAGCCTTTATGTGTGGAGCTCATTGTTAAACTTTGAATTTAGAATATCCTGGTGATTTCACCTAAATAGACATGTTTAAATGAACTGAAATCAGTTCCACACAAAAGAAGGAACTCCAGGGAAGATGGAAACTTAGCTTAGAAAAAATTAACCTCTCCCTCCAGCATTTAAGAAGTTAAAATTTAAAAAACCAGGCTGCTTATTTCTTTTCTTTTCTGAAAAGTACTACATATATAATATATTTATTGGCTTGATATTTGTCCTAAATTCAATTATCATTTTAAATGAATTGTTGTGTCCACAGTGCACCACTGATGTTTTTTCTATAAAATTTCAATCAATCTGATAAGTTCAACCTCATATTTGCCTTGCAGTGGAGCCTATAGAGCCTTAAGACACAATTAACTCTGAAAACCTTCATCAACTTCTTAATGAGATAACAGAAATTGAATTCCCTTTCCCAAGAGAGAATTAGTGTTTTAACATTTTCATTCTTAATCAAAGATTTTATGAAACTAATCAAAATTATTCAGCAATATTAGAAATATTGAACACAGTATATAGATTTTTTTTTCCTAAATAATAAAAAAAAAAATAATTTGGCTTTTGGTGTTAACTTTTGATAGGTTTGTCTGAACCACACAAATAAACAAATTAGGAAAGAAAAAGATAATATTACTAAGCATGACAGAGTTCCACCAAGGTCAGTGGCATCATCTGTACCAGTGAGAGCAGAAACATTTTAGGATGCTTATTTCTCTACCAAAAAATTTCCCCTGAATAGTTATTAACACTTAAAAGATGAAGGACTCTGTTACCTATATTCCTCATTCTCCTACAAGATCACTTAGCTATACTCTCCCACACTAGTTCTCACCAAACCAAGCAAGTTTCAATTTATTGCTAAACAAGCCCAGGTATTTTATTTACTGTGCTCTCAGACACAAGCACTGGGAAAATATGAAATCAAGTCCCTTAAGAATCTCATGTAGTTAAGTGGCCTGATTTTAAAGGAGGTAGAAATACAATTTTTCCCAAGTAATTTTCCATAAAACTTGGTTGGGGATTTTTGTTTGGTTGGTTGGTTGGGGTTTTTTGTTTGTTTGTTTGTTTGTTTGTTTGTTTTTGGGTTTTATATTAAGCTGTGACAGTCAAGATGTGTGCTACTCAAATTCCCTTCTCCCAAATTTCTGTTATCCAACTAGTGGTATTATAAAATTGCTTTCCAAGTCTGTTGATTTTACATCTGTTGATTTAAAAGTTATGCTTGACTTGTGTGTTTCCCGTGGGATGGATAGACCAGCAATTTAAAAGGAGTGAAATGTTTTATGAGCGTCCCTGGTTGGTACAGCCCTTATTTTTCAAGCTGAGGTACCATAAACACAAAAATCATGCCATTTGTAGGTGCATTTTACGTTACCAAACTGATTTGTCTCTTGGTTAATTTGTTCTGTTCTGCTTAACTGTACCACAGCCAGCAGTAAGATACTTGTTATAGTAATCTTCTCTTCAAGTACAGTATAATTTATGACAAAGCCGAAATCCTCCTAGTAAAGGTATTTTTCTTCTACAGCTAATCGTAATTCAGAGACACTAAGCTGAGTTGCTGGAGTACCTGAAAATTATCTATTTCTCTCTACTTAATATAGTGGGTTTCTAAATAAATAATAGTAAATAATAATAATTGAAAAAATCGGTCATGTTGGTCTAGTCGCCTTGATTTGCCTCCACATCAGATATTTCACCTGTTTTCTACCTTTACAAAGGGTGAAGCTTGATCTTTTGAAGCTGAAGACAGGTCACACAGGGAGTGAGAATCTCAGAACTGTTTCTACATCTCGGAGCCAAAGTCACATCCACTACCAAGAAGCTGCAGTCAGATGTCCTTTGTTGGAAGAATGCTCCTCCATGAATGAGGAGTTTGTCTTTTCTCAAAACAGCAGAATTCACATCTCTATTTTTGTTATGCCTCTTATTCGTTCACACTATTGCCCAGGTTGATGTGTGAGTGTCTCTGCAGTCTCAGAAGGCACACTGAAGCCAATTCTTTGGTTACATACCCTCATAACATAAAATTTAGAAAAAAACCCAAAAAGCAAACCAAACCAAATCACAAATTAGCCCCAAAACACACAAACACACTTGTTAAAGTACCTTTTTATTGTAAGTACACAGTCATCATTTACACTGTTATTTCTCTAGATACTTAGGGACGAACAGTCACTGTAGATGCAATACCACTTTGTTTTGCTCTCAAGTATCTGTGCAGCTTTTTTATGTAGTTCAGTTCTTGCAAGTTTTGCTTTCTACAAATTTAAAATAATACTAATATATAAGGTAAAGACATCTTACTTTGTTTTGGCTAGACCCCATGCATGATCCATTAACATCCTCATTCCCAGAGAAGGAATAAAAATCCCTACAATTAAAGCAGCAAGCTGGTGGTCACAACTTCCATGCTGGTCCACATGTTGTGATATGGGTGTACCCACGTGAAATGGAAAGCTACCAAAAACCATAAACATTTTCAGTGATAAGTTTTACTATTCTAGGAAGTGTGGAAAAAAAAAATCAGGACCCATTATCCTGACTCTTTGCAAGGAACAGAGAGTAAAAGAACTCAACATGAGTAATATGGCAAACAGAGAGATTGTTGCCAATGCCACCAGTCTTTCTTCCATCACATGAGGAAAGATAAATAGGTCATCAGTGACCTTATTCCAGATGTCATTTCAGAGAAATTCATTTTTCCGTCTATAAGGAGTACCTATTTTGTTCAATGTCTGCAATGAAACCTCTCTGAAAGGCATTCTTTCAGGAAAAAAGCTTGTTGTTTTGTTTTTTTTTTCACCCAATACCTGAGGAAATTCAAGATCTACAGACATTATTATATAATAATTTAAAACAATCTCCATCAGCAAGAATAGCACCACTCAGCTGCAATTCAGAGACTTCAGTCAACACAGAGGCCTCAGACTGTCAGCACCTTACAGCAAATACCAGTGAATGGACCATGTCCCAAAAGAATTACAATTTCAAATGATGAGCAACAGAAACTGGCTCAGAAAAATCACACAAAAATTGCCTAAAATTGCCATGAGAGCTGTCAGTAACACCAAAAGCCTTTGACTCCCAGACAACACTCTTGCCTCTTAGCTGTCTCCTATGTGGGTGCTCACATGAGAACAAGACAGGAACAGACATGCTCCCATCACAACCCAATCTCAGCCCCCACAGAATTACTCATTCCCCACCTTGTTTGCACTGTACTGAGCTGAGCTCTTATTCTGTGTCCCTGTCCAACTTCACCCACACTCACAGCATGGTGCAGGAATTCACTGCTAAAGAGAGCAAAAAATACTTGTCTTTACTGTCTATTACTAATCATACATATTAGGGAAGGTGCAAACCACTGCCTTTAGATCATATTCAGTAAAGATAAAATTGATTCATTTTGTGTAAGGGGTCATAACATTGGAGTTTAACTTCTAACTGAAAATAAAAAAGTTTACTTATTATTTCTAACCATCTCAGTGCATCTGCTCAGCTAAGTCAGAAGGAAAAGTTACAGTAAGAATGGTTCTGCAGAACACTGGATTGGTCCCATTGGTTGTTAAGTGCTTAAGGTTAGGTACCCAAGTGCCATTTAGGAAAACTTATCAACACTATGTTTGGATTATTAAATCAAAAAGGCAGAATGGCTCCAATATTATTCCCTGAAAAGAGAGAGATTGCAAAGGTTCACAGTGGCTTAGCACTAGGCTTTCCATTCCATTACCTAGAAACATTCACTGGCATACTATACAATAGAATTTAGCACTTGGCCAATGCAATTTTTCTAAAACCAGATAAACACTAGAGGCATGAAGGATTTTGTCCCAAACAAAAACACTGAGAAGACTGACAAAAGCATTAATTTAGATGTCTCGCCTCTAAATGTAATGCACTGGTGGTATCCACCTGTTTCCACAGATTTATAGAGTTCAGCTAAATTTTTCCTTGAGGTGTCTGTAGGGAAGATGCCAGTTTGGAATAATAATCAAAAAATCATAATTTCTAGCCTATATATCCATTTCAGTTTCTTGCTACTTATGTTAGAAGAACCCACTTTTTCAAGACAGTATGAAGCCACTTTTTATGAAATAGGAAAAGTTAAAAGCCTGCATAACAAGTCACTTAATTAGAGCCATGTAATTAGCTTGCCTTGAGAGAGCCCAGTAAAAGCAGCATGTTCTCAGTAATTAGTTACAGTAACAGTGAAGGAGAACAGAGGATAAAAAATCACTAAAATTTTGGTAGAGCAATGCAATCTACTTTCCTTCTCCTAGACAGGTTAATAAATACCACAACAGTATAGATTTAATACTTCAAAATGGATTTCATTTTCTCTCAGTTAACAAATGGAGCAGCTAAACTCTGTGAAAACAAACGAATAGGTGAAAATAAAAGTTCCTTTTGAACTTTTCAATAAAATCATGTAGCCATTTGCAGAGGACCAGTCACTGCCATTAAAGGTTATTGACTGCCTGAGCTTTCTCTTTTCCTGTCTCAACTTATTTTTGTAAACATATTCAGATACTCCTCCAGCTTGTTAAGGAACATATCACCTCTTCATATGAGGTGCAGAATTTTTTATATGCTTTTTCTTGGCTGTAAATTCTACACTGTGACTCCATTGCAGACTGCCTATAATCCCTTCAGCACTCCATATGTTCATCTTTTTTTAATATCATCCTGTTCTTTTTCTTCACAGTTTCAATAACTTTGTGATGCCAACAAGGACATAACCTAAATGCTAATTCACTTGTCCTCTTGATAAGTATCATTACTAGAAATTAAACCTTTGAGTCCAAAGACTGATAAAATATTTATGAGTGCAAAGGTATGTGTATATAAATGCATATACACATAGCTGTGAAAATTGCATATAAAAGAGTAGAATACAGTAGAAAAGAACCCTCAATTCCCTGTATTCAGCAGTTGTGAGAAAATATCTGTAGTTCTGTGTCCAGTTTTGGAAATATCCAGACTTTTACCAGTTGGGATGGATCCAGCCAAGGCCTCTAAGGTCATTGTGGAGCTGTGTAGCATGTAAAGGGATGGCACAGTTGAGGGAGTATTTTTGTGAGTGTGGGGGAAAAAAACCCAAGAAAACACCCCCAAAAAAACTAAAGTAGGAATCAATTAGTATATTCAGGTCCTCAAGAGTGATAATGGAGAAGATGGAGTCAGACTTCTAGAAATGCTCAGCAGAAATTGTAATCAGTAGCAGGGAACATTCTGATTAGCCAAAGAAAATCATTCTTTTCTATGATAGACAAGAGCTCAGAGAGTCCTACAAGTCTCCATCCTTCGAGATGCTCAAAATCCATCTGGACATGACCCTGAAGCTGACGACCTCCAGAGGTTCTTTCCAAATTGAAGTATTTTATTACTCTATGATCTAGTTTCCAGTAAGCTGAAGATTTGTCTATAAATATATCAGAGTGCTAAGAAAGCAATTTTTAACCTTAGCTTAATGTCTAGGTAGCAAAGGGCTCTATTGGCCATGACTAAAGGTTATTAGCACGATATGACAAACTACCAGCATTGAACTTATTTGCAGCTCCTGCTCCAGAGGCCTAGGCAAGACAATTACAAACCAAGTAATCCCATAGGAGGGAAGATGATGTGAACTAGACAGAGATATCATTGAAAGAAATGTACTGTGTTTTCCTGTGCAATTAGTATGACAAGGAAAACCCTCTCCAACAGTTTCACTTGGGTGAAATGGACCTTGTGAATACCTGTTCACTGTAACTTAGTGATGATTGTGTGCTGGAAAATAGGGCAAAGCACAGGCAGCTGTCAGAAGGAAGGGTTGGTTAAACCTCTCTACTATAATTGCATCTGCTTGGTTCTGGTGAGGCCACACCTGGAGTGCTGTGTCCAGCGATGGGCTCCCCAGTACAGGAGAGATATGAATGTACTGGAAAGAGTCCAGGAAAGGGCCACAAGGATGATGAAAGGACTCAAGCATCTCTCCTAGGAGGAGAGGCTGAGAGAGCTGGGACTGTTCAGCCTCGCGGTGAGAACCCTGAAGAGGTAGGAGGGGATCTTATCAATGTATATAAATACCTGAAGGGAAGGTGCAAAGGGCATGGGGACAGGATTTTTTCAGAGGTGTCCAGTGACAGGGCCAGAGGCACAAACTGAAACAAAATATGTTCCCTCTGAATATCAGAAAACACTTTTCACTATGAGGGTGAACACATACTGGCACAGGTTGCCCTGGGGAAATTGTGGAGCCTCTGCCTTTGGAGGTGTTGAAAAAAATATCTAGATATGGTTTTGGGCAGCTTGTTCTAGATGTCCCTGCTTGGATATGGAGTTTTGGGCCATATGACCTTCAGAGGTTCCTTCCAGTGTAAAATATTCTCTGATTCTATGATTGTACATAAAGTCCATATTTACATATGGTGAGAAACAACTACTCCAGGTACCCAGTGCAGCAGAAGTCATGATGGTAAGCAGTCTTGGATGAAATCACTAAGGGTTATCATAAGATACACACAGGAACTGATAGCAGAACTACAGTCACTCAGGCAAGCTTAATTCTGATATTTACTATATCTCAAATGATCAACTTAGCATTCAAAAATTGCTGAAGAAAATAAGAATAGTGTTTCTGAATGGCATTGTAATTGCCTCTCATCTCTGTTCACTGGTAGGGTTTAGACCTTTCAGTCTACATTACAGAGCTCTGTCTATTGAGCCTAGAAAGTAACAGGTAGCATCAGTGCTGTTTCAGTAGCTCTCAGCCTGTGAGGGTAATACAGAGCACACATAATTCCAAGCTGTGTTGCTGTGTAAGACCCAAAGCATTCTTAACTGTTGAAGCTATGCAGAAGAAGTTTAAAATGAGTTGGAACTGAATACCCACTGAAGAGGAAAGGAGGAAAGACAGACTGCCAATAAGTTTCACAAGGTCTGACCAAAAGGAAAATAAAGAAATAAAACCAGTCATTCAGTTTGGTTCAGTTGCCTCTCTGGCAGGAAAATGAGTCTATAAAAATTAGCCTCCATCAAAACTGGAGCTGGTACACTAGGATACCTGAGGATTTCTCTCAGGGTTTTCTTAAGATATCCCTTGCTTGATTAAGAAAAAAAAAATATTTAAACAAGCAAACCAAACAAAAAGAGAAACAACCACAACAGTTTTCCCCTTGTAAGATTAAAAAAAAAAAAATAAATCGCACATTAATATTTTCTCTGTACCCAGGGATAATATGAACCACATCATCTTCAATGTATCTACTTGACCTAGAACTAACAAAATTAATTCTTCTAGGCATTTTGGATGGCTAGACACTATTTTCTAGCATAACTTCCAAACATTTTGAAACATTACTGTCTGCTCAATTAATTAATCTTTTCCAGTGATGAAGTGGAAGAAAATGACACTGTAATGGACTGGTGATTCATGCCTAGGACAAGAAATACCATCAGGATCCTGGGCTACAATCTAAAAGTTTGAAGAGAGAGCAATTCTTTAAGAAACACTTGTTCTCAAGCCTTGTGCATTCTATCCAGCTGTTAAGTATTCTCACTTTCAGTTTACCAGTTATAGAATATCATTATAATAATGGTGTCCAAATGCTGGTTAGACTCAAAGCTAAAATGATTGACATGATAATACACTATTAAAATTCATAGAGTTGGCAAGATATTAAATTATTAGCATTTCCACTCTCATTCATAAGGCTGCAGTAGAAGTTAAAACTCAGTCTTTGAAAAGATTTTAATTGTTAAATCCAATCTTAGTCACACCACACTTTCAGAAATTTTTTATTTCAGGAAAGGATTTCACTGTGAATTTTATGATGCAGTATGGGAACAAATGCACAACCCCTCCATGTATAAATTGACAATTCAGCATTCAATGGACTAAGGGAGAAAACAGAAAGTCTAATGACCTTGTAAGATAATTTGGGTGTTAAATTAAATGAACTTTTCATGTTGATTTTCCATACTCTCTTCCCCCATTTTGACTGCATCAAATTCAGAGAACACTGGGGTTTTTTTTATTATTCAGGTTCTATAAGAGTCAAAGACTCAATATTTCTAAGTTTCATAGAACCCAACAGTGCAAGGACCATAAATTGGCCAGAGTCAGGGAGACTAACACATATTAGTCTCTGCTCTTTCTGTCCCTCAGGCAAAAGAGACACTTGAAGAAGTCACTTCAGAGTACAAGAAGTTATAAGCTGAATCAGTGATCCAGGAGTGTGCGAATGACATCATTCCAGTGGGATGTCCATGAACTTTAAAAACAATATAAACTTGTAACTATCTAGAGCATCATTCGCCTTCTGGGTCCATAAAGACCTTGAAATATCATGTTACCAAGATGATTTGCCAGTTCTTTTTCTATGTAATGTGATCGATTTGAAATAGAAGGAGCATAACACATTGCTTCAATAAAACTATCAGGTTTCATACAATATTTATGATTTTGGGTTGCACACACAGGGACAATATGGAACGGGCAACGGAAAAATGATAGTCCTTTTTTTTAGCTCTAGAGTTCTACAGTCTCCATAAGGTACAAAAACACATGAAAATATTTTTAAGCAATCTATATATCAGCCCAGTAAGCAGACTTTAGAAAAGAGTGACATGAAAGAAGGAAGAACTTTGTAGACAATACATGTTGAAGGTTTCATAGGCATGATTATGTTCAATTGATAACACAGAAGACCCCAAAGAAACCAGCACAAAACAGACTCTACAGACAGCACATCAATCTAAGCCTCAATACTGCATCAAACAGCATTGTCCCCTCACCAATGCTTCACTAACAACAGAAAAGTAACCAAAAACACAACAACCTAAAACAACACTCTAAACCCATCCTGTAACCCGGAGCACAGTGGAGAATTGCACACAACACTCCCTGTGACACAGAGAGCTGCTTTCCACTAACCAACATGGTAAAAGGAATTACACACCTTAAAGGAACTCTACAACCAAAATGAAGTCCTGATGGGTTACAAGATGTAAGGCAAAGTATAGTATTTATGAAATAAAGATGTTAGCCATGTAAAATTAGTAAATAAGGGTAGCTGTGGGGTAAAGATGGAAAGGTATAAGGCATAAAATCATAGGAAGGAAAGGGAAAACAGAGTAAAAGACTGCTCACCCCTTCATTGTCCAAGGCATGGGAGGAAACAGGGC
>JAWWMO010000096.1:10688438-10698938 GCA_035047845.1 Dendrocincla fuliginosa | reverse complement strand
GTGGCTATAGGCAATAATAGTTCCTGGGGTGATAGACAGATGACATAGGCTTAAAGGCTGGCTTCCTGTGCTTCCATGAGATATAGGAAAGAAAGGCCATGTTATCTCTATAATACTCCCTTCTTCGTTGATCTTATCAATCTGGCTTGAACACTTAAGAAAACTGCTGGAGCCTCTTTGTCCTCTGATTATGCTTTCTGGGAGAACCCCCCCAGAGGCTGAGGTTTCTCTTACCCCATCAGGAGCTTATCAGGGCTATCACCTCACATCAGGCAACTTCACAGTACTTTATTGACATAAGTACAAAAGCCCAATGGTTGTTAGTACATGAGTGTCTCTTGTAACATCACGTCTGTCTGGCTGGGTCAAATAAGAATTCACAAAAGGAAGATAATTGCAGGAGGACACCAGTACTGTGACACATCTTGAT
The DNA here is from genome assembly GCA_035047845.1 of Dendrocincla fuliginosa. Lineage (NCBI taxonomy): Eukaryota > Metazoa > Chordata > Aves > Passeriformes > Dendrocolaptidae > Dendrocincla > Dendrocincla fuliginosa. The sequence goes on along the minus strand of JAWWMO010000096.1, from coordinate 10,698,508 downwards.
AAGCCAGTCCCAAAGGTTTCCCTTTATTTTTAATAGTCTGTGAAGTAACTGAGCAAGGCTTGGTGATTCTCTGCCAGCAGGGATATTGTCTGTTTAACATAAACAGTTGAGTTTCTCAGTACACTGTTCTAGGGAATTCAGATAGAAGCAGTCTATGTCTACACAGAGGCTGCTATCTGAGATTGAGATTGTGACCTTACTGCAAGGATCAGAAGAGAAAGTGTCTGTGTCAAACCAGAAAATATCTGTAAACAGTTTCAAAACAGAGGCAAATACTCTAAGATTAGATGTCTCTGAAGAAGAGATGGAATGTTAGTGTAAAGGCAATAGAGGTGTTACAGAACAAGGTTCTGGCCTATGCCATGGCAGATCAGGTAAACAACTGAGAAATCCCTCTGTCTAAATCTATTTAAAGACCAATCTATACCACCCCCAGAGGAAAAAAGGAATCTGGATGAAAGAAGAAGAAATAGAATCAAAATCATGAGATATTTGGTCATGTGATTGATGTAATGCACTTCCGTTTCCTCAGGCCATTCAGGTCTACAGTGCTGCAGTAATAACCATTATTATATTCAACAAAAGTTACCTCCATGAGCCTCAGTCCAGGAGCTGCTGCTTTCTCTCGGTTCCTATTCACAATTAGCACAACTGAAAAACCAACAACCCCCAGTCAGAAACCCTACACATAACTGTAATTTTCACTTCCTGTGCATTACACACCTTATGATGCATCTGTCACCTTCAACACCTTACCTTCACAAAGTGGGAAGTTCACTCCTGTGTGCTCAGTTTTATATCCTGATATGTATTCAGGTGAGTTTGCAGAGCGTCCACAGACCAGACATCAAAAATGAACCCTTCTTTACCCTGTGAGACAAGGCATGCAGATGAAAAAACATCCTCTCTACTCTGCTGAAGGTAACCTGATCATCAGAGACAAGTCCACTCTGGATTTGACAGCTGTGAGCCAGTTAAGCAGTGAAGGACATTGAAAGAGCCATGAGGAAAAGTTCCAGACATTGTATGTGCTGTTCTTGAACAAACAATATCAATTTCCTGAGGTGAGATATTTTTTTGTTCCTGCTGGTTTTGTGTACTCCTAAAACACAATTGCAAAGTTTGTTTTAGAGAAGGAAAGTTCTGTGAAAGCAAGAGTTCTCCAAAGACTCCAGTTACCACAGTATTTGTGTAAAATGGCTAAAGCTTGTCATTAGCAGTGAGGGATCTTTTGTACTGCTTTGGTTGCAGTGAACTATCAGGCATTAGAGTAAGAGAGAAAATAAAATATCCTCCACTGGAATGAGTTGAAGCCAAATAGCTGGAAAACAACCATGTATTTCCAGTGTCCATTTCAGCAATTTTTTGTCCTACAAACCCAGGAAAGCAAGAAGTAACAATGCATGTGACATTTGTGGTGATGACATTTCCCAAAGCACCCATCTTATGCAGTGTAGCATTCTGACAACTTAAGTGTCATGTGTGCAACATTAATAATAAAAAAGAAGACATTATGGGAAAGAATGTTCTGTGTGTAAATGAAAACATGCTTTCCCTTTTTTCCCCCAAGTGGAGGAGGTAACATACCATAGCTGCTTTTTCTTCCCATATCTGTCATCCACCTTCAAAATTATTTACAATCTCTTTCAAATAAGTGATGTGGGTCACTCAAAGAGTCAAGGTATTGGCAAAAGAAGGTTGAATACAAAAGAGAACGTGCAACAGAGTTCATTGACAAGGTTAGTTCTACTACTTACTAGATGATTAAACTATATGGAGAAAAATCATACTAAAAATCTATAATAATTCAATCTAAAACTAAAATCAGCCAAAAATAATCAAGTTGGAGGCTAGGGATGGAGAAAGGGTAAGGATGGAAAAGGGTTAAAAAGGAATAAGGGAGAAGCTTTCCTTGAGCCTCAAAGTTCAGAGGGGACCTCTTTGCCCAACTTAGGCTTGGACTTGGTCAACTGTTTAGGCCTAAAGGTGTAACAGCAGTTTCAACTACATTCAATCAGCAGTCTCAACTACATTCAATCAGCAGCCTAATTTAAACAATTTAACAAAAGATTCTTATGTAATTTAATATAAGCACAACAATAACTCACTTATAGGCCTAACTTCCAATTCTAACATACTTAAGAATCTAGGAGAGCATCTTTCATAGTACATTTGCTACAGCATATTGATACTCACATTACACAGAGACCTAAAGAGTATGTGCAAGAAATACACCTATGAGAAATTCCCCATGAGTTCAGTGAGATACTCACATCAGATGCCTTTGCATCTTCTAATGAACGAAGGGCTGAGCCTCCAGGGACTGGTACATCAGCCCAGGATCCACCAGCAAAGTTCAGCAGCAGTCCTATGAGTATGGGAAAGGGAGGGTTCCCTGGTTCTGAGAGGTGTCCCACTCAGATTGCTGGTCACAGCCCACTGCAGTCCATGAGGGCTCAGAAGCTCTCACTTAGGACTGTTGCTTACAGGGTTGTAGGAGTTGCACATCGTCATAACAAATTTTAATCCTGGCTACAATTTGAGTGGGCACCTTACTTTGAAAGTTCAGTCAGAAAAATGTTGTTCCACTTGGGTTGTCATTCAGGCAAGAAAAATAGTCTTCCTGTGGCAGAGGACCTGCAGAATCAGAAGTGGGAAAAATCACGTAAGAAATGAGTCTGTGAGGAAAATGAAGAAGCTAGCCGAAGTGCCTTAAAAACTGAAGCTTTTACTGTGCTGTAAAATGTCTTTTTTCACTTAGTCATCCTTCTTCTTCCTAAAACCCTTTGAGAAACCCCTTATCTCTTTAGCTAAGCCTTCTGGAATGCGGCATTGAAGGTCCCTGTTTAAGTTTCCCTATTGGCCCTCAGTTAACCCTTTCCCATTGGTTGTTATCCCTTGATTCTTATTGGTGGTATGTAGGATTCTCCTAAAACCTCTATATATACCCCAAGCCATGTTAATAAACCTCTCTGCTTCCCTTCCTGTGGTCTCCGTGTGGCTCTTTCTGGGGCATCTCGGGGACTGCATGGGGGAATAGTGAAGGGGAGAGCGTGTCCCACCAGCTGTTGCATCTTCCAAGGATGTTAAAAAACAGGACCTCATTAGATAGCACAAGTCTCTGGGAAGAGACAGTACTCCTGATGAGCCCAAGAGATGCTCAGCCTGGCGGTGTTTGTCAGGGCCAAGGCATAACAAGAATTTCTGAGGCCATAGTGTGGTCTGGGGATGGGACAGGGGAAAGACATTTTAAAAGACTTGTACAGCCTTAAAGAGCTGATAATATACTGCTTACAGCAGGAACTTATAGGCAAAGCTATAAACAAAGTCGGGGTGATACTCAAGAGTAAGAAGCAACAATTTCCTCTGCTCCCCCCTTCCCACCAGTTGATGTCATTTTTAAAATGTTTTATGTCAGTTTCTGATAAGAAACTCAAAAGAAAATTTGACAGCAAACACCATCATAATTTCATTTTCTGAAGCCCTATTGAAATGTTATCAGTACAAAATGCTATTACCTTTGATTCAAACTTCAGTGACTGAATGTCTGCAAGGGCCCAGCTCTCATTCTCTAGTGCCTTGAAGTCTGTCTTCTGCGAGATCCAAACTGCTAAGCACCTTTCTCTTCCAGGACAGGCTTTTCTGCCTCCCCTCATATTTTCTTTCATGTTGTTCATGAGCAATTCCCTTTTATATTTTATTTCCAGAGTGAAGTTTTGCCAGACAGAAGGCAAACTGTTGCTTTCATTAGTGAGCTTACAGTCACTGAGAAACAAGTGTTATACTTGCCTTTGTAGCAGGAAAATATTGCATCTGACCCCCCCCAACCTGCTTTTCATATGTGGTTAATTTTAATGTTCATTCTAAAGGCAGTGATGGCATGTGACGTAACCATCAACCTTACAAGACAAACATTCAGGAGTTAACATATTTTCTGACTGACTGATATTCAGGAGTCTTTTTAGCTTGGCTGGAGTTTAAGAGTAACAATTAATGGATTCCCTGACCAATCAATTTAATGGTTTTAATTGAAGGAGAAAATTAAGTTCCAGCATGAGTAATCATGGGTAACACCTGACAGCAAGCTGTGTAAGGGAGGGAGTTATCTGAAAAAAAAGCTCAAAGCATAGTAGTGTCAAGGAATAAGCAAAGTTTTCTGGTGATGATTTATGGAATGTAAAAGTGATTGGCATTTTAGTCAGAGATTAGAAGACTGGTTTTGGAGCACAACAGTGTGCAAGAGAGACTGAACAGACACATGAGTCGGAGGAAGAGCTGAAGCTCAAGAATACTAAGTGAAAAGAGAGCAAAAATGCTGTTTGAATACAGTATTTGAATATCCAGCATTGGACTCGAAAAGGTTAAGGTACTGTATCAAGGTATCAAAATTAAAGTGCCAAGATAGAGAACAAAAATGCATGAGCAATGTGAACTAAATGAGGGGGTTAACAGTGAATGAAGTTCATCCACTTCAGAAGGACATTTCCAGTAGTATTGGAGAATGTCCACTAATATATGGATGTTTAAAACAGGGAATTCTGGATTTCCTACAGAGACCAGGAAAAATTTAAAAGTGTGGAAAGGATAATGATGGCTTACTAAGAATTACAGCACTTAGACCTCTGCGTGGGGAGAGAGACATGATTCTCACAAAACTCCACAGCCAGTTTCAGGGAAAAGGAGTAGCTGTGATGACTGAAGCTGTCACAAATCCTCATCAGATCAGTGGGTGTTATGTTGTGCCTCCTAGTCAAAATACATATTTACCAAAGTATGCTTTGGAGCACTGTAGAGCTCTTATGAATCTGGGATGCATTTCAGAATTTTTATCTCAGCTTTGCCTACCAAAGAAAGAATAAACTCAAGTTTTCTTAATCTTTCCTCATCATGAGAACATGTAAGTCTGAAGCATCTTTGTCTGAGAGTGCTTTTATGGCTTTTCTGGAACACCATCAAAAAATAAAGATGAAAAAACAACTCCTTAGATTGTGTTATCTTGCACCATTGAGCCTCACTTAACTTATTATGATCATAGTGGAGGTTGCTATTTCAACGTTTAAGCTCTTTTGTGAATAAAACTGTCACAAACAACAACGTACAAAAAAAAAGGGGAACAAAAATGTAATAGAACGTTTTTTAGCTTGTTCTTTGCCTGTCTACAGTCTACTTCAGCTGTGGAAAACTAGTAATTTTTAACATTTATATGGCATTTTTATGTTCAGTTGTGTCTGTAGAAATACTAACTAAAACTCACTGCTTCCTACAGATTTTTCTTTAGACAATCACCCCACTCCCCCGCCAAAAAAAAAACACCCCTGCAAAACCCAAAGTACCACAGCCCCAATAAGACAATATTATGATTGCAAGGGAGAAAGTTAATATAAAGCAAGGTAGATGTAGTTGAAACACTTCCACATACTGTCATAAATACAGTTTATTCTATTTCCGAGCCACTTCAGTCTCATGTCAATATCATTTCTTTGCACAGAAAATTTAGCCCAAAGCTTTCCAAAGGGTAAGAGTCAAAAGTGAAGGAGCCCTACATACTTTTGTCAAAATGTATGTACCTTTTTCCTCTCCAGGATTTCTCCCATTGCTCCTGACCCCACTTTGAAATGGCTTCTCTCAATGCCCCTGGAGAAGGGTGTCAGGGAAGGCTCAAGCAGCTGCAGGAGGGCAGGAGAGCCAGAAGCTGCGTGTGAGCAGCAAGCTCACCAGCCAGGAGTCAGGATGAAGAGTGGCAATCCCAGGTCAGGAAAAATCAAGTTTTCTTTGCATAGGAAAAAAAAATATTCTTACCTAATAATATTAATAATAACATTACTTTTGTGTCCATTTTCTAAAATTATTTAAAATATAGGCAAAGTTTAAAAGAGCAAGATTTACAGTCTCGGCTTAGGCTGCTGCAACAAGAGAGAAGTTACAGTCATCTCTGTAGGTGCTGAATAATGACAATATTCCTGCAGAGATGCAGCTAATTCAATCTCTTCAACCAGGCAATAACAGTATGCCAATGGAAGACTGTAATAACAGGGAAGAAGTGTAGATAATGTTTCCAGTAAGGGCTGGAGTACTAAGGAACTTGGATGGCCAGATCCCTACGTACTTATCTCAAGAATCTGCATGCCTCGTCTCGGTGGGTTACCCCTGTAGTTCCTTTCCTACTGCCCCACAGTTACAGAAATATATGTGATTCTGGTGAATAGCAATGGCATAGCACCACTTGGAGACACTGCCAACTGTATTGCTTCCACTCTCATTTCTGAAAGCAGTAATAAAAAATATAGGCTCTGATTTAGAAGCACTGCAATGCTTCATGTTTTGCAAATGTGTCTAAAGGAGAAGGGAAATATGCAAATTAATTTTTATCTCCAGAGTTGAAATTAAGTTTTTCAATTAGAAGAAGTTGCCAACTAAGGGCCCTACTCATTATCATAAAATCCCTAAAATGTGATCCTGACTATGCTGAAATATCTTTTTAATTTAGCTTTGGATATATTGTGAAGTACAAGTCCCTGAATTAATACCAAGTAAGTTCTGGCTGTTTCCTTGCAATTGATTTCTATCTTGACAGATGCTTCTGAACTTTAGTGGCTTGTAGTAAAAATCATTTCTACCATTCACTTTTCTTCCAGTGGTCTATGTAAGAATGTGTGACTGCACTTTCATAAGTATTTTCAAAGAGACAAGTTTTGTGCTGAATTTTCAAAAGGGAAGTGTCTTTACTGTTGCAAACACAACACCCCCATCTGCCAATTACCAGTGTTAACCAGCCTTCTTAGAGCAACCCAAACCCTGAAGACTAAACCTCAAGTAAACCCTCTTTAGACCTTCCATTTGTATTTCCAGAGGATTGGTTTTAAGAATGGCATGAGAATTATAAGACCATGAAGATAATAAATATTTTATTTCTTTAAAAGCAATGGGAAATTATTTGGGAACCACAGCCTGCTATGGAAAAACATTCAGGTACGTCTCCCTCTTGTCCAGGAAGCATTTGCTATTTGTGCATTGCAAGGTGGAAAACCATGTTATTGCTACACTCTGGGCAGAAGACAACCAGTCACACAACACCAGCATGTGTCAAGAACAGTCCTGTCTTAATCACAACCAGGGGGACACCAGTCCCAAGGGATCATGAGGATTACTGGGTTGTGTCTTTCTGTGGGTAGGATTCTGAGATGAAGGAAAGAAATGGAGGTCAGCCATCAGCTCAGTGTGCTGTGCTTTGTCCTCCCCAGCTGAATACCTGCCAGTGACAACTTTTCCATTCACACTGACATGTTTCCACGTTGCTTGTTTTGATTCACAGTGCTGTAAATCAACCCCACTGTAATTTTAGACCCTGCTTTTAAGTCTCCATGCAATTATAGTGGCTTATTATAATAGAGATCAGGTACTGCAGCAAGATTTAACAGCATGAAGTGTCAACTCTGCACTGACATCAGCTTTCAATATCTGAGTAATAAAATAAGAAATCATTACTATGTACACTCACTTTTGATTCCTTATCTTATTCAATTTTAGGGGTGTTGACAGTCTAAAAAATGTTAATGCTTTAGTTTTATGAGCCTGATAGATCAGCTTCTTACTCTTTTCTCATCTGCATTTTCCTATCTATCAAGAAATCTGAGGGTAGAACAGAGAGAATCATGAAGGATAGGCCTCAGTGCTACTTGCCTTGCATTTCAATTTCTTTTCTGTCTCTTTGCGCCAAATTTGCATAACTCCTGAAATCAAGGTGAGCTTTAACTTTCACATTTTTTATGGCTTCCAAACTGTGTGCCTAATGGCCAACTTTGCTTTTATGTGAGGAGTTTACTTTACCCAATTAGTAGTAGTGCTAACAGCCAAATGGTTCATTCCTCAAATATGCTCTAGTTTCATTCTACACTATTCCTCCTAATCATAGAAAATTACGTGAATTTAAAATAAAATAAAATATTATTATTAAGAGTGAGGGCATGCTTATGAAGAAATAAAATCTTGTCAATAACTCATATACCTGCTCTCTGTTTCTGCATGTTCCTAAGTTTAGTACATTATTTTCCTCACCCTGTAGAGGTGTAATATTCTCATAGTCTTTATATACAAGTCTCAGTCTTACTGCTAATTGTCACTAAACCTAGCTTTTCCTAGCTTTTTCTTTCTTCCCTCTCCTTTCCAATATTTTATCTATCCAGCTTCCCTTATCATAGCACTAAAACCTCCCAAAACAACAAAAAAAACCAAAAAACCCCACCCCAAAATATAGAGTATATCATGTTTTTTCTTGTAAATGCCACATAAAATTCTGACTACTTCTATCAATTTATTTCACTGCTCCAGAGCTCTCCTTTCTTTCAGCAGCATACAGTCATCCTGCTGACTCTTTGTTCATCACAACACTCTATAAAATACACCTTTGCCCCTGTTGTTTCGTTCTGCATCCTTTGAAGTACTCACTACAAACAAGAGAGAGTTTGGGGAGTTCTTCAGATACTTTATCTGCATTATTTCAAGCTTCTGTAAGAATCATTTCAGTGTGTTCTACTTTGCAACACTCCATAGAGACTAGAATGAAATAGTAACTATTTTTTATTAATACATATATTTCATCGCAACCAATGCACTCAGACATGCAATGATGTTTTAATTACTTTATTATAACTTTTTAGTGATGTCACCTGACCTTCCCAGGCTACGTGGTCTCAGGCAATAAAGCAGATGGTACCTAGCACAACAGATCCAAGGAACTCCACTGAGAGATACCTCAGTACAGAAAGCTAACATGACTCTCTCCTCTTTGTTTCAATCTGAAGTAGTTTGAAGTAACTGGCCACTAAAGGTCATGAAACTAATGTGCAGTTCTCAAGGTGAGCATGGAGGCAGGCCAGCAGGAAACAGACATTCCATAGTCAATCAAAATAGGCAAAAGAAACACGGAAAACTAGGAAATTGCTCTTGTGCCTCTCAGTGTAGTTCATATCTGGGAAAATTTGGTTGTAAAAACAGATTCTAATTCTGTGTTATGCAGAAACCAGAATTATCATATACCCAAAGTTTATCTAAACACTTGGAAGAAAGCTCTCAAAATGCAAAATATTTACCCAGATGTAAAGGAATAGAATTTTATTTTTCAAGTGCTGCAGTGCCCTCAGGGAAGTGAAAACAGATGCTTTCTTACCTTGGTACGTTGCTTACACAGAAAGTGAATAACTACAATACTATCGAAACATCACCATCTTAAAAACACTTGAAAAGCTGTGCAAGGTTTAAGGGTTTTTTTCCCCTCATCCATCTAAAAACCTCAAAAAAAGTCCCAAAACCACAAAGTTATTACCTTGCCTGTCTTGGGAGAAACAATTGATAAAACACATTCCCAGCACTGACATTTGTAGAGAAGGCCTAATGATCATGATCCATTTAGTTTCCAGAGTCAGAAGGCAAATTAAATTGTTTGACTTTAATATCAGTCTCATGATTTTTTATTTTTTTTTTAATCAGTCTGAGTCGGCAGAAGTGCTGATGGAAGCCAGTATCAGCAACTTTCACCTCTATTAGTAAGTGCTTAGTACATGAGAAAAATGAAGCATAAACTGGAAGATGCCCAACATTGTCTTAACTGCGTGTCATGCATTTTAATGGGAATAAAACCAAATCCAAACCCCAGGTGCTGAAGAGAAGAATGCTTGCGGTGGGGTATCTATTGGCTCTCAGCCCTAAGGGTGTATTTTTTACTGTAATTGTCAATTGCATGAGAAATAGATATGGGCAGCAGGTAAACAGCTGCTGTTCACCAGCTGGTTGCAGTTTCAGAGACAAAACCCAAGCACAGCTGTATTTGGCAACAGAGGAACTGGCTGAATTCAGAGTGGAAGTTTAGATGATGCTCCACAGATCATTGTTCCAGAAATTGCAGAAAAGGATGTTCATTCTGTAAGAATTTTTTACAAACAATATGATGAATTAAAGTAATAGGATTCTCTGAAAGTTACTAAACAACAACAGCAGGGACTGAGCTATTGGCCAAATATTCCTACGTTGTTCTATACCAGCAAGCTGTGTGGAGCCTTGAGGAGCTTGCTATA
>JAWWMO010000096.1:10671406-10684664 GCA_035047845.1 Dendrocincla fuliginosa | reverse complement strand
TTGAACACAGATCAGTGATATCAGATGGAATTGGCACTACATGACTAATAAGAATACTTAAGGTTTCAGAAGGATCATCTGGAATGCACAACCCCTCAGCCACTAAAGGGAGGGATCCCAACCTCGAGGAATTACCTTAGGTAGTGTCCTGACCTATGGTTTAACTTCAAAGGTTTAATTCTTTTTGAGAGCAAAAAGGCAAGAATATGTTTCATTTCCTGACTGAATTTGCTAAGTTCCAACTTCTGCCCATGAATCTTGCTCTAACTTTTTACTACTGCAGCAGACCTCTAGGCATATTAAAGCCTGTTAAGGATTTTAAGATTTTTTTAAAAAAACTTACAGATAATTAACTTGTGTTCAGCTGCCAATGTTGTTAAAAGGACACCTCCAAGAGTCTCAAGGACAAGTATATCCACAAAATGCTTTTATAAATTCACAGTGCTGCTCATTTTAGGTGTCATAAGCAACATATATTGTTGACAATCCACCAAAGGCCTTTACGCAGCAGATTTAGTTCTAGGTCCTAGGGATTTTTTTCAAGTTCTTCACACCTACTTTTCATTTTCCTGTATGCTCCTTTATATAATCAGAGGGCAAACTCATCCAGATTTTACTTAATCTTTGTAAATGGAAATATAATAATTGGATTAATACAAAAGATAGTCAATTTGCTGATTACAGAGGTTTTGCAGCCCAATACAAAGTTGTAAGAGGAGCAAGAAGCCAGATTTCCTGCAAGCCTTTAAAGCCTTTCTGAGTATATTCAAGTTAAACACATTAGATGATGAGCATACTAATAATATTAGCATTGTTTAGACTGGAAGTCAGGCAAAGGGAAATCAAATGGATTTTTCTTTGAGTTCAAATTACGAATCACTTCTACATTGCTATGTCCCCTCAGAATTATTCTGTGGACAGGTAGAATAATAAAACTGATAGGCATTCTTACGTTGTGTGTTTCGAATAAACCAGCTTACGTACTGTAGCATCAATTTCTCAGAGGTTTCACGCTGCTTTCTATGTGCAATATACAGCTTTTTTAACTTCTCAGATGTGGCCTTTTCCTCAATGTAAACTTTGCAGACCAGTGTCAGGCATGTTTTAAAGTTTTCCTGTTTCATGCAGACTGACAGTGCCTCCATACTGAACAACCCAATGGAGAGGGAAAAGCTTTGGCTTCCATTTGTTTCTTCCTCATTCACTGGGTCTGTAGATACTATTGGAAACACATTGATAATCTCAATCCCAAGTTGCAGGTACAGTGGTAGAAAATTAAATCACCTCTCAAGCACTTTAACTCGCAAGGGAAGAAATTATTTCATGGCAACGTGTTGTAGCAATTACTTCTATAAAACAGGACAAAGTTGTGAGAGAAAGGTCCAGGGGAAGTTGTCAAGCTTGATTTAAACTGAGCTGTATGTCCATAAAAAGAACAATCTACTGATGGAAACTGAAAAATCTGAGTTCACCTAAAAACAATTTCTCTTTTGACTTCAGAGGAAAGCACAAGCTCAGAGAGAGAAAGGTGTCATGTATATATGCAAATTCTGATGAAATAGGGATTTCCCTGCAGGTGTGGCTTTCAACAACACCAGAATAAATCCATTCATTTTACAGCTGTGGATGTGGGAAAGCAGCCAGCCATCACAATATATTTACTGACTAATAACATCAAAGCAGCTGAAAGCTGAAGCCATTTCTGATGTAAATGTGCTCAGAAGCAATTCTCCCTTAGAGAAGTAAAATTGTGACCTTGAATTGTAATATTCCAGGGACCATTACAGAGCAACCTTAAACCACAAGAAACCAATACATATCTCCCAAGTATGTGACCAGTACAGATAACAATGGAGAATAAGTGTTCTTGAACAGGCTTTAGCTCACCTGTGACAAAAGGATCACAAAAAGGAACGTTCAAGACAGCACTGCCATAGAACCACCTCTAGAAAGAATAATCAGCATAATAAAGTGGACAATGATCATCACTAAGCAGAAAGGGCTGCAGTTGAGTATTTTATTCAAGTATAATAAAGCTAGGAAATCATACTGGTTTTTCCTAGTTTTTTGCCATGCTGTTTTGTGACCCCACATCCTGTGTTTCCACTGTAGTAGCTCTTAGAGCATTACAGCCCCCAAGGCACCTTATTTCCTCAGCTGAGCTTTCTCAGAATTGACTCATGCTGAAAACTGTACTTTATATAGTTTCCTATACTGCTTGGGAAGCTAAAACTATAATTACCTTTGGTAATTAGAGTTAGAATATTGCAATAACTCTTCCCCCAGAACTACATTTACCATGAAGTTATTAATCTTTGGAGCCTATTCTTGCATGAGCCAATTAATACATTGACAACATTGGGATGCTCCATAAATAGTCTTAAAAAATGAAGCCCCAGAACACTGCAGTCTCCAGGATTAATGAGCAACAACCTGGGCATCAGGTTTTAATAATGGCAGACACTGCATTTGAAATTTTTATATGAATACTAATGAGTTAAGGGCCAGCTTCAGTCCTCAATGGTAATGAGGGGAAGAACGTGGCAGTAAAGCTTTTAACTTTATTACTTGCAGTCATATACTACTGAGAGTCTGCAGATTTACAAGAAAGGAAATCTTGATATGTTTTCGAAGCATCATTCCACCACCTCATGGCTTTCCACATGAACAGCCCAACCCTGACTTGTATTTATTCCCACAACAATCCTACACTGCATGGCAAGGAAAAGCTTTCCAGAAAGACTTTGGAAGAAGCCAAGCTCCACTGACACTGGTGCCACCTGGACTGTCATACTGGACTGCAGGAGAAGCAAACCAAATCCAATGCTGAGGGATTTCAGAAATGTCTGTGAAGATCACACGGACGTGTTTGGCTTATTTTTTTCCAAATTTAAACTGAGATGGAATTTTTAGTCAACGTCCACATTTCAATAAAAATTCTAGGTTTTACCAGTGCTTCTAAGCCTCAGAACAGCCAGCTTTGGACCTGTCTAGACAGCAGAGTATGGGGTCATCATAATCCAGATTATTGCCACACATCCAATTTATGGCACCTCTTTTTTGTGTTTGATCTTCCTTTTTTCCGTCTTTTTCAGAAACATATTTATCCCCTGAAGTTAAGCAGCCTCAGCCCACAGGGAACAAAAAGGGCTCTCTTCTTTCTTTTTTCTTTTTTTTTTTTTTTTTCCTGCTATTTACACAAGCTTGGCATTTCTACAACAAATTAAAGAAAGAAAAAAAAAAAAAGGGAAAAAAGAAACAAGGATGATGAAAATACCAAGCAGTTAGCCATTGCAATAAGTGGTCTGGGTAACATGGCTCACACATTATCATATTATATGTCAGGAATCCTGTGTCTCTTTCCCTTTATACCAAAACTCTGTATAAGTTAGGGTTATGAGAAACTTCAGCTGTTCCTCTCCAAGAAATTCTCTTGAACAATCTACAAACTTCTCTTTGGGTTTCAAGGTGGAAATGACATCCAGATTTTGAGTGGGAAGTTTGAGAAACAGGAAAATAAAACCAATTTAAAGGCACTGTTAGCAGAAGCGGAATGGATTTTATCTGCATAATTAAATCAGTTGTAATTCTTCAGCACGATCTCTGCATTAATTTAACGATTCAGTTTAAATTAAAGGAGTTGCTAAAATTAGTGGACCACCTTATTCAGACAGCCTGGTCTTCATACTAAACCCACTCTTTCAAGAGAAAAATATGACACTAGAGGTCAAGACTTCCTACAGGGTTAGGAATAATTATGGCATGAGACAGCTCTTGAAAGGGATAAAACTTCAGAGGACAAAGATCCAACTGCAAAGTCCTGACAGCGTTTTTCTTGAAAATACATATATTGTGAAATAAAGCAAGTACAGGTTCTGTACTTCGTTTCTAATATTAAAAAAGGAAGCAGCATTTTTTCAGGTTGATACTGATTTTCTAAGCTACCTTCAATACTAAAAAAAAGAAAAATGTACTAGATAGTCAAAAGGGAACTCAGATGTTTCAACATATTCAATTTTCTTTGTATCAGTGTCTCATTTTCTTAACTGAAGACCTACGCATAGATAGAAAGACACACGTATATATGTATGTAGAGTGTCTCTTTCAGGAAACGTTCTGATACTTTGATTTTTTGGTGCTGGAAAACCTGGGAACATCCATATGCACATATGGATAAGTCATTAGGAGCAGTGTTTCTTGGTTGTTTTTTGTTTTGCTTTGTTTTGTTTATCTGAAAGCCTGGATTAACACACCATTTATAAGGTTTCTTGCCAGATGTTTAGCTATTCACTTGATCTTTCAAAATTCAAAATGTGCTTTCCAGTGAGTGAAATGTGAGCCCTGCCGTAGAAGGATACACATCCCTAATTTGTATTGTCCCACAGCACTCATCTGCCAGATTATTTATTATATCTGGGTTGGGAGGGTGGATGGTACTTTCCCTGCAAAGATGTGTCTTCTAGATTTCACTTAGAATTCTATCTATCAAGGAATCTATTCCTGTTTAGTGACATGTCATGCTAAAGTCACTATTCAGGTAGTGTATACTGTTGCCTCTTAATTAATATTAGGCTTTTTCTGCCATCTCCCTCATTAGATGTCTGTCATAAGTGATTGTCTCTTTTAATAAAGCCTCTGGAATAAATAGATACATTGAGGGGTTTGTTACTATATTGTTAGCCTTTTTAATATGATGGAACAGACATCACAATAAAAATAAGAATCAGGCTTATTTAAATATAAACTTCTGGAAAAGAAAACTTACAGGTTATTTTGAAAGTGAAAATACTCTTAAAAATATTTCCACTAAACATACCACTTCATTTTGTCCCCTTAAATATCAGTTTTATCAAAACAGTAAAAAAACCTATGCAAACTAGAAAGCACTTACAAATTTACTAAAATAGCCTCAAATATATATGGTTTTGCATATGGAAGTTTGTCCCTGAAACTCCTCCCAATCTCAAGAAATGCCATTGTACAAATACTGTTTCTGAAATCACTGTTGCAAAGCCTTATTCACCTATATCAGGAAATTGCCCGACAAGTACAAGAAAACACAAAATCTGGAGTTGAAGGGGCCATGCCCTAAATGGTTCAAATGGTATTTTATCTGTTTGTATGAGAGCAATATGGAATCAGACATCCTTTCATTGCCAGCATAGGTTTTCAAGTGACAAGCCTTAAAGGTCAGCCAGAAACAAAGTGATTGTAATAGCCTCCTGACTGCACAGTCCAGCCTGCACTTTTTTTGGTCAGATTTCTGCTGACAGTTGAGGTTGACTTGAACTGAGTCTGAAAACCTCAATTTTCCACCCAAGTGATATGTTATTCTCATGGCACAGAACCAACAACAATTTCACATACTCTGACCCCTTTAGAAACTACCAGTTATGTGTGACATTAGTAGCAAAAATGCCCAAAAATTAATACAAGACAGGTTTGTTTTGGTTTCTTTATTTTTCTCATTTCTCTCAAACTTGCTTAAAGCAGAGATGTTCAGGGAAAGTGATCCCCTTTTCTCCACATTTAGTACCAGCAGTTGCTGTCAAAAAAATAATCAGTTTCACCAAGAAGCTACAGAGAACTTCCCTAATGAAAAGTGTTGGGACTGGATATACTTCAATCTACCTTCTTTTTTGATTTTTTTACTAAAATTGGTTCCACTGGAAAGTTCCTGGTACTGGCTGGTAACAAGAGATACAGTTTTAGGTAGATGAAGAGATGAGTGTTACCAGCACAGCACAGCAATAGTCAGCCTCATCATGCCACACGAGAAAAATCTTCATTTTCAGTCCACATAGTTTGGTAGTTTTAGGAAATAATATGTACATTCTGAGAATTCTGTTTTCAGAACATGTACCATTAAAAACAAACAAACAAACAAACATAAACACCCAAACCCAACCAAATAGCAAAACAAAACAAAAATAACCTCTCATACAACATCTGAGTTGTAATGGATAGCTTGGGATATAAGGAATTACTTCTCATTTGATATTTTGGTTTTTGTGGAATAGTGGTTTCCCTTGTTGAGCTGCTGATATATCTGAATGTTTAAAGCATTGCCATTCATGTGTTTTTTTTCAGGAGTACAAACAGAGATTATATTCCATTTGGTAAGTTTTCAAGTCCTACATGAAGGACTGTCATGGGCAAAAGCTGTGTTATGCTGCTGTGGGCACAGGCTGTAAGAGCTGACAGCACAACACTAAGAAAAGCTGTTGTACAGAGACCCTTGGTCACAATAATGTGAAACAAAATGAAGGGAAAGAAAGGAAAAATAAGACCTTCTAAGATATTCCTTATGCAGATGCTGTATCTACTGTTAGCATCTGGATCTACTAAAATGACCTTCAGTAAAGCTGCTCAGTAATTCACACTCGGTCTCAGCTCTGATTTTCCAAAACCCTCACATTTCAATGACAATTGTATTATCATGGATAGGAGATATCTAAGTCTGAAGCAGTAAACCAAACTGTTATAATTCACCCTGTAGATCCATTCCAAAGATGAGCATGGATGTTACGTTTCTTTAATAAATAGGAATTAACTATTTGGATCTTTCAGGCAGCTTGGCAGTTTCATCCTAAGCTAAGTGGAAGGAAAGGGATAGGAAGAAACTATATAAAAATAAAAATGTTCAAAAGAATGCAAATGCACTCTGATGCTCTCTTTACATGCCTTAAATCCAAAGACAGACTTCAGAATCTATGTAAAGACCCAAATTCCAGGGCCTTTTTGCATACAAATTTTTAAGCCATGCAGAGAGAACTTGCAATGAACCACAGAAAATCACAGCTGAAATTCTAAAGTAAGGCTGTTGCAAAACCACAGTCACTATTTTCCTATCCCATTTTTCATTTTGAAAAACCTGACCTGTCTAATGTCTTACTTTTGCAGAAAAACTTTAGGCAAAGCCTCATAGAACCTAAATCCATTCAAACAAGCCTATACTGTGGGCAAGCACCACAGCAAGTAAAGCACAAACTCTCAGGTCTAGCCCAAGGTGTTCAAAGAAAACTGAACTCTGATTATATTATGAAAGGCTCCTTAGCATCACAAAATCGACATTTTTCATATCTTAAAGCAGTCACAATTTCTGCTGAGTATTACCTGGCACACTAGAGTCCCTTACCTATGCATAATTCAGACTAGCCATCAGGACACTTGGAGTAAGGACTGAAAGCCTTGCATAAACGAAAGCCAAGGAGTCTGACGCTGGAATGTCACACACAGACACACACCAGCAGTTCAGGTTTGGATCTCAAATGCTGATGCTGATGGTCTAAACACAGACCTGGGCCAGTATGCCAACAGATGCTAAATCCCCACACCACCTGCACCCTTGTTGCCACTCCTGTTGCACTGAAATACTGCTGCCTGTCCCCAGCCTCCTGATATTTCTCTAACACCACCCTCATCCTGCTCTGAGTTCCTCCAGGGGTCTGTGCTGTCCCTCCAGGCTGATTTTAGTGATTCTGGCAGGGAGCAGAGTCTCTGCTTGTGGAAAATAAAGAATAAAAAAATAGACTGCCTGAAGACAGAGCATTCCTCATATGTTCTGTCCACTTTCCCTTCCTGCACACAGAAACAGACTGGTAACTTGGAAATCCCTGGCCTTTCGTTGTTGAACTGCCACTGCTAGACCACACCCTAGGGACAGAATGGGGACAGCATCTCTGAGCTTGTGGGGAGATTTGAAAGGCAGACAATCACATGAAAAATATATGTGCAAGAACAGAAAACACTATAAGATATTCACAAGGCCAGGAGCTTTCTGAGAAATCTGATCACAACCATTAAGGATCTGAATTCCTACACAGAAGAGCATAAAATATGACTTTTAAAAATACCAACCAAACATAGCAGTACCAAATTCCTTTCTTGCAGAAAGCTACTGAGATGCTACCCAGAAGTAACAGGTAATATTGTTCCCTGGAAGCAGGAGCAGCACTAGTCAGAGCAAAAATTCCACTGAGATCAATCTCCCACCTGGCAAACTAAGCTCAATTGCATGTAAGTTCATAAAGAACAAGCATAATCCAGGTTTTCTGGACTCAGGGTATTAAATATACTGATGATATGTGGATCATCAGCCTAGAACTGGGATACATTCCCATTCCTGCAAGATATTCCAACACTGTAAAACCAGATTCAAAGCACAAGATTACTGATACTCATTTTGCTCTCATCCTCATTTATGAGCATATGTACATATATGAGCTTATATATAAACATATATGTACATGTAATCACATACTTGCAAAAGCATATGACACAGGTGTTAAAATACGAACCTCAGTGGTACAGCACTGTCATACAGAAATGGGTGAACCTTGCAAAGAGAGACAGCTACCACTTTGTTGATTCAACACAGCCACCCTTCCCACCAAAGTATTTCCTACCCATTCCTCTCCTAAGTCAAAGCCATTGTCACCCAGCAACCTGTCCTCCACATCACCTCTGCAGTATCAGGAAAAAACAACTTCATTTTTCCAGTGAAAGGGAAGAAATGTTAACCTTAGCAGGTTGTCTTTGTCAAACAGAATGCTACAGCCAAGGCTTCCTTTTCCTAGAGCAAAGTTCTGATGATCATGTCATCATGCAGCAGGGAAGCCATCCAAAGAAATTTTAAATACCTAGGTGATAAGCAAGATTATAAATTGCTCAGAGAAAGTTAAAAGGCTGAGACAGGGTTTAATTAAAGTCTGTGTCTCTTTCAAGGAATACTTCCTAGTACTTTCTGTGCATTTCACAGGCTCCCCAGGACAGCAGTCACAGCACCAAGCCTGCCTGGGTTCAAGAAGTGTTTGGACAATGTAGTCAGCACATGGTGGGATTCTTGGGGTGTCTTTTGTGGGCCAGTATTTGGACTCGATGATCCTGATGGGTGCCTTCTAACTAAGCATATTCTATGATTCACTTTGCATGCAGTAGAAAAAGAATTTTGCCAGGAATTTGTTAATGGAAATGTGAATATATACCTAAAAACAACAACAAAAGACACCTAACCTCAAATATCAGTCCCTTATTTAAGAAGCATCCTAGCACAAAAGTCCACACCGTGTACACTAACCTCCATCTGCCTGCTCTGAGTATTGGTTTCTAAATTGCTCCCTCTTTTTAAGGCAGTGAGCACTTCAGTATTGGTTCTGCCAGAGACTGGAGATGGGGTTGTCTCAGGACCTGCTGAAATGGCCAGGACCCTGCAGTGCACACAGGTGCTGATCCTTCTCAGGAGAGCTTTCTGATGAGTGCCTGACAAAGCCAATGGGGTGAACATAGAAGGAAAGAGAACCATCTAGTGGCATATCTGGGCTGCTCTTTGCATCCTGTGAAAATGCTCCAGCATACCACCACTTCTTCTCAACATTTGTTTGCTATTATGAGTAAAAGCTCTAAAGAAAGGCAACTGATTGTTAATATTTTGTTCAGAACAGGCAATCAGGACTATTTGAAAAAAAAAATGTGGAGGCTTCATTTTTATTGTCTAATTCTACAATTCCTCACATTTATGTTCTTTGTCAATGGAGAGAGACGAGACTGCAAAGGTCAATGGTGCTTTTGCCTATAAGAACATTTACAAGATCAAAACCACTTGTGAAGTTCAGCACTTGATAAGTCTAAAGGTCAGCTCCTGAAACTGTAGGAAGAAAGAGCAAACTGTCCCAAGCATCCTTGAGAAGCAGAAAGTGGTACCAGGGAGCAATCTTTGTGACAGACAGAAGGCTTGCAAGTGTTACAGGTATTTATGTGCTGGCTTTACAGGTCATGTCTGTTAGTACATGGCACTGTGCACTGGTAGAAATATGTTCATGTTCATGTTCCATGAAAGGAAACAATAGTAATACACGTATGTGAAATAAAGTTACAGATAAAGAAATAACCTTTTCAACACTCACTTTTCTGAAGTCTTCCTAAAGTCAGTTTTACTACATAGACCTACCCAACTGCTACTCTTCAGCCTGACAGTGATTTATTCTTTGTGTTGTGAGATACTTTAATAATTATTACTTAAAATACTTTAAAACTTTTCATCATTTAGTCTTGCTGAAAAAGGTTTCAAGCATCAGAAACGTGGATTTTAACTAAAATTATTAGGCAAAATCTGATAAACCAAATGCAGAAATCCTGTTGCCCCCCCAAAAAAAAAACACCCAAGCAAACAAAGTGAAATGAAGATTCCTTACGGGATATGTGGAAAATTCTCCAAGCTTACAAATTATAGCTAGTTCAGATGTTTTCAACTGCAAAGGCAAATCCAGTTGTTTGACCAGGAGGTGAAAGCTTGAGTTCTCGTGCAGAGAGAAAACAGTTCACTCAGAAGCCTGGGGAATATCTTGGAAGGTAAATATTACAGCCCTCTTGAGGCATCAGCAGTTTAGGCTGATGATATATGGAGTTTTCATTAAAAGAATCAGAATTCATATAAGCAGATTACTGGAAAATATATGCAGGATTGATGCTATAGTAGTTAAAAAAACAAAGACACAGTAAGAAGATAAGAAGAGTAAAACAGTGGTGGTAAAGGTTTCCTAAGTCAGAATAAAATTAATCTGCAGCACATTGCAGGGTGCAGATAAGTACTGAAGACTTGATTTTGCCAAAATGGCTCCAATAGGCAGTCTTTCTTCTTTCAAAACTTAATCTTAAAGTAAGTAGCAACACAACAAAAACAAACAGGCTTTCAATCCTCGTCCCAAATCTTCCAACAATCAGCTGCAGGCATCCTTAGTGCTGTCATTTTGATTGGAAGTCCCTCCTAGCATGTTTTCAAGGTCTTCAGGCAAAAGTCCAGCTCACCAAGGTGTTCTCATTGCACTGAAAATTATTTTTCCCATTTTCTATTGAGGCTTTTTGGCATTGTTTAAAGAAACCAAATCTGCTCGATTTAATATTTGATGTAAAAACTCAAATTCAAAAAAAATACATATAAATAACACCAGTGGTACACATATAATATATGAAAGGTTGGCAGAGAAGTTAGTCCAGTTCCTGGGACACAAGTAAAAAAGTTGACATTATAGTAATGTCATTTTCTTTTCTCATTCCTTAGACAAAAATTAGTGAAGGGAAGAAATAACTTTTGAATGCCATTTTAGAGACGGCCTTTATGAAGACTCTGAAGACTCTTAGTTGCACATCCATTTCAGAAAGTTCTCTATTATTTTATATCTCTATTACTATTAATTCTACTATGTTAAATCAGGAGCTATGAGAGGTCTCAAAACAAAAAATAAAATAAAGGTATTAGCATCACTGATTACCACCAATTTCTTAATATCCTTCTATTCAGTAGGAATGCAAACCAAGCAGCTGTGGTGACAGATACTTATACTTGCATTCAGGGTATATATGGGTTTTTACCTCTGCAAACATGAATTCACACACAAGAGAGACATATGGACACAGACTTCCTAATATTAATTACAGCTTGCCAAAAAAAATCCTACCAGATGATTCATAATTGTCCAGGAGATATCAACTGCTGAATGGGGACATTTACTGAAAAATAAAACATCGTATTTGACCAATCACTGTGACTATTTCCAAGTGAAATGAGGTCATTTTTAGGTCCTTTCCAACCGAAACCTTTTTATGATTCTGTGATGTACCTTGCCTATCCAACTCAGGATTACATAGAAGCCTAGCAAAAAGCTTCTCACAACTCCTTCTTAAATTCAGACATTATGGGCATATGAAAGTGGAAATTGTGGAGTTTTGAGTAAAAAAGTAAATTATCTGTAGATCTGTAAATTATAAAATATCAGCTGGGGAGAAGCAAGAATTTCCCTTATAGCACTATATGACTCATGTCTTTAAAAGCACCATCTTACTGTAAACAGGAAGTAATACACTGTTCAGAATCCATTAGACAGAGGAAACTGATCATTACATCCTTTTTTTGGTGCTGACTCCATGTCTTTCCCTTGCAGTGTTTTCAGCTGTGCAACACTTTGGCTCCAGTCACTGACAGGTTGCACATCTTACTTTTCTGAATATTGGGTTCTTTTTCCAGAAGACATTCAGCTGTTCTGAAAAGCATCCTGTTGTGATCAGGAGAAAATATAACAGAGTGAGGAAAGGAAAGATGGTAATTTTGTAATTTTTCTTTATTCTTCCTTTTCTCTGTTTACTTACTTACAAAGTAAAACAACTCAAGACTGAAGACACCTCCCTTATGATTTCAGAAGCAATATAATGAAAATGGCAAAATAAAATCCCCTTTCTACAAGCAATAACTTGCCTTCATTGAATGATTCCCAACAATCATTGTAAATCCATACTTTAAAGATTGTCGCAACTGTGGATTTTTATTTTGCAGAAGAAGCCTCCCAAGTGTAAATATGTTGCTGTCATGCACATTATGCTACTGCCAGATGTTAAATGACATTGCTTTTGTTATTACATTCACTCCCCTATTTGTTTTCTGTGGTTGGGGAAGATACAGACTTCTGGAAAATCCCAGTCTCATGTAATTCAAGATTGCTTGTGGTCTCAGTATGACTTCTTTGTCCTCACAAACTACTTCATAAATATTCACTGACAAAAGCAATAAAACTGCTTCAAAATGATATACAGACATGTTTTTAAGGTGTTCTCCTAAGGAAAAAGCTTCACTTACACAAATCCCCTGAAACCAAGAGTTCAACTGTTAATTGTAACACAGCATGCAAGAATAGTAGACAGATTTAAAGACACAAATTAAAACAGAAATTCAACATGATAAACTATTCCATTAAGTCCTGTTATGAATCACGACCTTAACCTTTTTGAAAAATTTAATGCCAACATGGGACTGAATATAAATATTCTACAGTGCTATGAATTTGATCTTCAAAATTAATTAGAATTATCTAAAATTTCTTGAAATATATTCGTTCAGTTCAGAAGTAGCAGCAAACTTTGGATGAGAACCTGGAAAAAGAAGAACTCTTTTGTTGCCAGAAGAGATGTAAAAGAACTGGATTCTCTGTATGTGGGAATATTTTCTGGCACTGCTCTTCCACAAAGAGAGGAATGTCAATCCTGACTCCCTAAGGGCACAATTTAAAAATTCAGGGCCAAAACTCAAGACACAAAGTACCAGAAACTTTTGTCTACCACAGGCTACAGTTCCTTTATAAAATTCATTTTGATTCTCTGAAGCTTTGAGCAAAGATGAGTTTTGGAAGCAGGAGTGGCATATGAAGAGGTCACAGCCTTCCTTCAGTTGTTTAAACTGTGAGAGACCATTGCTTTATCAAACCAATAC
>JAWWMO010000096.1:10637106-10649691 GCA_035047845.1 Dendrocincla fuliginosa | reverse complement strand
ATCAGCAAATGCTGTTGAATTTCGGGTAGGATTGAGGGGTAGTGGTGGATAAAGTGTGAGATTCCTGGAAGAATGCTTAACATCTGTTCAAATAAAATCAACTGTGCCCCGAGATGCACATATCCATTTATCAACTATCAGATTTGGGAATTGGCCTTACTCCAGCTGGAGAAGCCTCATGTGGAAGGCTGTTTGCAGTTCTTCACACTCAGCTCTGGAAAGGCTCATATAGCAAAGAGGAGAATAAAGCATATGGCCTTGGGGGGCACACAGAGACCAGAAGACAATGGATCTTTGGAAAAGCCAAAGAAAGTGCAAGGACTTGACGTTTTCCTGAGAAAGTGGGAAGTGCAGCAGAATCTCAATGAGGTGACAGTGCACAGGAGCCTGAGTGAGTAGCTGTGGAGCTGGAATGAGCAAAGTGCTAAACGAGGAAGCAAAGAATTTCAGCAGCACTTCCTTACAAGACAGTGAATACAGCATGAGAGATGAAGCAGTTAGCACCAGCAGCAGAAATGCAGTTTAGAAAGTCTGAGAGTTGGTAGAAGGTCATAGCCATTAGTAAAGAAATAGAACAAAAGAGGGTAAATCAAAAGGTTAGTTGTGCTTTCCCCTGCTCCATTAAAATTTGTTTTCCTGCAGGAAACCTCTGGCTGCACTGCAGCCCTGGCAACATCCAGCCCCAGAGAGGGCAAGACAGTAGGGACATCACTGCAAAGCCCCATTGGAGAGCCACCAAGTGAGTTATAAAGCCCCAAATTTGAATTCTAGAAGCCTTTAGCTTTTTAGCCTTCAGTTACAGCATCAAAATCCAGCTGCTTCCAAGTGGACCAAGACTGATGTTACTCCTCAGATCAGGTGAGAAACACAAAAGCCTTTTCCTCCAGCACTGCTTCTCAGCAATCATGGACATCCTTATTAACTGTGCAGCACAGCATGTCCCCTCAGTGGGCAAAGTCTGCTGGAGTCAGGACATGAACATCTGGATGGATGGACAGCAGGTAGTTCAGATTCAGATATGCCAAAGGGAATTGCAAAGGGGACCCACACAATTTCTCATCTTAGCCTTGGGCTACTGCTTTGTTCCCACAGCAATTCCCATGGAAACGGCTGCTTGAAGAGGCAATTTACTTCCGTAAACACCCTCTTTAAAATGAGAGTATAGTGTCATGCAATTTATCTGAAAGAGAATTAATAGAGATTTTTCCCAAATCTTCTGAATATAAGGAGGGAACCTGCCCCCTGCTTGATGGGTTTCATAAGGGGTGTGGGGAGCAAAGACCCCTCTATCACTAAAACCAGCAGAACCAGGAAAAGTTACTGGACAAAAGTGCTAAGGTGCTCTTTCCCTAGAGGGTGGAGGAGTGGGATGGATCATGTGTGTCAAACTGACCTGGGCTCCGTTACTGGAATCTCTGGAGCGGGAATCCCTGTGCTCATACTTCCCAGAGTCAGCCCAACACAGCCAGCACAGGGGTTCTAGAGGGGCCTCTCTGTCCTGAGGCTGCAGTGCCCAGCTGGGAGAGAAAACAGGTCCAGGCACTGTTTTTTGCACAACAATAAGCAGTGTTCCTCAAGTAAATCTGGTTTTACAGCTGGGCCCTCTTGCACCATTACCGTGATGTGAAGAGTTCTCTTTTACATGATCTGACTAGTAGAGTTGATCATCGCCAGAGAACAGGTCAGAGTTTGGAGAAACTTTCTCTGGTGAGGGATTGGGAATGTTTCTTGCTGTTTTCTTTGTTCCAGAGCAGGAGGTGGTGAAGAACATGTTTGGCAAGTTCTGAATCTATCCGAGTCCCCACAATAAGAAAAAGCAACTGATGATTACAGATATTTTGTCACACATGATCCATCCCACTTCTCTTCTCTGCAGAAAACAAGAATTTAGTCCTTCTGTTTTTGTTTAGACAGACACATAAAAACAGGTTTTGCCATATTGTACCTGTCTATCAAATACATTTCCAGAGACAGTGTGGCTAAATATAAGAATAGTATTATGGAAAGTGATGACTCCCCCACAGCAGCCCTGGATGTTGACTGGCAACATTACAGCAATGAGCCCTTTCTTGCATCCTAAACGGAGTGACCATTGCGCATTATTTTCCACAATAACCTGCTGTCTAGAAGACCACAGTATGAGCTGATTTAAGGTATGGGTGAGGCAGAGTGGGAGGACAATTCATCTGCAATTGCTACTTAAAATGACCATAAATTCATTAAATGCACAGTCAGACTACCTAAATCTTCTTTCTGCTTCCCTTGTAGAGTCTAATTAGGAATAAGACCCAGTGTTATTTTATCTCCTGGGTTTTTTTGAGCATCCAGTACCACTCCAGTCAACTTCTCATTCAGTCAGTGTATTTGTATGGAAAATGCTGTTATTGCAGCAACTTGAAAAAAGTCCAGGGTTTTCCAGCCGTAGACTGTATGGTGTTTTGTTTTTTTTTTAAATAAACATTTTTTTAATAATGTTTTCTCTTTTTTTATCTCTGAACCCTCCAATAAACCCTCAACAAAATTTTCACTGAAATTGAAACATCACAATAAAACAAGTAACGAGAAGTTTGGGTTTTTTTTTCTGAGATAGAAGGTGACTTAAATATAAAGAAAAGCAAGGATTTTGTCACATCATTCCATTCTGGTTTATGTATTCATTTTATTTCATACCCACTATCTAATTCTGCTTCAGACAGCCAAGATGAAATGTTCTGTGGACATTATCTACTGTTGTGAAGGACAGTAAAAGTTTTACTGTTCACATAAATAAAACACAGAGGAGAGGCAGAATGACCCTTAGCAGATCTATGCCAGGCCCCAAAGGATGCTAACTGGCCTTGCTAACCCTGACAAGCCTTTACTCGGACCTCTGCACGTGGTTCTTTACCCCATGTCTCATCCATCAGCACAGAAGCTGCATTTAAGGCCACTCCTTGGTTGATCCCTGCTCCTCGAGTGCAGTTTTTCAGCCCTGCTCTTTTTTTTTTTTTCCATATGAAGGCTCTGGATATGGGGTGTGGCACTATTCCCAGTTCTGTTCTTGGCCAGGTTGTTGGCTGTTCCTGGTTCCTGTTTCAAACCACAGTGTTATAGGTTTGTTTGTTTGTTTGTTTGTTTGCTTGTTTTTGTTTTGGGGGTAGGAGGGCTCAGTTCTGTGCACCTTCACAGCATTGTCCTTAACCTTGGTCTTGCTACATTTTTTGGTGTTCACGGAAATAAGTTTTACAGGACAGAGAAAGTGAACCATGTGGAAGTTTGAATGAGAAAAATATTTGGATAGAAAATGCAACTATGGGAGTTGTGAGAAGTTGTCACTCTTTAAAAACAGGCAAGATGGGTTCCAAAATTTGTTTAGAGCCTAGAACATAACATTTTAAAGCTTGACTGAAAAGAGAAGTTCAAATGCTGTTGGATGCTGACAGTGTAATTGGTGTCCCATAACAGAATTTTTCCATCACCACTGTCCACCAATTTACTGATGCCATGTAGCTAAGGTTCAGTGTGGGGAAAATACGAAAACCCGCTGATCTAAAAGTGTCCTAAAAATCTTAGGATATATCCTTAAGAGTGCCCCATCCTCATCCTCACAACATGGCAACTATGATGTTGCTGTTTGGGTGATTTTCTGTGTCCCGGACAACTCTGTTTAAATCTTGATCAGGCACAAATGTGCCTAATGCTGAGATGAACGATGCAGTTATTATAGATATTTTGCTCACAAGACTTCAAGGGCTGAGTTCAGTAGACATGGTAGCATTCAGTGGTCTATTAGTTGAACTATTCCAGTGAAACTAAAGAAAGAGAATTAAAAAAATGTATCCTATTTTTACTACACTCTTTAAAACCAGGAAACAGGCTCCTTCTACTTCTTTGGAGATTTAAAAAAGGAACCACCAATCCCAATTATCACCTCTTTTACTAAGTTGAATTTATGTTATCAATTATCTGGAAAACACAGTCACTGTAGGTGTCTTTCTGAGCATCTCATCCTAAATTTTTCTCAAATTCCTAAACTAGTTAAGCAGACATATATTGTTCCTTCATTTTAGTTCAGAACAATACTCAATACATGAAAAGGGAGAGTTATTCCTTTCAAACAGTGGAGATGTTGAAAGAAGTGAAGCTGGCCCAGGGTGAGAATTCAGATCATGTACCAACCCAAAATTTGGAAGCTCTTTTTTGGGTATTTGTGGCAATGTCTGTATTTCATGGCAATAATTGTGTTTTATGCCAGCTTCTAAATAAACCAGTAATCAGTCAGGAGCTAACACTACTACTGAACTTTGAAGGAATCACCAAACTTTCATAAGTTAATCCTCTCAGGATTGTTTGACACCAGGGTATGAAAATTGCAGGAAGCAATCCACAGCTATAAGGGTTTAGTTGCAGGTGCAGTGGTCTCATGCCTTTGCAGTGCCCAACACAACCAGTCTGCAAATGGGAATTCAATCTGTCTGTCAATAAAATTAGGCAGAGATAGGGAAGCGCTTGGGTCTTATGAATTCCAGGAAAGGACTAAGTCTGCAGTTGCTTTCACAAAGAAATGGAACTTGTCACCAACACTGCTAAGTTTTCTTCCATTTGAGAATTTGAGTGGAAGATGTAGGCCATGAGGCACAAAGATAACTCATTAGAGAAGATGGTCCTCTCTAAAGTCTGGCTAAAATGGCAGGTAAAATTTGAGGAAACATTCTGTCATTTCCATTCATCCAGCAGGTGGAGGGAGAATGATCTACAGGGTAGAAATTCTGCATCACAAAACTCTTCAACCTCTTAATTTTGGTTGTACTGAATAAAAGACCCTTACCCTCCATTGTTTCAAAATTCATCATGAATGCAAAAAATAATCCATGGGATTGCTTTATCTTTGTTGAAGTGTGGCAAGAAGAAACTAGTGACAAATCAGGTTGAAATACGTTAGGAGTATTTTATCCAGAAAGTGTTAAGAGAGATGTTTTAGGAACTCCTTGAGTCTGACCTTCAAAATGACCCAGCAAGAAAGCCAACAGAGGTTTTGTTATGCATGAGTCAGCTTTTTCCAGTGAATGATTCCACTGAGGACTTTGTTGAGCAGTCCTAGGAACAAGAACCTCTGGGACACCACCCTCGCCTCTTGCTGAGGAGTAGAAAGTGGGAACTCTGAAGAAACTCTTGCTGGCATAATCATCTCTGATGTCATGTAGCAGAAAATCCAAATCATTTTATGCTGATACAAAGCCTGACTTTAATTTCTGTAAGGACTTGGGGAGACAGAATGACCTTTATAAAAAATTCTCCTTGTGATTGAGCTCCTCCATGGACAACAGCCAGTAAACAGGCTCTTCAAAAAGTCCCAGTTTAGAAATGCACACTTCTTTCTCACACACCTGACTATGCAGAGTTGTTGAGAATTGAGCTCGTATTGAAGCCAACATGAACGAATTTAAAAAACTTTTCCAGTGCTTCTGCTGGACTAAAACACTCTTTTTTATCTTTTTTCCTTTCTTTTTTTCTCCTTTTTTTTTTTTTAATGAGTGTATAATGAAGTATGTTGTTCTACGGGAAGTGGAAGTAATGAAGCAAGGTTTTGCATACATCTGTGTACTGTGACTGATGGAATTGGACAAGTCTTGAGCCATGAGTTTCCCTGGGAGTGAGCACTGATGGAGCGTTTCATCTCTGCCTGACCTTCTGGTGACACAACACTTTAGGGAGCTGAATCTACGCGAGAGATGAATCTTCTAGTCACATTTGACTTGACAAGCTCCTGGGTCACCAGGAAGAACAGGTACAGACAGAGACACATGATGAGAGGCTCCACGATGCCACTGAACAGCTCAGGCTCCTGCTCTCCTGGAGGCTGAGCACTGCACAGCCCTTGAGAATTTGTGTTGGTGCCAATATGTCAATGTTAAAAGTTTCTGAGGAGACATGGAATAGCAACAAGAGGTTCACTGTCACTCTTAGTCCTTTGTATGACAAGCTCTACAAACAAATAAATACATTTTCCTCGTTTCAAAAGCCAAGTCTTGTCTAGCACAGCTCTGGGACAACAAAGCAGGATTTCAGCCCTCTGTGGTCCCTCTGCCCTGCCTCTCCCCATGTCTCTGCTGCAGCTTTCCCTGAGGATTCATCTCCAAGCATCAAGCAGCAAACCCCACACAGGAGCTGCAGGTGAGGCTGCGTTCTGCTTGGTGGTTCAGGCAGAGCACAGAAACCCTGTAAAGCACCTGGTGACAGTTTTCAGAAGCAGAACTCTCTGGCTCCCAAAGGGATGTAAACACAAATCTTAGTTAATTCTTCCACCTGCCACATGCCAGGGACACACAGGAGTTTCTTTGCGCATTTCTACAGGGACCCGCAGACATTGCAACCCATCTGATTTTGTTTTATAGGTGAGGTTTTTGACTCGAACAGGGGCTGCATTTTGCAGGAAGCTATAGTTTCTAGGATCATCTGGTTTGATATTGCCATATATGACTGTTGTGCAGTTCTTTGCTGGGCAGCAGTAGAAATAGGTGGAGTTACACAGCTGTTTTATCTCTAGTTGTTGTGCATCTTCATCATCTTATCCTTATTCAGATGAAATATTTATCTTATTTAAATGCAGCCAGACAGAAAAAAATGGCCTCTGACCAACATAACACAGCTGATTTTCCCCACCTCTTAGCTAATTTCTATATTGAAAACATCTTTTTTCATACCAATCACTGTGAAATAATGTTGCTACTCAGGCCTTGAACAGGGAATGGTTTGCCAGAGTGACCCAAATGGAAAGCCAAGTGTTAGCTCTTTGGTTATGGGTTAGGGATTGTGGCCTCAAGGTTCCTTTCCTGTGACATTAGTAACCCAAAATGTCAGGCAAGACAGATATTACATAAAAGAGCTGTAAAACAGGGGTTTTTTGAAGATTGAAGCCTGTTGAGCAAATGAGACTGTTCCTATCTCAAGACCAAAGGGTGCCACAGGAGATTTGACAGTGAGGAAAAGACAGTGATGGCCTTTTTCTCCATCTCCATCCCCTTTCCATGCCAGCAGGTCCCTGGCAGAACAGTCTCTATCACAGGCTTTCCTGCTAGCCTGTCTTCCACTTCATTGTCAGGGGATGTGTGTATTTGCTTTATTTTATTTTTTTTATTTGCTTGGCTTTTTTTTTTTTAATCTTTGTCTAGGTTTTTTTCTTTCTGTTTTTCCTGGTGTTGCACAAAGGATTTTTATCAAGGG
Source organism: Dendrocincla fuliginosa (assembly GCA_035047845.1). Taxonomy (NCBI): domain Eukaryota; kingdom Metazoa; phylum Chordata; class Aves; order Passeriformes; family Dendrocolaptidae; genus Dendrocincla; species Dendrocincla fuliginosa. The sequence goes on along the minus strand of JAWWMO010000096.1, from coordinate 10,642,488 downwards.
CTGGCATAGACCCAGATCTCTGTAAAAAATCTCTGAGATTTCTTGTAGCTGTTGCAGAGCACAGAGATGACCAAGAAGGAGCTGTTATCTGCAGGGATGGGAAGAGGGATCTAGAGCAAGAAAACTGGAAGGGGAAACCAAACCAGAAACATTAAATTCAGACACATCTTAGAAACAATAGTGGGGAGAGGGATAAAAAGTGACAGCAGGAAAATGACCACATACATCTCTTCCTCACAGGTATGGAGCCTGCCTTGGTTTTCCCAGGGGCTGGATGGTTCTGTCACAGCTCTTCTTTGTCATGTGAAATCCTGTGGTATTTAGTCCTTTCTGATTCAATGAAATGATGTTTTTTCATGAATCTACTTTAGGTGCAAAAGTTTGAAGCAATTTTTGGTTTATTTATTTCTACTATTTTTTATCCTGTTTGTCAGCTTGGATAGACATAAGAATGTGCCAGTGTCTCTGTTTCAGGGTGATTGGGCAAAATACTGCTCAAAAGGAGTGGCAAATAAATCAGCTTATGAATTTAGTATCTCTCCACTGTGGCTCTCTTTCAGTAAGTATTCAAAGTAGCTAAAAAAGACAAAAAAAACAGGGCACAGCATTTCACTGTGTGAGTACCCTTTGGATAGCATTTACAATCCCATGGATTAAGTTTTACAGCCTCACTGAAAGTGAGTTGCTCCAAGAAGATAAATGCTGGCCTATTAATCAAACATTAAGTTGATTATTTATTTATTTACTTACTTACTTACTTACTTACTTTTAATAAATTGTTGAAAAATCTCCCAGTCAAATTATAAAAGTGCTTGGAGATAGTGTCAGCTTTGGTCCCACTGGCTGTAAGTGATCCTGTTGTAAAAGCTTCTATCTGTAAACAAGAAGATCTCCCTCTTCCTTCCCCTGTGCTCCTACTCCACAGCCTTTCAGGAAAAGGAAAATTTGGCTGATGTAGAATCATGGGCTTAGGCCTTTCATAAAGCACTCAAGTATGCCAGGGTTTTGCTACTTCTGTAGTAATTTCAGAGTGATTCTCCAGAAAGCTTGTTGTCTGCGCATGCTGGAATCTTCCCTTTGTAAAGACTTGTGGATAGAGAAAAAACGTATAAGAGCAAATCATTTTCATTTGTGACAACAGATATACGTTTAAGACTTTTTATTCCCTACCTTTCAAGAGCCAAAATCTGTCACCAGCCAGAGCCCCTCTCACAGAGGACAAGCCCAGCTGTGTGCAGAGAGGAATGAGCTGGCAGCTTGTGTCATTTTTGTTTGTGCTGTTGAGAAATGGGCTTTCCTGAGAAATCAGGAGGAGGGGTTTGTTTCAATACTTGCCAGAACTGTTCACCCCTCTATGTTCATCACTGTATCAGATCTGTGCTCATGGCTGATAAAGCACACAGTCTTTGGTCAGACCTAATTCCTCACAGCTGGTTCTTCTCTGTAGAAGTGTTTTCTGCACTGAGAGAAGCCATCACCATTTCCTATCTGCGCAAGTCTTCTACATTACTCTTTTGGCAAAAAAACAACTCTCCTCCTGGTGCAGAAGTTTCACCTCTATCCCTTCCCTCATCTACTGACTTTTCTTGTTTCTGCTTGACAGGTTTCTTGTTTCAAGTCTGGCAGGATTTTGGAAGTTATTTGAAGGAATTAGTTACTTGTTATTAGCACATTTTTTTTTGCCCTATCCCAATTTCTAGAGCTTTTTCCAAGAGACTCCCTTTTCTGGGAGTCTTTAGCATGCATTTCAGTTCCCAGACTGAAGCAGAAGGATAAGGCAGAAAGTCCAGCCCACTCTTATGCTGGACCTTTTAGATTTCTGGTCAAGTCAGGGGAAGTTTCCTCTAGGAAATTTATGAAGCAAAGCTCAGTCTTTTATCAGTCTCTTGCTGTAAAAATGAGGACTTGAGGATTATTTTTATCATCTCACAAGCACATAAGTAAAAATGTAATCAGTTTCTGTTAGAACTGTTGAATGCAGCATCCTGACAGGTGTGAGGGTGCTGCAGGTCCATGTCTCCAGGTCCAACCAGCAGCCAGGTTGAAGGAGTACCCCCAATGATTACTTCCCATTTAAATTTTCTGTGTTCAAAATAACTATCTAATAATTTAAAACATGGAAAATATGATGATATATATTTGCTTTATGCATCTGTGAATTAAAAAGAGGAAGAACAGGTAGGCAATGTCAATTAATGAGACCAGGAGGAAGAATGAGGCACAGTGAGGTCATGAGGCAGAAGGCAAATGCACAGTAATTAGTGACAAGAGTTTCCATGGTTTCTGAGGATGTTTGTTCTGATGAAGAATTTAAAAACATCTTCATTAACTGATGGAATATTTCTCCAACCAGGCTTACGCCAGTTTTCAGTCTGGAACTATTTCTTCCTGCACAAGGGGTATTAGAGGATCCTTCCCAGCAATGTGAAATACAGGGGACCAGCAGTGCCTGCAGATTTAACAACCCCTGTGTCTCTGCACAGTGTGAGAGCACTTGTTTTGTTTATGCATACCTGAATGCTAAGCCAGTTATATTAGCTACCTGATTAGGTTCCTGTTAAGAACAAAGCCTAAGTTTTTACATGCGAAATCCAATATGTTTTCATAGCTATTCAATCAGATTAGCTAGGCTACATTTATTCCATGGGTGTTTGCAAGCATTCAGCCCAGATCAGTGTTTCTTTTTACCTCCTTAGAAAAACTCTAACCATTTTGACAGTTCAGATCAAGCCCTATGAGCCATGAAAATGCCAGGGGACAGACTGTGGTTTTGTCTTTCTGAGAGCAATCTGCTCTCACCCGGGAAAAAAAACCAATTTACTGTGTTAAGGAGCTATGGAAAATGTGTGGTTTTCGAAAGATTGCCATTAAAATTTGTGCTTGCCATTTCACGCTGAATACCTTGTGCAGTGTACAGAGGCAGGGCTCATTAAAATAAGAATTTCCAGAATGGTAAGTATGGATCTTTATTTTTATTTTCCCCTAAAAAGGTCAGAGAGGAAAACAACCTCCAGTGTACAAGGTTTCCCCGCAATCAGCAGTGGCTGTGCACATGAGAAGGCAATGCAGCTAATCAGTTCTCAAGCCATTGCCTTGCTAGAAATAGAAAAATTGTAAAAGAAAAGTCATTGTGGTGATCCACAATGGATTTATGGAAGAATAAAAAAAATATATATTTTAAGTATTTTTTAAGAGATGTTTGGTTACTGTTTATATATGTTGGGTTTTCAGATGTGGAGTGTTCACAGAGCCAGCACTAGATTTACACTGCACTTGTGAACAAGGGGGTTGAAATGGCATTGTAAACAGTCACCTTTATGTTGTGAGACACTCTGCCTTTTATTGTGCTCTGTTTTCATGCAATAAACAACATTTTTGATATATAAATAAATCTGGAAATTCCAGAAAGTTAGGACTTAGAGAAGAAGATTTCATTTTAAACCTATGAGCAAACTATACCACATTGTAGGGCAAAAATGTGCTAGACAAGCTAAAAACTGAAGGAAAAACCCAGTACCACACTAATTACATCTTTATTTTTGTTTTATGCATTTCTAGAAGCTCGATAGGAGGAAAATAATGTCCAGAGGGGAAAAAAATATGCATGCCTGTGGTTATAATGAACTACTGGGAAGAGAAAAATTCTAATTGAAATTGCATCTATATACCAAAATGCAAATCGCTACATACTGTGAGATCTGTGAACAAAAATACCTTACACTTGAAAATCTAAGAGCTGGATCCTGAGAGGGACAGCTGAAGTCTTTCATCAATGCCAGTATTAAACTGGTGGGGAGAAACACAAACCTTTTTTTGTTCTGAAATTCCTCCAAAACCCTGGTGATGAGGGGAACATACTTTTAAAACACTGAGAACCAAATAATTTAAGACTTGGCCAGTATAATTGATTTCTGCCACATGAAATGCTTCTTATATTTACAAAGATCTCGTCTCATGTTTATCTCACTTTGGCTTGCTTTTATTAAGCTGAAGGTAGTAGCTGTGTTCAAAGGAATATATTGATTTAGGAGATAAAATCTGTCTTTGTCAATTCAAGTTCTTCACAAGGCAAAAAAAATTACAGGTTATTCTTCTTCAGAAAATGACACTGGAGAAACTGAGAATTGCCCAACCAGCACCTATGAAAGCTGATGTTATTGTGGGGTAGTTTCTTCACTAATCCATGACAATAACAGGGTCCTGAGAGAAAGTACAGAGAGCCAGTTCTGTAAAGAGGAACCAAGTAGATGGCAATGTTTTATTTTCATGTGAAACACCATTCTCAGTATAAATCAGTTCTCTGATGTGTTCATTGAGAGCCTGGTGGTAATGAGGATCCAGTTCTCAGGCCAGGCTCATGCTTGGAGCTCTCTAAAAACAGTGCAGAGAGAACCCTCCCACAGTGCCACCCTAAACACTTGTCTATGTATTCCATTTCCCAAAGGAAGTATTTCAGTAAGCCAGTTCTACAGGGAAAAAAATGCTCACAAAAGGCAAAATCTGAAGTCATGCGTTCAGGTTGTCATAGAAACAACCCTTTAAATTTTTATGCACAATTATTCTTGATGGAGGCATAGGTTAATTCAGTCAGAACAGAGGAAAAATGTTGTGTGGATGATCTGGCTGCCACAAGCTGTTGTTTGAGAAGGTTAATCACACGAAGTGAACCCACAGGGGTGAGACAGCAACTCAATGTTCAGGAAAGGGCTGTGTCTGCCCTGTGGGTGCAGAGAACACTGTGACCTGCTCCAGTGTGATATGGTTCTGCTTCTGGCATCACGGTGTTGTGATTTAGTAGCACACCTGATGCCATCTGTAGAGTCTCCTCCACCTACACCTAAGTTCAGTAAACAGAAAAAAATACTTTCTCTAATGAAACTTCTGTCTTCCTTTCTTTTCCTTTCCTGTAATTTCATTTTCAGCCATTCACAATCTGGTCTTAAAGAACATTCTTTTATAGCTTTATTGGATTCCCATATAAATCAGTGGGAAATTAATGCCTACAACACTGTAATAAATTCCAGGCAACATTGATTTTGGAGAGAGGGATATATCCCGCTGCTATAGTCAGATCAGTTGCATTGTGATTGTTGTGATAGTTCTCAATTTTTGTCCTGTTATGCCCTTGGAGTTCCTAAAGTTCCAATCAGATGTAGAGATCCACAGTGTATTGAGTCATGAACAGAAGAATTAACTTGTTTTTCTCTCTTTTCTGCATTTATAGGTGAGGGAGTTTGTGCTGAATTCTGGCCAAATTAACCCAAAAAGCTTGCGGACTCCTGCAGCCTCGTGGAAAGCCAGCCAGCTCTGTCTTAGTGATGAGCATTTCCTAAGCTTTGCTTCTTGCTCCCCTGGAAAGGCTCTGAATTGGACACCAGGTCT
>JAWWMO010000096.1:10613862-10627637 GCA_035047845.1 Dendrocincla fuliginosa | reverse complement strand
TGGCTGAACCCACTCCTCTCAGGGCTTTGGCTGGAAATGCAATTTTATGTTCTTCCTCATCTGGAAGTACCACGGCTGGGCACAAACCGGCCAGTGCACCGTGTTCCAAAGGCAGTGCAGCCTGGAGCTGCTGGATGAAGGAGAACCTTGATGTGCTGAGGCCTGAACAGGCCCTGAGCCAGAGCTGACCTCCAGATCACCCTTCCAATGTAATATTTAGCCATGGATTTGTTTATCAGCCAAAATTCTGCTTAGTTAGTGCACTTGTTATGAATGTCTCTATCTTGCTGTGTTTAGAGACTTGGCAAGGCCATGGAGGTGGATGGCTGCCCTTATTAGATAGGAATGTATCTATCTTTATTCGAGAGCAGTTGGTCCAAACCAACTCCCTGATTTTCCTCTGAAGCCCTGGCCAGGCTCTGGGTGAAAGCTGAGGAGAGAAGAAAGCCAGCTATTTTCCACACTAAATGAGTGAGATAATCTTGTTTGTTTAACAATATAAAAGCTGGAGCCTTTCACAGCAAAGATGGAGAGACCTCACCTACAAGTGGACGTGCTGTGTAGGATTTCCCAGTTCCTGGGAGTGGTTCTCCAACCCTTCCCTGTGATCGGGGCTCCCCAGCTGATGTGTGGGTCTGGAGGATGGGGATGTATTAATGGGGCAACTGGTGATGTATCTTTCTTAATCACTAGAGATGCTCTTTGTTGTAATGATGAGGGGCATTGCTAAGCTTATCCTTCTGTAGTTCTTTGTTTCGTTTGTAAGTATTTGCTGGTTTTCACTATAGCAAATTTATACACCTCTTCCTTAAAGTTGGTGTCTGTGTCGTTTGTGCTGACCCTCGTCCCCCGCCAAAACAGCCCTTCCCCAGTCCCAAACCGTATCAAAATAACCCTTGAAAAGGACTCTCCATCCTTAGAAAACAACTGGCAGTTTAGGAGTGAAGGGAGAGCTTATTCACAGGGCGAGGAGGAAGGGAATCTTCCAGCAGGGGTGAGGTTTTAGAGTTTTTCTTCCGAGTCCTACTCCCAGCTGGCACTGGAGGAAGCCTTCTGCAAGTGCTGGTGTCTCCTGACTGCCAGAAATTGTTTTGCTACAAGCTCAGAGGCAGCAGGCTGGAGGTGGTAGGCTTGGCTGGTGTTATAAACAGATGCTGACCAAAGGGGAGAAAAAGAAATGGATATGTACTTTCCAAACTCATTTGCTCGTAGGCTCAAGCAGGATTCCTCTGGTTCTCAGAAATATGCAGAAATAGGACCGAGAGGACCATCTGCACCTACAGGATCATGTGCAAGACCTTGCCATCACAGGCAAACTTGGCCCATAATCCCCCTAATCCTTTTATCAAGGTGTATTCATCTTACTGGGATTTTTGCCCCACTACTTCTGTTGGAATGCTTCTTCTTGTCAAGAGCTTTGTTCCTTTCAGAAAACTCCAAATACTTGCTCAGGTTCCTCTTCTCTATAGACATGGGCTTTTCAGTTGTTGAAAAGGCTGAGGAGCATAAACTATTTCCCGGGAAACTCTAATCCCTCTAAAAATGTTGATCCCAGTAGGATTTAGGCCCGTGTGTTGTCCTGAAGACCACTGAGGAACAGGTTTTCAGCAGCAGGAGAAGGCAGGGATGCAAGTGGCAGAGCTCTGGTGGAGTCCACTCTGGGTTGCAGGAGAACAGTTCCTACCCTAAAGTGTTGATTTTATCAAAATCACCTTCTCAGTGAAGGGTGTAATTTTCCACCGGTAAAATGAAGGATGTTCTCAGCACTGGTAATGCTCAAATTATCTGGTGTCAGGAGTCATTCTATTTAACATCCTCATTAATGATGCAGCAGGAGAAACAAGCAGCGTGTAATGAGATTTGATGCTTGGGAGGATTAGTTAGCACTGGTGAGAGCTGCAGTTTAGTGCAAAGCAACAGACACCAGAATCATGGGCAGAGAACAACAAAAGGCACACAGCACACACGTGGAAAACAACACTTAGCAAAAGGAAACCTGAGGAAATTGCAGCGAGAGGGAACCTCACTCAGGAAGAGGAAGTCTGGGAAGCAGTAATATGGGAGGAAATTTCAGCAGGAGGGGCAGTCTAGTGGAATGTCTGGAGCTGGTGTCAGTTCACCGCACTGGCTTGCCAGTGGAAAAATGCAGTGGAGAGATGCTGTTTGTTCAGGGCTAAATACCCGCCTGGGCACTTAGATGAGCCAGAACCACCCGCAGTGATGAGTTCCCGTGGGGCACTCAGCCTGCTCCCCTGCCCGTGGCACCCGCGGCGTCGGGTGCTGATGGGGGGGGATCCCCCAGCAATGGCAGTGGGTCCGTACTCATCCCAGATGCAGTTTTGACAGGCAGGGGCTTTCTGAGATGGTTGGTGAGATGTGGGGGGCAGGAGAAGGGGAGATTTTGCTAATGCTGTCTCGTGAATCAGTGCCGTTTCCCTTCATGGTGACAAGTAGTAGGACAGAAAATTTCATTTAGAGTGGAAAAGGGGGGTGCTGAAGGGCAAAAGTTCTCCATTATATGGACATCTCCCATTTACAAAGCAAGGGGAATGAAGGGAGAGAGGAAAGTGGAATCCATCTCTCCTGGAAAGCATTGAATTTCTAAGAGATCATTTTGGCTGAAGTTGTACCTCGACAGTGGTGGTTTAGTGCACCCCATCAGGCTCCCAAGAGTATCCTCACATCTGTTTTGCCACGTTGTCTCTCTTCTTTTCATTGTGAATTTTCAGATGTGGGATTATAGAATAATTCACGTTGTAATTGTTGCTCTCATGCTGTGAACCGTTTTCACACCTCAGACTAAAAATACAAAGCACTGCACATTATTTGTTTTCTAACTCTCTGTTGAAAACTCCTCTCTTTTCTGGATGGACAAGGTTTCCAGGCTCCTGTGCTTCTCAGCTGTCAAGACTCCAAAGGCTCCTGGCTGCATATTAAGAAACCTCTACTTTTATGGCTTCCAAAAGAGGCAGAGGAAGGGTTAGCTTTCCTTCAGAATGCCTTCCTTCCCTCATGTGTTCTCTCCTTGAGATGGTTTCCCAGGGGATCCTTTGAACCTTCAACTAGCTTTTCGACCAAGCCCCTCCAGACGCATCCATGGCGAGGGATGGTTCTAGCACACGGCAGGTGACGTGCAGGTCCAGCAGGATGACGACTCTGTGGTGCTGCACATCAGCACAGGCACAAGCGTCCCCTCTCTGTGCGTGACCCCGGCTGGGCAGGAGCCGGGATGGCAGGAGATGGGTTTGGCTGCTGAGCGGAACGCAGGGCAGAACCCGACCAGCCCTGGGGGGTTGGACTGGACAAAGGGATCAGTGACAGTAACAGGCTCCAAGCCATGAGAGTTTCTCCACAAAAATGACAGGAGGCGTGTCTTTGCCAGAGCTGGCTTGTGCACAAATCCTGGGGATCTCTGTCCTTGTGGCGGACACACCAGATTAACACAAGGCAGCATCGAGACCATACAAACTTAATCCCTTGCAGTACCCTGTCTGCAAGGGCAGCTGTAGCACATATATTCATGGATAGACACATTTGCTCCCAACCTTCTTTCCAGAGGTGACCTTGTCTTTACTCCTCGCATGGCAAAGGCGTGCAAGTACCACCTCCTTTCTTCAGACCCTAAAAAACCAGCAGCAATACCAGCAAATAAAAGTGCTGGTATCCCTCCCTGCAGCTAAAAGGATTCCAGGTTGTGGATAAAGTACCCTCTTTATTTGTAATTGATATTGTTTACATGTTAAAGAGTTTTTGGTCTTTTACAGGACTTGTTTTCCCTCTTGCCAGAAACATTTTGGTGTGCATGTGAAATGCTCAGACCCTCAGATTCTTTAAGGGTCTTCTTATTCTGTAGGTTGCTGTTTCACACCCACCTGTGACAGGTTAATAAAGCCGAGATTGAGAAGCTTTTCTGCACAATTCCTTCTCATTACAGTACTTTCAATTCATGTTTGCAGTGCTGGTTTGACTCTGGTTTAAGCGCTGAGTTCCAGCTGTTGTTTCCTGTTTAAGGTGGTTTTACTGAACGTGTGGCTCCGCTGTTTATGCACAATCATTCCCCAGCTTTACTGGAACTGGGCGATCTGCTGGGCATGCCTGGATATTTTCCCCCAATCCCCTCCAGTCCTGCCCCAAATCCTCCAGCACCATCACATTTGTATCTGCTAATTGCTTTGGAAAACACAAATCACCACTTCTTTCAGGTTAAAAGTTAAATTTATTGCACATTTCTACACCCGCGCTGCCAATATACAAATAAACCCAAATCAATTTAAGTTTAAAAATTACATTTATTACAAGTCACTACACCTGTGCTGCTTATACATAAATACACAAAAATCAACTTAGTTAAAACACCAGATTTATTACAAATTGCTGCGCCTGTGCTACCGATATATAAACACACAAATATTAATTTAAGTTAAAAAAAATTATTTTATTACAGATGCTTGCCTCTGTACAGCCTATATACAAACTCATAACTATCAAAATAGCTACCTAAATAACCCTTTATAAGTAAATAAATATAATTCTAAAACTATAAAACTCCATACATATTTAAATATAACTATATAAACATATAACAATATACAGATGCAAATATAATATTAAATGGATATTATATTTATATTGTCACAAATATATGTATTATATATTATATATAAAACCTATATAAATAGATACATAGCAAACCCATATAAAAATATAACCTAAATATCCATATACCTACACCAACATAACTATACAGAAGAGTATACACAAGTGTATATACATGTGAATATAACTACAGATATAAATATATCACTATACATATGAAAAGGCAACAATGTACAAATATCAGTATATTTATACGAATATCAAAACACCTATCTACATATCCCTAAAGCTGTAACTACAGCAATGCAACTATCTAACTGTACAAATGTATACGTCCATTAATGTGACTACAGATACAAATATATCACTATACATATAAAAATGAATAGCTATATTTACACAAATATCAATATACCTATAAAAATATCCATAAACCTGTACCTACAGCAGGGTGACTATACAGCTGTACAACTGTACACATACATGAATACAACTACAGATGGAACAATATGAATAGACAACTATATACCCATATACCTACACGAATATCAATCTGCCTACCTAAATATCCATACCCCCGTAACTACCTCAGTGTAACTATACACATCTCTCAATATGACTATACACAGAGGGGTCCCGGCTGCCCCATCCGCACAGGCCCCTCCTCGCTCACTCCCTGCCACGCAGAGCAGCCCTCCTGGGCAGGTACAGCAGATGGACACCTGGGAGCCAAAGGGAGTGCTGAGTCAATATCGGTCCTCATGTCCCTTTCCCTTGGCAGCCACTGCACTTTTATCCGGGACTCCAGAACCTCGCACCCTCCCAGGGAGGGCTGGAAAGAACAAGCCCCATGTTCTGGGGCTTCCCAGCAAGTCCCCTGTCTATTTAGCTCTCACCCACACGTTCGGTGCTCTCGGAAAACTGCCCAGCCCTGGCAGCAGACAGGCGACAGAACCCTTCCTGCCAGGTGTCCTCCCCGGGGCGCTGCAGGGACAGGGCGCTCCCGCCGGCTGTGCCCGCACAGCACGGCCCCGCCGCGTCCCACGGGCTCCCCGAGAGCTCCTCCAGCCTCCCCGCACCCCGCGGGGCAGGGAGCAGGGCCACCCGTGCCTGGGCAGGGCTGGCCGAGGGTGTTCCCGGCGCAGCCCCGCGGAGCCTGTCCCGCAGCCCCCGGGCACGGCGGGACCCGCGGGAGCAGCTGCGGGGCTGTGCGGGCCCCTCTGCCTTCCCGCGGGACACCGCCCGTCCTGCCCCGCCGGGGCTGAGCTCAGCAGCCCCCGCCGAGGGCAGGGAGCCCCCCCGGCCCGGGGCAGTGCCCACGCCACCCCCGAGCCGCCCTCCAACCCGCCCCGAGCCCCCCGCCCTGGCGGCCTCACCGAGGGGCTCGGCCGGCAGCAGCAGGTCCCCGCTCGGCGGCGAGCCTGGGGGCATCAGCTTCTCGCTCTCGGCCCTTGGCAGCCTCTCGCTGTTCACCAGGAGTTCAGGGCAGTCCTGGCAAAAGTGGAGCCTCTGGAATTGCTGCCACGGCCCGGCAGAGCTGCAGGCCTGGCCCCCACCGTGCTGCCTGCTGGCCCCCACCGTGCCCTCAGCCCTGCCCTCCCCTCGGCAATCCCAAAGCCCCCAGCCCCTTCAGAGCCCCCAGTCCCTTCACACTCTCTCCTCTCCTCTCCCCCAGTGTCCCCAGGCCACTCAGTCCTGCCACCTGCCTCAGCCTGTGCCGCTTCCCAGTCCTCTCAGTCCCACCGTCCCCGCCAGGCCCTCCACACCCCTCAGTTCCTGCAATCCCCCTCAGCTCCCCCAGACCCCTCAGTCCCCACCACCCCCCCAGCCCTCCCAGCCCCCTCGGCCCCACTGTCCCCTCAGTGCCACCATCACCGCAGCATCACCGTCCCTCCAGTGTCACTGTCCCCTCAGCCCCCTCGGCCTCACCGTCCCCCGGCGGCTCCTCGGGGAGCGGTGCCCGGTGCCCCCGGCAGCTCCCACCGCTCCCAGCAGGGTGTGGGTGGCCGGGAGCTGGGGCTGGAACTGCCCGGCCGCCAGCCCAGAGCCCGGCACAGGGAGCGGGGGCAGCGGGGAGAGCCAGGGATGGAAAAGGCAGCGGGGTGGGCAAGGAGTGAAAGAGCAGCCTGTACCCATACAGGGATCAATACACGGAACCTCAACATTCACAGCCCTCTGACTATAGAACTATATTACAGCTAGGAGTGTAACTGTACATATCTATAAATATATGCATCTTTAACTATAATGCCACATCAACATAAATCAACAAAGATATCATTAATAACTGTTACTAATAAAGATCACCAATAAATATTAAGATATACATTTGTCTACGTACATCTATAACAACATATATAAATGTAACTATACCCATCTTTAAACAGAGCTATATACAGAGGGATTCAGCTGCCCTGTTTCACGGGCTGTCCCTGGGTCGCTTCCTCCCACGCAGAGCAGCCCTCCCAGAGAGGTACAGCACATGGACATCTGGGAAGCAGAGGGAATACCGTGTCAGTATCAGTGCCCCTTTCCCTCAGCAGCACACCGAGCAGCCCAGCTTCTGTCAGGGACTGGAAAAGATGGCCTGAAAGGCACGTTCTCACTTGGGAATTTGAGGCCCACTGTTTCAAAGAATAGGAATTCTTTCAAGTTATCAGAACTCTAAAGTTTTCAAGCACCTCGACAAAGCCCCACCACTTGCCCTGCAAATGCCACGAGAGCTTTAAACACAGACAGTCACAAGCCAGAAGAAGGCCAGCCTTGTTCTTTCTCTGTGCAGACAGAGGACTTGGTCCTTACCTAAAAGCTTGAAGCTGATGGTCAGTGTGAGCCAAGTCTTTAACCAGCACCGTTACCTGGGATCTGGAAACTGCCCTCTGAAGAGACCAACAGCTCCCTCAGCTCTTGCATGAACAGCTGGGAGGGAAAGAGCTCCCTGCAAGGCCCACAGGCTACAACTTTGCTCTAGAATGGATCCAAAGTGCTCCCTCTCCCCTCCTGGCTTTTGCTAATCTGGGGACAGTTGGGTTTTCCCTTTAGTTACTGGATTTGTGAGTTGTTTGGTCTCACACATTCTGCTGCTTGGTTTTCCCTTGTGTCTCAGCACAGGTATCAGCAGACTCTACTAAATTTAGGTAGTGGTTTGAGACAAAAAGCCTGGGCTTCTACCCTGACTTTTTGCTGCTTTTTCCCCCTGTTGCTCTACTAGTCACCTCCTTACTCAGCATTGCCTCCATAGCACTGGCACCCTCCAGTAAACTTAGCAATGGACTTCAGCTCAAAGCTGTGACATCCAGGTTGGTGACACAACTCCCACGGTGTCAGCTTTTATTCACTGATCTAATTCACACCCTTTTGCACAGAAGAGTGCTTGGTGTGCCACATCTAGAGAAGTGTGTTGGTGAGTACTCTGTGAGGTTGTACAATATTCTCACTGAAGACACAAGGAGGATCTGACACTGCAGACAAGAACTGAACTATTCTCATCTGTGTCTCCTGTAACAGGCAAGCTCAGACAGCTGTCTCAGTCATCTCTAACAGAATGTAGACCCTCTTCTTACCAGGCTCCTCTGCCTCCAGGGAACTGTTCCCGTAGCTCCTGTTGCCTGGCAAAGCCTTCTCTGCAGCAGCCTTGTTCACAGGCTCCCTTCCTGGAGACTCAGAGGGAACACTAATATTCCCCTTAGAAGAAAAACAAATAGGAATAAAACCAAAGATCACTTGATATTTTATTAGAATCACTTTAGGGACAGAGCAGTAACTGTTCTTCTCCACTCCAAAAGGATGTGTAACATGAGGTGAACACTGCCCACATGGTTTACATGACAAGTGCTTTAATCTCAGAATGAAGGTGGCCAAAGTGAAACCCCATCTCTTACAAAATGTCCTATTAAGCAAAACATGAAATCAGAAAACTTGTGTCCTCACATCCTGATCTTTGCCCTCACTTGGCACACAAGCTGCAAGAAACCAGCCAGCCGAAATCCAGGTGCCCTCCTTGTTACCAACACGTGTGTCAGTAAGGACAGATCTCAGGGCTGTGTGGTGCAGAGCTGCACACGAGAGCCACACGTCTCAGGCTGGGAATCTCATCCCACCCCATCCCCTTGCTAAGACAATCAATTAGGTGTTGCTTGCTTTTTGGAGCCCTCTGCTGCTGCCTCACGTGTATTTCACAGGCAAAAACTGCTGTGTACTTCCATGATCATGTGGCAAAAATCCACAGGGTAAAAAGCCCCCAGAAAGCCAAACAACCAATGAAGTTTCTATTCCACTGAAGAAGTAAAGACCAAGGTGAAGCACCTGGAAATTACCTTTAGGCAGGAAGAAATTCTCACTATGACCTGTCCTAGCATATTCATCTCTCCTACAACAGCCTATCCAGCAGAATCCTAACGATGAATTATTGCTCAGAGTCTGCAAAGTTTCTTTCTATTTAAGAAGAAAACGCTTTTGAAAACTGCTGTGTATGAGCTTACAGGTGACAAAAAGGCATCACACTTGGGGAGATCAGCTACTGGTACTGCCCAAAAATGCCACTCCCTACCTGGAGTCTGCCCTTACTCAATGTTCAATATGCAAAAGGAAACCGGTCTGCATGTTAATAAAAACAGAGACATTCTTTGGCAACTTTGTATAATTACAGGCAAAAAGGCCTGTGCCAATACAGGAATTAAACACTGGGGAAATCTGGGAGGAGGCAGGAGTTAGAGAAAGGGGATTCCTAATCAAATGAGGGAAATTGTCAAACAACAAGCCTAATAGTCCATGAATTGCTCTTCAACACACAATAAGCCTTTAACCACTTCAAGAAATCTTTATCCCTTTCACACCCAGGACCAACATTGTCCTTCTCATGGATGACACAAGTCAAGAGGCCTCAAAAACACAACACCTGCCCCCCCCCGACGACTCCCTGGCTCACACACTTAATCCCTCCTTCCTAACAAGGAAGTCTGGGCCCCAAAGGCTTTCAACAGTGGAGATTTACTTTTCAAACACAGATCAAAAGCTGGCAAACCCGGCAATGTTTAATGTGCAGGCAACACTCAATACACTGAGAGGGCTCGAAGGAAGGAGTCCTGCCAACTCCGTGTGTGCTGGTGCAGGGATGGGCCCTTCCTGCACTGCCCTGAGCAGAACAGTCTCATCCAGCCTGGAGCTGTGCAGGGACTTGACCAGAATACACATCCCTTTCTAGACAGATACCCAAGAGGAAGATGACTAAGCTATGGAACGCAGAGAGCAACAGTGGCAAGTTTGCTCCAGCTGAGGATTTCCAAGCCAGAACCTTCACTGGACACATCAACATACCAGGAGGACAATAAAGCTGCAGCTCCAGCACATGCCCAACCACGGCATTTTGAGGGCTTGCACACAGGGCAGCTCTCCTGCAGCAGCAACATCCACAGTCCAGCTCTGGGCTTTCCTTGGCGTTCAGAACAAGAGGGACAGCCCACACTTGGTGCTGTAACACACGGACCTCTCACATGCCCCTCACTGCATGGGAGACTTTGCCTTCAGTGGCAATGCTCAAAATACTGTGCTCTTACTTCAGATCAAAGACAGCATGTTATAACTTACTGTCCTGGTTACAGTGGCTGGGACCAGCTTATCACTGTGTGGGTGTAACCGTGTATTCTACACCCTTTATGCCATTTCTGAGGAACTGTTAATAATGGGTCATTTGCAGCAGGGCACACCTGACACCTCAGGCTACCAGCTGGGTGTTAGAGGACCCTGGGAGACAGGGAACTGCTCCTGTCTTCACACCAATGTCTCAGCCCTGAGATCTCTCCTCCAGGGAGGCATTAGCACCTTCACACCCAGCCTGAGGGGTCATGTCTGCTAATGGGCCACCAAAGATTCCAAAAATGTCCCATGACTCACAGAGTTAAATCACCCACTGTGAAACTCCTCGCTCTGGGGCAGGTACTGGGCATTCCCACCTGAACCCGAGCATTTATAACCTGCAGGATTTGGGACTTTGGGTACCACTTGTCAGATCCAGAGAAGGAGCAGAACCTCAACAGGACTGCGACTGCCACTCTCGACCTGTCACACTGTGACCATCATCCTCACCAACAGGCTTTCCTTTCATTGGAAATGGAGTTTTGCTGAGGCCAAAGGAATTGCATAGGAGGGGGGGTAATTCACTTTCTAACGGCTGGACTTAAAAAGGCAGTTTGAACCTCTTTTTCGTGCCTTTGAGGGGTGAGGGAATTGGGCAGGTAGGCAGATCGGGACAGAGTGTGAGCTTCCTAGTACTAGCCAGTGGGAATGGAGGCAGGGACCCCCGGCCGGGATAGGGTATAAAAACCTCTGTCTCTTGTTGCTGGAGGTCTGTCTCTTGGGCCAGAGAGACACACCCGGTTTGGCCGAACTGTTTAAATAAAGGTTTAGCTTTGCTTCGAAGATTTTGTCCCTTCTAAATTTACTGGTAAGTGTGACCATTTCTCACACTTTCCTTTTACTTTGTACTCAGGGGGACCACGTGGTGCTCAGCACAGGGGCTTATGAACACCCTTCTGTTCGTGCCCCAGGGTGCTGGGTTATACATCTGTTTTTTCTAGGTTAAACCCAATTTTTCTCTCTATCATTGTATTTGTTGTAAACTTTTTAGTAAATTGCATTTTCTTTTTGAGTTGGGTTTGTTTCTCCTGCTGCTTAACCTTTAATCCAGCACACGTACAAAGCTTCCCCTTCCTCACTGTTGAATGCACCTGCGGGAGGTATGTTTGCCATGAAAATGAGCCCCCTAATTCGGCAACACAAGCTAACACAACTCATGCCCATCAATCTGTGATACTGTTTCATTCCCTCTTCTTTTTTAACTCTTGCTTTATCAAGCAAACCCTTCACTGTCTATTAAACGCTAAGTTAAAGGACCCTTTCCTTCTCAGGCATGCAACAACGTTAAAAAGCTGCCAGTCCAGGCCCCAGCACTGCTACTAAATGCAGTTACCTCAAGAAAGGGAAACATTTCAGGCAGGGACGATGAAAGCATCTCCTCCAGTGTCTGAAACACAACTTCCAGGTCTACTCCTGCCGGCTCGTCTTCACCAGCTGGATTACATGCCCAGCTGGATGTCACAGGTGCTGCAGAACCAGCAGTGCCAGGCGGAGGATCGGGGGCTGAACTCCACAGTGTGGCTGCAAGAATCCAAACACAGTCATGAGGCTTCCAGAGTTTGGGTTTGGTTGGCACAGCTCTATGGCCTCCTTTCATCAAACATTTTGGGATTTGCACACTAAACTAAATTCCAGAAATGTACTCCTCTCTGCCAGGTCAATTGAAGACTGATTTCTTCATCTGAAAAAACATTTATTCTAATTGAAGTGTACATATATTAAAGTATGGATTGTAAACTTGATGGGCACACAGAAACTTGATAATGGCAGGCTTTTCTGTCTTCCCATGAGCTTTTTGATTCGGCTGCTTGAGCTCCTCATCACAACATACCACAGAAAGTGGATCCCCACAGGAAGAGCCCAGATCTTCAGACACACATGCTGAAACTGAACTGTGATTTTATTCTACCCAGCAACATTGTGCAACAATGTTCTCCGGGTGTGACTCCTTTGGTGACACACAGAGGTCATCTAAAAGTAATGGCATTGTTTGCAGGACAGGCAAGCTTAAAAATCTGCAATATCCTGTCATCATCCCAGTTTTGCTGAATTAAAAGACAGATGAAAGTCAGCCTAACCCTGACTAGTTGTGAGCAAATGTTTTCCTCTTTGCCCGTTCACCCCAACAGAGAGGCTGTCTGGAAAATCCACAGGGGACACTTCAAATCCGGAGAAAGGACCGGAAAACCAGACAGTGAGTCTTTTTGCTTTCAAGGCCACTCTTCCTACTAGACTTTGCACTTTCTATCCGATTCTCAGCTGATGTATGCATGTGACACAGCAGTGTAGAAAAATCCCTAAAACCATCACCTTCACGTATGTTTTGAGAAGCGAGTGCAGAACCTCTTCCCGTACCTGCTGGACTGTGGGCTGCCGAGTCCTGCCCTGAGGATGTGCAGCTGCCGTGCTCCACAAGGGCCGGGGCAGCGCCCTGAGGCCCGTGGCGAAGCAGGGGGAGCAAGAACACAGGCGGGACTGTGGATGTGCCCGGGACCTCCCCTGGAAGCCTGAGAAGTCCTGGAGTGACAAGCACTTTACTGGGAAGTGCTGGGGGAGCCTCAGGCCCTTGAGCACCTTGGCTTGTCCTGGGAGGGACGGGAGACACATCGAAAACCTTGGCTGGTAAAGTAAGGAGGTTCTGGTACGAGGTCCCTGTGCAGGAGCAGTGGCAGGAGAGGAGAGCAGCGAGTCAGTGCCGGTTCTCGGCAGCAGCTGCCCTTCCACCGGGGGCTCCGGAATCCCACATCCCCCCACGGAGGGTGAGGAGCAGGAGCACGCCCCCCGCCCCGGGCCTTCTCCGCCCGTGTCCTGCCCGTGCAGCCCCCAGCCCCTCGCTCCGTGCCCGCCCCAGCCCCGAGCCGCCCCCGCCCGCCCCGGGTCCCCCCCGGCTCTCACCGGCCCCGCCGGGGGTGCCGGGCGGCAGCAGCCGGTCCCTGTGGAGCTGCTGGAAGCGGCTGGGCCGCCGGCTGCGCACCTCCAGCCCGGCCGCCAGCCGCTCCCTGTTGGCCCTGGTCAGGCGCTTGATGTGCACCAGCAGCTCGGGGCGGTCGCGCCGAAAGTAGGGGCTGCAGAAGTGGAGCAGCGGCCCGGCCGAGCCCGGCAGAGCCGCCGCTCCGGCCCCCGCCAGCGCCGGCGTCTTGTGGAAGCCGTACAGGTTGAGCTGCCGCACGAAGCTGCCGAAGTTGGTGGCCTTGAAGGCGCCCGGGGCCGCCGCCGCCGCCGCCACAGCCACATCGCCGCCCGCGCCGGCGGCGCCGCCCGCGCTCAGCAGCTCCCGCTCGAAGAGCGCCCGGTCGACGAGCAGCCCCTGCGCCCGCGGGTCCCAGCGCACGGAGCGGACGCGGGGGCTGTTCACCAGCTGCCACAGCCTGGCGGGGAAGGTGCCGGGGCTGACGCCGGCGGGCAGCGGCAGCTCCTCCATCGCGCCGCTCGCCCTCGGCCTGTCGCGACACGCGGCGCGAGCGGCGCCCGCCGCGCAACGGCCGCGGCTGCCGAGGGGGGGGGAGTGTCGCGACAGGCGGCGGAGCGAGCGGGGCAGAGCCCGG
>JAWWMO010000096.1:10456728-10469205 GCA_035047845.1 Dendrocincla fuliginosa | reverse complement strand
TCGATGGTTTTAATACACAATCTAAAAAAAGTAATAGAAAGGTGAATATGAAAAGATTTTTCTTCAGTAACAACAGGAGGACACAACAAAGAGGAGCATTTCACTTAAAAATTAAATGTAAAATTAATTATCTATGATACTCTAGTAGAAAGCTTACTTGCTGTGCAAAGAAAAGTTGTGAGAACTGTTGTCTCAACAGTTAGTCTTACACCACTCTTTGATGTTTGATTTGCTGTTAACATTTTTTGGCAAAGCATCATCCAGGCACCACAAAACAAATAAAGTAAAGAATTAAACAATAAAAAAAATAAAACACACAAAGCCAAGGTTAAATATTTATTATTACATTTTCCAGATTAACTAATTCTTTTTCCTAACCAATGCATAATTTCCATACATAAGCACATAGTTGCTATGCATTACAGTCTTGGTTTTCCCTTAGTAAACTGCCCCATTTCTTCCATAAGAAGGTAGAAACCTGAAGAGGAATGAAACAGTCATAATAACTTCACATGAGCCGTTATTAAGAATTATATAAATTTTGTCATGAAATGGTGCTACTACACAAAAGAGAAATATCATAAGAAATCTTATTCTCATTTAAGAGAGCTTAACTTCCAGAGGGGGGAAAAACCCGACACTTAAAACCCAAGAGTATTTAATGGGTTAGGAAGACAAATATGTTGGGTTTTCTTTCTCTATATTTCTTCTCTGTAGGTATTTTTAGCAGGTTAGTTAGAAGGATGAAACTACCAAAATAAACCTTGGCCTCAGCAGAATGGACCTCACAGAACATGTTTATCTCCAGTCAATCTTACAGCTCCAGAGTGAATGCTGAATATTTTAAGCAGAAATTAATAAATTTTGCCACAGTTCCAAACCTTTATTTTCCTCGGAGTCAGCACAGTAGTTCAGTTTACTGCACTTTCTGCTTCACTGACCCTCTGTGCCCTGTGTTTCAGGTCCCACTTGAGGCATGGCTTAAATTTTTGATGAGGAGAAGTTAGTGTCGGGACCCAATAACACTTACTTTGGGGTTAAGAGAGTAACAAAGGAATGAAAATACCTGTATTCCTACTCCAAAATTAGTCTTCCTTGCAATGCTGAAAATATTTGAATGATTCAGAAACACTAAGGATTCAAGGAACCTGTTTGAGGAGTGAAAACTACTTTTCTTTTTATATAGCTCTTCATGTTATGACGAGATTTGCTTATAGTATGAATTAGATATTTTTAAATCCTGGGTATTATTTTAGCTTAAACACAGAGATTTAGATGCGGTTAAAAAAACATTAACGAGGAGTGAAAAGTTAATGTTATTGCACATAAGATATAAGACTTTGGTGCTGAAGGTGAGAAAATCATGCCTATCCAAATACAAAAAGTTCATTATGATGAAGCATTATGGGGGAGCAGTTTATTTAAGAGATAAAGAAGGAAAAAGGAGATGACTGAGCAGAGGTAAATAGGTAGCAGAAGATTGTCAAAAACAGTCAACCAGAAAAACATGGTGGATTTAGAGATAGTTTTGGAAATATCACTCTGGTGTTACTGCCATATGGGTAGGAATTGTTCCATCTGCCAAAGGCAGGATCTGGAGGGGGATTTGTGTTGCTTTTTCATGTGTTGCTACAGAAGACGAAGAATTACTCAGAGACGTTTTCCTGGTCCTACAATCATCAAGGAGTCAAAGGTGGATTAGGTTGTTTTGCAACTCATTTCCACTTGATTTGCCACATCTTCCACCCATGTCGAAAGGCCATATTGCCCATACAGCTTTCTCAGAAGTGTTTGAAGAATCCTGGAAAACCACTGGCTGTTTGTTTACATGTTTGCTAATCTGATGTTTAATGATGGTGTTAGGACACACATTAACGTGTACAGGGGGCATGTAAGGCACAATAAAAAATACTTAAATAATTTATAAACGTGACTTAAATAGATTTTTTTTCTTAAATTCCCCATGCAGCTGTAGTGAGGAGAACTTAATTAAGCTAAGTCTTGTCTCTTTTGAAAATGAAGTCCCTACCAAGATATTTATTATAGTAAGCACAATTAAAACTGCTACAGCAAAGCAAATTATAGAGGAATAAGCACATTTTGATGAATTCACCTTCATGTTATGCAAAACATGTATGGTTCTTTACACTGTTTGATGATTAAGCTTGTCCATAACAAAGGGCACTAAATAATATATTAGAATATACATTAAAAATTCCTACATTTTCATTAGTAATTAAGAGTTGAACAGTGTTCCTAATTTTAGGGTAGGGCAAAGTATTTGTATTAAGAATGAACACAAAAACAACTATGTGGTGAATCTATATAGAAAAGAAAAAAAAAACCTAAAAAACTCCTTCATGTTGAACACTTCTCAATCTTTCCTACGTTTTAAAGACTAAATTATGTTTGAATGCTTCCATTTCAGTAAAGTGTGGAAGCACTTCCTTCTTTTTTATATCTTTTTCATCAAAGACTTTCTGTACAAAAATTTAATTGTCAAAGCAAAGGTTCTGGCTTCACAGAAGCTTCACGACTATTTAGTGAAAAGAAGAAAAGAAGAAAACCAAGCTTTCCCTTTTTGTCCCACTGTGCTGTAAGAAAAGAAAGCATTTTCTTCTGAGACCTCCCCAGTTCTCCCCTTTTGAGAGAGAGAGGACTCCCACGGACTGAATGGGATTTGGCACAGGTGTGTAGGGCTGCCCTTTGCCTTAGATGCTCCTAGGGATGTTTACCCTTGATCTCCCTGAACTGTTTAAACTTGCTTTACTTGGCACTGTAAGCCACTGTAGAAGTTCACTAAAGCATCTAACCTGTACAGAGGAGATCTCATGGAGGAGTTTAAACCACAATACACTCATGGAGATTTTACCCTCATTTTAATTTTGACGTGATTTATCACCAAACAGGATTTTATTCTCCCCTCCAGCTTCCACCGAGCTGACACAATATTTTTTCTCCACTGCCATGTTGTATAACAAGCACAAGGATAAATGATAAAGAGCAAAAGTCCTTTTGCTGTTCTACTGATACCTCTATCACAACAAACTGTGTGTAAATCAATAACTCTCCCCTGCAGTGCCAGTGAACAACCAGTCTGTGGGGCTTTGCCAAGGTGGAAATCCAGGTATGGCACCAAAGGTGTAACATTACATTTCCTTCCACCTGGCATGAACACATGTATTCAGTGTGGGTCAGTGTGGATTAATACAATGACTACTGTGGGAAGCAGCCACTCCTCAACTACAGTCACAACTTGCATATTATTTGCATCAAATTTTATTGTTAGAATCCTCTTGAAGTTAGATCAAAGACAAACAAATTTTTTTATATATTTGTTTGATTTTTTTTATATTTCTTTGATTTTTTTTCAGCAGAAAAAAATTCTGATTCCTCAGACAACTACAGATAGTACACTTCAAAATCCTTTCAGATTAAAATGGTAGGGTTATACCCACTCATATTGGTAGAGTGCAAGCTACTGATGTTAAAATTAGCAATTGATAAAAGCTAGGGATAAAAAAAATCTGATAAAAGCTACGTTTAGACCCTTGGTTTGTATTGATTCCACGCATACTTGTAATTATCTGTCCAGTCAATAAAAGAGGACATTAACTCTCTGTCAATCAGTGGTCCAAAATGTAATATCCACTGAATTATTTTTCTCTGTCAGAATTAATACACTGATTTTATTAATCCAAAATGTCATTCCTTAGCTCTAAAAATACTGTCTAGGTATATTTCTTTTAAAATTAAGTAAAGACATCTGAACATGTTTGTCTGCCATAGTATTTTTGCCCTCTAACTTCCTACTTACTCCATATGGCAAATCATTAAAATAATAAAACCACTATTTTAAATGCCTTGCTAAATGGGAACTACATGAGCAGTAATTTCTGCAGAAATAAAAACACTACCACAGTGTCACTGCCCTTCAGATTTCTGTAACAAGTGTAGTACCACTAAAGACCTACTAAGCCTGTCCCCTCAGAGATGAATTTGAGCAGAATTTTAAAATGTGTAGATGGGCACAAAAAGCTGTTTGGAGCGTGGAGATGGTGAGAAATAACCTTGTCAGTCACTCTCATGGTTTCCTGCTCAACTGACATACATCTGCATTAATACTTGGTTTTTCCTAAGTGCCAGTAATCTGTCCAGGGGGAATTAAAGACTGAGAGAAAATGCTAAAAGGTAGGATGCTGTCACTGACTGGGAACTAGTTTATTGCCATATGAACATCAATCCTTCGCTCAGGGCACAGTGTCTGGGGATTGCAAGTGCTGCTGGTATTTGTCAAAATGTGTTTTCTCTTTTTACCTGTAGCTTTGCTCTGTCTCTTGTCCAAAATAATGATCCTGTTGATCCAAGTGTTTTGCTGTGATGAAATGGTGCTTGGCAGGCAGAAGGCTACTGGGGAAAGTGCTGTACACACAGAAGTGCTTTGATGAAGTCTGTTCCCAAATAGGCTATTACTGCAATTGGAAAGAGAGTCATGACTAGGACCCCTTTCTTTCCAGACATGTTTTTACAAGGAAAAATAGAAAAGGGCCTTCACAGCGCTAATAAGATGGCAATACACCTCTTGATGACCCCTACAGAAAGATGGGGTGTTTTAATGGATGATCAAGTTCCCATGTACATCTTCGTATTCCATTGCCACTTATTTTCATCTCTTGTGAATATGAAGAACTGATCAAAAACAAACAAGCAAACAAAAAATAACCAAAAGATGTCATGTGAGAGAATAAATTGCAGTGATTCTCTCTACTAGAAAGCTGTATACCTGCCAGGAGAGACAAAGAGAAGCCAGGGAAACAGCTCTGATCACCCTTGCCCATTTAACAAACCTTCCTTTCATCTGTCTGAGGAGTTATCACTTCAGTGACTTGAGTGAGGTTCAGCATGATGGGCTAAGGGTCTAAAGGCTAAAGAAGGCTAAAGAAGGCTAAAGAAAACAGTACAAGATTAAAATACAAAATATTTCATTTTTTCCTTGTTCTTTTAATCAAATATAACTTCAGGGGTTTATGTCAGTTAGCTTTGCTTTTTCAGCAATTATTTTAAAAGATGTATAGGATGTTAACAAGTGTAAGCACAATCACTGTTTTAGCTATATCTGTTACTCAATGATTAAATGGTAAAACAGCAACAAAAAGGGTTTCTGTACTGCTGGAGTTTTAATAACTACAGATGGAAATCATCAAACCAGGATGGTAGGTCTTGGTACATCAAGAACAAAATCTTGGTTTCCATGTTGGAGTGAAATATGCAATTTAGTACAGTTAAATTGGTACTTGAGACCTCAAAAAAAACATACATTCCACTTTCATAGTGAAAAGCAGGTAGTTAAATAAGTGTAATTAGAAGAAAAATAAATGTACCAACTCAGATTGTTCAAAATGTAATTTAGCTAAGCCGTGGCTCCTCCCATAACCAATAGAGAAAAATTACCTTCATCATTTGATCAACTTCTCATCTTTAGAATTGTTTTACTACAGACTCAGCTGAATTCAGATGCTTACAATACAGACATCTACAAGTGACCAAATTGATCCTCTTCTAAGGGCATTTCTATACCAAAAAATAACACAGGTAGAAAGAGCAACTTGGGCATTTGGTTGCTCTTCATCCATGCCTGCCAGTCTTATGCCAGGAACCAGACCTGACCGTGGGTTATTTGGCAGCAAATAGTCTAGAAAACTATTTAGACTGTTGAATGGTCATCTTACATGTTTGATTTCAAAAACAGATGTCCAAAGCAGGGAACAAACAGATAGCAAGATCACAGAGTTAAGAAAGAGTAGAGTTAATTGGCATCCTGGTTAAAGAGGAATTTTCCTTTGTTGCTTACTAAATAATACTGAATTGTCTCACTTGCATTAGAACATAAACTGGAAAACCTTAAGGAGTGAAAGAAGGAACCAGCTATAAGTGCTGGAAAACTACAAGGTATTTTACATCATTGTCACGGCACTTGAGAGCAGAGGATGGTTACCAAAAACCGCTGAACACAAGATGTCATTTTCAAGGAGACAAGAGGAAAAATTAACACGGTTATAAAGTTTAAAACCACACTGAAACTCCATTTCCTTCAAACTGCCAGCAGCCACCCATGTGTTTCCACATTACTAATGAATTGCTGACCTTCTGCTGAGGCAGCTTGCCATGGTTACAGCAAGAATCACAAGAAAGATCTCAGGTTTATTGCAAATCTGAGTGGAGACACTCAGAACCGTGCTTGTACTGTAACAAGCTTAATTTCATGAGGAGGGCAGCAATCTGACTGGATTTACATAACAGAAAGGACGAATGGAATTAAGCATTTTAGCAGGAGTAGCTGATAAGGATATTGGAAGTAGCACCAGCAGGGATTTACAGTCTCGATGCTAACACTGCAATTTCTCATCAGGAATCCAGTGCATGGCTCTGGGAGCCAGGGGTCTTCCAGGTCAATCTCATTCACCAAGAAGGTCTGCTCCGGTAAGAACACCTTAAAAGAAAAAAAGAAATTACAAAACAAAAAAATCAAAAAACAAAACACCACCAAACCCAAGGAACAAAAAGTCACCACCCCCAACAGTAAGTGATAAAAAACCAACAACGTAAGCCAACCCAGGTAAACTCATGCAGGCTGAAATTCATGAAAAGAATGAGTAATATGCAAAGATGAAAAATTCCAAAACAATGGATTAGGCTCAGAGCTGGTGCAAGTACAATCATCTGTCTGAAAATGGCCATCCTCTAAGCAATGGATTTTTAACACATGTACAGGTTTGGTAATTACCTATATACACTGAACCCCTGACTTTTATTTAAGCATTTATTTTTAAACAAGCCAATTTCATTATGATATTTAAAATCTCAGTGCTGTGAGATCTGATTGTTTCCCTTGTAGCTGTTGGCACCTGCTGACTTCAGAATTGAATGCACGATAAAGGGAATGGAGGTGTCAACTGTGCTAAAATTATGTTAATCAAGAAGTAAAAGATTTTTTTTTAGGGAAATGAGGCATGCATCATTTTCAAGGATCTTGTGCAGCCCTGGAAGATAACTACTATTTCTGGATCAACTCTAACCAGCTCACGTTTCTGAAGTTTAGAAATTATAAATTTTAGTCAGCACTAAGGAGCCAGGACAAAAAGAAGAAAAGATGAAATACAGATGTAAATAATTTAAGTAGCCAGATCAATTCAGGTTTCTAGAAATTTATTTCTCCATTAGGATGCTCAGAACTTTACAGCAAGCATTAGCAGTGCTAGAGTTTGGACTGACCAGGTCATAAAGGAAAAGAAGTAAAGAACTTGAGTGAACTCCTGATAATAATAGGCCAGATATACTGAGAATGTAAACAAATTAAATTCCATTAATGATCCATTAGTGGGCATAATTTTTCACAGTCTCATATTTAGGTGTTTTAATATTATTACACTAACAATCTAGGAGTAACTGTGTAAATTAAAATAGCAACATTAACATTCACATGCCATCTATTAGAAATTATAAATATTATCCAATGTCAGTAATTCATCTGCTGGAAGAAAATTTGTCTTAAAGGCAGGTGGAAACTGCTGCACTCCCCAGCACTTTCTTAAAATTGCTTGCTTGGTCAATTTTATAGTCATAATACAACCATATAACAAAACATTCATGAGATTCTATAATGGCAATACAACTATGGCTTATTGATAATCAACAGGATTCTAGTGGTCAAGATTAACTATAATTCACATCTTCCAAACATTCACCCAGCCAAACATGCCTGGAGCTGGTCAAAGAAACTTTAGGAGAACTTTGTCCCATCAGAACACACTGTTCTACAAACTTAAGAGTTCTTTGTGATCATAGGTGATTTCAGGAGAATTTTAGTTTAAAACATTTAGAAAATGAAATTAAGGCAATGTAAAATTTTTTCCACAGAAATATTTTAATAATGCCTCTGTTTTTGAGACTCCTCTTTTGAAAGGATTTGTGGTTGGTAATACTCTGGCTCTGCTTCAAATATTCATGTACCTGAGTGATGTGGATTTACAAAAATCTACATCAATGGAAAAATAGCTTTGAAGCACAGTGCACTAGCTGTAGTTGAGTTTTAATAGAAGTTATTTATTTTTCTGAGTGTCATGTCCATCTCTACTTCTTGTCATACAACATGACTGAACTGATAGCAATTAATTAGTTTACAGTTAACTTGGGAGTCACAGATTGAGCCATAAGAGTTCTATTGCAATGCAGAGCTAATTTAGTGCAGCACTAAAACTGCTCTAGTCACTTAATTCTTCACTGAACTTATTATAACTGAACAGAAGGTCTGAGAGAAGCACAATGATCATGGCAGTGATAGGAGGTGTTTTATCTTAAGTGCTCTGAGCTTTGCCTTGGGATGGGACACTTTCCCCTTATGGATGGGAAGGGAAGGATGAGCTGGGCAGGGCTGATGGTTTTGTTTGCTCCAAAGTTTTTAGGGTGAAAGTTATAAGCAAGAGTAAGAGACCTTGGTTGGCAGTTCTCTCTCCTTTCAAGAGAAGAGCAAGATAATAAAGTTATGGGGAAGGGCTTTGAAAGTCTCAGGTACAGAAATTAGAGAAAAGTTGTTCACACAGTGAAAAAGAGAAAACCCTTTTACAAAGAATGACCCTGTTCAGAAGGGGATTTCTGTGCGAGATAGAAATTAAACTCACAGAAGAAATTTGTGCATACCAAATGTTTTCTTCTAGTTTAAACACATTTTTACTATAACACCCTTCTTAAGTTTCTCAAAGAAATTTATTTTTTCTTCTAAAGTGTTTTGTTGAAACCATTTTATTACTAATTTAAGTTTTCTTTTGATCTATACACCATTAAAATATCTAAGTGAAAGCTTATCTCAAAAAGAGAGTCTCAAAAAGAGTTTGGTCAGGTTGTATGATGAGGAGTAGAGATGGACATGACACTCAGAAAAATAAATAACTTCTATTAAAACTCAACTACATCTAGTGCACTGTGCTTCAAAGCTATTTTTCCATTGATGTAGATTTTTGTAAATCCACATCACTCAGGTACATGAATATTTGAAGCAGAACCAGAGTATTACCAACCACAAATCCTTAACAGTGGTTTGACCTACCTTCTTTTTCTTCTTCTTTTTTTACCTTCCAAGAGTTATTTGAAATTATCTTTTCACAGGTTTGTAGGCCTTCTTTTACATCAGCTGTCCTGTTTAACTTTACAAAGTGCAGGACTCTACCTTGGACAACCAAATCTGTTTCTCCTGATATGTCAGGCAGGCAAACATTGACACATTAAGATGCCACTCTAGAGCAGCTGCTGAACAGAAAAGCATTAGGACAAGGATTTTGGAAGTGCTGTATTACCTCTGCTGTGTGTAATTTCTTAAATGCTGCGTTTCAGAGGTGAATGACAAACACAGTTGGGGTTTTCTTGCCTCCTCAGTGTATATTTATCATAAATTTTATATCAAAGTTGGGATGTTCTTAGGACGTAGAGGTTCATGCATGTAAGTACAGAGTCCCTATGAATCATCTGAAAACTTCTTTGCTATGTCAGAGTGGTTTTCTGTCTGCATTATGAAAACACTGCAGGGATTGTCTGGAGTTTCCCTGGGAGAACTGGTGCTCACTTTAAATGAGAAAACTGTGCCAGGTTTGTAAAACTGTTGTTCTTCTGTCCCAGGTATAGCTCCACTCCACCCATCAATCAGAATTAAATCTCTACTGTTCAGATGATAAGGATCTAATACAATGACACTGATTCTTCCTCTTCTGGATATCCTTCACAGAGAAAACTAACAAAAAATTATATGTCTTTCAAGTCTGTGTGCTAAGTCTCTCCAATCCTGGCAATTCAGAGCATGAAAAGTTTTATAATTTAAGAATTCAGAGAGAGTAGTTTTCACCTGTTAAATTATGTAAATGCTGTATATGTAAAGAGTAAACAGCCTTGCTTTTTAAATTCTTACATGCAAAAAAGATTAACCTTTTTGTTTTCAAACATGAAAAGGGTTGTTGTAGCAACACTGGAACGTCTTCAATTTTTAAACAGCAAACTATTCAAAAGTTATCCCTCTTTGTGAAGGTCCCTCAGTTTAGTTAAAATTCAAAGTGAAAAGGTTTCGCTAGAAACTCATAAAAATAAATCATATCATATTCCAGTACTGTCATATTCCAATTAACTACATAGAGGGCTGCATAAGCTATACAGATACAGGGAATAATTAGTTTTTCATCTAAGTTTCTAGAAACAGCCCTTCCAAAGAGCTGGTTATTCTGAACGCTACGTTGGCTGTGATTCAAAATTCGAATTTATGGTAATTTGTCCAAGCTGTTTTGCTCTTACCTGTGTTTTCACGCAGGTGTAATTGCCAGATTGGTCAACTGATGACTCAGAACAGAAAACAGAGAAAATTACTTTAACTACTACTGTAGATAACAAGAAGAAAACCCTTCATTTCAAGATCCCATGAAATAATGTAGCAGCAGGTCCAGTAATTTTTCCCCATTTTTTGTCATTTACTCTTTGACACCTTTTAAAATAAATCTGTAAACATATTTTTGCTAAACTGCTGCTGCCTGGATTCTTCAACAAACACATTGTAATTCTCAGTATTCAAACCTGTTTCCTTTACAGACATATAATTAATTGGGCCATAAATATCAGAAAGTAAGAATAAGCAAAACCTCCAAGTCAAAATGTTAACCTTGTTCCAGCTTGCAGTAATTTGGTCTTTAGGAAAGAAAATCTAAAACAAAAACCAGTCTTTTTCTTCTTCTTCTTCTTCTTTTTCTTTCTCTTTTTTTTTTCTTTTTTTTTTTTTTTTTTAAAATTTCATTATGCCAACATATGCCTCCATTTAAACAGAACTTAATTATTCTGGACCTACATTTTAAGGGTTTCTTGATTCTAGACTCACATAGCTTTTTTATCTCCTTTAGTCCTAAAAGACCATCATAGTGCATTGTTTATTTTTCATGGATGGAGAAAACTATTAGGTTTTCCAGGCAGTACAGCTGGTGCATATAATTAAGAAGTTTGCCAATGGCCACAGCCATAATATAATGTTAATAGTGAAGAAAAGCACTTCAGACAGTTTCACTTTTGAGAGTCTGGGCTTAAAAGTCCTTGAATGTCTCACAACAAATATTTACTTTCAAAGATTTGCTCTAAAGCTCTAACCTGTACCCTCTGTGGTGAAGAGACTAAACATTGGCTTCAAGAGAAATGAGAAAATTCAGTTAAATGAAATAAAGTGTAACCAGAAAACACTTTGCAAGATCGAAACCAAATCAAAAAATAATTTTAAACAATTTTTTTATATTTGTTGTCTTCCTCAGACAAGAAAGGCTTGGGTATTCGGATCTGTTGTAAGTCTGTTTTTTTGGCTCAGTGTAGCACAGTACGCTAAATTTTGGGATATACCTTGAATATGTGATATTTTTTTTCCTTTATTTTATATGTGGATGGGATAGTAATAAAATGAAATAAGAAATTTCCTTCTTTTTAGTGTGGGTTAGTGTCAGTGAAACCTTAGACTTTTGTAAATGTTCCCAAAAGCATTTTTATGGTTTTTCTTTAGCCTCCAGTTTTAAATATCACACTCACTGGTTTCTCATTGTAAAAATTAATGTATTTAATCAGCTATTGCTACATATTTGCCACTTCCTTCAGGACAGAGATGAAGAATTCTTTGCACTAGAATTTCTGAAATGCAGCACTGAACAGCACAAATATATCACTTTTATGCTGCCTATTGCTATTTTCACACTGTCTCGTCTCTCAATTTCCACTTATCTTCAACCAGACCTTCAGTGGAAATGGCTTCTTAATTCTGCTTTTGGTATCCATTATGAACATCAACCATTCACCAAGAGGAAGGATTAAGTGTGATCATTTTGTTTTGTCATCCTCTACAACAACAGCCCCCACACAGTAGTCAGCATGCACCCATTAAAAAAATAATAATAAAAAAAATTAAAAATAGGGTTTCCAAGGAAACTTTTCAGTGGTTGGAATATTTGAGTGGTTTGCAGATAATGCTCTAGAATCATAAAAACAATTCCACTTCACAAGATCACTGTTAAAACCAAAATTATCAGGATGAATGGATCAAAGGAGGAGATCAAATACTTCTGATTGACTCTGATATTTCTTTTCTTTCAAAGTGCCTCAAGTCTGAAGTAGGCAAAATCAGAGGCTCATGTTCCCAAGCGATACCAGAAAAGACACAGAATTTAATCTGGACTCATTAAATGAAATTTTTGCTCCTTCTGATCTACTTGAGCTGTCAATATTGTCAAACATTTTATTCACTTAGTTATATATGTCTTTTCCTACATCTCTAAACAAAACACACACAAAAAAAAAAATCAACCAACCAACCAAATTACCAAAATAAAAAAAAAGGTGCCAACAAAACAAAACAAAGAAAAAAAAACAAAAAAAAAAAAAAAAAAAAAAAAAAAAAAAAAAACCAAAAGAAACAAA
>JAWWMO010000096.1:10412878-10428489 GCA_035047845.1 Dendrocincla fuliginosa | reverse complement strand
GAGCAGGTTTTCTGGAAGGACTTGTGACCCTGTGGGGGACCCACATTGGAGCAGCCTGTGCCTGAAGGACTGACCCCATGGAGAGGGACCCACCCTGGGCAGGTCCTGAAGGACTGACCCCATGGAGAGGGACCCAGGCTGGAGACCTTTGTGAAGACCTGTGGGAGGGACTCACACTGAAGTTCATGCATGAGGGATTGTCTCCTGTGAGAGAAACCTCATGTTGGGGCAGGGGAAGGACTCAACTCCCCTCCCTAAGCAGCAGCAGAAACACCCTGTGATGAACTGACTGTGACCCCCCTTCCCATCCCCCTGCACAGCTGGAGGGGAGGAGGGAGAGCTCAGGAAGGAGGGAGGGGTGAGAGAAAGATGGTTTTAAGATTTATTTTACTTCTCATTCCCCTGGTCTGATTCTGATTAGTAATAAATTCAATCAATATCCCAAGTCAAGTGTGTTTTGCCGTTGACAGAATTTGGTGAGTGACCTCTCCCTGTCCTTATCTCAATTGATGAACCTCTGTTATATTTTCCCTCCCTTGTCCAGCTGAGCAGGGCAGTGAGAGAGTAGCTTTGGTGGGTACCTGCGACCCAGGCAGGGTCAACCCATCACAGCAGCAGATGAGAAATTGTGACTGATTGATAATAATAACTTAGCAGTGTCATGTGCATCATGTATTCGTACAGCATTCGATTGATAGGATAAGTCAGGACAGGCAGTACTGTTCCCTTACACGGAAATTCTCCCATAATTAATCACAAGAGTGATCCAATTTATGTTTATGTTATCCCATTGATTGAGCAGACAAGGATAAACTGGATATCATGAAACTGGAACAACACTGTAGGTATCACTATGACAGTATTTATTACATGATTATCAGCACTCAGTACACTAACACTTCTCTGACAAGAGGTGCAGCACCTGGAACTCTGCTCAGCATCAAATAAAGTGCCTTGCTTACACTACAATTTTTTTCATATATTTTCCATATTTATGACCTCCAAGGCTCTGTTTGCCTTTCCTCCAGACTTTTAGTTTTTCTTATGTGAAAACAAAATTTTCCAAATTCAGGGTTTTTTTTCCCCAGAAACATGCAATATCTGAAAAGCAAGCAAATTCATAGAAACAATAAGCTGTGTTAATAAGCTGTACTCTTCTGCAGTAGCTGTCACCTTAAGTCTGTGTGCATTTTGCTACATACACAGCACTAATGAAAAAGTGAGTACTCTGAGTAAGTTAATTTTCTAATTAAACAAGGGTTACTAACAGCCTCTACATACTTATTTTAGGCTAGTATTTACCCACACATTTTGCTAATAATTTTTAACTCTTTAAAAAGTGCTGTAAGAAGTTGCAAGTGAAGAAAATTGAACCCTGGATAGAGTAATTTTAGAGTAATTGAAATGTTGACCTCATCTAGAAAAACTAAATGTTTTTTCCTGCTTTCCATATACAGTCATAGCTATTTTAGAAATTAGGTATACATTCTATAACTAGTAAAGTATTCATTATTCATTACAATTTCATTTGTCATTTTCTAGTGCCAGTTTTAAATATTCTTTATATTTTTTAAAACAGTATTTGATAAACTCTTGATTGTTATCATTGCACAACAGCTGGACCCAACCAATATGCTCACCATCAATAAGATATTGTTAAATAATACTGATATTAACTACCATTATTTTAACCCATTCTTTTAAGCACCATATTGCAGTACAAAGTAAAATAAAAATATTAAAAGGATTTGGGGTTTTGGGGTTTTTTTTTCTGAATATTATGGATATAATTTTGTCAAGCATGAGCTGCACATTCTGCACAAGGTTACCAAAAGAAGGGATGGGTGCTCTGAAGAGGTAAATTGTCATAGCAACAATAAAGTCATGATCTGGGACCAGTTAAACATCTGACCCCAGCTATCAAAGATGAGGTACTTAAATCTTGGTTTATGTCTAAGGAATTGAAGGATTTACTCTACAACATCGTAAAAGAAATCAGTAAGAAATTTTAGACCATAAAGAACTTTAGGAAAACGGGGTGTTCATGTAATCATAGGTATAGCTTGTTGCTAAATATTTTTACACTCACAGAAAATCATAATTGAAATAAAATGTATAGAGTCTGATTTGCACACAAATCTCTGTCCTTTGGATCACAACGTTGTCCTACTGAATATATGCCCTGTTTTTAAAGCCAACAATTATCCAAAAATAGTAATATTTTGTAAATGAAGATAGAAAGTATGAGAAAACCCAAACATTTTCCAGGCAGTGGAAAAGAGGAAAAGCCATTACCATTTTCTGATCCCTCCTGTTGGAAACTTTTTTTAAAGCATGCTGCATGGTAAGATTGAAAATGTTTGTGTTTTTTCTTAGGGAATGTCAAAGGTAAGCAGCCAGACTCCCTGTAGTAGAGTCAATACAAATCTTTTGGTGGAAATGATGAATAATGCCGTTGGAAATTCCGATTCCAAAGGAACAGCAATCAGAAAGTATTGTTCCATAAATAATGAATTACATGCTTTCCAGGAGAAAATCCATGGTGCTGTTATTACTTCTTTATCCCATCACAGTAATGAAAGACCCTTGGACAGCGACTGTTTCAAGTTCCACAGGGCATTCAGCTGCATGTTAAAAGCTGATGCCTTGAGGATGCTTTTTTTGGTCACATTTTAGCAGGCGTGCCTATGGGAAGAAAGAACTGAGAGGTTTCTCTTCAAAATACAATTCTGTTGAATTGTAAGCATTTTGCTCCAGATAAATTGAGTTCAACAAGCATTTAGGAGGTTAAATACAGGATTCCCATGATTCTTTGTGTGAATTCATGATAAATTGCTTTCCTGGTCCAGAGCACAGACCAATCCCTACATTTGGATAGTTTCAGTGTGGAGAAAACAAGTTTTCCTAGTCCTGGGACAGCACATGCTGAGACCAAAAAATCCATAGTAACTCCTCATTCCAGTCCTAATATGCTTATAATAAAAGTTCTTACTATAAAGGAAAAAAAGCAACAGCCAAAATAACCCTAAAAAGCTGTTGGATTTTAAGGAGGAGAAGGTAATTAGGCTAAGGAATCTTAAATCTTGACTGCTTATGCATCAGCCACAGTGTTTCTGTTAGCTATCAAATGTTTTGCAGGCACATAATAAACAGAAACTTAAAAAAAACTTTGGGTAACTGGAAAAATGCAGAATTTCAGAGAGATGTGGGAGAAAATGTAAAGGTGCCTCTTGAGAGTTTGATGAGTGGACTATCAACATCTGGATACCTCAAGGAAAGAAGTGGAATCTCTGCAGCATGTGGTGGTACAGGTCACTCTCACTTGTGCTTAGGAAAATTCTTTACACTAATTTTGAGGAATGAAGCCCAAAGTTCATGTATTGTGCTATGTG
Source organism: Dendrocincla fuliginosa (assembly GCA_035047845.1). Lineage (NCBI taxonomy): Eukaryota > Metazoa > Chordata > Aves > Passeriformes > Dendrocolaptidae > Dendrocincla > Dendrocincla fuliginosa. The sequence continues at coordinate 10,425,097 of JAWWMO010000096.1, read as the reverse complement.
ATTTTTTGATCTGTTGATTTTCTAGATGATTATACAACAACCTGAAATGCAGTTTTATCTAGCACTAGATTAACAGAACTTGTTTGAATCTTAAATCAGTGAGGGGAAAAGGGGTTCCAAAGGGAGCAATTACACTCTGAAAGTACTTGTGGTGTATAAATTCTAAGTCTCTCTTTGACTTTGGCCTTCACTGAAACTCTTTCTTCTTGTTTACCTATTTAAGCTTTTATAACTAGTTTTCTCTGTGCATGAATACAAAGAGTGTCATGCCTTTCACATGGTCAGAATTAGCTACTCACATGATAGATGTTCTCATTTGTGAATATAACTGCACCTTCTGTCTTATGTAAAATTTCAGTGCATGGAAATAACCATGTGATCATGCAAACAGTGGACTTCTACAACTAATGACACAGCAGCAACCACATCAATAGAGGTAAAACTGGGAGTATAAGAACACAGCAGTGACACAAGGGGCATGACAAAGGTCTGTCTCACACAGTAACCTGCTTCCCAATGACCACAAGCAAATTATTAGAGGCAGATATAATAGATCTAATGTTCCAGTGGGTTTTTTACCCAAACTCTCCTGTCTCTCACAGTTTGCATCCCAGGGTCTTCCTGAGACCAAGAAACTTTTCGTGTATTTAATAATCTTTGATAATTTTTTTATCTATTAGTTTTCCCATTCTTACCTTGAACACAAATAGGCCACTGCCATTTGTAGCATTCTGCAGCAAGCATTGCTGATGAACTACATGAAAATTATATGTTTGAACCTGCCTCCTGATTGCTCTGATGCCCTTTAGTTCTTCTGCTGGAGGAAGGAGTGAATCTTCTCCATGATGCTGATGTTTTCACACGTCCATCAGATCTCTTATTTGTTTTTTTAAACTGAAGTGTCCTTGTCTGCTTAATCTTTGCAAGTACAAAGGTCCCTTTATAATTTTTGTCATGTGTGTTGCTGTTGTTGAGAAATCAATGAAATCAGAGTCCATATTCCTTCAAACACTTCAGAATGTATTTTGCATTATGAACTGGGAGTAATCACACAGCTTCAGTAAGCCTATAAACAGGTTCTGATGATAAAAAGAAAATTATGACGATGAGTACTATCAGAACTTAAGCCAAACAATTATTTGTCTTCAGGATGAATAGAAAGCCATGAAAGGGAAGAATAGAAGGGCCACAGTCACCATGAAGAGATTAAATCTCTTACCCTTAACTCTAGCAGGTAAAAAGCATTGTGACTCTGCTGCTGGTGTCTGCTGGCCTGAGGAGTTGATTGGTGTGCAGATAAACAGCCCTATGAGGGCTTATTTTACCCCTGCACTTCTCTTGGGGTTTTCTGGAACAAGACAACTTTCTGTTTCAACAACTTTGGCTCATATTCTGCCTTCAATTCCAGCCATGCACACACCTCCTGGAGACAGTCTGACCCACTGAACCTCAGAAACAAAGAGCTGTGGATTAAATTACTAACCAATAAACCTGACCTCATCTTGTCTGCCCTGTCTTGGTACCTGACTTATCTCAGCACACGGGGTTGTGGGGGTTTTTGTGAGTTCATTCGCTGTTTCTCCACGAGATTTCTTATTTGTCTGCATTTGCCCTTAGCCATTTATGCCTTTTAATGCTGTGATATGAGTTAATTTTAATTTGTGTTTCACAAAAGTTGTAAGTACATTCAAATTTCCTCTTGTAGCCACATCAGCACCTCTGTTTTGCCCAACTGGATCCATTTACCTGTTTTCTTCAGGCTTTTTGACATAGAATCACGGAATGGTTTGGGCTGGAAGGGACCTTAAAACCCATCCAGTGCCACCCCCTGCCATGGGCAGGGACACATCTATGGCACTTCACTTGCTTTGTTTCTTATCTCACAGCACAAGGCTGAGACAAAATCAGAAGTGGAAAAAAAACCCAAAACAAAACACAAAGTCGGTGTTGGATCAATAGTGTCAATTCGTGTTTCTAATCTTTTCTGATTTACTTTTCAGATTTCTCTTGAAACTGCCATGTATTTTGGAGGCAAGGGCAAATTAATTGGGTTTTGTTTAGAAACCTTTAGTTTAACAAAGTCAAAAACTTCTGGAATGTTTTTGAAATATGCACAGGCATAGAAAATGTGGGGGGAAAAGGAAAAAAGAAAAAAAAAAAGAAAAAGAAAACTTTGGTGAAAGGACCTAGGTGAAGAAAATGCAGAAAATAACCCTGAATTTCCCTGGATTTCAGAAAAACTTAATGTCTCAGTGAGAATGTACTTCCTACAGTGGGAAAAGGATTCAAAGTGGTTCTGTTTGCTGAAAACTATGTACCATGTATAAAGTCAAGGAAGTTCACAGTGCATTACAACAATATTGAATGCCAGGTCATTGAAGCTCCCAATAGTTTGTGTAGATGACATAGCACCACAGAAAACAAAACTAATTCTTTTATTTGATTCTGAGTCCAAACAGATTAGAGCCAAAGCCCAGAACAAGTTGGGGGTGTTTTTTTATGATTAATTAATGGTGGGCTAATTTGCTTTAGGCCACAGTCTTTTACAGCCACTCATTAATCTCAGAAAATGCCACAGGCTACAGTTGTTACTGTTTAATTAAAAAGTATGTCACAGTTGCAAAGCTATAGAAAGCTGTAAACATTATGCTTTGCCAAGTATTTACATATCCAGGATAATCTGCAGTCAAAAGGAGGAGTGCAAGAGAAAGTCAGAGCTAAGCACCAGATGCTTTAGGCTGAGGTAACCTATTTTTTGTCACTGTGATTAGACAGCTCTGAATTTATACATTTTTGCAGCCTCTACACAACAGTTTTTCATCTCTGTGGCTGATTCTTTATGATTATATGAGCCTCGAGTAAAGCCAAAAGAAAGACTTCTGTTACCTTTTATGAGAGATTGGTTTTGTCCAGACAACCATGAAGTTAAGAAACAATTTATCCTCTAAACTTCAAGAAAAAAAAAGATGTCAGAATATCAATGAAGCATTTAAAGAAGATTTTTGCAACAATTTATAACTTTTAAAATCTTCTGGAATGCAAGCTGATGCAGTCCTGAAACTAGAAAGTTGTACATTGATGATCTTCATACGAAAAAGAGAAACACAAACATGCACTTAAAATATAGGAAATCTTTACCTTATAAAGCTGCAATTCTTTTTTTTCTGCAATTTCTTTTTTTTTCTTTTTTTTTGAATAGCATAAATATAACAATGCCAGATTGCAACAATTTGAAAGATGAAGTGACAGACTTATCAGACTGGAAAGTTTCTTAAATTGTTGCTAAATGAAAAAACGTGACAGTTCTAAGTTGTAGTTTTTAAAAATTAATTCACTTAGAAATAAAACTTGAAGAACATCTATGGGTTTTTTTCATGCTTCTTAGAGGATTGAAAAGACCAAGAAAAAATTGGATTGGGCTCTATGCTTCATTTTGATTTTTTAAATCTCCATTCTAATAAAAGAATTAAGATAAAAGCTATCGAAAAATAAATTACTTTGTATAAAAATGTAAAAAAAAATTATATTTGTATAAATTATGTTTTCTAAAACAGTAAGTGCACACAGCCTGGCACTCCATCATGAAAGCCACCATCGCCACTTCAAGGATTATCTGTCCTGAAGCTTCTTTGGTGGCAGCAGAACAGAAGGTCTTGCAGCACTCTTTTCAGAGATGACATCCTTCTCACAGAATCAATTTGAGTGATCAAAAAGTCATTACGAGGTTGTACTTCTAAAGATCTGATCAGGCCGGTGAATGTAGGAGCTGTGTTTGCTTGTCTGGGACCACACTGATACACAGGTTTGCCAGGACTGTGTGGAGGAACTAAATCATTAATATTTCAGTAATAGATTTTTCCCTTGTAAAGAGACCAGGACACCTCGTTAAAGCTCCCTCAGTTTACACTTGGATGGACCATGGCTGTACATGGATTTTATTGCTGAAAAATCCACAGCAATAAAACACAATAACACAGCAAGGGCAAGTGGGAAAGGTCTTCATGAAAAGGATTTCCAATTAAAAAAGTTCTATACTACCCTGGGAGGTGTGGGGGGGAGAGGCATTATTTGACTTCTTCAGCCACAGTGAGAATTATCATGGTGTGATGTCATGGTTTAAACCTGGATGATAACTCAGCCTCACTCCTTCACTGCCCACTTGTTGGTAAGGGGGAGAGAATTAGAAGAGGAAATCTAATTAACCTGTCCTTGTCTCAGCTCCCAAGTTTAACAGGTAAACCAAAAGCCACGAGGTGGCCTTTCTGAAACAGGTAGTTTAGAAATGACTCCAGCTTAGCTCTGATGAATCAGGTGAGGAATGTGACACTTTTGGTAATTCACAGCTGTTGTTTTCTATCTGAAAGGGATACTATGGCACTCAAAGGTTTCTTTGGTTTAGATACAGTGCAACAAGAATAGATATTTTTCTGTGTGTAAGCCAGTGTGCAGAGTAATGGCATTTCTATAAGTTGTGGGAAAATTGGATGGCTAAATTTCACACTTATGTTCTTTCTGATGACTTTTACATGGAATTAGCCAGATTAATACACTGTTAGTCTTTTTTTAACTGCTATCTCTTTATTTTGCATCATTCTTATTGAGGTATAGAGCAAATAGCCATAACACGCTTCCAAAGCTCCTCGTGGATCAATTACAATGAAGTGCTTCTTAACTCACTCAGGGACATCTTTGCATTTGACTCTTGAAGATTTTCCTGAAGCCCAGGCATCCAGTTTGAAGACAAAGTATTTTGTCTTTTTGCATACTGTAATTTCCTTTTGCTGTCTTGGGGTTTTTTTGTTTTGTTTTGTTGTTTTTTTCTTAAAACCTCCTCTTGCACTGATTACTTGTTTGTCTAGTTATCTCCAGCACTTCATTTCTTATGTTTTTCTGTGTTGACTTTTCCTTATCTTTATTTTCTTTCTCTTTTTTGTTTGTTTTTTTTTTTTTTCATTTTTACTTTGGTCAGGTTGCTGCATCCTTATCATCAGCAAACCATTCTCCTTTTAATCTCTTTTGATCTTTCTCTTCTGTATACTGGGCTGTCATTTTCTGTGCTTTTTCCCCTTCTGTTTGTGTGTATGTCTGTGTGCTGGTGACTAGCTTATGATATTTTCTGATCCCCATGAAGAGATTGCCTTGTGTTCTTCCTTTTATTTTTAATGTTTCTGTGCTTATTTTTGTCCTACTGTTTTCCAGTATAAACATTTTATTTCTTGCCAGATCTTAGCACTACCATTTTTTCCTTCTGGGTAATCTCATTGCATTTTCTATTTTCATTTTCTATGTGCTTTTGTGTGCTGACTTCTTTATTGCAGTGTTCTTAGAGACTAACTTTACTTTTGATTGTGTTCTTAAGGTAACAATACATACATATTTAGACATTCATATAACTTTTCCTCAATTTCACTGTACTGCACAAACTGCAGGAAAGAATGTAAACACCTTCTTGTGCCCAATTCGTCACTTTTATTTTTAGGCTTGACTTTATTTTGGAGGATAATTTTGCAAACAAATATGCCACAGAGAAGAGAAACACGTATTTATTTTTCTGGCAACTCACCTGATTCTAAGGCCCCTTTCTGCTGCAGGTGGCAGTAAACAGGATGCTCATGTGACACACATTTAGTTCAAGGCTCCTGTGCACTGAGGGGATGTCATAAGTGGTTACTGGATAAATGAAAACCACGTTTGGTGTGTCTCAACCTTGACCTAAACATCTTACCAGCAATAAGTGATGAAGGAGAAAGCACTGTCTGACTTCCACTTTTCTGATGAAATTACCAGTAAGCAGGTGAGCACTTTGCTTTGAGGAAATGCAGAAGGTCAGTGTTTGAAATGGACTTCAGCTGGTTACTCAGCTTAGTGTGCAAGACCTAGATGTCTTGGGGAAAAAACTGGTTGTAACTGGTCGTAAAGATGTTGCCTTAGTCATGTACAGAAACAGATTTCATTTTCTGCATGCAGATTTTTAGGTATTTTTAAAAGCTCTGCGAGGAAACCTGTCCTGCTTTTCAGGATTACATCTCAGAATTCTCTTTAAGGAGGAAGAGGAGTAGGGGGATGGCTGCACACTTAAAGTACCAAGTACATTCATTTCCTCTTCTCAAGGGCTATCTTTGCATTTCATGCCTGACATTAAAGAGTAAGTCAAGTACATAATCACTCCTTGAAAATGAAGTTTGAGCTGTCCTTTCCCAGGGGAATGTGTTAAAATCCATCTCACAAGCTCCTGCTCCCTCTGGTCCCTCCTTGCCCTTTGCTTTCAAATTAGACACTTTATCAGGCTTTGTTTTTCTTTTATTATCCCATCCCACCCTCAGACTGTCATAGCACGGAGTCACAGCCTCCTGCTTTGCAGCATCCTGAGAGCAAGAGGTACTGTTTCAATAACCTATTGATAGTAAGGTAATTGTAGGTAAGGTAATCTGTCCCATGAGTCAGGGCTTGAAACTTCTGCAAAGATGGCAACAACATTTTTCTATTGCACTTTGGAAGGGAACAGAAAAAATTGCTAGCCACTATGTTCCTTTGCAGTGAACAAACTGGTAAGATAGCTCCTCATCATGTTCCACTGGACCTGATGGAAAGGGAAGGAATAAATTCTTCTTCCTCCCCACAGTTCACTGTTTTCTCCATAAATACTGCAGACAGATCTGATTAAGGCCTTTCAAGTGAGACAGAAAAAGGAGCCTCCACATCATGGATTTTGATAGTGAGTAGAAACAGAGAATGTACTAAATTAACCAAAGCTGAAAAAGCTATCTCTGGGCAAGCACTGAAATGACAACACACTGGAAACCACATGGATTTTGGGGAGTAAGGGACAAGACTACCTTTTCAATGTCCATTGTCTCTCTTTTTCCACAGCTTATTCTGTTCCCTTTTCCTGCCACCAACCTTTACTACTGTTCAATTTTATCTGTCACTTATTATTCCTTTATATTTTCCATCTTTTTCTGGTCAGTAATAAAAATCCAGACTGTGTTTTCAATTGCAAGTTAGGTGTTTTGTCTTTCTACTGAAATTATACTCATCAGAGAGCATTGAATTTGACACACTAAAGTCAGGTCTTACTACAAATAACCTGTATAAAGAAAATTTTGGTATTCACAAGTCAACAGTCTAACAAGAGTAATCTCCCTACCACCACTGGCTGATAATTATTTTGATTCACTGAAAAATCAGATTTCCTAGGAGCTCTCAGGGCTTTTTTTAGGTAAAATCCAATCTTTTTCATGTGTATCAGCATGGTGTTACTGCTGATACAAAACTCCTGATATCGCTACTGCAAATCTGTAAAATTTTTGGAAAGTTTGAGAAATGTAGGTTTGAGTGAACATCTCATTGACCTCTCATGAGCCTTCTATTACTGTGGTAAGAAATATTTTCGCAGTTCCCAGATTACTTTGAAACACAAATCAGTTTGCACACTGCTGCTTTTCAGCTGTGCCAGTTGCTACCATGATAGTTCAATACAGAATCCACTTTCAGTAACTTACTGCAAATCTGGTAGTGAAGTCTACAGAACTCTGAGTCCCCCACTGACTGACCAAAATTACAAGCACTGAGAACTGTGCTGGTTTTGGCTGGGGCGAGGTGGGGATTTTACCACTGGATTTAGTGTGTGGAATGTTAGGTGGTGCTGACTGGCCATACCAAAACCATAAAAGCAGAAACCTAAGTATATCAGAATAAAGAAAGGATTGATTTGCAAAGATGCATTTGGTAACAAGGGGCAACCATGGAGGTACAGGGGGGAAATGTTAAAGCTTGGATTAACACCAGATATAAACCTGCACTTGCCTAACCCAGCTCTAGAATGTTCAAAAGCGTCCCTGGGTATTTCACTATTTAAATCTTCATCAGGATGAAAGATTAGATGTTTCTGAACAAATCAGCTTTATCAGTTTCAGATTCAGGGCAAAAGAAAACAAGTAGAAGAACCAACATTGTGTAAGGATGTCTCTGTTTGAGTCAAAAGACTAATAGGGCAAGAAGATGCCAGTTTAAAATACACATTTTGAATACATGAATTCTAAGGAACATCATTACTGTACAAAGGCACATCAGCATTTAAATTAAAACACTAGGTCCTGAGAAAAGAATAAGAATAAAAGTAGGATCCAATACAATTTCACATTCCATTTGAGGTTGTTTGTTGCAGCAATTCTGAGTCTACAAGCAAAACATTCAGATTCCCAGTGGATCTCAAAAGCTTGAAATGAATTTTACTTTAAATAAGCGACTCCATTGACACATCAGGGAAAAGGCTGGGTAATAGTCCTTTCCAACCAGTTCCTTCTTACTCATGTAGGAACGATGAAAGTTCCAGGGCTATGAAGGGGAGGTAAATTGCAGGAAAAATACATAGAGACATATAGGAAAAAAACAGGCAAAAAAAAAAAATGGCCTTTTGAAAGACTTGTGTGCCAGCATCAGAAATGGGAAAAGAGGAGAAGGAAAAACAAACCCACAACCTTTCAGAACACTGGAGCTTTAGAAGGATTTCTAGGGCCTCCCTGAAGCAGGGCCTGAAAGTGTTAGACAACAAACTTGAATCCAGTCTGCGCCAAAGAAAAACAAATATATATATATATATATATATTCTGGCAAATATGGTAACAAAGTCTATCTATGTAATCAGAGAGTGAGGGTGGAAGGATGCTGTTGATTAGGAAAACTCCACAAAGTTCAAAAAGGTTCTACAGCTGCCATCAAACTCTGCAGGCAGGAGGCACATTTATTTACATAAAAGTCAGACGATGCATTAGACAGTGCATGCTTAGAAACAGATAGATGAAATGGAGTCACAACTCCAAATGAATATTAATCCATTACCATGGCTAATTTTAACAGCTTGAAAGTCAACAAACACATTTGTCTTAGGTCTGAAAGGAATAGATGTAGTTTTGAAGTGAAGTGATGAAATTATTGCAGGGAATAAAAAGCTAACTATTGTACCAAGCATTGGGAGAATGAAACAGTGTCTTGTCAGGTATCTAAAGAGAAATGAATGCAGATAAATTATAATTAAATTTGAGCCTTACAACAATTTTTTATGTTTCAAAGCTATGCATTACACCTCATATATCTTCACTCATTCACTCTTCTTAATGGGCGAAATTGGCTTTTGCTAGCTATGACTTTCTAATGTTATGAAGAAGGTTTTTGTTTTTCTCTCTGTGTGTCAAAGCACGGGTCATAAAAGTGCTGTCCCTCACCTAAAGGCATTAGTGCCTGAATGGCTGATGGAGCTCACTAGGAAGTAAACTAGGGAGTAAACAGGGACTGAGTTTGCTCTTCCATTCCTACTGAAGTCAATAGAAGCTGAAAATGGCTCTTTAAACCTGTTTTATAATGTCATGGTTGGACTCACTACTTTCCTTTTGCCTTTTGGCCAGTAAAGGAGAGATTGATCAAACTAATTGTTTTTTTTCAATTTTTTTTTAATTAATTTTAATTTTATTTTATTTTTGTCCCAAGCAGATTTTCAAACAGAATTTAAGTGTACATGAGAGTAGCTGGATAAACAAAGGAGAAAAATACTCCCCACTTGAAAAAGAAAATAGAGTAAAAAGCATAAAAATATGAAAGAAAAATTATGGCAGGTACTTGAGAAAATCAGTCAGGAAAGAAGTTGGCAGAGCAGGACTGAGGACTGAAGGCAGTTTATGATCACTATTTACAGGGAATATCACAGAGTGAGGACTTCACATTGATGTGTTATTATGGCATGAGATGGTGTTAAATGTTGCAGCCTTAAATATCTTGAATTTCTTTAGAATATTAGTACACTCAAGAATTCATTTAAATATGAAAAAAATATGTATAGACTTCTTAAATATCATACATTTCCACACTTAAATATGGTTTCTACAAGCCACAAAAACACTCTGGAGAGCCTGTGTATAAATTCTTTGTGGTATCTTCCACGAACCACTTGAAAGGTGAAAAGTGTTAGGGAGCAGAATGCATTTTAAATGTCTAATAAATTAATCCTATGATTACCATAATTTTTGTCAATAAATAGGTGAGAAAAGCCTTCAGCCTAGTCAGTTACAGAAGTATAACACCCACATTTGTACATTTTTTAGTGTTATCCTTACTCTTTTGGAAGAGTGTGTAGCTCTCTTGTGTTAAAAATGTGCCATGACACCTCCAGATCAACTTTTGCACAGATGTAAAGGTCATCTACATCCACAAGCTGGATATTTATTTAAATTAATTTTTAAGAAGCCATTAAGGTAAGGTTTGCAGTACTTCAGTATGTACTCCTTGGCTGACATTCTTTAATTTAACTGAGCACACTTCACCAGAAACAAATCTGTTCATTACGTGGTCCACAACTGGTTGCATTTTTAATGGACTCTCATGTCCCTTTCTGATTCAGAGGAGTCCATCCATCCTGCACAGCCTCATCCAGCCCCTCAGATCTCTGCTCAGATCTCTGCTCTCTCCATGAGCTTTTGGAGATTATTCTTGTGTTAACAAGGGCAGAAGGACACAAATTATCTTTCTTTTTAGTTCTTGGTCTTACTAGCTCCTTCTTTAACCACTTTGTGAGCTGAGCTTTTCCAAGGACACCACCTTTACTCCTTTACCTCTGAGCTGCCCCTGGAGTGGCAGTGCTTTTATAAACCACTCTGACTCTGTGTACTTCACACTCTTCTTAAACCTCCACCATGCTCATACCCTGACTCCTAGCCCCTGAAATGAACTGCCAGACCCCAAAGAAAGTGTGTTTTCATTATTTCCCTGTAATTCCCGATTTTCCAGTAATGCAACATCAAAATGAAGAATAATTTTTCAAAACTAGCTATCACCTTTCAGCACACAGCCATCAAAGTGAGCTGACACTGTTTCTCAACTTTGCTTGAACTTAAAATTTCTCCTGCTTGTTACAGGGAATTACATCAGCTCAGTTCATTTTTAAGAGTTGCTCAGGGTCAGCAGCAGCTCAGAAACAGATTTCACCTGAAAAAAAAAATAGATGTACATTCTTTCCAGTGATTATTTCTCTTTTGAGAACAGCTTTTTAAAGTTGTGGATGAAGAGACTGGTGAGAAAAATAGGTTTTGATTAAAAAAGAAATGCTGGCTTTATCAGAATTCAAGCTGACTGACCAAGTAGTCATGGATTCTTGTTTTCTTTCTCATGCTAAAGTATACCTATAACAACTATCATGTTTTGTAACTCATTTTGAGGGATTGCCATGGGTGCCCAGCTGCAAGGTTAGTCCCACTGAGCCAGGTGCAGCACAGGCACGGATGGGACATGCCTGAGAACATATTCCCCAAGGTTTAAGATGCCAAAGTTACCCATTGAGGAAATAAATCTGGCATTTCCACAACCAGAGGAAATGCAGACACTGTTACAATAGAGGTCCAACACCAAACTTCTTGTTGGGAATTTTGTGTTACAGAAGCATGAGGAGTTTACCCAAGCAAACAAGGTGCTGGAACTAGAGTTGGATAATCATGGAATCATGGAACTATTGATTCAGAGAATCAGGCAATCATGAAGTCATAGAATATATGGAATCAGTGCATCTCAAAATCTTGGAATTATTGAATGACAGAATTATAGAATCTAGGAAACATGGGATCATAGACTCAAGGGATCATAGAGTCAGAGAATCACGTAATCATTGAAACGAGCAATCATAAAATCTAAGAATCATGGTATCAAAGAATCATGAAAACATATAGTTGAGAATCCTGGAATCATGGCATCATTGAATCCTATTGATAGGGAATCCTAGCATCACAGAATCGCAGTGATAACAGAAAAGACCCGAGAAGGTTAACTTAGTTAGTAAAAGTATTTTACTTTCCTGGCTAGGGGAGAAAATTGTCTGATATTTTGTTTTAGCTTGTTATCCTGTTCTGTTCAGTGTCCTGTTCTGTTGAAGCCCAAAAAGGTCGGATAAAACTGTTTAGAGACAGAGTTTTAGCCTTTAAACAGCAAGGTATTTATTAGTGCAATGTTGGAGAACTCCCAGCTCGTGCTGGACAAAGAGTTCCAAAGTTTTCAGTGAAAAGCAAGATTATTTATACAATTTTGAATAGGATTACAACATCTTTTCATACATATTCATAATATTGCAACATTTGATTACAATATTCATAGCAGGTGGAGCGTAGGTGGAGCCTGGGCGTGGTCATCTCTTTTGGGGAATTTTGCAGGGGTACATCCTGTTGCCTTCATCTCTAGGGG
>JAWWMO010000096.1:10389881-10402966 GCA_035047845.1 Dendrocincla fuliginosa | reverse complement strand
TTTTACCAACTTTCAATTCATATTTTCTTTCTTTTTCAGCCCTGCTAAACTAGAAGTTGACAAATGGAAATTAAAAACCTGTATCATTCGGACCATCACCAATGCTCATGATGATGAACCTTGGGTCCTTTACTCAGAAAAGCAAACTCATGAACATAAATCTTCAAGTTTACATTCTAGTATTTACTTTGAATGTTAATATCTGGTATTTACTCTAAATATTAAGATCAGTAAGATTCCAGAAATGTTAAGAGTAAAAAACAGTTTATGAATATACTTTTCCCAATTATTTCCCTCTGCTTTAGCAACATCACAGTATATTTGAGCAGTTGTTTTCATTTGCAGAGGCTCAAAAGATGTAAAAATATTCATACATCATGGTAAGCCATTTTCCCTCTGACATGAGGACTATTTCCAGAAACAAAAAATCAGATTTTGACACATAAATATATAGTAAAGCAAGAAGGCAGCAAAGGTGTTGGCAACAGCAATATTTAATAAGCAACTTGTAGTTCAACTTTAGCAGAAGATGGAAAATGCATAGCACACTCTCTTATATGAACCTTCTGCTTGTCCTATGCCCACAAGACCATCTTCGAGGCCACCAGTCACACAATTTTTTAATTAACTTTGCCAAAATTTTATTTTCAATGTAATCTTTCTCCTCCATTCATGACCCTCCCACTGCCCCTGATTACTCTCCATAAAGAAACAACCAAAACTTTCGACCAAAACACCTGATTTTCCCCCCACTCACCTTGTCACACTTTTAGTGCAAATTAACAGGCCCAAAATTCTCTATCCATTCATTTCTTCCAGCTCATATGTTGCATTTATTTGTTTAGTTAGGGGTGGAGCCTCTCTCTTAGGCAAAGATGTGTTGATTGGACTTCCATAATTTTCAGGGACAAATTACTTTCTTGCCTGACTGAGTACATGGACACTATCACTCCTGCTCATGGTGAAAATTACACCTGTCAGTAGTAAAGTGCTGGAATAACACTATGAATGAAATGTAGAATAAAAATGGGTGGCTGTATAACCTTTTAATACTGATTTTAATTGATTTGAAATATCCTCCACTACTGAAAAGGCAAAATAACTCTGATGTGAGTAAAACTGTAGGAATAATTATCTTCTTGTTACTTTAAGTGAAATTTTCTTCTTATTTTTTTGTACTGTCAAAAAAAAAAAAAGTGAAATGTCCTGTCTCCTGTTAATACATTCTATTGGTTTTGGGTCTGTTTTTACAGTGAATGTTGGATTTCACCCTAGAGATTCCATCTATTCATGGACTAATTCCTACTCACAGGGGAGTAAATCCATTGATTCAACTTACAACAATTTTAGAGCTTTTATTTCCTTTGCTTCTAAAAATGTCTAAAAGGACAATTGAAAAATGCAAGGGAGGATGGCAAACCTTTCTGGCTGAAGACAACCAAAGGCCTGTTACTCTGACAGAAGAATTCTGGTTTGTTTTAGAAAAGTAAAAACAGTAACTCAAGTCTGAAGGGAAGACCTGTTTACATCTTAGGAGTCCCTGGTGTTGTTAGAAATGTGCTGTTAGCTAAGAATTGTTTATAATTTAATTCCTATACTTTCATTGAATATTCTGCAGAAAACAGAAGAGAGGGCAAACTTTCCTCTTCCTCCTCTCTACCAAATATTGTTTTAGTAGTGCTTTTTATTACAGACACTGCAGCAATAAGTATTCTTGAATGCCATTTTAAAGATCATCATCACTTATAACTACTCCAAACATTTATGGATTGAAAAGAAATCAATGGATATTTCAGCATCAAATAAATGATACAGTGAGATATGTTTTTCATGGACAATATCCTCATTAAGAAGCTCCTTATAGTCAACAAATACCACGCAGACAATATTTCCAGTGCCTCTAGTTGCACTGTTCCTATGGGTAAGGATTGGAAGTGTCTTGAGTAGCAGCAAAACAAATCTAAATACAGATCACCTTCCTCTTCACTTTCATCCTCTTATCACAAGTATCCAGCTCACAAACTTTTCCCATCTTTGTTATGTCAGCAGCCACAAAGGGCTCAGGGACTGCAGGGCACTGTAGGGCAAAAACAACCATATCACCAGAAACACAGAATCACTCCAAGAGCATTCCACAGGCAGGATAACAGGGATTTGAAAGCCCTTTGTACTTGCCTCTTGCATATTTTCCCTAAATAGAACTTGTGCGTGGAATCTCTTTGCAAAACCACAGCAAAGCCTGATCTCAGAGGGCTTAATTAACTCTAAAAATAACAATTGTGAAGAGTATGAGAGGAATATATCAGGCTTGTGTAGATGCACACAAGCCCACGAGCAAGCTGGAGGACAGTGGGGAGTGATGGAATGATGGAAAGAGAATTCTGGAAAAGAAACATTAAGAAAGCAAACATATGTGAAGCTCTGCTCTCTGAAAGAAGCACATTACTTAGCCATGGGAATAGACAGCAAGAAAACTTCACTGCCTTCAGATGGTTTCTCAGGTGATTATGTCACACAGTTAAAGGAGCCAATTTTCCTGGATTTTCTTGAAGACTTATAACAGCAGTAGATTGCTGTTACCCACTTGGTTAGCAATTTATTTGTATTAATGAAGGCGAAAATACCCAAAAAGACATACTGGTGGAAGAGGAGACAATTATGATAGAGGAAATAAGTTTCCTTGCACGAGTTGCATTTAGATATTTTTAGGCACACCTGGAAATGAAAACTGACGTTCATCTTCTTCCTTTTATATTGCCTTTATTTCAGTCTTACCAAAGTTGTAGCACTTCCTTTAAATTCACCTCCCTCGTGCCAGCAAGAGGCTCTTCTTACTAAGGAATATATTTTTTTGGGCAACCCAAGGCATTATATTCCCAAACCACAGGGAGAAACTGAAGAAATAAACCAGACTGAGGCACAGAGGAAGGAGAGGAAAAGGGAGAAGGGGGTTCACACACAGGGATTTCCTTCCCAGGAAAGACACTCACTGCCTGGCCTTTGTTTTGATGTCCCAATGCTGACAGAAGAGGTTCAGAAATTCTACAATATTTTCATGCTCCAGAACAGTGACATGCTGAATTCAGTCTGGTGTGCTGCTGCTTTGCTTAAAACCAGCTTTCATTCTTTATAGGGATGTCAAGCCCTATGAAAGTTTTAATTTGGAAATCTAACCTCTGCTACTTTTAATGAGCCTCAGCTTTGCAAAAAATAGTGCATTTTCTCTAATACTTTGTGTCAAGTAAATAAAGAGTTTAAAATGCACTTTTTAAGTCTGACAAAACACCCACAGAAATCAGGTGAATTTAAATATATCCTTAAACTGTATCTATAATAAATACTGTCTTACAGGGATACAACACTGATAGAAATATGTTCAATTCTCCTCAAACAAATTATTTAAGCTTTTCTAATGGAAAAATTTGAACCCTAGAGCTAAACTGAAATTTTATGACAGCAAGTTTTGTATAAGGGAGTTTTCCAGCTTCCTCTGGGGGATACTACTTCACAGGATATTTAAATTCTTAAGGAAATGGTGGCAGACTGCTGTCATTTCTCTGCTGTTAGTTCTATTAGCCCATGTTATTTACTCTTAATTTATTTCTTACTGAAGCCAAATGGAAGGATTTGAGCAAATTTCATTCTATTTGCCATCAGTGTGGGTTTAGAGGAGGTTAATTTTGGAGAATAAGCTTTTTTAAGAGTCAATATAGCAAGCAACGTTTTTGCAGAGTCTGTAAAGAGTTCTAAATTAGCATGTGTTTGCACACTGATGAGATATTGAAAATAACAATTCAGATTGGACAATCTGCTCAATGGTAATAAACATTTTTGTTATGCTTTTTAGAGTGCTAGATAATGTCAGCTATAGATTAAGTTTATAAAGATTTGTGCAGTATTTTTCAGTCCTTGAGAGGTATTAAGGAAAATAGATTATTTACTGCAACTACTTCAGAGCTTTGGGTTAGATCTAACACAATGGAAATAAATTACAATGATTTATGTTCAGATATTAACACCATCATCACCAGAACATAATTTACTGCATCCTGCCCCTGTATCCTCACATAGTTTTGGAGAAACAAGAATCAAAGACTGAATGTGAAGGGAGAAAGATGACAATGATAGAATAAGTCTCTCATTTCTATGTGCCCTTGACACAACTATTTTTTCCCCAGGAACTGGCTGTTAAATTGCTTTCAGGTTGAAAAAGTGCAACCAACAAATCCTAAAGTAGAATTTATCTTATTTGTTGAACCACACTGAAAAGCCATGAAATTAAAGTATCATTTTAAGATTAAAAGTTTTTGTTAAAGTACATGTATCAGCATTGAGCTGATTCTGGAACATCTGAGAAGGAGACTTAGAGAAGTATTGTCAGGGACAAATTCTTATGTTTATTCTCCTCAATTTTTAATGTTCCAAGTTTAGAGTACTGTTATTACAAAGAATCTTTGTCTATCAGGGCTTATTTTATTAAATTAAATGTATCTAAATTGCACCTTTTTTTTTTTTTTTTTAAATCTCATTTCCCCAAAACATTGTTCACATATCAGTAGTGCTTCCCTTATTTTACATCAAGGGTGGCTAATAATGGTAAAAAGATTATAGATATAATAAATATAATCTCTATGTCTAAGCTGAAAACCAAATAAGGTTCCTTTGAAGAATCTGATGCAAGACTAAACCACCTAGAAATGGAAATTAAGTGTGCTCGAAGCATGACAGATCTAACAAGGAATGTTTGTCTCTCAGGGCATCTGAATTAGTTCTTCCAATAAAAAGCAACAAACTTTTAATAAGAAAAATCAGGACAGGAGTTTGGGATTATGATATTTGTGCTTCCAAGCAGAAGGGAGATACGTGGTTACTTATATGAATTGTGGATTTATAATTGGAGCCATTCAGCTTGCAGATACATTTTAAATGCACAGTGAAATTATAATAAATTAAATATGCATCTTTACCATGTGCACAAAAATACAGGTGAGGCAGCTACGGAAAAGCCACAGTGAATTTTTATCTTTCTGAAGATGAATTTACCAGTGCCCACTCAGACTTTGCCTGTATATAGGAAATTCAGAACACTGATTTCTACATGACATCACTCATAAAGTCATTACAGCACAAACTCTAGGAGTCACCCAATATATTTAGTGGTTTTGCATTTACTCTGTTTACTGAAACACTCCAGTATTCACCAAAGTGCATCCAGATTATATCTGGGTCAAAGTGAGGGCCTGAGAGGAGGGAAGATCTGTTGTACTGGCTGCAGCAACTCATCCCATGAAAACAAAAGGCTGGCATTTCATAGAAAAGCTGATTTACTGAAAGCAACCTTTACATTTGCCCTGAAAGAGCCAGACAATTTGAAGACTCTGAAGGATATCACCAAACTCAGACAAAGTTGTATAAGCTTTACTCCTTCAGGTTCAAGAAATTGAGTGAAATCTTCTAATCTATAAAATAGAAAGGTCTGATTGCTCTGAACCCAATTATATATGCTGTAGAGTCAGTATTTTTATTGTGTATATTATGCACATTTTCAAAAGAAAATAAAAATTATATGGACTCTGTGTGAACATAGGGATTTGATCCTGTTATTCTTTAACACAATTCAAGTGAGAAAGTGCATATTCTTGTGCCAGTACTTAGCTGGTTACTTTTTCTTCATTTTTTCCCCCCAAGGAATAGCTAATCAACATATCAGAAAGCATTTCCTCTTTCGTGCTTTCATCCTCTGAGATACCACCACTGGAATTAGGTGTCTTTGTCACCATTCACATGGATTTATATTTATTTTTACATTGAATTACCAGACACTTTACTACCAGTCACACTGTTTCATAAGCTTTACCTTTGAAGTCTCATACTCTGACCTCTCTTTATGACTAGCTAACATAGTGCCATCACAAAACTTTATTTCTTCACTGTTCATCACATTTGGAGGTAATTTATTAAAAGAATAAAAATCTCCCAGTGCAGAGCTCTGTGGAACTCTGATGGCCCCTCTGTGCTGGAGGAACTGGCTATTTCCCTCCACACTTTGTTTCTTGTCTTTTCAACTGTTTTTAGCATTCACCCATTTATCTTGGACCCTCTTTCCTGTGCTGAGGCTTCTTAGTTTTCCTGAAGTCTTTGATGAGGGATTTTGTGTAAATCCTTTTTGGAAATCTAAACAGATGGTATCAGCCAGATAATTCCTGTGTCGTTTCAATTACCAACTCGTTTCCTTTTGCTTTTATGTTGATTGAATGTCCTCTACTGCTGTGTGGGATTTCAGTTTTACTTCTCAGCTCAGGTTCTGTCAGTGAACCTGTTACCCATGTCTAAACTAATGTTTTCACCTGCTCTTACATTCAAGGATTTTTAGTGCTTATTTTCTCCTGAGATATTGATTATCTTCTGCAACCTACTCTTGATAACAGATCTCAGTGCCCAAGTGAGATTGCTTGTTGTAAAATCCCTTTCACTTTCCCCTAATTTTAACTTGAGTACTCCAGAAACATCAAGCTCCTTTAATTTAAGCTCTCCTTTTTCTGCAAGTGTTAAAACACTGAGATTGTTTAGGCTCTTAAGACCATCACCTCTAATTCTCACTCATGCTGCCCCATTGACTTTTTGTGATTCTCCACCTGTTTCTTTTCAGTTAATTGCCAGTTCTTCTCCTTCAATGGCATAAAAGCTTGTTGAGGCAGAAGTTCTCTTTAGAACTTCCTAGAGTTGTGTCTTGCAGACCCCCTGCATACTGTGAGTTTCCAATCCAGCACTAAGTCTACAAAACTAAGCAAATAAATCAACACTTACAGATATTATTATAAATTATTAATACCAACATCCCTCTCAAATCTGATTAGTGAGGCTCAGGTAGGACTCCTGCTTGCAAATACTCAGATGGCCACTTCTTTTCTGCCTCTTGACATACCTTGGCCTGCATCTCTCACTTTGGCTCATGCAGGAGCAAAGACAATGTGTTATATTCTATACAGCCTGAGGTAACTGGAGCCACTGAAGATGTCACTGGTTTGGCTGCTCAGCCACAAAAATCTTCCAATCTGTACTCAGGAGGTCCTGCATCCATGTCATACCTATCTCAGACAATCTGCTAATTAACCATGGTTTAATGGCAATAATAGTCTATTTTTAATTTATTTCTCATTGGTTCCATCACCTCAGAACCATAGCTGACCATCTGGAAAGAAAATTTACTGCTAGAAAAGCAAACTCCTGATTACAGTTCAGAAAATCAACCACTGGTGGGGAAAAATAGCTCCTTCCTACACCTAGCATTTGAATAAGCTCTCCCAAATGTACTGGGTAAAGGGAGAGGGGCACTATTCAAGATTCTCACAGACTCAATAAAGTAAGAGATGCGAATCATTGCTAACACTTCACAGCAGACCTCCAAAGGAGTTTAAGAAAGGACAAAACAAGGGAGCTATTAGGGACACAAAGCACTAATCAGAATTTATTTTTTTTCCATATTGATTCTTAGCCAAACCTCCCTCTCTTCTACCTTTTTATCAGCCTGAATGCAGCTGCTGGGTTTCCAGTGCAAACATACATCATGCCCTAATCAGGCAGCACTGCCTTCTCAGCTGATGGTGCCTGGTGGAGCCAGGCACACCTCAAAGCCCCTTAAAAACCTTCTCGTGTGACAGTAAGAACAGACCACGAGGGGAAAGGCAAGGATAGAACCAAACCCTGCCACAAGTTAACCATCCTCCATTAAAACCAGATTACTGCTGGAATCAAAGTGTTCTTCTTGCTTGCTTGAGCTGAAATAAAGAGAAAGGAATTGAACAGATGTGCTGCAGTGTCATACAAGTAATCCATGTACCTGACTCTGCACAGGTAAAACTGCTATAATAGGGGGAAAAACAAGAAAAAAACCAAAGCTAAACACATAATACTCTGTCAAATCCATATTCTCTTGTCAGATTCTACTACACAGAATGAGTTTTGAAGCTGAACTGCAGTGTTTTGTATTCACAAATATTGTAATCTACTGGAGCTGGAGGGGGGGGTGGAGAAAAGGGAGGCAGAAAAGGAATATAATTCATCCTCCAGGTTATTGAGGAAAGTTAGTGTGCTTACATACTAGTAACTAACACTGTGACTACTGCTGCAATTTTGTATTCTGACTAATATTGTACAGCCTGGCTGCCATTAGCCTGTCTTTGAAGCATTTCCTTCCCCTGCAAATGGCTAAAGGGTTGTTTTTGATAATACACATTTGACAGCACAACATTAGGCATGTGAGCTATTGCACCTCTGTGCCTCCTACTCATGTTTCTTGGTTTGTTTTGGGGTTTTTTTGGGGGGGTGTTTCAAGATTTAGCTATCATAAAGCAATTTTTAAGGTTCAGGGAGGTTTCTTCATACATAAATAATCAAAGGTGAGATTTTGGTGACTGAAAGCTAAAAACTTTTTATTTTTTTTATAAGTTTACTGAATTGCCAAAGAAAGTTATGAGATATTTGTGGCAGATGAGACCTAGGAGTAATGAAATTCTGCTGGAATTTAACTGCAGCCTTTGTTTTCTCAGTGTTTCTGTACTTATTCTTTCCTTACTCTGAGGAAGATCCGTGTACGGTGTCACCAATTTTGAACATTTTCGGCACATGCTGAACATCAATATTTACCAGGACTTTCCCCTGGGGAGGAATGAATTTGTCAGATGTATGTAGTCAAAGGTGTTATTGTTATTAAGACCAAGAGCAGTCTTCTGTATAAACTGTAAATCAGAATCTTTAAGGAATAGTATAATTTTACCAGATAAAAAGAAAATTGGCACATGCAGTCAAGTGAAGACAAACAAAAAGGGGCCATGCAAAAATCACAAGAAAAATAATCTTTGATTATTTTAAAGTTTCTTTTTCTTATTGATTTATTAATGTTGTTTTGCTAAGCAAGGTGGCAGGAGTGTAAGGGCTGGTATTCAGAAACATCACAAATAAAAGCAAAAGCTCTACATTTTATTTTCTCTACTGTGTTGACTTTGTAAGTTGCTCTTTGCCACATTAATTAGTGCATTAAAATTTAATTCTTATTAGCTACTGGAATCAGTTGGAAAAACCTCTCAGCAAGAACTATCCCATTACCATGTCTATATTATTGAAATTTAACATTACGTGGTATTTTTAACCCAAAAAATACAACACAACACAACAAAACACTGTGCATTTATTTTTCCTCCTAACAAATAAGCAAGGTCACTGAAACCTTTTTAATTTGAGGTAATAAGATAGCTATCAATGTATACACAATGTGAGCTGCCACGTTCTGGGTAACCCTTTCATGTAATTCCTTCTTTCCTTTATCCTTAATTTCTCATTAGCACACAGATTTACTAAATGGATTCTGTAGGTTCAAGAAAGAGCAGCACAGAATGCAGGGTCTCAACCACAGTGTGTGTTTAAATCAGCCCAATCAGGCTTACACAGACTCAAACAGCTCTCAGCAATACACTAAGAATAGGCATTTGTGTGATGTCTTTTTTGTGTGATGTCTCACAATGTGATTTTTATTTTTTATTTGTCTGTACGTAATGCAGATTAACAAAAAAGGCAGTGCTACATTTATGTGCTGACTTTGATTTATGGATGGACTACCAGAAATGAAAAAGGATTTGTTTCAAGTCATGGGGTCCAGCCATCATTCCAGTGAAAGGTGGCTTTCTCCAGGCAATTCTCCAAACCCTTTGTCCTGGTGCTTGACAAGGGGAGAAGCTGCAATCCAAAAAATTTCTTTTGAAGGCTGAGACCTGAATAAAAATAATAATTAAAATTAAAAAAAAAAAAATAAAAGGGGGAAAAGGAAAATAAGAGGGAGAAAGGACACTGGAATGAAAGAGAGATGAATAGAAACCAAATTCTATCTCTCTCAAAGTTGAATTATTGTAAACATTTAAGTGTCACAAAATTTTCCCTTGTTGTTGCAGTATAAGGGTTCAAGTATCATGCAGAGGATGCAAATGCTTAAGAAAATCACTGTGAGAGAAAAGCAAGAAGTTTTTCTTACTTTTAAAAGGTTCTGAAATAGCCCACGTTTAAAGAAAATTGATATATGTGGTAATTTCCTATAGAGAAGCTGTATAAAGAAAATCCTCTGGTCAACATGGTTTGTGCGGGGTGGGAGAGTCCCTTTAATCCCTCTTTGTTTCTTTTTTTGCATGTGTGTGTTTTGAAACCATCCTACAAAGAAAGGAACAAGAAGGCAGAAATTATCTGAGTTACTGTTGCTTGGTGCAGAAATCATGCCTGAGGTAATAAAGCCCAATCCTTGTTGTGAACTGTGCCTTGCCTTGATAAAAATTTGGAAAATGAAATATTTGTTTAATTAGCACTATGTGCGTTTCTTGAGAAATCAGCTTATAACTTTTAACAGAGGTTAATAATTTTTCTGTGGTTATTAAAGCCATAGAGGAAAAACTGGGGCAACTATTTAATGATCATTTTGATCACTATATCAGACACCTAGTGTGTTGCAGGGAGGTGAAAAGGTTTGCACTATCGCTTCCTGTGGTAATACATTTGGTTTTTTCTTACAATTTAACAAGGCTTCATTTAAAAGTATAAATTTATTCTTAACTGTAAGCTAATGACCTCATTCACACAGAAATATGCTGTGATATTATGCAAGAGTATTTTGAGCATTAAAGATGCACAAAAAACAAGTAGACTGGAGTGTGTCACAAGAGAAAAATAGTTTGACCCAAACAAAATCCAATAACCAAAACCAGATAGTTATTATGACAATTATTAAATTGTGTCTAGGATAATACCCATTTCCTGCAATTTTATTGTAAGAAAAAAAGTGTATCATTCTGAAAGTTGTGATTTTCTGAGCCAGCAGCAAGATTGAGAATCTGTAGACAGAATTTGTGAGGTTTATTCTTGAGCAACTGCAGAGAGTTTTGATTACCTTTATGGGTAGTCACTTCTTCAACCTCATTTCCAGTTATCTCATGTGTAGCTCAGTTCCTGTATATTCACCATGATGTTTCAGAGAGGTCTAGAGTGATACCTGCTAGAAGAGATAAGCCTTACTGCAATCTTTTATTCCTGAATTTGATTCCTTCTTTCTCCCACAAGGTTGTATGTTGTATTTGTACAGGGAGATACTGTTTTTTTGCTCAACACTATAAATTCTGAAGCTCGGGACTCACAGAGCAAGTGTTAGCAACAGGCACACTGCTCATCTCAGCCACAGAATTCTTGTGCTGACCAGTGTGAACCTCATAAAGCAAATACTGAGTTAACAACCACCCGAGCTGATTGCCTGTGCTGAACACAAACCTCCTCAAGACTTCACAAAATAAATCCACAACAAGCAAGAAATGTCCCCAGTGCTCTGTAAGCTGACACAGTCCCATATAGTGAGCTCATTTACATGGAAATGTTTATTTTTTTATAATATTGGCTGTTTATTTAGCAACCAATAACAAGCTCTGCATCCAAAGAACATGCAGAAGAATGTGAGCAGTCAGAGAGAAAACTGAAATCAAAAATTTAGAGGGCAGAGGTTACTTCTTGTATTTTATTGTAGTTGACCTTAGAATTTTTAATACTGTGCTAAAATCTCCATATGCATTTATTTGCTTTGCTGGAAAACAAACAAATGTTCTCTAACTTGAGTGCTGAAAGGGAGAGGATTCCTTTTGACTCTGCATATTCTTGATATAACAGAAAAAGAGAGGAAGGTGGAGCATTTTTCTGACAAAGGTACCAGGATGCTGCCATAAATCATACAGGAGCTTACATTGCTAAAAGACAATGAACTTCACATCAAGATAAATAAAAAGTATCTCCAGGCTTTAAATAACATCTTGGTAAACCCATTGATGCATTTGAATAGCCACATACAGGTGGCATATCTGATTTTCTAGTACAGGAAATTATAACTTGTATGTCTTTCAAGTCATGTCTCTGATGTTATGCTGATAGTTTAAGTTCCTGAGTCAGACATCAAGTACAAATACTCTGTTTGCTCTGTATGATCACACTCCCTTCTATTTCGTTGCTCACAAAGAAACAGTGCCACACACAGGGAATAAGTTTTGCTGAGGATTTAATTTAGGTTTTATTGCCAGGGTTTTGTTTGGGGGGTTTGGGGGTGTTGGTTTGGGGGTTTTGGGGCTGGGGTTTTTTTGGTTGCCGGTGGTGGTGGTTTTTGTGAGTTGTGTTGGGTTTTTGTTTTTTTTACTTGGTTGGTTGACTAGTTTGGCATTTCTTCTGGAGAGGAGCTGTGCAGCTTAAGCATTTCAAAACTAGATAGAGGAAAAAAAAATCTTCCATCCCAAAAACCTTCATAATGACAAGAACCAGATCGTGCTGTAATATTGGGGCAGCAATAGATACCTTGCCACATCCTACTTCTTTACCAGAATGGCTGATATATTTTTGAATTCCTCCAGAATAATTAGTTACACATGATCTCCTCACAGATGTCATTCAGCAAACTATCCAAACTTTTAACCATGTAGTGGGACAAGCTCTGTCAGCTGATTTGTTTCTTAAATCTTGGGTTCTTGGGAAAAACCTGGGAGATTATACCTTGTGTCAGCTTTTCAAAAAAAAGAATTATAAAGGCAGAAAAGCATTTGGATGCTTGAGAGGAGTCCCTGTAAACATGGCAGAAAGGGCTACAAGGGCCTCAGCAAAGTAAAAATTGAAAAAGCAGTTTTAAAAATCTTAGCTATTTGTGTATTTCTAGAAAAAAATTCCAGAAGCTGGTGATCAGTTCTGTGCTGGACACAATACTGTCAGCAGGACTCCTTCTTCAGGTGTTCCCATCTCAAAATTTAATGCCTCTGAAATGCTCACTTTACCCAGATTTGCAATTTTCTGCATTCAATATAGAGAACTAGTGAGATGCACAAAATACACAAAATCCAGGAATACATTAGTTAATGATCCCTTCTGGCTCCACACTTTGTGAATCCATTTTAAGGTTCAACATTACTTAAAGCAGAATGTTTTACTAAAATAAAATAAAATAAAATAAAATAAAATAAAATAAAATAAAATAAAATAAAATAAAATGGAAGAAAAAAGAAGAAAAGGGGAAAAAAAGAAAAAGG
>JAWWMO010000096.1:10373622-10384022 GCA_035047845.1 Dendrocincla fuliginosa | reverse complement strand
CCCTGCAGAGCTTGCTCCATTCCTGTTGGGATTCAAGACAACAGCAAAGCTGCTGTCTCTGATGGGTAGAGAGTACAAGGCAGCAGAGAATCTTGATCTTAAAATCCAGGAGGCTTTTCATCTCCCTGATGATTTTCTCTTAAACGTGTTCTTTATCCTGTTTGAAATAGGGCAAGTTAAAAAAAAAAATTGAGAAAGTAATAAAAATCAATTAGATCATATTATCCAGCTCCTTGCACTTCCACTGCAGTTACAAAATTGATCAGTTTTAAAGTCTTTGTGTTACAAAGAAAAGGAAATTCCATTGAGATAAGATGGACTCCACCTCTGCTTTTAACTCAGCCAATTCTTTGCTTCTTTGACCCAATAATTATTGCAAAATGCTGTAACAGCCAAACAGCTCAGATGTTCTGAGAGTCCCTTTATATTATGTACTTACAGACAATAGAGTCTCCTTCTGGGATATCAAAAATCTATGTTTTAAATAAAGCCAAGTAAGTGTCTAAACAGAACACAGAGAAAAGGAGATCAACCACAAGAAATTACTAGGTTTGAATTAACAGTTCACAAGGTTTATTTACCTACAGAACTAACAGTTGTGACCATGCCAGTTCAGTTTAGAACTTTTACACACTCACGGGATTTTACTTGTTAGAGAACTTCCCCCAGCAATGTATAAAATAATAGCACACTGTCAATAAATCTGCAATAGTATGTTGGGCCTGGAAGTTCATTAGTCCTGTTAGGTTCAAATGCTACGATTTTGCATATTTACAGGATCCCACTTGTATGATCTTGTATGATACTGTAGTTGATATAACAGCAATGAAGCAGTCAGGTACTGATGGAACAGGGGAACAGCTAAGGTGTTAGCTTTGGAATAATGTAAATATATAATCATTCACACAGACATCTCACTGCATAGTTTGTTTTGCAGATTGCTTTACAATTGCATCTCTTCATTATTCAGTGTACCCCACCCGATTACTGATGGGAACCATTAGATAGTCAGACAAATAAAATACAGAAACAGCATCAAGGATGCTTCTTTGTCACAAGGAGGAAATGTGAAAACCAAAATGTTATTCCTGATTCGTATTTTCAAATACATGTGTTGTGAAACACTAATGTACAGATGGCAGTCTCTGCTGCCTTCCAGTAATTGATATCAAATCTTTAAGCAGAGTTGAGTTTTTTTCAGAGAATGAAAAGGATGGTGGTTTTGTATCTCCTAAACTGGCCACAGCCAGACATTGCAAACACACTGTTGTGAGCTGGTGGGACCAGTTTTCAAATGCTGAGATATGAGGCAACCATCTGGCCTTCAACACAGTCCTGCTTTGGCTTGTACCCTTGTCAAACACACAACTGCAATGCCCGAATGAATGATGGGGGTCTGACTGCTCTGCCAAGGGGGAAAATGATGCCCATCGATTACACATTTGTGTAGCCTTTATTTAAATTTTGAAAGGATGCAACGTGGAAGAGATCTCAAAGTGTAGGCACTATTGATTGTGGAAAAACACTTATAAGATACTAGTAAAAAATAATAATATAAAAAAGGTATGACCTCGTACATTGCCCTGCTAACAAAAGCTTTGAGTTTTCATTCAGCTGCATCAGCCCCAGTGAGGAAAAAGCACTGGAAGAAAGTGTTATGTCATTTGATGATGGGTCACTGGAGAGGGGGTCTCATGACAAATCAAATTGTCATAGCTCTTCCTCACCAGCAAGGTCCCCAAAGATACGTCTAATCTGTAATTTCACCTCATGCACACTGATAATAATTCCTGTCTCAAACACCAGCCATATCGTCTCATTTTTTCTTTTTCAAAACAGTAAGGCTTTGTTCTTTCTAGTGCATGAAGTTGGATAAAACAGTGGATCAAAACCATCCTTCTCTGAGGAGTATAGAGATGGCCAATGTTCCAGGAATAACTGGGACACTTCCAAGGGTACAGCATGTATTTTGGACTCATTATTACATTGTATTTTAACTAGGGGCAAAATAGACAATTTCAGACTAAACATTCTACCTACAATAATGTCTTCATAAAATACCCTTTTTATGTACAATTTCTAGCAATTGTGGAGAGCAATCTGATTATACACAGCAACAACCTCATAATAAAACATAATTAACTCCTTACTATCATGAGCTATTTCCATGCACAACATAGTTTTGTATAAAACTATTGGGAAATTTATTTTAAATTCAAGTTTTATCTTTTGTTCTGCATATTATGTACGATTTACAAGGCATGTCTTGCAATTTTTCCAAGTAATAATTTAAAATGTTATCTTTTTTTAATGTTCTGTAAAGCAGAGAAGTGGAGAGTGACTCCATTCTCAGTGGATCTCCTTCCTCCCACCAGTAACATAATGGAGTACCCCAAAGCCAAAATAATTATTAGAAAGATTCATTAGAAGAAAAGATAGAAAACTTATGGCCCCCAATTTTTAAAAATTAAAATCTCCTTCTCTGTGTGTATCATTTAGAACAATTCTGGAAGTTTCCATGCCTGCAAAGTTAAAGTTCTTTGTTTTATAACACTGCAAATGTTACCAGATCTATGAAATGCCATGGGAATATAATTTTAGGTGGATTTGAAAGATGAAGTGGCATTTCCAAGAGTACTAACTGTCTTAGCAATAAATCCACAAATGGACTTCAAAGTTAAGTTATTGCACTGTCTATAACTGGTCTGACACTGCCTTAAATTTGAGTTGTGCATCCTGATCTCAACAAAGCACAGACAAAAGAATTAAGGGCTCCATCTAAGCTGCTGGTGCTATCAGTAAGATCCAAATCTTACTCCCCAAATCATTGATGCTGAACAGTTCGGGCACATCGTGCCCCCTGTCCTCCTCTAGGCAGGTGTCTGGACTTCCATATATTAAAAGAGTCGGAGAAAATGCACAACAAGGACCAAATGCCGATGAAGGAGATCTAGGGGGAGAGAAATGTTCATTCAGCATCTGACTAGTTACAAAAAATGCCAGCCATTGAAAAGCCTAACTGAACTGTCAAGTTGGAAACACAAAGGGGAATTCCTCCCCCTAGCCCAAATATTTTAGTTCCTGTTTCTTTCCACTTATGAGTTTTCTTCTGTGTATAGATAATGAGAATTTCCCAACTAGTGCAAAGCGGTGGCAGGAACCAGCAAGGTGGAACAGCTGTCTTTGCCTTGGTGGAACTAGGAAAAAAGACTGCATTCCCTCAAACTTGAAAGCCTCCTAGGAGCTATTCTGGGAGCTGCTCTTCAGCCTGCTCAGCTGAACTGGTCCTGATTTTGTGGTGAGTTGAAAGGACTTCAAGGTGGACCCTGCTTTCACTGACCTAGTAATGTCCTCAGCTGCAGCAAACTGACAGGACAGAGGGGCAGGGCACGTTTAGGGCTAAATTCACTTTACATTTTAATTCACTAGTTCACAATTATTAGGTCAAGGTGCTAAAAATCACGATTTTAGAGCTAGTGGTTGTTTAGAAACTCTCACTGCCAAAAAGCTCCAATGGGAGGCAAATCCTGAGACTCCAGCTCAGCAGCAAGGTGGCCACATTTTGGGAGGCTGCTAGTCAGTTCTTGCTGGCATCAGAAACACTAATGAATGCAAGTTTCCTACATCTTAGCAGACAGCCTTAATCACTAGGCAAGGGGCACTATGCCTTCCTCAACTGAGCTCTTCTATTTTCCCTCTTTACAGCCCTGAAAGTCCTTCCCAGCAAGCTTCATCCAAGGTATTTGCATTTTCAGGAAATGTTTGGCTTCACAACTCGCTGCTTCTTGCCAGTAGCACATACCTGAAAGGACTCCTGGCTGCATCTAAATTCACTGTGCAGGCAACACATATTAAAAATATGTTTGTCTAACATATGTAGACCCATTCAGGACACTAAGGACACATTCACAGGGACCTGAGTGCATTCCAGACAAGTATATGAAAAGAAAGCTCGTTCAGGGGGGTTTAAAACCACAGATCCAGCTTTGAAAGCTATTCCAAGGGAAACCAAGAATCCAGAGGGTTGGAAGAGTTTTCCATTTCTATTAGTGAGTTGATGTCTTCTTCAAACATGTTACATCAAATGATGAAAGAAATATTAAAAAACATTAATAAAGGTTGATATTTTCAGAGAAGCCCAGGCGAGGTCTCTCCCTAAGCAAATCCCAGCCAAAACCACCAACATTTGAATGCAGTTGAATGCCAAGTATTGTGCACTGTAGTTTTTGCCATTTACCTCAGAGGATCCAGCAGTAAAATCAAAATTCTCAAAAAAACTACCAGCCCCTGCCAACCACTGCATTATAATATATACTTTCAGTATGGAGAGCAAAATACATAACTCTAGTTATTTTAATACCTCCATTTCAAATATTAAGACAAACACACCTTTTAAGAATAAGGACAAAAATATAAGGTGACTTGAAAAGAGTAAATTCACCATGAAAATTACATCAGTGGTGAATTACGTGCTGGCTGACACAAGATACCAAGCCACAGACATTCAGTCATTGGTAATTCCACCATAAGTCTTTATTTTTGGGCCCCCAAGAAGCTTTCAAGTGTTCTGTAAATTGACAGGCACGTGTTTCACTGTAAGTTGCTGAACAGTTCCATGGCATTCAGAGAGAGCTTGCATGCTTGAATGACGGGGGGATCGTGCTTTTATGTGACATTTGTGTTGCAGGTAATTTATCTCTTAATAGGATGCAATGTATTATAGAAGATGGGTTAAACAGAGGTCAAATAAAGAGTTTAGCAACTACAGACAGGTTTGCTGAAGCAGCAGCAAAGATCCCCTACACTGAGATCACAACCCAATCAGAAAGCACATGTGTCTAAAAAAACCCCACTGAATTTTGTTGTGTTCTTTCTTTCCCTTTTTTTCACCCCTTTTTATTTTCTTTAGACGAAAGCAAACACAGAGGGAGATAAGTTGAAAACGATGGCATGTCTGCCAGCAAATATCTTGATGCCAGTCTAGCTGGAAACGACTCTTTGAACATACAGAAAAGGAACAGTTTCCTTAGCAACCAGGGTGAAAGCTCTGAGAACATCTCTTCTGCTCTGTGCTGCTTCGCCCTTCCCCAGATCAGTCTGCCACATGCCACTCATGGATTGAATTTAGTTTAACATTTTATAAGGTTCAGATGGGACAGTTCCGGCTAGTGGGAGGGCCAGTAATGCCGAAGAATTTTGGGGTGGGTTGGCAGGGGTGGAATCCATCCTCACAATAATGGGGACTTGCACACCTAGTGGGGTGTAAATGAGTCAGTAAAGGGTTCCCTGGTTTATCAGGCTGATATTGGCCTTTCCAAATACCAGATCAGCTCTCCACAGAGCTCTGGCTCTGCCCCAGGTTTTGAATCTCTTCTACTCATCTGTCTTTCCACAAGCCCTTACAAAGCAGCTCAAGCTGCTGCCTCTTCCCCTTTTACACAAATGCTACGTGAAGATGTAGGAGATAATATCTACAACCCTTCATATTTTCAAAGGTCTATCCAAATGTTAATCCATGCATGTGATCTTTAGATAGCAACATATTGCAAATGATCCTAGAAAATTAACCACCTTGTTTTGAGTTGCAAGGAGAGGGAAGGGGAAGGAGAGAAGATAACAGATCTGTTTTATCATTAAAACCTTCTTATCTTCTTGATTAAAATAACATCATTTTTATATTATAGCTCCCTTTTTTCTTTTTTTTTGCTATATCCAGAATTCTTAACTCTTTTTACACTTTCTCTGTTCCAACTTCAATGCATG
Source organism: Dendrocincla fuliginosa (assembly GCA_035047845.1). Classification (NCBI taxonomy): domain Eukaryota; kingdom Metazoa; phylum Chordata; class Aves; order Passeriformes; family Dendrocolaptidae; genus Dendrocincla; species Dendrocincla fuliginosa. The sequence continues at coordinate 10,378,259 of JAWWMO010000096.1, read as the reverse complement.
GAATCAGGTTGCCTCTTACATTTATAAAACTTTCAGTTAATATAGGCAAATACTCCATTTTCTCCACTAAAACTTTGGTGAAAAGCCTCCATAGTACAGATACTTCCCTTTATCAGATATATTTGGCATTTTGATTTGGGTCTGTACATCAGGTACACACAACCACTAGTGCTAACACATGCTAAGGGTGGAATTCTATGACAGCTTGATTGATCCCATTAATCAGGGGACACAAAAGAACTGAAATTGCCAGCACACAACCAGCAAGGAATTCCTCTCCTCTTCCTCTCTACTGCTAAGAATCCAACATTTGCTGCATCCCTCCCAAGACAGCTTACAAAGAAGGCACCCTGTGTAATGAAGATGTAATTTTAGGGATACAACGACTTAAGGTCTGCTTTCCAGGCCTGTAGGAATTACCAGAATCTGTAAGTACTGCCAGGAATAACCTGTGAAAATGAGACAGAACTGACCCTGCTTACTCTGTTCTCACACCTGACATATGAAAGTCTTAAACAGAAAAACAATTTCCATTTCAGAAGGTAACAGAGCTTCTTCCTCAAGGAGATTAGGGGTTTTAAAAGTAAAGCATCTCACATGATGTGGTAGCAGAATTCAAGTTTATGGAACGCTTCATTGAATTTCATATATTATTTAAAAAAAAGGCATAAAAAACCACCAACAGGTTTTTTTTCTTTAATCCCACAGTGGTTTTTGATAGAATATCCCAGTGCTTCTGAGTGATGTCTGAATGAGACATGAATATAAAGAGATAAGATAGGAGTCCCTCTTGACTTTAAACCATCTGTGATAAATTTCTGGAAGTTAGTTAGGTGATGATATCCCTGGATGATTTAATCACAGTGGTATTCTATCACACACATTTTTGAAGCATCCATTTGGAAATACTCATCTCATCTGTTCCTAATTGATCAATCTATTCAGCCCCTTACAAATACACATAGTGTGTCAGTTTGGTTTTCAGAAGTTAAAATGATTGCAATGTTTCCAAATCCATGTTCCAAATCGAATTTCCCCACTTGCTGAAGCATTCTGCAGGATCACAGCTCTCAGGCTGAGAATCCATCCCTCCGCTGCTGTAAACTAATCAAACATAATACCAGGCAGGGATCATTTATAAAAGTTCATTAATTATAGAAGTCTACCTCATGTTGGATTTGATTGATAGTATCAAAATGACTGTTTACTTCAGAAGGTTCTAATTTTCCATATGTGCTTACAGTGCTACATATGTTGGTTTTCTGAAAAAAAATTGTTTTCTCCTGGGTGAGAGAACCCCTCTGATTTTCCGACCCAACCACAGACTTAGGAGACAGCTGACAGGGTGGTTCAAACAGCATGGAAAGCGAAACAGCCTTTACTGTGCCCTTTCCTCTTCCTTTCCACAGTCTTTCTTTCATCCCTCCTTCCTCCTTCTCACACATGGTGATAACATTGAGAGAAAGTGCAAAGCACAGCTGAGTGTGTGAAGGAAGTAAAATTAGCATAGATTGAGGAAGATCAATCAATCAAAGGCAAAAAAGGAAAGGAACTGTCTGAAAAGAAGCGACAATGGAATGGAAAATGTGTTAAGAGTAGGGAGGGGAGTGCTCAGGAAGAGCAGAGATGTGCTTAGAGCGACAGCTTTTCTGGTCCCAAGGTAGTTTGATTTTGATTCTGAGAGTCAGGATATTACCCACGTCATTTAAATAGCAACTGGCAGATGTTTAATCTGCAGATGGAAAGAAAATTAGATGAAAGATGGGAAAATAATGTCCCTGTAGCTGTTTAACAATGGAAAGCTGTTCTTCACTCGTAGGCATTCGGAAGCCAATGCTGCTATTTTCAGTTTATTGTTTTGGTTGTATTTAGTCTGTTCCAAAGACAGTGACCTGATTATTAAGCACACATTTTAACAGGGGAAAAGTGGATTCAGCTTAGGTGGCCAGCTAGCCCTGCCATTCTCACAAATGTATCTTCCATCTCAGTGCCATCCATGTTCGGATCTGACAGCACTGGCAGCACAAATATGGAAAAAATAGCACAAATGAATGACACTTTTCAATCTACCCTCTTTATGATGCTGAAATGTGAGAGCAGGAAGCCACGTGCAGATGTGTCAGTAAGTTCAGTCAGGAGCTACACAGAGAAACACTTGGAAAATGAAGGGAAGGAGAAGGAAACAACCCAGGTGAAAGGAGACATTCAGATTACAGAAGAGAAGCAGGCAAAGAAGAAATTGAAGGTTTTGTTTCTCAGGGCAGGAAGCAGAGTTTTCCCTCTAGTTCCGCTCTCGTTTCAGCCCTGAGCCTCTGTCTCTGTCACTACCACCTGTGATACCACCAGATACCTGACAGACTCAGGGAAGGAAGCCAAGCTCCTGGAGAAGTGTTTTAGTCTGAATTTACGTCCAAAGACAAAGACAGTGACTATACTTGTGCCCTTCTCCGTGTCAGGTCTGCTCCTCACTGCACAAAAAACACATTCTAAGACTGTGAAAATGACACCAAAAAAACCCAAAAAACCAAATATACAATATACAATATATACATAAAAGTGAATGTCACTGATTAAAGCCAAAGTCAAGCCCAGAAAACAGAAAGTTAAGGGGGAATATTTCCATGTCACAGCCTCCTGGAAACCCATGGATTACTTTCCACCAAAGTTTTACTGGTACTGCAATATTTATAAAAATTTCTTGAACAGTGTTCCACAAATATTGTGAAAAATTCATATGTTATTGCCCATCACTAATTCATATCCCCCTTCTTGTCTTTCTCATTTTGGATAAATTTTTAAGGCTTTCTTTTGGGGAAAGAAAAAGAAAATGTGGTTAAAATTCAACAAAAACTATAAATCTCAGATTGAGTTGAGCACCTTGTTACAAGACATATTTCTGTCCTCCAGTTACAGATTTCTCATCACCTTATCTCCTTAATTACTCTAAGATTCCTGTTCTTCCACAAAGAGAGGAAGATTACTAATTGTGAAGTAAGGGTGACATGCCAGTAACTCAGAAACCATCTCACACCCCCAAATGCCTAGCTTGATCCAAAATCTTACTTTGATGCTTTACTGAATTTACAGATAACCTTCTTAGGCAACCCAAAATGACAAAAATTTGTGTAGAACACTCTTGTAAAATGCCAACAACCATCACTGTGCTGGCAAATGCACCCCAGAAGAAAGGAGGGCCCTGACAGAACCTTTGCAAAGTAAACAAGACATTAATGAGTAATGGAAAGCCTGAACAAAACTAGAATGGAGGCAATTACAGTCCAGGTGCAGGACACTGCAGTCTAAATTTACCACAGCATTTGCAGCAAAGACTAATTGCTCCTCTATTGAAAAGCAAGGGCCCTTGCAAGGGTAAAAAAAATAACATTAAGTGACTCCTTGTCTGGAATTATTAGCTAAACCCAAGTGTTTAAGACTGCACTTATTCATAGTCAAGGCTTTCTGAGTATGGTGAATATTCCTAGAGAAATATCATTATGTTGATGGCAAGAGCTTTCTTTAGTTCTCTGTTTAATGACAGTGCTCCTTGGATAGTCCTCTAAAAGGCCTGCACTGCTCTTTTCTGCAGGTATAACCAAATGTCAAAGGGAAATGGAGGGAAAAAAGCAAATCTCAGAAGTTACAGAGCCTCAGTTCAGTTAAGATAAGCAACAACAAAATCTTTTTATTTCCTTTTCTTTTTTTCCCCACACCACTTAAATCTCTACAGCCATGCTCACAACTTCCTCAAGATGTTTCCAGGGCTTCCTGCTCCAATGCAGAGTGGAACACTACAAAAATAGCATCCTTTGTAGTTAATCAATAGCATTGCTTTAAACCTTTGCAAGAACACTACACTCTGAGTTAAACAAATATTTTAAAAAGCAGGAGAAAGAAATACACTGCATGGACAAATCTTGAAGAATACCACCATTTTCCTGTTTCTATGTGACTCCCTTCATACGTTCTGAAATAAAGAGAGTATTTGTAGATGCCCACAAAGTTCAGCAGCAAAATAGTGATTAAAGACATTAAGAAAATAAAAAATATGACTACCTTAGAAAAATTGTCCTTTCCCCTAAATCTAACACATACAGATCAGAAGGGTACATACTAAATTCCATCCCCACCTCTCTTTATAGGATGCAGGGCTCTACTGTGCCCACTATTTCAGTCAGTTGCACTGTTAGCTGACATTCTCAAGCCTCATTAATAATTTACATATGCCATATTTAAGTATTTTAATCAGAATTGTAATCATAATAACCAGTAGAGCATCATTGCAAATTATACCCTTAAACAGAATTCTCCAATCTATTTTATCTGCCTTTATAATAACATGAGCACCTAAGAAATTAAAGGGTTTTTTTCAGTGCATTTTTTTGCTTTACTAGGCATAATTCAAAAATGCAAATTTTCATGATTCTCTGCAGTTCATGATGGCACCACGAACATTTTGCTGTCACCCAGTTTCTCCGAGGTTCCTTCAAAACATTTCCTAATGTTCTGTTAAGATCAAAAATGCTTCAACTGTATTCTTCTCACAATTTTCAGGTATCATGTCTAGTTTGCATGTTTGTATCACTTGGATTTCGGAATAAACATGCACAGCAAATAATGAAATATTCACAAAAACGAAA
>JAWWMO010000096.1:10317141-10330758 GCA_035047845.1 Dendrocincla fuliginosa | reverse complement strand
GGATTAAACCACAACAACACTCTCAGGAGTTTTAAACAACAAGCAAGTAGTTAATTAATCTTAAGATAAGCCCCATGAGGAAGAAATACTTTCTTTTCTTTGGTTTCATTGCAGCTGCATCTGTATTTAATAGATTTTAAAATTGCATCTCTGACTGGTTCATTTATCTCCCTTTCTCTCCCTCTTCTTTCCAATGACTTGTTCCACAGTTTTGGCTCCTCATTGAACACATTTCTGCCTCTGCTCTCTCTCCCAACACTTTTTAGATGTAAAATACGGGTGGGACAAGGAAAAGATCAAATAGGGTACAATTTCAAGAGAGCCAATGCAGGACTGACACAAGAGGGTAAAAACAAAAAAGTTATTCTTTAATGGTTCAACAAAACATCCATTTGTGATTTCTGTGACTGAAGAAATTTAACACCTTCTGAAAATAAAGCACAGCTACCCTATGGATCTGGAATTATAATTTTAAACTGTGAAAGGACATTATGTGCATTGGCACTCCTCTGCACATGCCTCTCCACGCCCTAAAGCAAGTTTTCTCTCTATTTTGGGTACCTGTAGGCTGTAAAGCTGTGATGGGCTTTTGCACAATATAAAGAGCTTCATAAAAAAAAAAAGGAAAAAAAGGGAAAACAAACCACCAAACCTACAATGAAAAGTCAAAAAAACACCCCCTGGAAACAACTGCACCTGTACACTTTTGTCTCTGTGGCACATCACACTATACCCAGCAGTAAAAACACTCAAGAAACACATTTCTGGAAAAACTTTTCAAACTTTGCAACTCTGAAACCATAAAAGAGTATGAAGCTTCAGAATGCTGTAATTCATTTTTTATAAAAGGTAACACATGAGAAAAGCTTTTCCTGTCTCTAATAACATTTTAGAAGCCAGCAATAAAGTCAGAACTGAGAATCTGAGAGAAGGCAAAGTGAATTGTGATCTTAATCACCAGGTTTTACCTGGATCAATAAAGTGGATCTAGTTGGAATTTCAAACACCTTATCTGTAGTTCAGTTTCCTCTTTTTCACTAAAACTAAATGCACAGAAGATACTGCCATATTCACTTGGCAATGCACAGGGCTGCATAAGACCACAGGAAATGACTGACAGGGTCAGACCAGTGGATAATACAGGACCCATTTTCTCTGTCTTCAACAAAATGAGGCAAAAGGAGGTGTCTTTTAGGGAGCCAACACAAGCCCAGGTCACAACCTGGAGTAGTCACTCCCCTGTGGAAATCCACCCCACAAAAATCCACAGCCTTTGTACTGGAAAAATCACTTGCTCTCATTCTTGAAGGTACAAATTTAATTTTACAGCAGCCTGATTCTCTCATGGCCATGTCTTCTTCACTCATTATCTAAAGTCAGAATTGCTAAAAATAGCAGGAAAAGGAAGGCAAGGACCTATGAAAAGTTTTATCTGTTTGCAAATTGCCTTAGAGACACACATTTCAACTGCTAAATAGAATTACAGAACTGGGTTTTTTAATAAATCTAGTTGATTTTAGCTTCAGACCAAATTTTCAAAGCAGTTGGGTGCATAATTGACGCAAATAGATGGCCAAGAGGAATCCCAGAATGGTTTGGGTTGGAAGGGACCTTAAAGTTCATCTTGTTCCACCCCCTGCCATGGGCAGGGAGACCTTCCACTAGCCCAGGTTGCTCCAAGTCCATCCAACCTGGACTGAAGAGCAATTTTCTTCCTGTATTACAAGCCACATGAATTATAAAATAACTACATACCTGTGACCAAGAATGACAACAATTTTTCCTCATTGACTGGGAATGACGATCAATACACACCCACACTTTATGAAAAAATACCCCTTTTATTTAACATTTCTTCGTATTTTCCCTTTTAATTACACTTTCCCTTCAAAACAAGCATCACAACAAATACTCCACAGTTCCTGTGCTCTTCATTAAGATTCAGGTGTCTCTGAAAATGTGTTTATTAAAAACCAGAGGCAGTGTTGGAAATGGCAGGGTATTTTCAATAGCCACCAATTGTCTTATGATACCAAATTCTGAGAGCACTCCACAGCAAAACAGAAACATCTGATGCACTAACAAGAAGGGTGTAAGAGAAAAGCACTTGTTAGAGTCTAGGAAGAATTAATGTTGCTTGAAATGACATGACAGTCCTTGCAAAGCAACTTCTGATCCTTTGTGCTTCCTGCAACAGGACAGAAGCAGCATAGGTTAACAGCAGCCCTTAACAAACATTGCCTGCAGAATCCTGACCTCATCACACACCTGAAGAAAAATCTTTTAACACAAAAAGATCAAAAAGACATTTCAACCAGAAAATCTGCTCACAGTGATCACACGAATGCAACAATTCACCTTCCCATTTCTTGCTGGCAGAAACAGAAGTTTTTAAGTTATACAATGAATGGATAATCCTTCCATTAAGAAGAAAAAAAAAACAAAACAAACCAAAAATCTGGCAAATACTTACCTCTGTGTCCTTACAAAAAACAGGAGGACAGGGAAAGATTATAGCAAAGAGCAAGCCTTTTTTTTTTTTTCATGAGGGAAACTACATGAAATGTGAAAACTTGTTAACAATTGCATCAGGAAATTCTTCTTGAAACAAATGTAGAGCAAAGGCAGCATTTGGTGAACAGATCAGCTACTCCAGGTTTGCCTGTGGGGAGAGGGAAGGAAAGTCAATGGCTGAAAATCCGGCTTCTCAGAGGGTTTATTCCTTCATTGAGAAGAAAAGCAACCAGGGAGGTTGAAGGTTGGCAGGATGGAATTAAAAGAGGTGCTTGTGGCTGTTTGATGCTGCGGTCTGGCACTACTCCCAACACAATATTAAGGTAAATATAAATCACATGGGTCAGTTGCCTAAATATAATCAATCATAACAGTCTTTGGGAGCCTCAAACACCATAAGATAACTGACACACATCACAAGGAAAGTAATAAGTCTGGATGTCTCCTTTGGTACCACCCTAAAATGATTTATGTTGTTGTTTAGAATCAATAAGCCTAAAACTCAAAAATCTGAAGGCATCTTAATACCCAGAGTTGAACAGCACAACCTGTATAAATCTGTCACCATGCAGAAGTAAAAAAAAGCCAACTCCAAGTGAGGAGAAGGCTTATTAGCTCAAGCACTACACTTGGCTAATAAACATAGTCCTCAGGCTACATTTGTACCCTCACAGAACTCTACTTGGTGCTGTGGAGACACAAACCCTTGGTTGAAGTTCACTCAAGAACAGCCGAAAACGCTCCACTACAGAAGTAAAAACTGATGAAAATCTGACTTCAAGATCTCAAGTGGGTACTTTCCAGCAAGGTAGCTGCGTTTAAAGTGTTTGTATTCCTATTCCACTTGCTTTTTTCTCAGGCAAACAGTGTGCACTGCAAAAGCCTAGTGACCAATGGGAAACTCTACCACGACTCTAGTTAGAACACAGACCTTCCAGAGGTGAGGTAAGGGCCTGTGTGCTACAATCACAGCATCCTGAAAAGGATCAGGAGCTTCATAACCTGCCAGGAGGGACAAAGAAATGAGTCACTGCCCCACAAATCACAGAATCAAGGAAGAAGGATGGAAGGAGTTTCAGAGGCCACTGAAGGCACCTCCTTGCCCAGGAGAAGGGAAAATGGCATGAATTCTCTTACAAAACTTATGTAACCTCTTCTTAAAATCTTCTACACTTGTCAAGACAGAAGGGCTGCAACTGGATGGCACCCTGGGTGAACTCTCTTCAGAGATTTTGTTAATTCCAAAGCAGTGACAAAATAAGAATATGAAAGGCTGCAGGGAAAAAAAATATTAAAGTCACTGTAAAGGAATGAAATCGGCAGTTTTAAGTTTCTTGTGGGTTTTTGTTGTTTGTTTTTTTTAGGGTTTTTCTTAATACTGCACAGCCTTGATTTTTCTCTTACGTTTGTTCTTTGGGAGGCACTGAGTTGGGATGTCTATGAACAGCACTAGTCAAACTATGACAACTGAATCTGAATCTCTACAGGAATGAAAAAGTTAGATCCTTGCTTGAATACTCCATCCAAACCATCTCTTTACACAGAGCTCCACACTGTCTTACCTGCAGTGCAAAATCTGCTTGCTTTTAATACTCAGATTCCCCAGCTATAAGAGCTGCCACCCCCGCAAACCACAGGTTTATCCTGCTTGCCCTCCTTCATCCAGTGCTCCCCCAGGATCATCCTCAACTGTGTGGCAGCACAGAATAGAACCAATCCCAGCCTCTGCTCCCAGGCAACTCTATGTCCAGCAGAAAGGAAGGAGAAGGACAACAAATACCTACAGAGAAAGGAATCTTTGCAGACGCAGGTGCCCTGTGTATATAAATGGAAAAGAAAGAAACTAGATTATTACATTTAGGACAAGGATGAATTGTCATTGTTTCAGGCAGAGAGAAAACATCTTCCTGAAAAAAAAACAGTAAAGCTGGGGCGAGGTGGGAAATCTCTCCAGATAATTGCAATTGTCTTATTTGTGATATTTCCCCTCTCTGAAAATCACTGCTGTTAGCAGTGACAAGTTTCTATTACTTACACTGATGCCCAGGAAGCGTTCTCTGTAAAGCAACACTCACTTATTTCCCAGCAAACTCATTTGAGCTCCATAAAATGTGCATCCTCTCCCTTTGCAGGTGGGGAAGGATGGAAGGATGAAATATTTAGACTGGTTTCCAAACTCAATGTTTTTTCCTCCTCCCTCCTTCTCTCCCAGTGCAGCTAACAAAACATCATCATTCCCTGCCGTGTCTCACTCAACTAAGCGTTAAATAAAATCAAAAATTCAACCTGCCTGTGGCATGAAACAAAATATAATGCAGATGTCAGGAACATGGCTAATCTTACCTATGTAATGCTGCCCAAGCAGACACCACCAGACAAACACATTTCCAAGATACTGCCTGAGCTATTTAGTACTGCTGCTACTTCCTCAGGAATCCAGGTTAAACAAGTCTGAAAGGACCAGAAAGTGAACTGATGAACAATCCTCACTGGCTGCCTGTCCCACTGAGAGGGGATCAAGGATTTCACCTCAAAGCTCTATCTTCTGTAATATATGAAGCACATTTTTAATATTAATTTACTGCTCTTAATTTCTGTGGCTACTAGCAGTGATGGCAATACCATCAGGTTATGCCACAGGAACTTACCAATAGAAATTAAGACAAAAAGTAAACCATTCAGACAACCTGCAATTAATACTGGAAATCCAAGAAGTTATGATTAGAACAAGGTCCTACAGAAGACAAGATACTTCCAGACCTTTTGTAGTGTAAATTCTAAACTCTAACAGCCTTCAAGAGAAAGGGATGTACATCTATATTGTGCTAATAAATACATATCTATTGAAAATAAATCTTTCTGCAAACTTACCTAGGAAGTTCATATTTCTTTCCTGAGTTGCCAATCATCTCACAAATTGAATGTTTGGGGTAAGATCTTGCCAGTACTAGCAAAATTCTCATCACTTCAAAAAGGGTCCAGAACTTGCATTTTTTCCAGTCTGTCTTTCTCCTACACTTGCTGCTAAAATTACTTTTTTTAAAAAAAAGGAAAGGTAATAATTACTTGTTACCTTTACACTGGGAATCAATTTTCATCCCTTAACCTGTCAAAATTCCCTTGGTATTAATAAAATTTTTGGAAGGTTCAGACTCCTGAACTAAGGCTCCCCAGAAATTTGCCATATTTATGTTGGATAAGTTACCAACTAACTCCAAATTTCTGTGAGCATTTTGCAGAGAACCTGATAGGATTGCCTTCCTTATTTGAACAATAAAATAAAATAAAATAATAAAATAAAAATAAACCCAAAAAAACAAACAAAGCAAAACAGTTGCTGCATTTGTGAAGCCCCCAAGAGCTCATTCAGACTGCAGACCTGGCAGAGTATACCAGATCTCACTTCCAGTCTTTATTCTCATAAATAAACCAATGATATCCTTAATGACCTCACAGATCTTCCATGTCTTTAGTCCAGTCTGTGCACAAGCACAGTTTAAATAAGCTCATGACAATGGATAATTTCATACTTAATGCCACATGCAAGAATGTCAGATGCACCCTTGAGAAAGAAAACATCCATAAGGATATGAGAAAACATAGGAATACTTCTTCATGCCAGTAATTTTTGCCACATCCTTAAAAACAGATAATTTGTGCCATGGAGCAATTACATTTATGTACTAACAGGTTTGATGTCTTCCCTCCAGCCCAAGTAATCTGGATTCTTCTGTTTCATCATTTTTCTGTTCTCAGTTTTCTTGCCTTCTTCAAGAGAAGCTTCCTCCTTTTTCATGCTGTGCCGGATCTCATTTTCAGTTCTTTTGTTTATTTTTTAATTAATTCAAACTTCATTTCCAGAAGCCACTGAAATGCATGTTATCAATGTCATGCTAAGACACCAAAGCTGGTCTATAAAACATAAAGAATTAAACACAGCCCTGATGCTGAAAACATTTCAACCATAAATAACAGCTTTAAAAACACGTAAAGCAAAAAGGGAGTATCATTCCAATAAATTAGCGAAAAGGACCCACTGCAGTTATAAAATTGCAAAGCCCAATTTATTTAACACAAAATCAGTCAAACCAGCTGGAGATGTTATTTACAAGCTCCTTAAGTGTCCAACATCTTTCTTTGAAATCTAGTTTCGCTGAAGCTAAATCTACATTAAAAAAATAAAAGCTAAAAAGAAGGGCAGTAATTATTTGTTGTCTTTTTCCTCTGTCCTTGCTGTTAATTGAATTTCCTCTGGCTAAGGAAAACAGGCTGGAAATATCAATTCAGTCACACTTAATTTTATTGAGAACTATGAAATGTAAATGCAAAACAAACATTAAAGAAAAAGCTACAAAGAGGGATTTGGGCATTTACGGATAGTTGGTGATAGTATCTTCTCCATTGCCTTTAACATTAATTTCCTCTCTGGTATAAGAATTTTATTTGTGTTAGCTCTCACACCCTGAGAGTTTTTTCCCTCCCGCTCCCTCCTGATATAAAAGCTGAGATATCAATCAAAAATTAAAATAGGTTAAAACTGCAAAGAAATCTTCAATATGTAACTATTTCGTACCTGGCTGGGAAACATTCACAACAGTGAATGTTTTTTTGCCCTCAATTTGTATCTGTACTTTCTTCACTTAGTCAGACGGACCTGTTTCCCAGTCCTACAAAAACTCCAAACTCTTTTAACCCTGGGTTAATCTCTGAACAAACAACTAACAGCACCTGCTAATTCAAAGACAAAAATCTTACAATAGTAAGTCCATGGTAGTCTGATCTCAAATGAAACTAAGGAAAGACAAGCATGCAGACATGCAACAAAAAATCATTAAGGTATTTAAGTAACATACTTTGACAATTAATTAAATTGATAGAATTCATTCTGTCCTGTCACTTGGCATCACTGAAGAGAGTCTGGCTTCATCCTCTACCCTCCTTTGTACACATTCACGAGTTTCCCCTGGACCTTCTTTGCATGCTAAGCAAGCCCAGATCTCAGACTTTCCTCATAAAAAAGATACTCCAACTCCTTCATCATCATCCTCATCATTACAGCCCCTGCTGGACTCTCAGCATGTCCACTTTTTCCTTGTCCAGAGGATATGTACACATGTTTTTTTAATTTAAGCTGACTTTGAAAAGTCAGTTTATTTTTTATTTCCTTATCCTGCACTCCCTTACTTTGCACCCATTTTCAGGAATACTTATAACCTATGAATAACTTACCAGATTTTACTTCAAGATTAAAGATATTTCAGTAGTCAAAAAAGACTTGCATTAAATTATTCTACATAACTTCACACACAGCATGAATCAACCTACGTGAAAATACAAAATTCAGCACAACTTTATAATGCTGCTTTCTCTGCATGCTCAGAGTATGTAAAGACAATAACAACTGATGTCCATACAGATGGCAAAAAACCCACCTCATGCTGCCTGAGGCACAGCTTGCTTTGGACATGGAAGAGCACCTGCACATCCTGAGCCTGCCAGCACCAAGTTCTTCTCATCACCCCAGAAGGGCAGGAACTCAGCTCACTACCTGGAACTGTCTGGTCTTTCAGCACACCGTGGCAAAAGTGATCCTCTGATCCCAATCCTGCTTTTTCCAGTGTCAGAAAGGAGTCTCCCTGCCCATGGTTGGCACAAGGGAACACCAGGCAACTGGTGTGTTTGGATCAAGTTGTGGGAATAACTGGGGAATTTTGGGTTGGTCAAGGATGAGCTGGAGACACTCATGTTTAGACCAGAAACAGTCATGAACACTGCTCACCGCCAGGCTACCACTCAGCTGTCTCTCTACCACTTGAGAACTTAATAGCAAGATTCTCTCTTTCATCCTGCAGTTTAAATGTGCTTTTGGGATGCTCATTCTGCACCGTTTGCAAACAGCTCCAAGCAAAAGTGTACACACAGCAGTGGTGTGTATAAATACATACACACATGTATCAAAATGAGAAGGAAAAGAGCAGTCTAATTAAACTGCACAAAAGCCAATTCAAAATCCCAGCGTGGCACATTACATATAAATTTAGGAATTCCTTGTGATTAGTGTCAGTACAGGCTCCTAAGGCAACATTCAAAACAGCTTATGTGCAAGGCTGTTTGCAAGCAGAGCAGCTGAAGGATGCAAACAGAAACAGCCTGCAAGTTTCCTTTCTTAGAGAAAGCAACCTCATTGGGCCTTGCTGAATGTTTTAAGACTTTATCAATTGTAATTTCTGCTTATTTATAAGTATATTCCTATTAAAAGGACAACATTTGTAACAAAAACATGCAGTTTATTTTCTGACACGGTGTGGAACTGTTGCTTTGCAGCACAAAGCATGTTTTATGAACACCTGAGGGGAAAAAAATGGCTAAAGTATACAACTAAACCATCCCCATGGGCTCATTCAGGGGCTGAGATCAATTTTATCAGTTTGATGCTTACACTTGCACAATTACAGCTACGTATCTCATGGTTTGTCGTGTATGTGTGGTTGGCTCAATCCACACTGTCATTTTCCATTTGTTTCCTCCTTTGGAATCGTGGTGAACTAGTTTACTACTTCTTGTATTTTTAATTCTCTACCTGAGCTTAAAAAGGTTAAAAACATCTTGGATGTGTGGGCAAAAACCACATGATATGCTGGTTATTGTTTTTTTCAAACTACTTAATTTTAGCAAAAACTGGCATTAGTAGAGAACTTCGCTTACATAGATTTATACTGAGTATAGTTTAAAGAGCTGTTCTAAAGATATCAATTTATTTAACTATAAACTTCCAGCTTATGAAGCACTACCAAGACAGTTTTTTTCCCAACTGAACTTCAGAAAGTTTATATATGTTTATAAAAGTTTATATATGGCATGATGCCATTTATAGATGGCACTATGTTAGAGACAACAATTTCTGTGGTAGTACAGAATATCACAGACAATACAACATTACAAAACATAGATTTACAATTAAAAAAATTATGAACTCAAGTCTTACAGTGGACAATAAAAATTAAATTAGATGGGAAAAAAAGCAATATTTACCAAGTACCACATGATATACAAAGATATGTATGTGTATACAGAGAAACTTAACATGAGAATAAACACTAGTGGAAGAGCACACAAAAATTCTTTCACTTAAACCCTCAAAAGGAATTTTTACCCAAATGATGATGGTAAATAAAACCTTTATCACTAAACAACAGATTTTTTTCCCTCACTTATTTCACTACAATCAAGTTTTTACCTCTGCACTGAAATAGTGTGAACTTCTTCTCATGTGGTGCCCCTCTGCCTCTGCTTTGAAAGGAAAAATCCCTATAAAATATGACACTGCTAAAATGGATGAAGGTGAGGTGTCCTAAGGAACATAAGGAAATACCGACAAAAACTGAATTTTATTTATTAATATCTTTTTTACAAAAAGTTCCAGTTCCTTAAATCTTCCTGCTTTTCCACACATAAAGTAATTAGACAGGCTCCTTTGGTACCAGGGTTAATTGGTTACTTGGATGTGCACACAGCAAACTCCCAACACCCTCAGAAACAAGAGACTGACAGTATCTAGTTCCTTTCATACTGATCTGTATTCAGAAATACAGAGAAGGAAACAATACACAATAATTTATTTTTATGAATGTCAGGAATGACAGTGCACTTTAATTTTGTATCTGTCTCAAATTATATCTGAGGAAAATATTTCATTTTAAGAGTCCTGTTAAATCTTTTCAAAGGCCTTGTTTTATGTGTCCATGAAATAACTCACTATTTTTCAGCTTTCAGGAATGGTAATTGCTGTAAATCTTGTAAATTAGCATGAGTAGTACCAGCAAGACACTCTGTTAAAATTCATCTAGATTGTTGCTGGAATATTTATTAGGTACTAAAATATTTAAAGGAAACCTACAACTACTACAATTCAAATTACATTTCACCTAAGAAAGCCTTCCTTACAGCACTCAGTACTATTGTTTCATCACTGTATAAGAAAGCACCTAATCCAGCTACTAATCTTGAGTGGAAAGATTTCTTTTCATTAGAGGGCTGAATGAAACCATTATATTAACTGGATATTCCCTATTGTGCTTTATCAGTTTGCACAAGTAAATTGCACTGCTCATTGTGGCGACTGACATTTTCAACATTTGCACATACAATAGAAATGTTAGCACCATTTATAAGCTGGTTAAGTCCTGATGGATTGGTGACCTTCAGAGGTCCTTCAATACGGATTTTCTCTGGCTGCTGCTCAGAGATCACCTCGCATTTCCTCACTATGACCACCTCCTTTCCTGCATCCCTTCTGTGTCAGCATCTCCTAACTGGTTCCAGTCCAACTGAGTTAGCTGACATCCATTATTTAAATTTCTAACATTCACCTCCCCTCTTTGCCTCTCTTAGAGCTCATTTGTATTCCCTGCTCCTGCTGATGGGTGACAGGAGTTGAGGTTTTCTGCTTCTGCTGCACAGACCATATACCAATTCCTTCACACATTAAAAGACATTACCATGTAAAGGCCAACCTCACAAACTGGATCCTCGCTCCTTTATGAGAAAGGGAGTTGAGAAAAGAGCTGCACATACAGACATGACCTCTTCTGTTGGTCCCACAAATAAATATATAGCCTAGGAAAGGGAAGACACTGACAGAATTTGGCTTCGTGAAAAGAAAATCCTTAGCATAATACATATTAACCTGTTCCTATTTGCAGCTGGTTTAGGAGCAAAATCCACAGAAAACAGGGCTGACCAAAGATAACTCAAGTAACAACTAGAATGCATAGCAATTCAAACTCATCTCTCAAAGAAAGATGACACGAACTCCTCACATCTTTTTGTTTTAAGAAGATACAAGTATTTTGCACACATAAAACAATCACCACATTGCCCATCTTTTGTGGGAGAAAGGAAAAAAAATATATGTATTTTTAGAGACAATATACCATGATATAAGATGTTTCTCTTTAAAATATTTGCACCATCCTTACAGATTGGGTGTTTGATTAAAAAAAAAAAAACTCAAGTAACAAAAACAAACAAAACACACACAACAAAAACATCAGCCAAACAAGAACAAAACTGACAATCTTGATGTTGCAATACACTTATTGCTGCTTCATGGGAAAGAGCAGCTGCCAAAATGCTCTGCCATAATCCAGGATCCACAGGATCTACACGTGCCTACATCCCTGAAGGCACTGAAGGTCCTGGTGGAAGTCTTTTCTCCTCTGGTTGACATGGCTGTGAAACAGACATTTTTACAGGCCTTAAAAAATAAGTCATCCTGAATTAAACCAGAAGAAAGCCAAACTAAACGAGTTCCGGTCATTTAACATTCACTTTTCATTTCTTCCCTATAAGGGTAAGAAGAGGGCACAAAGTCCTCATTTTGAGAGTTTCTGCTGTTTAAAACATTGATGTGCAACTTCATTTCAAACAATAAGAAACACTTATCAGTAGGAAAGTACATGAGATACTTCAGATATTTTCCCAGGAAGTTTCCCCAGCTCCAATTTCACCACAGGAATACCTTCTTTAAGATTCTGACAGGAAATATCAAAGTTGCTTTCCTAGCTGGTTATGGGTTTTACAGCCATAATCAAACATAGCACATACATACAGTCTCTATACATATTTATATACACACCCAACAGCGTACTTCATTTAATTTATCATTCCCTCACAAAAATATGAGATATTCCTTCTGCTCTCTCATACTTCCTGATCTATCTTTTGGATTTATTCACAACATTTCCACACTCCCAACCTCTCCAGACAGATGTGGACAACCACCCTTGTAGCACAAAACTGAGGCTGAAGCCATGTGGGGCAGGCTCCACTCCAGGATCAGGGAAGCAGGAAACCAAACCACTCATTTTGCCATTGGATCAGGGAAGAATGCATCCTGTAGCAGGGACACAGATTCCCGACCTATAAAAACGTATCACAAGAACTTGGTCAGTTCCAGGGCTCAGGCTACAGCAGAGTCACAGACATTGCCATGGAACTGCCAAGGAGAATCTATGAAGTCTTGGACTGACTGACAGTCAAATTTCAGAACAATCCTGGTCCTACTGAAAGCAATGGAAAATTACTACTTTGAACGTTTGTGGTATTTATGAGTTTTCAACTAGTTCTGTGAGCTCTCTCTATCCAGCACTGCATAAAGACTCTTCACTTCCCAGTATTCATCACATCTTCCTGTAGCACAAGGTTCTGAGATAATAAGATTATAAAAATATTCCCTATTTAGATAAAAAAGTAAAAAAAAAATAGAAAAAAAGAAAAAAAAAAAAAAAACAAAGAAAAAGCTACTTATTTTCTACTTATTTCTTCATTCATTGTGTGTGCTGCTGCAGTTAAAACCCAAATCACACATGGCAGAACTTGTGGTAACCACAGTCTCATGTCAATACCATCTCCCACAGCCTTCCTCATGAAGTATCTGAACCTTTAGATGTTCTAATGGTAAGGGGGATACACTAAATAACCAGGACACAGCTCTACTATCAAAAAACATGGCAATAAGCCCTTGCACCACATCAAATAGGATATTAAGTTCTCCATTTACATGCACACAGACAAAGAATTGACTTTTCCTGCTCTTCTTGAATGAGATCCAATGACTAGAAACAAGAACAAATCATTATCTTCTGATATACTATCACTTACGTTTCCTCAGTTAAGGTCTGTAGCCAAATAGAAGTAGTCAGGAACCATGACATACTGCTTAGAAAAACTGTCATGGGATTTTTAAGTTCATTTATTTATTAATTTACAATTTCTCTGGAAAAGAGAATCATTAGAATATATTGCTGGGGGCAGTTTTCACTCAGGGGAAGGACTAATGCATATTAGGAATGACACAGAAAGGCACTAAACATCAGCAGAACCCTCTCTGCACCTCTGTGTTCTGTAGGACAGGTCCTGAGCACAACCCTCAGTGATCTCTGTGGCACTCATTCTGAGACTCACTCCAAAGATCATACAGCTACAGGTACAAGACCACAAAAATCAATAAGCTCATTTCTCTTGTAGATCAAAGAGAGTAATGCACAGATTACACAGATTTGGACTTTGTCTCAACAGTTCATCTTTCTTTGCTTGCCATAA
>JAWWMO010000096.1:10296492-10311973 GCA_035047845.1 Dendrocincla fuliginosa | reverse complement strand
TATTTCAGGACATTATCCTGTAGCCCCCCAATACCAAAACCTTGCCACATAAAGCTAGTACAGCATTAACCTCTTCCATGGTGCCTTAGTGTGCACAGAACAAACACTGTGGGTTAGTAAAGACATCCTGTTTTAGGAAGACACACAGAAACACATCCACTTCCAGAAGATGTGGCAAATGACTCGATTGAGATTCCCATTAGGAAAAATAACTTGGGCTGCATTTGCAGTTTGCAGCTGGGCACAAACTTCGTTGTGGATACTCAGGAACCTGTGGGTAGGCAACAGCTGAAAACCTTTAGAAAATGCCACTCTACATAAATAAATTCAGTGCGGCATCTTCTCCTTATCTCACTATGAAAAGTGTATCACTGAAGTATTTCCTCCCACTCATCTCACTCACTTGACTGATAAGACTTGACTCCAGACTTGCTAGCACAATGACCTTGGTGGTGCTTGTAATGCAGATGATGTGTCATCATCACTGACACTTCATTTTAAGATGGTATTTAAAGTTAACGAGTCAGTACAGCCTGAATTACACAGAAAACTCATAAGCAAGTCCAAGACTAACTTCACTGCCCCTTCAGCATGCCTGACTGCTGACCAAACAGCCAGTTCTTAAACAAAAAGTATCTGTCCTTTGGCAAACATTAGCTCTTTGCTGACCTCATAGACAAAGGGGACAACACTGATGCACAATGAATATAAACTAGAGACCACCAGCATATTTCACATTCAACATTTTGAACAGTTAATATTTCATGATAGTGATCACTGATAGGTGACACGTTCAATTTAACCAGCATATTACAAAAGCATTCTGTAAAACCAAGTTTAGAGGAGAAATCAGTGAACAGGTCACCGGAGAAACTGACAGGCTCATAAGTAAATAAATTAGCTTGACTGAACTGGGATGTTACTAATGAATCAAAATGTGGTAAGAAATGTGCACAGTTTCATGTGATATGTTTACAGGAGGGTGAAACAGAACTGGGCTCTGATGGAAGTTCTGGCTTTGAGCTCTAAGAACTAAGATATTAAATTATTTTTACATCCTCAGAGATGTCAAAAGTGAAATTACACAAACTCACCCGCTGTCAACACTGGCATGTCTGCATAAAGTACCTCAGAATGGATTTTTACTGTTCTTTCATCAAGGCAAGTGAGAAGTAACCCCACTGGCAGGCGCCCTTGTTGTAAAAGACACAGTCAGAAGCTGCTGTGCATGGACTGTCACAAGTGAATTTATAGTCTGACAACACACAAAAAAGAAAAGCTAGAGTAGTACTTGCTTAACAGCTGAACAATCTACAACTATTAGAGAGACAAATTAATAACAACTGTGTGTAGAGGGCTCTTTTCTGCCCCCTTGAATGTTTTCCACCACACACTGTCCTGTCGATGGAGAAACCAGTAAGAAGAATTCAAACCCCTTTATTTAAAAAAAAATAAATAATCCCCTTTAAAAAAAATAAGCACAGCTAGGGCAGAAAAAACAAGGGCAGTTTTTGGGGTTTACTACCATTACATTGAGTGTTGCACCTGCAGGTAAATTTAGGGCAAATCTGGCCATTCCAGGGCTCCCAGATATTCCTACACACAGAAGAGCTCCTTCAAGGACAAGCTTTAGCAACCAAGCAATGACTGTTACAGTGAGATAGTTCAAAATGCAAGTAATTATAACACTGCTTACTGTAATTATAAACAAAATATGTCTGTGATAAAAATATGGCACTTTACAAACCCCATTTTAGAGAAAGACATGAAGACAAAACCAATAATGCAAAGTAGCTCTTTCTCCCTGTGCAAGTGCTGTAGTCTCAAGTTGCCTCTGAAACAGATTCTGTGTAACAAACAAACCTTCCATTACTTACTTTACATGGACTTTTGGCAGATTTAATTAATGCTGCAAAAGATTAATAAAAAAAATAATTCTGTGAGTGTAGAATATTATTGCCAGACACTTACTTCAGCTGCTGGAACACGTTTTTGTACGTGCAAATGAGTCTTTGCATCCGTAAGGAATCGTTGATATGGGTTTCAAACAGATGCAAAAATAGTATTTCAATTCAGGTTGTGAACAGAAATTTAACTGCATATGCTAACCATTCACATGATCTGAACTGGAAAAGGTTAAAAATGTTAATAACAGTTTTAAAGACAGTGGTTGACAGAAATACAACAGTGGAGTGTCAGGAAGACCTCTGGACTTAAAGATATTACAGTGCAAAAAGAATTTCTAATTATTTTATCCTCTTGTTTACAACCTAACATGATATACTGAACTCTGCTTATAAAAGTGCATATTTTAATACCTACCACAGTAGCACCTGGTCTTCAATATCATCAAGGATGATCCTGGAAAATAAAGTTAATAAATGCACCAGGCATTAGAAGCCTGGGACTTGGGAAAGAATTTGATTTCTTTCATGCAATAACTTCCGAATGCCCTAATCCCAAGTTACATATATGTATTCATCACTACACCTGCAGTTGGACAAGCTCTTTTTGCCAACATAAACTGATGTTGCTGCCAAGAAAAGCACTAATTCTATGCCCCCGTTTCCACATTCTTCATGCTGTAACTGCTTCACACCTTTCTGTGGGATGTGCAAGTCTTCGCTGCACTACACAGTGGACTGGAGCTGTGAAACAATCTACTTGGAAGAGCAGCTGGGGCAAAAAAAGTGAATTATGCCTTTCAAAATTATTTTCAGTGTATGTTTACACTTGAAAGTCACTCAGTTTCACATCTTAAGGAAGGCCTGTGCATTTGGAAGCTTGACTGGGTTTAACAACTATAATGGAAGAATAAAATGTGCTACTTCTCCTAACAACCTTCTCCAAGAGCATCCTTGGCCTATCAGTGTTTACAAAAACACTGTAGCTGTTTCCAAGGCACAGTGCCTCTTACCACTCCACTGCATTTCCTGGCGAATTTCAGGGGCTCTTTGGAATCAAGGTAAGTATCTTCTACAAGTGGCAATTCTTTTAAACTAATATTATTTGTAATGTTTCATTTCAAGGCTTTCAGCCTTTCATTGTGCTAAATACAGATGCTTCACATACTAAAACTTCTTTTTGAAGCTGAAAACCCCACGTTATCTTTAATACTCTTCTCTGTTTATTTTACATTTCTAACATGCTTTTACATTTCAGAACACTTATTTGTGGAAGAACAAAAACTATCACATATAAGGCAAGATAAATTACTCTTGCAAAAGACATACTTCTACAACTGTGAAATTAGAGTAACAAATTATCAGAGGTATTTCTGCCAACCCACAGCTCTGCTAAAAAACATGTTAACTAATATCTGTTCTATAATGCCTCTTACAGCTTCTAGTCAGACTTTCCCTTTCATTAATTAGCATTTAACAACTGCTTCATCTTGTGGTTAAAACCTGACCTTATGACTGGAGGGGAGGGTGACACAAGTGCTACACAAAATAACTCACCACGCTAACAAAAATAGAGGATAATTTTTGCAGAAAATCAATATTGTCATGTACAATGGCTGTTTTGCCTCCTGGATTTATGGTATTAAAAAGTTTCCAGGAAGTACATACACCTGAACTTAATCATGTATCATTTCAGTATTTAAAAGCAGCTGTTTACTTCACTCATAAAGGATTTAAAAAGCTTGTATGACTTTTATCTTGGTTCCATCACTACATCTTAGTGATTGGCAGCTTCAACATGCACAGTGTTGAATACCCTGTTTATTTTGTAAAGTGCACACTATGCTTCTTTCTCTCATCAAGATGACAGAAGACAGGTATTGTGCATTATTTTCTTTAGTTACCTGGTTTTTTTTCTATTTGTGTTTCTGCCTTCTAGTTCAAGAATACAAAAGTTCTTTGTGGGGGAAAGCGTGTGAGAAAGCAGTACCTGAAATAATTCATATTCACAGACAGCAAAATGTAATATATTTTTGAAGATGAAGAAGATAACCTGGCAAATCTAAGCACTTACCATAACATACCTTTCTTAAAAAGGAAGAAATAATTATAGATATAAAAGGACACATGTGGATTAATGGCCTAGATTCAAAGAGTCACAGATTTAAAAGGTACCACTGTAATCACCCATTCTGGCTCTACTCATAACACAGGGCAGGGAATTCCACCCAGTAACTCCTTCTGTGAGTCCCACACTGTGTGTGCGAGTTAGGACGCCCTTTTTGCAAAGGTACACAGTGCAGCACCTGGCATTTCCTCTAAAAATCTGCCGACACCTGAATATCCTCATTGTAACTACTGCATCATTTCTTTGCCGAAGTTCCGATCAATGCAAACTGAATCTGTTACTCTAAACCCTTCCTGACTGAATCTGTTACTCTAAACCCTTCCTGTGCATCGTTCTCACACATGGTTAGTTTTTACCAGTTTATAGTTTGAAGGAGAACAGATAAGTGTTCTTACAAATTTCTTCAGCTGCAAAACACCCTTCTTCTGAAGATCTACCCCTCTCCACCACATTTACCTAGAGATCTCTTATTTCTGTTTACACAGAAAACATCTGCAAAGCAACAAGGATTAAACTGTTGCTAATCCAACTGTGTGACATGATTCTATTCAGCACCTCTTCCGCAGCAACAAACACTGTAAAAACCACTACAGGAAGAGAAGAGCTACATTAAAATGAGAACACTTATCAAGATAACAGATTGCAGAAAACGACTGCATTATTAATTACAATTAGAAAATGCTTGAGAAAGTGGGGCGGGGGGGAAAGGCCTGGGTGCCTAAACAGCAATGCAAGTTAGCTGGGACAGAGAAACATCCTCCAACAGATTCCAGAAGGAGCAAATGAAAAAAGAGAAAAAAAAATATGAAATACAATGAGCTAAAGGAATCACGAGACCCACAAGGCAAAAAGTGCCCCAGAGTTCTGTAATCCCTATTAATGGCCAAGGAATAAAGCAGCACTCAGAAACAGAAAGGCCACTTGCAGCCATGTTTGAATCAATTTTTTTGGCAGTTCAGGTGGAAGAAGCCTCGTTGGGGTTGTTATCACAGCCCTTTTCTGCATCAGGAAGGTGCACCCTTGGGAAAAACAGGCGTCAGGAAATCACCAGGGCCCCGTGACACTCACAGAAACCTCCAAGAGAAACCTGTGGCAGAGAACCCAATCAGGCTGAGCTCACACTTGACATTTCCCCGTGCTCACAAACAGCAGCCACTTTCTACCAGAAGTCTTCAACAGGTTCCTGAGACTGGGCTGTTGTAGCAGGCACCACAACAATGCAGGTATCTGAGTAAAGAGGACAGCGTTACAAACCTCACACGTACACCTGCTGCAAATCCTTTCATATCACAGTTTTGCATTTTATAAAAGAAATCATTCCTGGAAGTTAAACATACCTTTTCACTTAGTTGCCCTTAATGTGAATAACTACATTTGAATAATTGAATAATTCCACTTCAAATATTCGAAAATCTCCTGCTTACTCCTGCTTGTGTCTTCTGCCTTAATTGACTTTACCTCCCAAAGTAATCTGTAATAATTATTAGTTACTGTTCCAAATGAGTCTGTATTCCAAAACAGATTTTCCAAATAAAAATTAGTGAAGCCACACATCTCAAAGTTTTTTCAATCTGCTTTTATTAATGCTTTATGCTGGTAAGCATAAAACCCCTGGATTTCTATTCTCCCTTAGCACAAAACTATGCAGAAGGACTATGATCATTTTTGTTTCCTTGCAATGCTGAAGTGGCAGCACCCATTTCATTTACTGATGCATCAAAACTTCATATCCTCAAAAATAAAGAAAAATCCCAAGAGTTTGCATTTAAAACACTGCGTGTAAGAAAACAGATGGAGACCACCAATTTCGGAAATAACTCTGTGGGGGTTCATTATTCCTCTGACAAACATAAAGGGTGCTGAAGGTATTTTTTACCTTCATGTTGCCAAACTTTGACGTGTCATTTAAATAGGCTGCAATATATTTATTGAAGGTAATGATACTACATATATCATCAGCATCCATCAATCATGGAGAGAGACTTCTTTAAAAGAGCATGGGGTGACAGGGCAAGGGGGAATGATTCAGACTAAAGAAATTCTTGGCTGTGAGGCTGGTGAGGCCCTGCCAGAGATGTGGCAGAGAAGTGTTCAAGGACAGCCTGGAGCAATCTGGCCGAGTGGAAGGCGTCCCTGAGCACGACAGGGGGCTGGAACGACATGACCTTTACGACTCCCTCCAACGCGACCCATTCTGCGACTCCATTTCCCGCCTATCTCGCCAGACTCCGTACCCGCACATTACAGACGACTCCTAAGCGCTGTCACAGACACCGCTCGCCCCCACCACCCCCTCCGGGCCCGACCCCCTCCCGCCATTTCCCCGCCTCCCCTCAGCGCCCACAAAATGGCGGCGGCCCCTGAGGGGACTCTCCCGCCTCCGGCTCGCTCGTGGGGCTCGACCAATCACGGGCCGCAGCCCGGCACCACGTGACCCCGTCGGAACTACAACTCCCGTCATGCCCCGGCCCTCCCCGGTTCCGGTTCCCCCGCTCCCCTCAGGCAGGGAAGGTCGCGCAGGGCGGACGAGCCGGACCGAGCCCAGGCCCCACCATGCTGTCCGCCGGTGTCCGCCGCTTCACCACCTCCGCCCTCCGCCGCAGCCACTATGAGGAGGGGCCCGGGAAGGTGCGCAGGGGCGTCCCGGCCCCCTGAGGGTCGCGGGGAGGGGGTGGCATGGGGGTTGGGAATGCCTGCGATGGCCGCCCGTGGGCTCTGGGGGGGCGCGGTGCTGCCTTCAGAGCCGCAGCAGAGCAAATCGCGCGGTGCCGGAGCCCAGGGCTGTCCTGCGGGGGTACAGATGATGAGCATTGCGGTATGAGCAGCAACAATGATACTGTAAACGCTTTCTGATGTACCTCGGGCCCGGCCTGCTGGCCCAAGCCGTGCAGCTAAAACCTTAACTTTAGGTTCCTAATAGATGTGAGGAAGACCTTTAGAGGCAAGTAATTAAATACGAGAGCCCTGGGGAGGCTGTGGGTGTGTTAACCTCGGGGGCGCTTGCATTTGGCTGGGTGAGCCCTGCGGCAAAGGTTGGAGGGAGAGGGCCCAGAGTGATCTCCAGAGGTCGTATAGAAGGTATTATCAGAGAGTGTGGAGCTTCGGAAGAGACCGTAAAGATTATACCACCCCCTCCCATGGGCAGGGACGCCTTTCACTGTCCCAGGGTGGCCCAGCCTGGCCTTGGGCACTTCCAGGGATCCAGGGGCAGCCACAGCTTCTCTACCCAACCTGTCCTGCCCACCCTCACAGCCAGGAATTTCTTCCCAATATCCAGCCCTAATTTCCCCTCTCTCTCTGTGTGAAGCCGTTCCCCCTTGTCCTGTCCCTGCAGTTCTTGGTGAAGGGTCTGCCTGCAGCTTCCATGTGTGTGCTCTTCACATTCTGGAAGGTTATTTATTATCCAGGTCGCGTGAGGGAAACTGCTTTGAAACTGCATATTCATTTTGCCAGCTTGGCTCTACCTCTGAGTGCTCTGAGCTTCTCACCTTTTTCAAGTCCATGGGAGAGCAATTACTGCCCTGACTGCAAAACTAAATCTCCCCTTTCTTCTCCAGAACCTGCCGTTCTCTGTGGAGAACAAGTGGCGGCTGCTAGTGCTGATGTGTGGGTTCTTTGGAAGTGGATTTGCTGCTCCTTTCTTCATCGTCAGGCACCAGCTCCTGAAGAAATGAAGAGCACAGACTGTAACTGCACTCGCTGGGTAACTGATGTTGTTGGTTTTCACAGCACAGTGGAATTCAGAGCCTGGCCTCATCAAAAACCATTACGACTTACAGCCTCTTGCAGTCCAGGTGCTCACAGTTGTGGTCTGCAGCTGCATAATGATAACTCAAATACTGAGCAGGTGTAAGGTTGTCACAGGGCTGCTGCAGTCAGTGGTTTGTGAACTTTGCCTCCCCGGAGGCCACACCTCTCTGGCTGTAACCAGAGCCATGTGTGCTTTCACCTTCGGGGAGACACAAAGTTACACCTGGCATGACCTGTGGGAGTCGCTGGCACGTGTGATGTGACAAAGCAGGATGAGAAACTGTGATGCTGTAAACGCTTGCTGATGTGCCAGATAAAAATCAGTAGAAAGCAAGATTTTCCTAAGCTTCTTCAGCCATTTCAGAACAGTCACACCGTCTGCATCGTTCCTGGCTTCCTCTGGGCTAAAGTCCGCTTGAAATAAGGTCATTAACAGAAATTAATTGATGCTTGGTGATGATCCTAAGAAAGCAAGCCTCAGGTGTGACTGTTCAGCCATGTCACTTGCAGTTGAAAGGCTGCTTCAGTTTGTCTTAATCCCATTCCAGGAAATACCTGGTATTGTCAGTTACATAATCTAAAAAAAAAATGAATGTTTTTCAGAGGCTGGGATAAGCCAGGTAGTTCTTGGAAGGAAATAACAGTCCTCACTGGAATCTAACAGTAGAAACAAATTGAAGTTGTCTCTGTAATTCCTTTGCCAGTTTGGGGGTTTTGACTCCCTGGACTGAGGAGAAAACCCAAATCAGGGGACTTTATTGAACTTGAGCATTTAGAACTGTATGGTTTCATGTAAGTCAAGGTCTCTGCTGCAAAACCAGGTGGTGGATGAAGCCAAGCTCATTAAAAATTCTAATTAAAGTATGTGCTTATAGCTATATTTAAATAATATTCTGTAATTTTATTTGTAATAATAGTAGAAATATACAGTTCCTAAATTTGTTTAATTTCTTTTTCTTTCAGAGTTGAAGTCTTCTGCCCAGTACCTTTCAATGGGAAAATGATAGCTGCAATCCAAGCTGGATGTGTCTAAATAAAATCTTAAATCTGAATGCCTTGGACTGTATTTTGTGCACCTCCTGAAGTGCTTTTGATAGCTGGTGGAGAGCCCCTTCAAATTGCTGTGTATTGCCATTAAACTAAACACCAATTTTTGTTGTATATAGAAACAGAGGGTAAGAAAAATTCACATTTCAAGCCTGCAGTTGGGCTGAAGTTTCACCTGCTGCTCAGAATGATGACCTGGGGTGGTTTACAGCTTGTGGGTGTAGTGTCACCATAACCCATGTTACAGAATTTTTAATTTCAGTGAAGTTTTTATTTGGCTTTTCATCTAAAGAGCTGCTGTTTTCAGGTCACTGTAGGGTGGGTTCTGAGCAGGAACTTGGGCACTGCCCAAGGCTTCATCAGACTTCAGGCTCAGATGATGAGGTGGGTACAACTCAGAGCAGAGAAGGGTATTGGCAGTATTCTGTAGCTACCAAAACTGGTATTGCTGCAAATTTTTAGGTGTTTGGAAAGAATTGGTAGCTTCAGTTTGTAGTCCTGGCACAGGGCCGTGCATAGCCTTGAGGTTTGTGTAATTAAAGATAGTTACACCAACTTGAATATGACAGATTTAAATCAATGGCCTCGTTGACAGCATGAATAGAAACTCATTTTCACTCTGCTTTTGTTGCAACCAGATCATTGCCTGAAGACACAGGGCATGTAAAGCACTGGCCTGGTTGTGGTCACTTCACCCCGCCGTGCTGTGAAGTGCCAAGTATTGAGCTGCTTTCCTTGTGAAGTTTCATGGTTTACTCTTCCCCACTCGAAGCACCCTCCTGCTGTAGCACAGTGCATTTAATGTGGCTTTGCAACATCCCAGTCTGTGAACTCAATGGATTCATAAATTTAATTTTCGGTATCATTTAAACCCATGTGAATGCCAAAGCTATCTGATGAGAAACTGGCAGAAGTCTGTAGGAGCACGTTTCTTTTTTCAGGAGTGACTAAAATGCTGATGGCTGTTCCCCCTTTCTGCCAAGTCCCTGATATATTTGAAAAGAGTGTAAGTCATGCCTGTTCTTTAGGTAGATGGAGTTCCTTTACTCTGCTTAAGATTTCATTTCTGAACACCATCCCCTTCTGTACTTTCTAAAGATACTTTTGAGCATGAGTGGTTAAACTTCAAGCAATTATTTCTAGATTAAGTGTTGGAGACTTTCTCTTTTCAGGATGAGCTCTAGAACTGTAATCATCTCTTTTCACAGTGTCATTACACTGATGGATGTTCCTGTAGAGAGGTCTTGGGGCTACTAGTTATAAGAAGTTCCCAAATTACGACCCAATGAGGCTGACTAAATGCATCATGTTAGTCATAAATTATCATTTGCTGAACCTGTGTGTGTGGTGTGCCGTTATCAATGTTTCCTTTACAAAAAAAATTAGTACAATTTTGTAGCCTCTTTAATATTCTCAGTTAACCCAAGGTTTCTTGAGTACAGGTTAAATAATGTTACTGGTTTTGATCTGTGCAGCTCCAGTTGCTAGTTTGTGGTTTTTTATATAACACCTGCACACTGAAAGTTTCATAATGTGTAGCCACGTTCTCCATTCTTTGCAAACTGTGCTGCCAAAGCTGTAATTAGTCCCTTTAGAGTTGGGCTGTTTCCCTTCATGAGTTGCTCAGGCATTTTTCAGTAATTTTCAAGCCCCATCAATTATCAAGTCCAGAAGTTCTCTCTCTGACTTGGGTAATTGGTTCCCTTTGGATTTCAGAACTTTCACTTTGCAGCAGAAGCACATTAACAGATATGTCTTGGTCTATGTGTTAATGCAAACTGGGGCAGTCTGCGTTCTACCTAAAGGCCTTTTTCACTACTAGACTATCTATAATGACATCACTGCTCAACAAAGCAAGGTCTAAAATTCATCATTTTGGTTGCTTGGGTGGAAAATCCTGGTTGTCATTGAAAGAGGTAGCTTTTGTCATTAATATCAGATGTTTGACAATGTTTAATTTCACAGAAGCACAACTCCAGATTGTATTTTGTTTCTGGTTTTATGAGATCACTGCTTATAGCCAGGTTTGGTTTTTGGGAGCATGTGTCGGTTTACAGCACCTTCCTCTTCAACCATATTTATTTATTTTTTAGTCATTTATCTGCTCTTTCCCAAATTTATGTTGATCTTTAACCCATTCTATGGCTTACTGTTTAAGTCCCCCTACTCTTTTATTCATTTATTGGCTGCTGAATAGATGAGCCAGAGAAACTCTAGTAGATGTTTTTTTCTCACCTTAATTTCTCATTTAGGAAGGACTTCCCTAAACCCATTCCCACTACAGATTCTCACATGGAAATACCCATCCCTGAGTCATTCTAGACAGAGAAGTGTCACTGAATATGTGAGAATGAACTGGTATTTAATGCTAATAAAGGATAGATCAGGTTTATTAAAACCCAGGAGCTGGAGAATTAAGTTGTGCAAAACATAGCTCTGTTCCATCACACTCAGCTGTATGATCGCCTGAGTACCCAGTGAAATATTTATTTTTAAAGTAGCCTCTTAGATTCCCTTTAGGGCACCTTGACTTGGTAGGAGATAAATCAATTGAAAAAACAAGAGGTAGAAAAATAAAACTCTTGCAGGCTTGACATTACAGGCAAAAAGCAATATGTACATGGTGCTTCTCTGTCATTAAAGTTGTATGAAGGAAACAAGGCAGTGGTTAAAGGACCTCTGGGAAATAACATATCTGTGTGAATGATCGTATTTTTTGCTTTCTTGATGCCAGTTTTAAGGAAAATCATTAATGGCCCCTGATTCTTTTCCAGTTTTCTTCTTTTGATTTTCCCCTCCATGAGTTCTGTTTTGGCCCAAACTCAAAATCATTTCACTTTGCTTCCAGAGAGCTTCACACTTTACCATTTTAGTTCTGTTAGGTATAGTCTTCAAGCAGTTTCTCAGTTAAATCTGAGCAGATGTGAATTAGATATCCTTGTGTTTTAATATTTGGAATGTTTTTAGTTTGAGTTTCTGTCCTACTCTGGGACAAGTCTGGAAGCACTTGTGTTCAGTTCCAGGGAATGGAGTAAATATTTTTATTTGATGAAAAATAACATTTTTCAAATCAAATGATCCTGGAATTTCTGTTCAGCGATTAATTTGACAATGTATCCTATTCAGATCCAGTTTTCAGAAAGCAATGGGAATTTGACTTTTTCCTAAAGAACAGAAAATTCAGGTCTTCTTCTGTTGTGCCTCGAAGCACCTGGTATCAACCCACAGTCGAGACACAATACTGGATTTGATGAACCACACTTAAGTGTGGCTTGGGAGTGGTGAACCAGTCTTACACAATAAGAGTACAAGTTACTTGCAAAAATCGTTTTTAAAATCTTCTTACTGCTAATTAAAGTGGGGTAAAAATTCAAAATATCTTCCAGTATAAGTTGCCCACTACTCTTTTCATGTTTCTTGCAAGCCTGAAATTCTTATTTCTGAGGTCAGCACAGGAACATGAAACAAAATTAGAGGTTTATAAACAAATTGGGCTGAGGAAGAAAGTGTGGAAGTAGAGATGTGTTTGTCATGGCAACCAGATTAGCAACCATTCTTGTTGAATGTGAGCTGTGGGTGAGAGGTGGGGCAGTGTTGCATGGGCTCACACATTCAAATTATTTTTATTATTTAAAGGTAAAGGCCATGTATACATTGCAGTTCACTGCCTTAGTTGATTTCTCAGTATAGTAATATCAATGGGTATTTCTTAAAAAATAATATAGAATTGTTAAGGAGAAAAATGAAGAAAGGAAAATAAGTATTTGCTGCCTGAATAAAAAGGGAATTGATACCAATTTCATGATCAAGAAATAGTTATATAGAGAGAATCTGGCTGTCCAGTGCTATAAAAATATTCCCTCCTGTTCTTGCCTCAGTGGAGTACATTAAACAGCCATTAGAAGTTATTTGTAATCATCGTTTTAATGTGTGAAAATATGAGTGGTGGGGCAAAACAGATGAAGCCCCAGGATTTCTTGACTGGAAATTGGAATGGGCATCTGAGGAACACAGAAACATTAATTTATTGTTGCAGGTGTTGTAATTACATCTTTAGTTACCTCAAAAAGATACAGGTTGAAAAGTGGAAAGAATGGTGTAAGCTTGGGGTGTATGGTACTGGAAAAACAGACTTTGGAATAGCATTGCCTGGTTTATGTCAGATCCAGATGAAAAGACAGAGACATTGACACCCTCTGAACAGACAGACTGGTGCAATTAATCACTGTTTCAATTAAGGAAAACATAAAGGCAGCATTTCCCCTCTGACCAACTCCCCAACCAGCTTCTGTTTGCTCTGACTGCAGTGAGAAGATAAATGTTAGTTGCTCTCTAGCATGATATGCCCAGTAAGTTCAACTTGCATTTAAATGAGTTTAAAATAATAGTATTTGCTGGAATTAATGTGATCCTCTGTTCCATTTTCCCTTTTGGTATTCCATGAATAATATTAAGTTTTTTTCTGTGGCTGTGCCACCTTTTTCCATTAGCTATGCAGAGGGTACAGCTCTTTGAAAAATGTCAGTGTATAAATAGTGTTGCTGAGAACCCAACTAAGCCAGGGCCAGCAACAAAATTTACCTTGAAAATGTACCTTGCTGGTGAAAAAACCCAGTGTAAAAATCAGGTATATAACAATTATGATAGGTGGTGGAAGGACGGAGATGACAAGGAAGAGTGTGGTCTGAGGTTTCTGTTTCTAAAATTTTTAATTTTCTGGGTTTTAAATTCAAAATTCTTGAGGCTTCTTTAGGCTGAGTGGGTGTGGGGAGGAAACAAAAAGCACAACTCCCTAATTCTGGACTCTCTGTAAAGTCAAGGAGAAAGATTTCTTTCTCAAGGAAGGGAAAACCTGCTGGCCACCAGTCAGCATGGATACTTAATGGTAATAAGTGGAATTGATAAGATTTGGGGCTTTGCACTTAACTAGAGCTGTTGCCTGAAACAGTGGCAGAATGGGCTGTTGAGGGGAAAAAAAACATAAATATATTGGCTATTAATATAAATGAGCAATTCTTTTTGCATGTGTCCCTGAGCCATCCAGGTAATTGAAAGTGAAGGCTGGAGAAGATGTGCCTCCCTAAAGAGGATCCATCTCTCTAATTCCTTGTCTAGTGGGTTATTTTCTGACAGCCCAAAGCAGTCCTGCCTCTCCTTCCTGTTTGTGTTTCCAGACATGATGCTGCCCTCTGAATCCAATACTGCAGAGATTTGTTTCCTGCCAAACAGCATGAGTTAAGCTGTTAACTTACTATTATCTCAGCCTGCTGTCAGGAGGTATAAGTGCCTCTTTATACCTTAGTTTGGAGTATTTTGGTGCAACCTTTACAAAGCTGGATGTGGAGGTGCTGGGGTTTTTTGGAGGGGTCAGGGGGAAAGCTGGCAACCCCTAAAAAGGATCTTTTTTATCATATTCTGAAGTGACAGCATGAAGGGAGAGGTATTCTGAAATAAAAAAAAAAATAATAAAAATAATAGATACTGCATAATTTCACTTGTTAGGCCCAGTACTTAACCCAAAGGGAGAGTGTGGGCGCTGACAGCCTGTCTGCAGGACAATTAACTGGCTGGAGGTGTGACTTCAAAGTTACTGGAATTGTGTTTAATTCTCAGTTTGATGCCACTTTGAAGTTAGAGTGGTGGAATTTACCTCCGAAACCAAGCTCTGTAAAACAATTTGCCAGCTCCTCTAATCCCAAGTAGGTCAGCAGAAACTTCGCTGGCAGAGGTTCGCACAGGTCACTCTTTAAGAAGGCAATTCAAGTCGATTTTCCTGAGGTTTGAAGTGCCAGGAATGGGAAATGCAAAGCCCAGGAAGCCAAGCAGAGCATCAGTACAAAGCACAGGGACAGGGCTCATGCCCTCCTGTATTTAGGGGGTCCCACTAACTGGTTCACTTTTCATTTCATTGCAGGAGGGCCATGGATTGACAGTCAACCTAATTTCCTGTGGGACAAGACCCAACATTCAGCACTTGCTCCAGTGGGTGTTTAAACACAGTTAAATGCAGTTTTTTTTCATTAGAACACAAACTCATGTCCCTTCTTTCCTAGTAAGATGCCCCAACCATCCCTCCTATTCCATAAACAGCCCTTGAAAGGTGGGATAGCTCGATGGGTGGTGCTGAGAGCACACCCTCATCAGTGTTCCTTGAGCTGTGGGTTAAAATACACCCTTGGGGAGCCACCACAGGTCACCTGAAACTGCACCTGGGCCCCTCATGTTCTGCACAAAAGCCCTCCTGGCTGGAAGGCAGCCACATACTACTTCTTTATCCCCACTAAATTTAGATACCACTCCAGCAGCCACTAAATCAGGTCATACAAGAGAAGGAATAACCACAGGCCCTGCTTTAGAAAATGGCATTATTGCCAGAGAAGTACTTGAAAAAGTTTTTTCTGAAATTACAGGAGAGGAAAAAGACAATGTGTCATCAGGGATTGAAAACAGTAATTTCTTAAACTCCCCCTAGCAATTTTCAGGTTGTGTTGCTAGATGAAACCTTTGGTTCCCTTAAGAAATCAATGACCTTTGAAAAATTAGTGACCAAACAGAAATAGAAGACAATTCAAGGTAAGTCTATTGACAAAATAGAAAGGAAAAAAAACAAACAAAAAAAAAAAAAAAAAACCACAAAAAAAACCCAAAGAGA
>JAWWMO010000096.1:10280738-10296392 GCA_035047845.1 Dendrocincla fuliginosa | reverse complement strand
AAAAAAAAAAAGAAAAAAAAAAAAAAAAAAAAAAAAAAAAAAAAAAAACCACAAAAAAACCCCAAAGAGATCCAACTATCTTGCTGAAGATGAAATAGTGGAAGGTGCTGATGGGTGAGAGGTACTAAACAAAGGTTAAAATATCCCATGTCTGCAACATATCACAGTATAGAAAAACTGCCCACCAAAGGGAGTTTATCCACCTGCCAGCTGGAAAAACAGCAGAGTGAAACTGGGACTGACATGCTCCTGGGCATTTCTCCTCACTGCCTCAGTGGTTTGAGCTGTGCAGCTCCAAACTACACCCAGCCACTGCCTGGGGGGCAGAGAGCAGCCTCTCCAAAACACACACCACGAAAGGGAGAACAGGTTTTTAGCGGGTGTTTGCCAAAGAAATTAATATTTGTTTTCATTTTCCTAAAGAAACAGAAATCAGGATTCCTCTCCACAGTTTAAATGCTGTGTTACCTGTTACTTCTGTAATTGCAGGAAGACTTTAGAAATAAAACATCAGTAATGGATCTCCTATCCTGGCTTGTATCTTCTTCTATTTATGATCTCAGTACTCAGTTGTGAATACCCAGCCTTGGATGATTCAGACAAATTCCTCAGAAACAGTCTGCCACTTTATGAACACCAGATAATTGCAGAGGTTAGGGTGTCATTCTCCCAAAGATTAGAAGCCTTTGAACTAAAAATAATTTAGAAAATAGTCAGCATTAAAAAAAATATGCAAAAGTATATATAAACAAGTATGTTGTTGCTTAGTCCGAATCATGAATATTTTCCTTCTCAAAAATTTATGTTATCTCACTAGACATTCTAGAAAACCACAGTTTCTCCATTTCTAGCTGTAGATATCCTATGGAACTCCAACACTGGCCCTGTTCAATGCTGATAATGAGCTATCTATTTGACAATCCCATTCAGCTGCTAATACTTTAACATTTTTGAAACGTGCAGAAGTAATTTAGAAGGCAATGCACCATCTGGAGCCATAATGTCTCTCACTCTTGCAGGAGATCAAAAATCCACTGCTCCCTCCCTCCCCTTCCTAATCTTCTACAGGTTCTTCTGTCACATTCAGTTTCTTTTTGTCTTTATAAAAAGACTGTAAATTCAGAAAGCATTCAAAGTCACAAAAAAGAGCAAAAGCTCTATGGTACTGTAATGATTTAAAGCAAATCTGGTGTTAAACTAGGAAGGATAACAGTGCTAATGTGACATAAAGCAGACATTTAGACCAGAAGCAGTTAAGTGACCTGAAAAGTTCAGGTTTTCCTTAATGAGTGTTTTCAGACGTTGTAGAAGATACTTGCATTCCCTACAATACAGACATATTTAAAAAATAAATGGAGGAGTCCTAGCAAAAGATGCTGTGGGGTTTTTGTTTGTTTGTTTGGGGTTTTTTTTGCCAGGGAAGCTATAAAATAACAGTTGGATATGTTCAAAGTCAATCCAATAAAGAAATTCTTCTGAATATCAAATGGACTACAAAACTTCTGTAGATGTGGTGAAAACCCCAAACTTTTGTGAAAAAATCATGTCACCTTTTTTGTCCCACCCCTTAAGCTTTGTCTGATGCATCTTTTCCTAGTTACTGATTTTCTCCCTTATTTTATGTATGTGTATGATGTTGTACAGGTAACAAAAATTTACAGAATTATCTAAATACTTGGAGTTGCTCTCTGTTCCACTGGAAAATAATGCTTGTTTCTTAGGAATTAATATGCATAGAATAAAGAAATTAATCCCATTTCTAGAACATTGTCATTATATATCCCTGTATTTTGTAGTGCTTAGCTGTAAAACCTAATTCCTAAAATTTCAGTCTTTGGACAGAACTGTTATTTGCACAGTGCTGCAATATCTGAATAAATATTGTCTAATTCTTCATTCGTTTGCTCAGTTCAAGTGGTCTCATACAAATGTCCAAAGGACTCCAATCATTCTCATACCTCATTTTCTCAACAGGCAGTGTTTCCACATTGCTGCATTGCTGTAATAAGTATTACAAGTGGAACAAAATTGAAATGCATGCTCAAACATTTGCCAAAAAATTAGATATTCTGGACTGGTGCCAAGGTAAAGGGAAAGAATTCCTAGTCAGCCATCTATCAAAGACTATCCAAGGAAGTGGGATACTCCTTCACTTGGTGAGTCTCATGAAGTTCACCTGAATTAGATGCCTGCTCGTGTAGGTTTGCACAAATGCTTGCTTTCTCTGTAATGTCTGGAAATAACTTGTTAAATGTCTCAGGCTTCCAAGAGATCCTGGTAGTGCCTAAAACATCACCCGTCAGAAAGGGATGACCTTTCCATGAAGAAAACAATCGTTGCTTATGTCTTTTTAAATGCTGATAAACCTACGTGAGACCGACAGCCACAGCAAGATTTATTGCACAATACCCTCCAGTATACAGGCACCATCAGGTAACTTTGCATTCTCTGATGAATATACAATTGAAGCCGTAATTGTTTGTGCATTCCTGAAAATGTCAACAAAATCAAACATCTGTCATGCCAGATAAGGAAACATGGCTCGTTTAATACACTTAGTGCTCTACTCAGCCTTGAAAAGGTCATTCCGATTTTAACAAGCAGTTCATAATTTATTGGCCTCAAGTAAGTGACCATGTAGTGACAATAAAGCTGTGACTGTATTTGGTTACCCTTCAAATGACATGTTTGATTAAGATAACACGTAATATTTAGCACAATCTGTTTCATGTTGCTCTTGGATATTCTCTCACCCTTTCAATTACGACCAACTCCAAGATAAAATCAATTCTACCAAAGTAACCCTCATAACCCCCAGTCCCATCCCACCAAAATAAGCAGAGCGAGCCAGAACTATTGCCTTGAAAGCCATCAGTTTAAGTCAACAAACAACACACAAAGGCAGCATTTACTGCTCTGCCATCTTCAGTGGCAATAAACAGAAATCCACACATGGTTCAATTGTGGGTTAAAACCTTCAGCAGCACACAGGTATTGCTCATCTGCCAAGAGCACAGGGCTGATTCTGCTTTGGCTTCCTGCATCAGGCTTCTTAATCCAGCCCTGAATCCTGTCAAATAACTCGTGGCAAGTGCTGCTTGTTGTCCCCGCTGACCTGCACCCAGAGCCTGTCAGGCAGCCCAGGAATGTCTCGTTTTGCACTGAGCCTTTTAGCTGAAAACTGATCCCTTGAAACCATTCTCAGTGTCGCTCGTTATTCTCCTGTTGGCCTGTACCCAAAACAATTACTAATGTCAATGGGAGGGAGATGTATAGGGGTGAATACAGACACACTCTGGCAGAGGGGATCATGCCTGCTTCTCCAGATGGTGCTGAAACACAGGTACACCCCCTTGGTGGCTCAGTCAATTTTTTGCTGGACGGTTGTTGTAACCTAACATAAGAATGTAGTGCACTGGGGCTCATTTGGCCCTAAAAACCCTGAGAAAGTGTTAATTCCTGATGCTGATGAGCTGATTCTCTTCCTCTTTAAAATACAAAATCTAACCCTGAAAGACACTATTATGTGGGAGATCAAAATAACCAATGTATTTCCCAGACTGGTTGGCAGGTCAGAGTTAGCACAGATGCACAAAATGTTGATCACATCACTGGACAGCTGGTGGGAGCTGGCCCAGCTCTCTTTCCTCTGTTCTTTTCCCAAGTATTTTGTCTCCCGAGCCAATTCTGCAAGCTGACTCCAGAAATTCATTTATAATCTATGTGGGTAGAAAATTTGGGATGAGAAAACAATACTCTCAGAAGGTATGTGCTTTGAGGAAAGGTGAATTTGTGGTGCTTTAGATGTCTAAATTATGTAAGACCTTAAACAAAGGAGGAAAAAGGACATGGACTATTCTCCCTATTCTTCCTTTCTATTCATTTCTTGTATGTAAGAGACTCACAAGGCCAAGTGAGGATTATGCTACTGAGTTTTTTCATCCCAGAAGGATTACAAAACGCTTTAGAAAGTGTCAGTTTGTTTCATGCCTGCCAGTAATGGGAAATGGAGATTACAGCCCCCTGTGCAAAGGTTGATCACTCCTCTCCTGAGGGAGGACGAGTGGGCCTGTGCATCCATTTCATTCCTAAAAGACTCTTGTGGGAAAACGAGACTGAATTTTGGCTGATTGCATAACCAGACTACACTGTGTTGTTACTAGGCTCTCCCACTGCTTATTTCACCTGTTTTAGAGTTTGAGTTGGGCTGACCTTTTCTACTGCAAAGACATGTTAGGTATGGTCATGGAAGCAGAACTCACTTCTGAGGCATAAAATGGCATCACTGGGGTAAGGGACCACAGTGTCTGGGATCACCTGCTCTCATGATTAGCTTATATGTGTGTGTCATGGACTAATCCCAGACAGAAACTCACCCCCACACAGCCACTTGCCCCCACCACCATCCCTGGTGGGGTCAGGGAGAGAATCCTAAGGATAAAAGAGAGAAAAAGAATGGGTTGACATAAAGATGGTTTAACATTAAAGCAAAAGCAGGGCAAGGAATCCATTCCCCACTTCCCAGGGGCAGGCACTGCCCAGCAGGAGCTAAAACATCCCTGTGTTACCAGCCCTGTCTCCAGTAAAAAACACAGCCCCACACCAGCTACTTTGAAGGAAGTTAACCCAGCCAAATGCAATGCATTCTCCTTATTCCATACCATGTATGCCATGCCCATCCCACACACTCTTCAACGCATCCTCAGTAAGCACCATCCCCTTTCCATCCTTTGATAGAGTGCAGAGATATCATTCCATTTTGGTAAAATGTCCAGAAATGTCCATGAAATGTCCACAGTATGTCCACTGAGTTCGTTTACTCCATGGCTTTGGGCTCCATCTGGTCACTCAGGACAGGGGAGTTGCCAAATCCTGATCAGTCCTGGTCACCGTTCCTTGTCAGGCTTGTTTCCTTGTTGTTGGGGTGGTTCCTATGTAGGAATTCCTGTGACCTGCCACTCAAGTCATGTCTAGGCAAATTTAAAGGCATATCCATAAAAATCCTTTGGGATCAGCTACAGGTGACTCATGAGGAGGATGTAAGCAACAACTTATGTCTCATGGTAAATATGCTCAGGTAAATATAATTCAGGGGCAACAGTGTTATTTGAAGGTGTGCAGCTGCCCACCAAACAGGAATTAAATTGCATTTCTCCTTCCCAAATTGGATTAGAAGTACCCTAAACAAGCAGGAGGGAATAACATTTTTGTGCATGGCACAGCTCCATTGCAGAACACATTGCACTGGGGGAGCAAAGGGCATGGAGAAGTTAGAAAAATATCAGACAAATTCAGAGGGCAGGTACATTGTCTAAATACAAGGTGAACTCTTGAGGGTGAGACAAAGGCATGGGGACAAATCCTAGGAAAGGACCTACAGGTAATGCTGTATTTAGTACCTCCATAAAATTCTATTATTTCCTATTCCCTGTGTTCTTGTGTGTCTGCTGCTGGCTGACCTCAGGGGCAGGACACTGCATTAAGGGAACCCTTGGTCTGAGCCAGCAAGGATATTCCTAAGCAGGCAGGATGGAATACTGTCTAAAACAACCTGTCCTTTCAGATGCACCTTTAGAAACTTAGATCACGTTTCAGACCTGCCAAGGGTATGGCTGATCTTGATCATGATGACATAGTTTCCTTTGGTTTGTAGTTTTAATCATAATTAAGTCCGTTTTTCTACTCTTGGACATATTGCTATTTCATTTACTTAAGCTGTAATGATTAAATCTAATTTACTACTATGTGAAATCTTAATCCTACTGAAGAGTAATGGGCATAGCACACAGTTCAGTTAAGAAACATATTCACCACATAACCTCCATTTAATAATTCCATTTATTTCAATAAAACTAGCTGGCACATGAAAGAAAGACACTACAGTGGCCTTTAGTCTCCAGAAAATCATAGAATTTTTAATGCAAGCACGGAAGAGATGTTTTGACCTCTTCCTGAAACTATTATTTTTCATTAAAAAAAAAACCTAATCCACCTCAGAAAATATCTACTGTAAAGAAAGCCACCTGCATTTTATGCTTGGTCTTATTTTACAAGTACAGCTTTATCCTCTTCAAATATACAAAATGTCAGCTTGAAAATACAGGGAAAAGGGGTTCCACAGTGAACATGAATTCTCTAAAAAACAATAAATGAAAAGCCTATTACTAATTAAGTATTCTCACTTTAATCACGTTTGTTCATTGCTCCCATATTTTAGGTGATATAAAAGGAGGAACAATTATTGCCTTGTTCACTTTAATTTATTTGGCTCAGTGCCTCCCTACCTAGGTAATGTAAAATAAACTGTGCTACATGGGTCATTTATGATGTGATTTAATAAGATGCTTTTTATTT
Source organism: Dendrocincla fuliginosa (assembly GCA_035047845.1). NCBI lineage: Eukaryota > Metazoa > Chordata > Aves > Passeriformes > Dendrocolaptidae > Dendrocincla > Dendrocincla fuliginosa. The sequence goes on along the minus strand of JAWWMO010000096.1, from coordinate 10,290,038 downwards.
CTAGCCTGCAGGGAAACACATTCGTTTGCAAGCACCTGGCAAAAAAAAAAATAAAAATAAATAAATAAACCCTGAAACCCAAACCACCCAACAATATTTCTTTCATTCATTTTCTCTTTTCATTCAGTAGACTCCAGCCTACAAGGTAATTTAAAGCAGGTTGTCACAGTGGCAATGTACTAAAACAAGACTTCAAAACCTACATAAGGAAATGGTGCCTGAACATCAAAACAAGGAAGGTCGTAACTACAAGCTTGACCAGTTCCTGACTTCCTTTGGGTATTTCTGTGTAAACTAAGATTTGTTCCTTTTCATTGTCTGAAATAGGTTAATGTTTTTGCCTAACAGCACATGCTGTCTACAAACAAAATTATATTTATGTAACAGGTACCTGAGAGAGACCTGGAGGTAAAAAAGTGAACAAGGAAATTGGTTTTCTACAGACACACTGAACAACATGGACAAGTTTACCACACTCAAACTTACAAAAAACTTACAGGAGTTTGGGACCCGTTTCTATGGCTTTGGGGTTTTTTGATGATTCCCTTGTACCCATTCTGTGGGAATAACATTTATCTCAACTCTGCAGATGGCAGAGAGTTAAAGGAGCTGGTATTTCAAAATCCTGCCAGGGATATTCCATGTACTGTCAGTGGAAGAGCTGATGCTGATGACAGGGCACTGCAGTGAAGATCTAAGATCACACCTGTTGCCAGAACAAATCCCTGGGCTCTTGTCACTCAGAGTTTTCAGACATTCTCATTTGAAACAACACTGTTTACTTTAAGGTTTGCACCTATTTTTTCTATGTCTAAAAATAAATAGCACTCTGTCAGATTGCTTCCCAAAGAAGTCCTCAGCTGACTCCATTTTTGGGGTGTCTGTTCCTTTGTCTCAGCTCCAGTGGTTCAGACCTGTGTTCCTATTTGGATTGCCCATACAGTGCTTGTTTGCTAGTCTACAGTCTCCTTCAAAGTTAAAAGCACAAGTACAAAATCTTTCACTGCTGCTTGAAAAAACCCCAGCCAACAAAACAAAGAGCTCCACCAAGTACATGAAGTTCTAAAATCCAGCATTTATAGTCACCTGAGTTTTAGAAATGTGGCAGCTCAGCCACAAGAAAGGGAGAGTCTGAAGAGGTGGTGAAGAAGTGCCTGTGAGGTTTTTGGAAGGAATTTGACCAACAACACAGAACTGCAAGAATTGTCAGTCCCTCCTGTAATTTAGATGAGGATGGCAGTACACATCATTTTAGCTGTGTTTTATGAGACACCCTTGGATGTCCTGACATGAAATGAGAAGAGATACCATATCAAAACTCACAATGGCTTAAATTCATCTGTACTCTCCCTGTAGGTGAGAATCTCTGTAGCTGTGCCTGTACAGCTGCACAGATTGTGCTGAACAGATGGCCTTCTACAAAGGAAGGACAAGTTATACCATCATCCTGAGCAGAAATTCAAATTCCATGTTTACAATGGTGTTCCTGAATATTGGGGTTTTTAGTTAAAAAGCGTGCATGGCCAGGATGCCAAAATGCCTCCAGGTCTGGGGTCCCCACACAGGGGACATGGAGCTGCTGGAGAGTCCAGAGGAGGCACCAGGATGGTCAGAGAATGGAGCAGCTCTGCTGGGGGGAAAGGATGTGAGAGCTGGGATTGTCCAGCCTGGAGAAGAGAAGCTTTGGGGGGACCTCATTGTGGCTCTTCAGGATGTGAAGGGGCTACAGGAATCATGGAGAGAGACCATTGTCAAGGGATGGAGTGACAGGACAAGGGGCAATGGCTTCCCACTGCCAGAGGGCAGGAATAGATGGGATATTGGAAGGAAATTGTTCCCTGTGAGGGTGGGCACGCCCTGGCACAGGGTGGGGAGAGAAGCTGTGGCTGCCCCATCCCTGGAAGTGTCCAAGGCCAGGTTGGATGGGGCTTAGAGCAACCTGGGCTGGTGGAAGGTGTCCAGTTTCCAGTTAAAACTGTTTTCTCAGGAGGCAAAGCTATCAAGGCCATTTTTGTTTCTGCTGGTGCAGTGATAACACTTGATGCTGTATCTTCTGGCTGTATTTATGCATGTGAAGTAAAGTACTTACCTTATTGAATATGAGTATAGTACATCAGTACAGTCACATAATCCATAAAGCTTTCTCTTTCATAAGCTCTTATCACATTACCACTGATTATTTAGGAAAAAAAAAAAGGAATTGGTCTTATATGACATCCTTACCTTTATTTTTTTTGGCCTTAAGTGTGGTTAAAATATGCTGAGGCACAGGGTGTAAGGTGGGGAGAAATCTGAGGCAAGACTGGAAGTGGAGTGATGGAAACCACTTCAAAGACCTGCAAGAAGAAGTTGCAGCTCTATTTGACAAACTGCAGCCTGCATATATCTGGTCCAGGCATGGGCCAGAAAGCCAAGAGCTTCATTTGCCAATCCAACCCATTTGCCATGGCAAATAGATTCAAGTTGCTCAAAAAATATTCATAAAAACTCTGGATACAATTCACCAAGAATCACACAGATGCCTCTGTAAGATCATGCTTCATTAGTTACTGAAGGTAGAAAAGTTAGTTCTCTTAACTCCAGGGGTGGAATCAGTTCAGGAATTAGTGAATGTGTGAAGCTGCTCTTACACAGGCAACAAAAGATGATGTTTAGAGGTTTTGTTACAGCAAACCTGACTGCAGTAGAAGATAATGGGTTGTAAGAATTATTTATGGCTAGATGGTGTGTCATCTCTCTCATGCCTGCTACCATGGTTAGGTTTACTTTAATAAAAGTGTAGGTTTACTTTAATAAAAATAAAAATCTTGTCCTGGGCTCCCTGCTGAGCTGTATTAACTAAAAACATTTCCTTCTGCACCTTTTGTAAGACAGTGTCATGCCATTTGCAGCTCAGTGAAACACTGAGAGTTGCTTCTTTTCATCTTAAACTTGGTTTATACCCTTGTCATTAGTCTTGGGCTTCCTTCTCACTTAAAGGCATGGCTCTCTCATAGCACGAATCCTGCTTGAAGCTTGTGGAGAGCACAACACAACAAAAAGGACATTCTCTGCTCACCCTTAGGGGTTCCCTGTTGTTCATCACAGCGTTAAGATTGGAGAATGGTGAGATCTGTCTCAAAACAGTGGTGGCCAGTGGGGTGTCTCAGTGCTGGGACAGCTATTAGCAAAATGAGCTTTTTAAAAGTGAATGGAGAAACACTGGTGAAAGGCTCAGCATGAAGGGTGTAATTAAGACGTCAGGATGTGTCAGAGATATCACTGTCAAACTCGATGTGTTGCCATTGCAAATGAAATTTATTCACAGAGTTTCTGCTCCAGGCAATCAGTAGCCTGCGGTAAATGCTGGGAGTGTGTCTAAACACCCTTCTGGAATGAGACAGTAAAGTGGCCTGGATTGCTGCCTTCGCAAAGCCAGGACCTCCGGGGTCTTCACTGCTAGTCTGTTCTTCTCTCACTTCAGCAAAATGAAAGGAAATACAAGTTTATCCCTGGTTGATTATACCACCAGTCTTGCTTCTTCAATGGAAGTCCATAAAAATTAGAGTCATCGTAGCCTGTAATTTAAACAGATTGCCAGAACAAAACAAAGCCAGCTGATGTTCGAAAAATAAACCTGTTCAACCCCTGCAGAGATTTCCCCATCCAGCCTCTGGTGAGGCTGGATTCTGGTGAGGGATTAATTGGCCTCTGCTGCAGACCTGTTGTCTTCATTGTGAGCAGCTGCCAAACAAATCCATCCATCCTGCTTTAGCACAGTGACCTCCTGGAGGGTCTTTCAATTCCCTCACCTCTACTGTGGCAATGGCTTAGTCCTGCAGTTTAAATACGTGTTCATTTCCTCATGCAGAAATGATGACATATTCACAATTTCGGTTCTAAGCCTCTGACAAAATTATTTCATTTGCCTGTGTCAGAAGGTAGTGCTGTAGATAATGTTGACTGTCAGCTTAGGCTACGGTTACAGAAAATGGACCTGCATGTCCTCATTATTGAGCACTCACAGTGATCAGAAAGCCAGTCTATTGCTAGAGAAAGTCAGAGTTTAAAGCAGAAATAAAAAAGAGACATTAGCACTCCTGCTAAAACTAAAGTTGCACTGTCTCACAGGAAAATCTCATAAATATCTGTCGTTCCCACAACAAGACAAACTATATGTGACATTTCATCCTGAAAGAAGTTGCAAAGCAGCCACTGCTCTACAATACATATGGAAAAATTCATATGAGCACAGACTTATTTATCAATTTCATGTATTTATTTCAACACCTAGGAACCAGGTAGCTTACTGTCTTATCATTTCCATTTTTATACCATTGTTAGTGTCAGGAAGACCTGCTGAAAACATTCTTAAGTGTACACACAATCAACTCTCACAAGTTAGTACATCAAAACTTTTTATTGCTATTTGCAGCATTCAAACACAAACCCTTTCCTCAATAGAGGCAAATCATCTTATTTGGAAACAGGTTGCCTGTTCCAGGCAGGAGCAGGCTACCCAGAGAAGCTGTGGCTGCCCCTGGATCCCTGGAAGTGTCCAAGGCCAGGTTGGACAGGGCTTGGAGCACCCTGGGCTGATGGAAGGTGTCCCTGCCCATGGCAGGGGGTGGGGATGGATGGGCTTTAAGGTCCCTTCCAACCCAAACCTTTCTGTGATTTTGTGGTTCTGTGATTTCCCTTATAAAGACAAAAACATTTCCCAGCCACTTTGACCTTCTTTTTTTTCTTTTTTTTTTTTTTTAACACTATTAAAATCACAATAAACCTGCATAAAAAGAATAGCATATAACGTTTTATTACCTTCATATAACACAAAGCAAAGAGGAGATTGAACAACCTGTGTGGTAGATCCCTGTGTCTGGTGGAGTAGGGATGAGCAAGAGGTAGTAAATTTTTATGAGGCATGGGGAACTTATATTGTGATCCAGTAACACATCAGCGTGGTTTTGTGTTGGCTCCTTTTGCTCAAGTGCTGATTTACTCCTGTTGACAGAACACAGCAAATCACATGAGTTGGAAATCCATTGTGGAGGGGATATCTTGTGACTGGATCAACATGCAGATTTTCTTGATTAACATAACTGGAAAACATCCTGAGTTAGAGGGTCTGCTTGTCTCCAGGCAAAGATCAAATCTAATTGTCAGAGTTTAGCAGCAACAGCTAAAGATCTGACTGATGCGACCTGATTGAGAGATACAACTCCTTTCAAACTAACACTCGTAAAATTGATCTGATTGTGTCATTTTAATTCAATCAAGCAATAACCCACCAAAAGGCTGCTGGAAACAGTTTCTGCTGGTGGAATGGGGTAACTCACATTGCTGTGGCACAGCTGAAAGAGGCAATTGTTTCCCAGCCCTGTACAAGGTGCTGAAGCACCAAACACCTCTCACCTGTTGAGATCACATTTGTGTTGCTTTCCTCAGAAAGGAGAAGCTTCATCTTAAACTCCATGCAGACCAGCGAGAGTTTAGCATAAGTGTATACTGAGCAGAAGGGATTTGTCCTTTCTTTGGTACACTAAGTGTTCTGCAAGTCTCATAAATAATTTTTAAAGCTACCTACTGTGATAAAATATGCAGCCAGGCTGTGAATGGAATACTGTGAGAAAGTGATGCTGAGGGTTCTGTACCTTGCAGCACATTTTCATTCTCTCACCTGGTATCTGTCCACCTCCCTTCTAATTCCTGTGGCAAACTTTGAATTTTATTGTGTAACATCCATCAAGGAGTTTACAATATGCAGATTATTACCAGCAGGACAGCTGTGTTTGAATTAACATATGAAATACCCTGTGTGCTCACAGAGAGTGATATGCTCGTCTTCTCTGAGAGCATTTAAACTTGACCAGCTTACCTGGTTCAGTCATCTTGTTCGTGTTGGGGTGGATTTTTTGGTTGGGTTTTGGGGGGTTTGGGTTTTTGTTTTTTTGTTTTTTTTTTTTTTTCATTTATTTGGTTTGGGCGTTTTTTGGGGGTGGGGTTTTTTGTGTGGAAAGTTGCAGTATAATGTTAGTTTCAGTGAGATTATATTTTGACTTTCTTTCATTTTCCAGCAGTTTCTTGCAGAAAAAAACCCTGAACCCTCAAAGTATAAATACTGGCGGTCTCAGACATAGCATTGTGTCAGATAATATGATCTTTGTAAATATTGGGTTTTCCCTGGAAAAATAATAAAGGAATACATGTTATCCTGACAAAACTCTGAGTGCAGGTTTTCCTAGATCTATGAACTTGGGGGAAAAGCAATCTGAATTGAATCCTCACTTCATACCTGATTAAAATGGGTAAAATATAGGTGGATCAAGGCAGACTAAGTGGTTTTATAAGCATAATTCACTCCTAGCCCCCAACTATTTTGTGTCTGTGTTAGTTTTCTTTGTAAATAGTGCCCTCTGCAGTATCCCTCCAACTTTTGCAAGGTTCTAAGTACAATGCACTCTTTGACTGACCCTTAATGCATCACAGGCAAGGGGCACAGTGCCAAAAATATATAATCCCAGGAAACCTGCGTGGCTCTCATGTTGCTTTGCAGTGTATGCTGGAGGTCTAATGTTTCCCAGGCTGCAGTCAGCATCAAGAAAAGTTTTCCTAGATTGGAGAGAGAGACAAGATCTGTAAGGGAGGCAAAAGCCAGACACAAGTAAAGAAAAAACCGGAGTCATTAAAGCAGTTATAACAATGTTATTTGGCACGCTGCTATATATGATTCTTTCCAGCAGTGATAGTATGCATTTTTATGATGCCTTTCAGCTAAGGGTTATATTTAATAAAGATTAACTATTTATTCCTGTCAGATTTGTGGAGTATGTGATACACATTATTAACAGCATTTATGGTATAACTGATTTTTTTTCTAATTTATTTTGATCCTATTATGGAATTTTAAACTCTCTTTGTATGCTGTAGTGTGTATCTCTTTAATCATAAATTTGTTTTAAAGACCTTTCAGTAATGACAGCATTTTCTAGGTCAGATATTTTCTCCTCTGAAATTCTCCCTTGTCTGCTGTACGTAATTTGTCTTACATTGTACAGTCTCTTATTCAAAGAGAACTTTTAATCTTTTATGGAGACTCAATAGTCCCTGATTCATAAAAGAGTAAGCTCAGCCAGAGAATAAAAACTGGGATGAGAAAAATAGGAGCTATACAAACATCTGTAAGGAATGGTTTAGCCTTAAGTGGGGCCAGAACATTGACTAGGTGGCCTCATGAGATCATCTTTGTTTCCAGCCCCGTTTTTATTACTCCATGAAAAACTTTTCTGGATAGGAGCTCCTTTCTTTTCTGTTGTGTATCTCAGAGGAGGGGAGAGATAAGCACTTAACTTTGTGCTTTGGGGACATTTCATCCAGCTCCCAACCCAACTTCAGAAAACACCCTCTGAAATGCAGCTACACAATAAGTATTATGTATTTAATAAATAATCCCTGACTATCTCTCTGAATATTAGTAGTTAGAGCTACACAAGCCCTTCCTTTTCCCTTCCTGACCAGCAAAGCCACAATTGCTTTAACCTGGGGGACATTTTTCTCTTTGGTTTGATAATTGACTCACTTGCAAGCAGTTCACCAAGTGAGAGATAAAAGCTGTTGGATGAAGAAATGACTGTGAGTTATCCACTCACCTTTAGATGAAGTGTCTATCAGCAATGGACACTGGGGGAAAATTTACAGGAGTAAAATATTCTGAAGTCATTGACATTTCAGGGTGTTTGGTCCTGTAAATTCAAGACAAGGTATTTTCATATTGAATTTACAGCCGTGAATATACATTTGTGAAAGAAAAAAAAATAAAAGAGACCACTACTTCTGTCATGCCATAAAAACTGAATTTTACAGATGGTGCAGCATCTCTGCTGCACCATGTAGTGCCAGCTAAAGGGCATGAGAAAGATGAGCACTGAATGAATCCTTGTATTTCAGATTGTTCCTTCTTTATCCTTCCTCCCTGAATTTAGGCTGGAGCCTACAAGTAGATAAAGAAATCACATGGAGTCAAACAAATATTTTTTCATATTATATGTGTCTTTTCCCAATACACTTATTCTTTTGAGAATTTTTTAATGGATAAAATGTATTTGTTTTCTCTGAGACTTTTTAGGAGCATCTTTATCTATTCAGGTGACTGAGCTGTGTTTTCCCCAACACCACCAGGCTACCATACTCATGCTCTGTAGCTGTCAAACAGCATCACAGCTGGTCTGTAGCATCAGGAATGTGGATTTTGAGGTGGTGCTTCAAAATTCAGGGACTCTGCAGAGTGCTGGGATCTCCCTTGGTCGTGCAATGCTCTTTTTTAAAATTGTTTGGACCAGCTGTATGAAGCTAGGCAAAAGGTAAGAACTCACAGGATGCAAAGTTACCAGAAATCAAATTTATCCTTGATATTTGCTTTTGGTATTTTTAGAGTCATAGGAGAAAATTTGCTCTTAACCTTTAGTTTTAATCAGTCTTGGCTGTTCTTAAGTAAAGGAGCAAGGAGGAAAAATAATACAAGAAATGTTAAGCTTCTAGCATATTTGCCATCAGACCATTTTTTTCCCCCCCTTTTTGTCTTTCCCTTTTTCCCTTCCTGAGTGATAAACATATTTTATGTAGTTAATGCCTGAGAAGTAGTAGATTCACTGAACCCTCCCAGTTCATACAGGTCTAATTTCTGGAAATACCTTTGCAAGCCTGCATGACCATCACTCCCAGATGAGTTCCTTGCTGCCTGTAATTAATGTAAGCGAAAGAAATAAACCAGGAAAGCTGATTGATTTCACACAAATTTTTCCCAATTAGCCCAAGGAACTCTTTAAGTCTTCTGAGGAATTATGTTATCCTACTTGCACAAGTATGTTTTTTGTATGCCTGTACAGTCTTGCTTAGACATATTGAAGGGGATTTAAAAAAAAAATCATATTATGTCGGGTTCAATTTGTTGGGAAAAATCAGAGACATGCCCACATGGGGACAAATGTTACTGTAAAATTGACTTGGCTGGAGGGGGGAGAGTGAGCACAGAGATTCAGGTCTGAGGAGGAATGTCTTACTAAATGTTTTTCAGTGGCATCATTTGATAACAACTCTTTTTCCTTCCACACATCTTGTGTTAGCAACTCTGCCCATTTGCCTGGACGTGGAGGAAATTGGATAAATTCTGGAGTTCTCTCAGTTTATTGTAATAATATGATCATTGTATTAATGCCTTTAATAAGTTCCTACTTAGGCAATATTCACAAATGCTTCATATTTGAAGATTTAATAAAAATGTTCATTTTAAATGTTCAACGTTATTCAAGCAGGATTTTATGG
>JAWWMO010000096.1:10072208-10082817 GCA_035047845.1 Dendrocincla fuliginosa | reverse complement strand
CGATCTGATTAAATTATTCCAGCATTGTTTCCTTCCCTGACTCTTGGCTGATGAATTGTTGCCATTTAGGTGATGGCTTTCCCTATATAGGGAAATTGTCAAAACAAATAGAAGGTCAACATTTTGATAAGTACCAAGAGATCTATTATTTACCCAAACCACCAAAATCACCTTTATCCTTTCATTTAAAAATTTAACAACTAAACCAAGCAATCTTCCTTTGAAGGAAAAAAACTGAGTAGGAAAGATTAAATATTTTAATATTTTTTCTTTATTTTTCTTTCTCTTTTTTTCTTTTGTTTTGGTGGTTCTCCTAAAAATAAACACCAAAACCTCTTCAAACACCACAACAAAAAGGTTCATAAAGTAATAAAGGATTATAAAAAACTACTACCATTAGGCTTATCATTTCAATGTCTCTATCAGAATGTGACTGCAGCAGTGGGAGCCAGTTATCTCAGCCAAAAATACACCCAGTTATCCTCAAAAATAAGAAAGCTTTTTTCCCTTTTTCCTCCTGATTTACTGGGTCTCAGTCTTTCAAATTGTAAGGTAAGTGAACATTCTGCATGAGAACAGCTTTGTTCAACTAAAAAGACTCAGAGAATCAACTTCAAACCAGATTTTCACAGATTTTCTTGGCCTTCTTTATATTATCAATCTCTTGACTGATAACAGGAAATATTTGAACCTCATATTGTAAATCATTTAGAGTTTTGACACAGGTTAATATCACAACTGCCATAGTTTGTTCTTCTGAGACATTTATTCTCAGTGATCTGGATGAGGCTTATACCAGGGCTAGGCAGTGATCCTGAGGCAATTAAAGCATAATTTTGCATTAATTTTTCTCCTTAATTCTTTTCTTCTCCTGAGAAAACATGACTTCTGAAGGGAACAAAGAGGTACAGTTTGTGCTTGGAGATTGCCTTTTTTTTTTTCTCTCCCAGGTCCAGCTGAATATAAAATGGCTTCTCTTGTAAAAATTTGCTGGTTCAAACACAGCCACAAGGTACTTTATTTCACCTATTATTGTATTTTCAGTATTTCCTAGGATAGTGGACCTGTAACTGCCATAACACTCCAGATTTTGTACTACAAGGCAGAATATCCTCTCAGACTTCTCTTTGCCAGTTTCTCAGCAGCTTTCCTGTTACTCCACTCAGTTTGATGCGGTGTTAAGTGCTTTAATCTTATTTTGCTTTTTATGTAAGAAGAGCTGAAAGCAAAAGGAGAAGTTTATAATGCCCTTTTTGGAGAATAGTTCATATGAATCTCTCTACTGCCATTGAAAAATAAAATTGGGTAGAGGTAGGTTCAATATTACTTGTTTTTTTGGGGGGGGGTTTGTTTTTTTTTGTTTTTTTTGGTTTTTTTGTCATATGCAAGTATAAAGGTGTGATAAAAACAAAAATATGGTTTCCTCTGTTTTCAAGAAAATAACTCTGAGGAGTCCATCTGAAATTACAAGAGAGAAAGGGATAAGTGACTCAGCAAACAGTTAATTTTATTTATGATATACTTGACTAGTTATCAGGAAAGGGGCAAAATGGGATTCTATTTTTAGCATAAATTGAAAATAAACATCCAGTTTTCCTTTCCTAGTGTTTTGTATCACACATTGCCCTAAAGTGTTAACTTGACAGAGCAGGGAAAAAAAGGCATTATCAAAGATTTATTACAAAGAACATGATCTTCCAGAACATACTGTGATGATTAACCTTCAATACTATGACTTTTGCTGTTCATAGTGTGGAATATTCCAGTCTGAGATGCTGAACATTATGGAATAATTGAATCAGTGATCAGGGTAATTTCAATCAAACGAAGAGATATTCGATTGGACTTCTGCTCTGATTTTGGATTGTAGAGCAAATGCCAATCAAAACATATCCTTGGTGAAAGGATTTTATCAAGCTAATTGAAGATTTGTAGTGAAGTTAAAGTTTTGAGTGATGATATAATTATGTGTTAAAGACATAGGACTTAGATATGTCAAATTTTTTTCCTTCCCAAAGATCTAATTCTTTTTTTTTTTTTTAAACCATCTTTTATCTCACAGAATTTACATAAAAAAATTGCTTAGGATGGGTCTCAAAATTTAGCCCCAAGTGATGAATTACCATCAACGAATTGTATTGAATGCAACAGGGTTAAAAAGAACTGGATAGCACATTTTTAAGGAGCTTTATTTGTCTGGAGGAAAACTGTGAGACTGTGACACACTGAGTATAAAAGCACCTGATGGCAAGACATTGAAGGCACATGGCACAGATCAGAAATAAATTGTGTGTTTTATGTATTTTATCACCAACATTTACTGTTTTAACAGTCCACCTAAACTGCAGTGCATTCTGAATTGTTGAATGTTTTTGAACACATATTGAATCTACTTTTTCTTCCCAAACGTAATACTTTATTTCAATTCAGGAAGCACCAAAGTCTGATTTTACACAAGAGCCAGTTTTGATGTCTTGTAGTCGTAAAATCTATGAACCACAATGGAATGTTTCAGTTGAAGGACTTCTCAGTTACTGGAAGTGTGTTCAGTTTGGGTTGTGTTGTTAGGTTTACTTCAGTGTCAGGTTTCAGCTCAATAATTTCTTGGGGATTTGGGATATACATGTAGAAATAAATTGCATGTGTTTAGGTGAGTTTCCTTTCTTACATCAGAAACACAACAAAACCTGTTTCCAGAAACAGTAAGAAAACAGAAAATAATTGTTTTCTTGTTACAATTAGGGTGAGCTCCTGCAATCATTATATTGAAAGTTCCCCAAAGCATCTTGATATTAAAAAGCACCTTCATCATAGCTTGCATTGTTAAGTCTTAGAGGAATAAATATTCAATAAACTGCACCCAGATTATTAACCAGAACCTATTAACCAATTTTCTATCGCAACCAGATAAATCAACCAAATGTCATGCAAAAGAAATGAAGGAAACACAGTGCCCTGAGGGTCAGTAGGTCTCAGAGGGTGTTCCAGAGGGTGATTTTTCACTTAGTTCCCAAAGATAATTTTCTCTTTCAGAGATTTACCTCAGTGATTTGAAACAATGTCAGCTCTGCATTTAATTGGTGTTGCCAGATAGTACTTCTAATAGAAAGATTTGAAAGTACAGCTTGATTTTAGAATAATTTCATCAAAAGAAAAATAAAAAAAATATTAACTACAATGCTCATAAATTGTCATATTGCTAAAAACAATTGTATAACACTGACAATGAGCCATATGAAATTACACTGTATTAACCTGTGAGAGTGAGATTACTGGATAGACTGGAATGTGTTATTCTTTTAAATCTTACTGTTAATTATTTCTTTTTTATTTTAATTCTAAGAATTATAAAACTGAGAATATTTCACATTAGATTAACATGATGAAAATTACTTCAGAACACAAGTATGTCCCCAGTCTGGAGTATATAATACTTCAAAGCACTCTATGTAGCACAGATTTATGTTGGCTGTAATGAAGACATCTCAAGAAATTATTTGTTATTCTAGGTTTTTTTTTTCCTGTTCCTTCCCTTTTTATATGTTGTCAATTCTGAAACTAAAGTTTTTAAGTCAAATCAGATTGTTTTATTTCTAATTCAAACTCCAACCTTTTCGTAAATAGCAAAAAATTGTTTCCTCAGTAAAATACTTTTAATTTTAAAATAAAATAAAAAAAATCTTCTTTTAAGAAGAAATGGGATAGACTGTAAATTCTTCAAAGAAATTATTTTCTAGGATAATAGATTTAATTTTATACTGTAAATAATTGTAGATCTGATGAAGGGAAGGGGAAATTAGGCTGTGGTAAAACATTTCTAGAATAGAACGCAATGTTGAATTAGAAAATTAACAGATCTCATTTTGTTTGCATAAAGAGTTAATATTAGAAAATGTCATTTTAAGTAATAAAAACTCTGCACTTCTTTTTCTTCACAGTAGCATAAAAGATTAAATGTTGCTGCCACTTTTTACTAAATGTACAATCAGTTTATAGTATTTTGCACTGCTGCCATCAGTGATACAAATCTTGTCCCTGAAACTGACAGCAAAACTGAGAAGACACTGAACACTCAATATTTCATTAAACTGATTTGAGAAATTACTGGATTTATTTCCAGGAGCTGGAGAGCATCAACCCCAGCAAGTTTTCCTCTATTAAATCCTAAGTTACTTGATTTCCAAATATCTAAAAGAATTGTCAAAGAGTTAGACAAAAAGAAAGTTATGGGTTTTTTTAAAGCTCAGTCCTTCAGAATAAAACTGCAGAAAGCAAAGGTTTTGACTCATGTACCACTTGCTGTGAAGTTATCAGAGGATCATCAAAATATGCATAAGCTTCTACATTTTTATCTATAGTTTTTCTTTTCAAAATAATAACATACTTTAATTTTCTTGTGTTTGCTGGCTAGAAATGAGAAATTTAAGAGATACTGGGTTTTGAGGATGTTTGAACTTTATGTTTCACAAAATAAAATATCAAAAAATAAAGTCTTTAAAATTTCAGATGCAAGAAATATTTGTTTTCAAAGAGAGGTGAAAGTAAAGCAATGGCACTAATGGTGATTTTGGATGTCGTGTACTAAAATACCTGTTTTAAAGATAATTTAACAGTAATGAGATTCTATTTTAACTGGATAGTTTTTCAAAATGGCTAGTTACTTTTCTTAAATTAGCAGGGAAGTCATGAAAAAATGAGCATGTTCTTGAGTTCCATTTTTTTTTTTTTGCCATTGAAAAGTAAATATTTTCTTACATATAATTCCAGCTGTATTCATGATCTAAATGTTGCCCAGTTTTGAAAACATTAATAATGAAAACACTTGACTTTAATATAACTTTTATAAAGAATTGGAAGATTCTGCCCAATATGTGCTGGGCTTTTATTTGTATCCTGAGGTTTTAGCACACTTACTGCCTAATTCATGATTTTTGTCCATGTGGAAACTGAATTTCATGCTCTTGTGCATACAGACACTTACTTTTTGCACAGATCATGTTTCTAAAATCTCACATTGTATGTAAATAATATTCTGTTTGATGCCATCTACCATTTCCAACTCACATCTAGAGCTTTGAGAGTGATTGGTTCTTGCTCAGAGCTATAAAATATGAGATTCCTTCTCACATCTCCACTCACAGCTTGGCAGCCCTGGTCACAGTTCAGGTTTATCTCAAAACTAGTTCTCTCAAAACACAGAATATCAAACATAGTGGCAAGTTTACTGCTTGTCCTCATTATGTTTCATTTATGTGGTACATGGAAAGAGAAGATATAATCAACAGTAATAGTGTAGTCCTTAAATCCCCTTATTAATCCTATAGGTCTTGATCTACACAAGCTTAAAGAGTTATAGTCTGTATGCAAAGCCCCCTACATTCCTGGAATGAGAAATAAGCAGAGAGGTCCTACAAAGATCCTATCTTACAGGAAAAAAAAATGCAGGAAACATTACATATATTAAATTCTGATTGACTCTGAAGATGAAAGTCTAATCCATTTTCTCCTAGAGGTAAGAAAGAGGCTTAATGAGCCTGTATCTGTTTCTTCCAGAACAAGTAAAAAAGAGGATATGTTTTTATGTCTGCAACAGGCATGAGAGGGAGGAAAAATAAGGCATAATTTGTCAATAAATGCAGCCATTTGACTGCAGTATCAGCCTCTGTAATTAATGAGGCCTGCTCACTTTAATTGTTCTTCCTGTAGTGTTTTGCAGCCTTGTGGAAAAATACAAGTACATTTTACACCAAAGCTGACCTTTTGCAGCACTTCTGAGAGAAAATGTGACTATTCAGATCTTAAAGCAAGAGCTACACTTTCAGTAAATACAGTTTCATCAGTGAAATGCAGCATTATTCCCTGTTTTTTAAACTACAATGTATTTCTGCCCTCTCATTCATTTAATTGTGGGAAAACACGCTTGAGTAAATAGCAAATTCTTCTGAAGGTATCGATGTGAGGTTGTCAGAGTGGAGATAAAAAAACAAACGTGTGTGTTATCTCAGATGTATACTTTGCCCTGTGTTTAACCCAACGTGTGATGGCAGCTCTGTCATTTCATTTTTTGTTGCCTCCAGGTTCATCCTGGCCCATAGGACCTCACCAGCTGGGAGCATCACTGAGCATATCCAAGGAACATGCTGTGGTATTGATTTGAAAATCTTGTCTCAGGGTCAGGGTTTTTAACAACTGAAGCCCTGAAAGACAACCTGCAAGAAAAAAAATTAAAAATCTTTAAGACTGAGTGCTTCTGAAGATCCACGCTTTTTCAGGCCATAAGAGTGCCCATGTTAACAAATAAAATCTACCAATGCACAAAATTATTATATGTGCCCTACCTTCACAATCTTTTAAACCTGTAGAAGTCATTAAATTAATATGGCCCATATAAAGAACTTAAAAAAAAGCACAAATAAACAAACAAAAAAAAAAGAAAACAGAAAGCAAAATTATCATCTTTCCTTGACAAAGAATGTGATAATATGCTTTTCTAAAAGCCTTGTCTAATAATGCTTAAAATAAAGACAACCTGTTATAAAGAATGTTAAGGAAAATACACACCTTGAATTTTTTTGTCCTTTCTGCAAACTCAGAAGGGCACATTGTCATATATATATATATGTAAAAATAAATGTGTGTCTATTGAATTCAAATCCTCAACTATTCCAAACTAACTGGCAAAACTGATTGAGAAGCAGCCTGAAAAGTATCTAAAATATCCTTATACAGGGGATGGTTAGTTACTATTTCAATAAATTCACACAGATAGAATTCAACAGTAGTGCTGATCTGTACTGATGTCTTTAAATTATTCTTGTGGCTGCTTTTCAGAAATATTCAAGAAAGACTATACTGCTGCTGAAATGTTTTAAGGATCTTAAACTGCGATTGGAGGCATTTGGAAACTACAATAAATTGCAAACATATACTGGCTATTGTGAAATAAGTTTATCAACGTGGATTTCCGAGAGGTGACAAGCAGAGATAATTTTGTTATTATATTGTCAAAGGAACAATATATACCTTATTCTCCCCTATTTTCCTATTTCTGCTTTTCATATTTTGGTTGGTTTCTTCATAATTATTAATCACTGTCTGTTTATCAGGATCTCCCCTTCAGTAATAACTTTTGATTCTTCCCAGTTTTACAGATAATAGAGGTCTCACATGTTGTTATATTTTTTAATATTTGCAGAAATGGGAAGGAGATGAGAGGAGATGGGCATGTGCTGTGAAGAAAGCTGAGTTCATGCATTGCTGGAAAGGAGGAGAAAAAGAGACCTTATATTTGCAGAACCCAAGAGTAAAAATTCAGCAGCACTTTCGAACTGCTTAGACATGAAAATCAATCAGCTACAGTACCCCTGTCCTTAGGAAAGCAGGGTTCATCACACACAGCTCTTAGAGGACATTAGTTCTCTCTCTGCGTGATTTACTGGCTCCACCTGAAATAATAAATAGAAACAGGTCTAGGCTTTTTCTCTGTCCAAATGTTGCACAGGTCTCATTCACACAATTAGCATTTCTTCCCTCACAAACTGTGCCTGAGCTCTTATCATGTAATGGGACTAGCTGTGCCCAGGAATTTCCGGGGCATGCCGGATGTTATGGATCACAGCTGCATCAGGGACCATGTCAATGACAGAATATACAAGTGCACGGTGGCAACTGAGCTGTGTCCTTGACCTTTTCTGTACATCCATATTTAGATCATACCACTGTGTCATCCCAGCTTTAGTTATCTAACCATAATTCTTACCTCTGTAAGTTCTATCCCTTCTATATTAGAATAAAATTAATTTATTGGTGTGAACTTGTTGCCTCTATGCCTGTAGTGTTACAGGATGGGCAGGTGAACCTACCCCTGGTAACTCACACTTTTCAGCTTCCTTAAATCAAAGGCAGCAGCATCTTCCATCCTTACTGTTTTCTGAGCACAGACAAAGCACTTCTGTTGTTCCCTCTTCAGTTTTCTAGAAAGTTTTTAAAGTTTAGATCCAGATCCTATCTTACAATAACTTTCCCTCCCCACCATGAATTATAGAATTGCTCTGATTTCCTTCTTTCAAATGAGATCTACATGAATGTATCTGATTAAATGTAACTTCACCTTTTCCTTCCTTTTCCCCTTGCAGCTATAAAAGCCCCATTTGACACTGACCCCAAAAAGAGTGTCTGAAGTCATTTTAATTTATTTCTCTCTACATAATATGGCATATCCAACAGCTTCATGATTGCACAGTGATGAACTGTACACTGATTAATTCCCTGAATTGCAGCAATTACTGTTGTGTCCATGGGAGCCCTGAAGTTTCCAGAGGTGAACTTGCTTCCACTGCTGTGTGCCCAAGTCTGAAATCCAGCTGTTCCAGGTTTGTGAGCACAGTCAGTCTTCCAGGAATTTCCGCTCACTGAAAGCAAATGGACTAGTCTAGTGTTAAAAAGTTGTAATTTGAGTTAAATTAAATCTAAACTATGTTGTCAAGTGCTTGCATATATTTGTACCCAGCAATTCTTTCACTGAAAGCAATGAGATCAATAAAAGAAAGTATTTGTAAGTTTATTTCCTTTTATTCCTTAAATATTGTGAGAAAAATACCCCACTTCATGCCAGACTTGTATCAGCAGAGTTTCTGACATATACAGTCTATTTTAAAGAGTAGGTGTATTCCAAAATAGGTCACAATATACATGTATCTTCTGTACAGTCACAGCTGATATAATGGGATTATATGTATGATTAGTTGTGCAGCTGAATCTTTCTTCTGTGTCATGCACAGATGATAAAGTAAGAGGGATTCAGATTACTCAATTTTTCTTTTAAGCAGCTCCTTTTTTGAACCACAAATACATGGTTTAGGAGTAATTGATTTGCTCTGGTAGGGTGCAAGGATTACATCCTAGCAGGAGAAAAGTAGTGTTAAGCTGTCAGTTATACTAAATATCAGTTTTCATTGTCACAGTGGCTTTGGTCTTCTTGCTAAGATTATTCTCATCAATAAAGCCAAAATTTTGCTTTGATCTATATTTTTTAATCTTCTTTTCCTTCAGCTTTATTTAACTTTCCATACATTAGCAATCTGAATTCAAATCTGTTTATTTTTTTTTTTTTACCACACTTTATATAACATTTTAGTGGGGCCTATTTTTTATGCAGCAGATGATTTTCTTGCAGTGTGTTGATTAATCATATCTCATACTATCAGCTCCCCCACAGCATTTCACACTTTGTGCTCAATAGATAAAGTATGTCATAAACTACATTATCAGAGCTCAGATAAACATGTCTATCTTTTACTATCTATATTATTAACATTCCCATCTGCAATTTTGCACTTACAGCTGCAATTATGAATATGTTTTCTGCTTCCATAGTAGCACTTTCCTTGTTGATTTGGTGGTAGTTTACTTCAATATGTTCAGAATACCCTAGAAGTTAATGGTTTATGGTCTTTATCTAATTATTGTAAATTCTTAGTATAGCATGTTATTTTTAAACACACAGCTTCAGTGATCCCTAAACATTGTCACATAGTATGGGTTTTTATGCTTTAATATTTTTGTCCTTTAACATTTAATTTTCCTTTTACTTCAGTTTTTAATGTTAACAGATTTACTAGTTTACTTTTGCTGCTTTTTCTTTCAAAATGTCTAGGTGTGCCAAAGAATCACCTAATGCCCAAGGCAACATCTGAAAGTTGGGTGGAGGGGTCTTAATTTTTGTTTTTGTTATTTTGATAAATAAGTAGAAGTACTGGGTTTTTTTGGTTAAATCGTTGGCAGAAATTCTAGTGATCTGGCTCAGTGTTTCTGCTATTGCTTGTCCTACCTGTTGTTTTTAGTCAGGAATAGCATGAGGAGTCTCATTTCTGCATTTGAGAGGGAAGGGAAGGTACTTGTTTCTCTTTATTTCGTGGCTTTTGTAAAAGAGCACCAATTTGCAAGAATTTTACTGTAATAGTAATGTATCATTTTTCACTGGGGCACACGTTAGTAATTGTTGAGCTTTTGCCCCCTGATTTGACGTGATAGTATGAAAGACAGTGTGATGGTTACCAAGAGAAAGCAGAGAATGCAAAGGTCTCTAAGTGTATGAATTACTGGTTAAATTTGTTATACATTTCTTCCCTTGGACATTCCACTTACAAAAAAACTTCCACACACCACCAGCACTTCAAATGCAGGTTTTCCACTGTTGTTTAAAAAGCTAAAGGTCTGTCCTTCCTCTAGAAAGGAAAAGTTGCTGCTGGAGAGGCCCGAGGAGGCACCAGGATGGTCAGAGGGTGGAGCAGCTCTGCTGCTAGGAAAGGCTGGGAGAGCTGGGATTGTCCAGCCTGGAGAGGAGAAGCTTTGGGGTGACCTAACTGTGGTCTTGCAGTGCCTGAAGGGGCTGGAAAAAACATGGAGAGAGACCATTGACAAGGGATGGAGTGACAGGACAAGCAGCAATGGCTTCACATTGTCAGAGAGGAATTTTAGGTTCGATATTGGGAAGAAATTCTTCCCTGTAAGGGTGTTGAGCCCTGGTACAAGTTGGGCAGAGAAGCTGTGGCTGCCCCTGGATCCCTGGAAGTGTCCAAGGCCAGGTTGGATGGGGCTTGGAGCAACC
>JAWWMO010000096.1:10053544-10066718 GCA_035047845.1 Dendrocincla fuliginosa | reverse complement strand
AAAAAAAAAAAAAAAAAAAAAAAAAAAAAAAAATAGAAAAACAAATAGCAATGCCTAGTGATACCTCTTACCTACACAAATACTGTTATTAAACTTATGCCTGTGATTATATTTGCAATTTGGACACTAAAATTTGTTTTCAGTAATACTTATTTTCTTTTTTCCTCCCTTCCTACCTCTCTTAATCAAAATCACACAAGACCATCTGAGGAGCTAAATCAGTAGGGCTTAATGTGTCAGTGTTTTCACAGAAATAATGCAATTTTTTATTAAAACAGTTGAACTTTCACTGTTGAAAGCATGAGTCTGAAACAGTTTTTAAATTTCTCTTTCTGCTCACACAATTTTCATGAATATAATTGAAGACAAACAAAATAACTCCCCAACCTCTGTGCCAGAGTTACAAGTTCTGTTGAATAGAGACATGAAAACAGGATGGTTGAAGGGAGAGGAGGACTATAGGGAAAGATTTGGGGAAAGGCAACCAATGCTGTGTGAAAGGGGAGCTGACTCCAGATTTCTGCATTTCCACAGCATTTCAGGAGCCAAATCTATGCCAGACCTTTGGGACCTGCTCTGTTTTGGGTTCCCCAGGAAAGGACTGTATTTCCTATAATTACTAACACCCTCTGTAATACACATGGCCCCATCTTTACGATCTGATTTCCACAAGAGTAAGGATAAGCTTCTAGGAAGGGAAAAGGCAGAAAGTCAGAACAAAACATAGAACAAAACATAGAGATCATGATGTTTTGGCATTTTTTTTAAACTAAATTAATGCACATCAGTGGTATGAGAACAGAGCTTTTAGAAGATTAATTAATTGTTTAAGTTTGTAAATATCAGCTACTAGCTAATCCATTCTCCCACCAGATTTTCTCAAAGCCCTAGTGCTCAGCTCTCCATGGGGTGGAACCTTGTTTTCATCTCTACAACCTCTTTCCTTCACGTGCTCTCATGGATTCTGACTCCATGATTTAAACTGAAAGAAAGATGCATTAGTAGAATTGCACATTGAATTTATTTACTGAGCTGGACTTGCTGAATGATGAGTACCAAGTGAGTTTTGAGAAAACACCAGAAATTTGTATTCTCATTCAAACTAAACTCACAGCACTTCAGTAAACTTGAGTAAAACCACTCATCAAGGTTTTACTAATCCATGATAGAAAGGAATCCTTGCAAAAGTAATTAGTGGTTTGGGTTTTTTTCCCTGTAATATAATTGATATTCCTGTAGGTTTCTATAAAATGTATATCCTTTTGAAAATCATCTTGAAAAGGTGCACTTGCAGCTAAGTACAAACAGTATTATAGAGGATGTGTCTGAAAACAACAAAGCTGTGTGATGGATGTTCCCAGGTTTCTTTTGCTGAATGGTGAATATATGTGCTATGAGCTGTGCTTTTTGGATCTTTTGCTTTTCACAGCATAGCCAGCAGCCCAGCAATGCAAGGCTTCTTAAGTAAGGAAAAGGGGTAAAAGGATGCCATTACCATGCCTGACATCCTCAGTCAAAATGAAAACTGAGAACACCTGATTCTGTGAGAGAAACTGCAAAGGAGTTCCTTCAGGAGCAAGGTAAAACACAAGGAGCTGCAATGTCCAGCACATACTTTGAGCTTTTCAGCTGGGGATTTAGAAATGAACAAGCTCATAGCTTGGAGCTTTTCAGAGAAAAATGGTTTATTTCAGTGAATACTAAAGACTTGTGAGAACCATACCCCCCGGTGAAGAGTGTTCACTGAAGCACCTGGGCAGCAGGAAGGATGTGTGTTGGTATTTGGTTCTTTTCCATCAGGGATTTTTGTCGGAGGTAGAAGTGCCTACAAAATTTATTATTTTCTGTTAAAGAACTGCAGTGTGGGAGCTGAATTTGTAAGCAGAACAGAAGTTTCTGGAGGCACTTTACATCTTGAATCTTTTTCTTTCTTATGTAAGAATCCTATTATTTAATATCCCTGAGCAACAAGGAGCAGATTTTGCTTCTTATCCATAAAGATGCTTATTTCAGTTTTATAAAATTAAAATAAAAATCCCATAAAAGGGATAAAGTGTATGCAATAATATATCTGTATCTTAAATTTGCTTTTTCCATCTTAAGTTTCATCAACAGCAGCAAATCAGAAACTTGACTAAAGTTGTAAAGAAAGATAATTTATTATGTATAAGTTATAATATTACATATAGTGCCTGAGGGAAAGAAACCAGACACACAAAAATACAGTTATGGACAGAAGAGTTTCTAACAAGAGTTCTTATGGGAACAACAATGCTCTAGAGATGTTTTATTCTTTATGGAAGAGCCATAGTACTTATAAACCTTAATAAAAAAGAATCAGGTGAAGGAGTGTTTCTTCATCAAAATGTTTCACTTGGTGTATGGAACTTCAGAGCCCACCCTGGAGTGCATCAACCTGAGCATGGAGGTTAAATCAGCGACGAAATGACACTGATTTTGTGAACAATTGAAACCTTGTGCAACAGTAAAAAACAGAGCTAGGGTTGTAAACCAACACAAATTAATAAATACAATTTTCAGTATTTACTAACTTGTAATACATCTGGATGTTGCCCTTTAATTCTCTTGGAATTTGGATTGTTTTTTTGGGAGAGTATGTGGGGGTATATTTATGTATACAAAGGAAAATGTACTTAAAGGAAGAAATTATCAGAAAAGAGTTAAATGAGTTACTGTGGTATTTTATGGAAGAGCACAGAGGTAGACAGGGACTAACCCAAACCATTCCATGGTTCTAGAAAAACACACATAAAAGACACAAAGAAAGACAATTTACAAGGAATATAACAAAAGACCCAGATAAAGGTATTTTCCTCACTCTCCTCAGCTTCTTTCCCATTTTATCCTATGTTTATTTCTCAACAGCTAAATATCTGTCCTAAAAAAACACATACCCTGGCAGTTGTGATGAAAAGAGTATCTGAAAAACTAATGTCTGCTTTTATATGGGAAAGGCAAATGAACACCCAGAGATCTATAGGCCCAGGAAACAAAAAAATAAACAAAAAAACCCCCCAAAACGCAACATCCCCCCCACACACAAAACCCAAAAACATAAACAAAAAAAAAAATCCCCAAAAAAACAAACACCCCCCTCAACAAAACAAAACCAAAAGAAAATTAAAAAAAGAGGAAGGAAAAAAACCACAACCACACAAAACAAGCAAACAAACAAAAAAAACCCCTGATGTCAGTCCCTGTCATCCTTTTTCCAGTTTCTAGGAAGGTTTTTTAAAGGAACAATTTGACTTTCATCATCCTGTCTTTCATTCCAGGAGTATCACAGTGTCTAACTCCTGAGCCAGTTTTGCTCCTCTTCATGGCACAGCAACAGCATGAGCACTCCCCAGTTTTCTGCCCACCAGTGAGTGAGGGTCCCACTGGTTTGAGATCCTGGGAGGATCCAGCATTCACAATTCAATAATTTCAAATGGGACATAAAGAACACAGAGCTTTGAAACTTCACCATTGTAATTTTGCAGTGGACTCCTAACAGACCTGCCACATCCTGTGTCCTTTGTTCTAATCTTTAGTAAATTGCTTCCAGCAGTGATCATCCTGCTTATTTAGTTCATGCACCAAGATATCCATGGGAAGAGCACGTTCTCCTGGGAACACAAAAGTCTGGACGTCGCCCAAGTTCTCAAAGAATATTTCACGTTTTCTCTTCTCTGTGCTTGGGCTGAGCAGTCGTTTCTGCTTCATCTGGTATATTTCAGTCCATATCCTGGCAACTAAGTGACATTTTGATAAGAATGACAATATTTCAAAAGAAGCAATGTAGGATGATAGCTGAAGGGGGAAAAAAAGACCCCAAACCCTAACCTAAACTGGCTAATCTGTTTCACTGTTTTGCAAAAGTTGTAGTCTGAAATTTCTAGGTTGTTACATTTCCTTATTTCTCTTTTACAGCTTATCATAGTCTGGGATGATGCAATCTCTGCAGATGCCTATCAATTTCTGGGATTTTAGTAGGCTGGGATTTATTGAGAGGAAAGTGACTGGGAGAGATGTATCACTAGATGTACTTTCTGCTGAATTTGAAGTGCTATGTATATATATATATATATATATATATCTTCTCTGACCTTCAGAATATGAGAGTGCTCAATGTTGTATAACACGATTACCTATATTTTTCAAGATATGAAGAAAAAGTGAAGGAAGCCTTCTTGGCATCTCCTAAAAGATGCTTTTAGTTAAAGAGAGTTCTGCAAACCCCATTAGGAAAGAAGGTTAAAAGTAGTTTAAAAAAAAAATACTCCTCAATCAAGTTGTCATAAGAATAAGGATAAATGAGATAGTTTCCTGTTCATAGATTTGGAAATAATTAAGGAAACGAGAAGGAAGAAGCAATTTTTGTGTGCAATCCCAGTAAAGCTTTGGGGAGGATCTGTTAATTTTCCATATTTAAATAGGAACAATATACCATCCTTTTTCCCTATTTTCATCCCACTGTTCAATGAAATAGTTGGTTAACATCTGGTTCTGCTCTGTTTGAGAGAAAGATGTGCTAAAGCTTTAAATTTGCATCTATAAAAACATACCAGAGGACATTCACAATGAAAAAATCCAATCTGTTTTATAAAGAAATTATACCTACAGTAAGAAGAATGCATTACATGATTTTAATATGAAGAAAAATACATTAGAATTGATCACATAGGCAAATTAAACACATATGTGCATTAACCAGCATTTTCAAGAATGATTTGCAATAACACAATCTACAATTTTAATAAGCAAAGGAAAGCTAAACTCAAAAGGGCTACAACTTCCTTCTGGCAGAAATCCAGGAATCCAGGGTTTCTAATCCCCAGACCACAGCTCAATCCATCAGACTCTGTTGTCTCAAAACACCACTCAAAACAAATTAATTAAAGCCAGTATTATGCTCTGCACTTCAGAGGTACAGTTTTAGCTGTTTCACAGTGATAGAAGGAAAAGCACTTTTAGATTAAAATGTTTATACTCTGTTCATTTGCATATAGGACAATCTATTGAATAATGTATATTCTCTTCTACTTATTATCAGGATTCTACCTGGAGTCTCCCTCTGGATAAATGAAACAAATCTTGAAAACTCACTGAAAGAAAAGAATAAGCATGTGCTCCAAAGCTTTTTCTCCCCAAGATTTATTTTCATGACAATTAAAAATGAATGTCTTAGATGCCTAAAAGTGTTTCCAATCAGAAGATAAACTGTTTTGCATTCCACTATAGATTGTTCTGAAATTTGTTACAGGATTCTGAATTACATTTTTTTGGTAGTGGGGTGAGGAATAATTTCACACTGTTACACCCAGTTTGTTTATTGACCATGGCAAATAGACACCTTCAGAGTAAATATTTGAAGAAGTATTTTGGAAGTGAACAATCTCTGATTGTTCTCTGACTGAACAATTATAAAAGGAAAACATACAGGTGTAAGTAAATGCTTACATAAAATCTCTACTGAATTGTATAGAAGTGAAGCCTGCTAATGAAAGTCTCTGCTGGCATAAAAAAATACTATAAGTGTGAAGTCTAAAATAAATAATATCTTGCTTGTATTAGTCATGTTGGCTCCCTGGAGGTGTTAGGTGTTTGACATGAAGAGCAGGGTTTGTTTGTTCTATAAGTAAATATTCTATGAGGAGAAACTCTGTAATTAATATGAGTTTACAGATTCTCCATGAACCCTGAATTTCTGGGTGTTTCCACAACAGTGATCATTCCTGTTGATACATCAACAGTGTAGTAACTGTTGAAGTTGGATTTTCTGTCCTTGTTACAGCATTAAAGTCCTCCTGAGACACAACAGGAAACACCATATCCTTTGGCTATGGGTCAGAACATCACTTTGAGTTCCACTTTCAAATCCTCAAGAGCCCTCAGAGAACAGTACAAAGTTTGCCTTAATCCCTCAGACTCATCAGAGAAAAAGAACAAAACTGAAACTCTTTTCAGGGAAATCTCTTGCCTTTCTTTAATTAAACTTGGTTGCTATCAAAGACTATTTGTCAACCAATAAAAAAATTGCTGATCAAAAGATAATCAGGATATCCTTACCAGCTTTTCAGCAGTGCCAGGGACAGGACAAGTAGCAATGGCCAGGAACTCCAACACAACAAGTCCCCCCACAGTGAGGCAGAACTTCTGTGGGTGGAGGGGGCAGAGCCTGGCCCAGCTGCCCAGGGAGGGTGTGGAGTGTCCCTGTGTGGGGACATCCCAGACCCACCTGGGCTGTGTCACCTGCTCAGGGTGACCCTGCCCGGGCAGGGCTTGGGCTGGGAGGATCTGCAGAGGTCCCTTTAACCCCAAATATTCTATGATTCTGTGGACTAAAATTACAGATCTCTCTGCCAAATGTTCTATCCTTAGCTAGTCAACAAATTTGTACTAGAATCTGTTTTTAAGAGACAGAAATAACTTTATTAACATGGGCATAACGTAACAAAGTGTGGTTTGGTTGGATTTTTTTTTTTTTTTTAATGGAGGAGGTTTTGGATCATTTTGTTTGTTTCTTTCTTTTTCTGAGGCATTGGTGGTATGTTTGAATTGCATTTCTACTTGGATTCAAATTATCTACTTCCTGTTACTATGTGATGTCTCTAACCTGATAATTTAATATCAAGCTTTAAATATTAAACATTAGGGTACTTGTGTCGTCCCATTAAGATGAAAAAAATCTATTCCGTCTTTCAGAGACATGGTGGAAATGCATATATGATACATACACAAACACCCTGCATATTGTCATGGTAAAAAAATAAACAGGAAGAATATAAGAGAAAATATAGTAATTTAGCCACATTGTTGAGTAGGTCTAATTGTTAGAATCCTAGAATCTTCAGAGTTGAAATGGAGCCATAGAGATCATCAAATCGAACCCCTGGCCCTGCACAGACACCCTGACAATCCCACCCTGTCCTTGAGAGGATCATCCAAACCCTCCTGCAGCTCTGGCAGCCTTGGGGCTGTGCCCACTGCCCTGGGGAGCCTGGGCAGTGCCCACCACCCTCTGGGGGAAGAGCCTTTTCCTGAGATCCACCCCGACCTTGCCCTGACCCAACTCCAGCCATTCCCTGGGTGCTGTCCCTGGTATCCACAGATCAGAGATCAGTGCCTGCCCCTCCTCAGGAAGTTGTAAACTGAAATGGGGTCTCACTTCATTGTCATTCCTTAGCTTGGCAGCATTGCATTATTGTACAACAGCAGTTGAGTTGTGTGTAAAAAATGTCTTTGAATGTTCAAGGCAGAAGAATGAAATAATTTCAAGAAATGTGCAATTAACCCAAAAATATTATACACATCAATGTTTAAAAAGAATTGGTAGAGCGAAACATTTTGTTCATTATGGTAGATTGCTGAAAACTGTTCTGCAGCAAAGAATTGTAGATTAAAAGTCATTGAGTAAAAATGTAGAAAAACAGCAGGTAGATAATGTAATTTTTTTATCTTTCAAATATACTTATGTTTCTGCAACATCTCTTTCCATACCCTGCATTCCAACTTATCCACTTCACAATAACCTTCCTACTTATATAACACTGATTTTTTTAACTATAATTAAACAAATAAATAAATGTATAAATAAATATCCTACAAAATAAATGCTTACAAATCTCTAAAATCCTTGATGATCTAAAAATCATAGTAGTAAAACTCATAGATCTGTAAGATTTGTGAAAAAATCCCTTGGTTACTCCTCAGCTGCTTGTAGTGAGCATGTTTACAGCAAGAATTATCATTTCAAAAATGTTGAACAATGGGATAATGTGAAAATACATTAATTTGACCTTTAATGTACAGTGGATGGCCCCTCTTGCATCAAACACCAGCACTTCAGACTGAATTTCCAGAATTTTGTGGTTGTCTTCAGAATTCAGTACCTAAGAACTATAATGTATCAATACTTTTATTGAAGCTGAACCAGATTCAGGTAATTAGAAAACCCAAAATAGGATAGTGATTTCAATATTGTCAAGCTTTATTGTTGTCAGTTTTGCAGCTTGTAAACAACTCATCCTGCATCTATGTGACAATAGATCCACTTCTTGAAATTACTGTATTTTGCAGCCTGTCTTCTGAGCTATGAAGGTAAAGGTTAATGGTGAGGGAAGAAAATAAAATGACGTGTCAGCCTCTCATGGTAATACCTATTGGTATGTTACAGGCTGAATGACTAAGCTGTTGCTAAAAAATCTATCAAAATTGTACAAATCAACAGATTAAACCAACTCCTTCCTGCTTCTTGGGTAGGATGTATTTTAGTGATAAAACAGGGCTGTTAGTTATTTTGTTTAGCATCTACATGCCCACGATCTCCCAGACAGAGACATCTGTTTTCATCCGTTATGAAATCCTCAATTCTGGTCAACTGTTTTTCCCTCTGCAGCCAAGTAGAAGCCCTAAAAAAGAACATTAGGTGGAGATAATCAATTCACAGGCTGTGCACATACTTGAAAAAGACACTCTTCACCATGAGAACTCAGCTAGAATATTTATGAAATAGCAAACGCTCTTACCATGCTCAAGGAGCTTTCCTTCTAATACTCAGTAATCCCTGATTCACACTCGGATTGTCAGACCCAGCGAGCTAAAAGCATATTGAGGGCTTGAAGAGTGTCCTCCCCATGTCGCAGCAGTTTAAGTTTGGTGTCATGGTGCTCAGATTCAGTGAAACCACATCTGACTTCCCTAGCTTTCTGTGAGATTTGGGTAAGTTTGTTTTGGGTCCAAAGAGAGCCACTCTGCTTTTCAGAGGTGGGTTATCTATGCCTGTTATTTACAACAGGCATGTGAGGCATCCTGGTTTTCTTGTATAAAGTAATATTCTCTTTCTTGACTTGCTGCTGTCTCTCATGCTAAAACTGTCATCATTGCTCACTCATTTGAACAACTTCCTCTACTATTTGCTCCAGTGACCTTTTCCCTGCAGCTCCCTCTTAATTCAGTCTCTGTAAGAATCACCCACAAGTTGCTTGCCCTTTCTTACTCCTAAAGCTGTAAAACAAGGAAGTGAACCTCACACTTCTGTCATTCAGATTGTAAAAGTGTGAATAAGGCTTGGGGAAAAAAAAGTAAAAATAAAAGAAATGGTAAAAGCTTGCCCTTAGAGATGAATGATCTTGGGCTGAGGATATTCATGTTCATCTCTCTCAGACCTGAAATTTATTTGAGACACCAAAAAAGAGATCTTTAATATCCTTGTGTAGTTTTTATGATATATGAAGACAGTTTCCCTTAAATGATGCTGTAATTCTCAATTCTCACATGAAACATCAGAAAATCTGGGTTCCTCCTTATCAAAAATGTGACTGTAACAGAGATGCTTTAGATCTCTTTAGATGGGGGACACCAAAAATAAACTCTCAGTAGGTGACTCTGGCAAATAGAGGTGGCTGCACAGAAGTCCAAATGGGTTGCCTATGGGTGTGGGAATATTCAGAACATGACAGATACCCACTGCCAGTGTGATATTGAGGGAGTCATTTTTGGCTGAGCATGGGGGCAGATCTAGAAGTGTTGTTGGTCATAATAACGTATTTTCCAGAGGAATCCCTTGAAGATGACAAGATTGGTCATGGGGAACTTGTCCTATCTCCCATTTTCCCTTTGAATTCACACAGGTCAAAACCTACAAGCCTGGAACACAGGTAGGGGAGCTGCATCTTTTTGTAGGAACAGAGTAAAGCAGTCCTGGGGTTACAACAGGACTTTGTGAGCCTTGGGGTCAAGGAAATGAGATATCAACCCTTAATATTCTAAAGATACCTTAAGAATTTATCATGGACCAATCATTGAATTGAGCTCTGAGAATTCAGTTCTGTTTCTTCCCAGAAGAGTGAGGATGTGTAAATTCCTCTTCTGTGTTCATCCTCTCATCCTAGCTCTTCTTGTGAGACACAGCTAGTTGCAGCAGCCTAGCAGGAAGAACAAAATACTTAAGAGATGATTGTCTCTCTTAATGAGCAACTTCTGCTCATTTAGTCATCTCCCACCAAAGAGAATTTTGCTAAGCTGAGTCCCAGCTGCTAGAGATGCCTGCACCATGGGGCCTGAGGCAAGACTGTGCTCCTGCTGCCTGCAGCACCCAAGATTTAATTTGAGTCTCTCTGCCTGCCTGATGGTGGGTATATAATCAAAGATTTAGTCTTTGTGGTAAGTGGAAGAGCTGTGGTTTAAGCATGACTGAAACTCTGAAGGTGTCTGATGTAACACAGGTGGAGCAGAGCTCCTTCAGCTGACTGCATGGAAGCTTGTCCATCTCACTCAGATTGTTTTAGTAGTGGCTGGATATTTGCTTTTTCAGTCTAAACCAGCTATTGAGATATTTCATGTCTGCACAACATATTTGAAACTGGATACCAAAGAATGGTTTGCATTGCAAGGAACCATAAATATCATCTCATTCTCACCCCCTGCCATGGGCAGGGACAACTTCCACCAGCCCAAGTTGCTCCAAGCCCCATCCAACCTGGCCTTGGACACTCCCAGGGATCCAGGGGCAGCCACAGCTTCTCTGCTCAACCTGTGTCAGGGCCTGCCCACCCTCACAGGGAACAATTTCTTTCTATATACATATGGGACTCACTATTTCCCAATCAGACATGGGTCCACATTTCTGGATCTTGTAAAAGTAAAATTGTAATTTCTCATAAGTTAGTTAAGTGATTTATATCTGGTTTGCAGCAGAACATGGGGCACCTCCTTCACTTTTTCTCTTAGAGGAAAAACCTGCAAATGCACCTGCAGTTTTCCATTCAGTGCAGCCTGTGTGTCTGCAAAACATAAACACAGTCTCTTTCCTTTAGGGGGATTTTTTACAAAGGAAGAAGGACTTTTTTACAAGCAACCTTAACTGAGATCTCCTCATCACAGAATCATTTAGGTTGGAAAAGACCCCTGAGATCATTGAGTCTAAACTTAATTTTGGTCAGACTTAATACATTTAAGGTCTTTTCAGCATAAAGCAGACTCTAGGTTTTATGACTCTATGAATTCAGTCTGTGAATGTGCAGTGTACTAGACTTGAAATGTCCCAAATTTTCCCTCCCAAAACCTTAGGCATGACAATTTTAAAAAGTAGAATGATCTAGCCAGATGGGGTTTTATATTTGAAGGATCTTGGCTTGCTTTCTTGCAAAATCAATAGGCACAGTCAGAGGCAGTGGGTCGCCCTGACATTTCCTCTTCCAGGCAATGCATCTCTAGAGCAGAACTTAAACTCACCAACTTTTAGAACACACTTTTAAAAGCTGGCAAATTGATTTCATTATCTCTAAATACCATGGAAAACTTGCTTTAGCAGTAGCTAGCCTGAGTGTCCTTTTGTCTAATCAGGCTTTGCAAGAGAAATAGAAGGGCAGCCTGGGAATGCAGTACATTACTTAGCATTATGAAATCCACAGCAAAATCCTCACAAAACCTTTGATTAACTTGTTCTTTATATTTCTTATTGCACAGGCAGATACAGTGCATGAATGCACTTTACAGATGCTTTCAGCAGTGTTATTAAATCAGAGCAAAGGACTAAAATGCAACTATAGGAAATGAGTAAATCAAAAATAAGTGACACCTGTTTTTCAATACTGTTTTAAATTACCAGACCTCAGTTAGTTAAGAAATTGTAATCCAAGATTTTGTATGGATTTTGTAGCACTGTAAATTCAACTTAGAGCTTCATAAGTAACACTACGGTCACCCATATTTGCTATCCTGTCTTGAGCAAATGCAAATAATTTTCTGACAGATTTACTAAGAAATCTTGGTGCAGTATTCCTTCAAGATTCTTACTAGAAAGGAAGGCACATTATGGCAATGTTTACTTCTGATTCATGGCTTAAATACTTATGTGAGCAGTTTATCACCATGGTTAATTTTAATTAATATTTAATATTGAACTTAGAACAAGTAAACCAGGTGGTATTGGCTTTATTGCCCTAAAGCTAATCTATTAATCAGTTTTCTATTTGTTACAAACTACTAAAAATTAAACATGAGACTTATATGGAACATGGTATTGGAAAATCCTCTTTCAATACAAAGGGCTTTATTAGGTTTGTGGCAGAGTGCAAGCACACAGTGACAAATGTACTCTCCACAAACCCTACACGAGTTATGCTGCATATATGTTAATTGCCTCTATAATGTTGTTTAAGATTTTTTTTTCATTTAGTGCCACAACCCTTATCTCCTAATCTTAATTGAAGGATTATTGTGAGAATATTTCTTGCATTTCTGTCTGCAATTAATGCTACGTCTATGCACATGAGGGATAACCTAATACTGAAGTAACAAGAAATACTCTCAGGCATAAAAGTAAACAGGAAATTTGAAGGGGTAGTTTGCACTTAACCTTGTGAAAACTGTGACATAATTGGAGGGACCATTAGTAAAATCAAACCATGATAATATGAAACTGCTAAAAGAAATTATATTTTATACATTGCCAAAGGGAAAAAAAAAGAGTATTCTGAGAAACTCAAGCTTGGATCAGACATTCACATGCGAAACAATTTACACGGAACCTACATAATAAATGCACTGTTGTACTTCTAGAAGACACGCAATAATTAATAACATTTATAAAAAAATGCCAGCTGCAGGTAAGCTTTTTTTCCTTTTTTTGTTTATGAAGGGTTTTGGGTTTGGGACTTCCATACAGGCTTCTGTTATCAGCCCAGTTTGAAGAGATGGTAAACTGGAAAATGGAGGTTGTGTTGTGTATTGATCTCCCATTTCAACATTCCAGGTGGCTTCAAAGCCACTCCGCTTCCTGGAAAGATTAATCCATTCTCAGACCAAAACAAGTTTCCTGAAAGAGCTTGTGTCTAAAAATGCAGGTCTGTATCTTATTAGCACCTCGAATCTAACACTTGATAACACTTGAGATCTTTACTTCCATTTATACCTGTTGCTTTTGCACAGGTGTGCAGAAGTAGTTGGCAGTGTCACAGTTTCACACCAAGCGAATTCATGATTCATGTCCTGGAACAACATATCAGATCTTTTTTAAGGCTTGTTTTTTTAAAAAAAAAAAAAAAGTTGCTAGGGGCTATATTTGTATATGTATATGTTTTACTTACTCCCTCTGCTTTTGAGGTGTTATCAGGAGAATGTGTCAGCAGCCTGCTCTGAGGACAGGTGAGGGAAAAGTCTGCTGTTG
>JAWWMO010000096.1:10014426-10024611 GCA_035047845.1 Dendrocincla fuliginosa | reverse complement strand
TTCCTAGAGTCTCAAAACTGAAGCAGTTTGGGACCTCCAGCCACTGACTGTGGAACACTTCATGCCAATGGCAAAACCATGTGAAATCATACCAGTTTTTTTAATTTAAAAAATGGAAAGAAAATAGTTTATTCCCTAACAAGGCTTGAGATTTTGGGATATTATATGAAACTGCTATGGCTAAGGAGACATGTTAGACTAAGATTTGATCGATATTCACATCTCAGGAGACTGAGAGATGGAGCTAAATATAGAGGATCTGTATGGAATAAAACTGCTAATGAAAGTGAAAGCTTCGTAAGCCTCAGATTGTATCTGACAATGTTTAACCAGCAGAAGTCAGCCAACCTGGGGCTGTATTTAAAAAGCAGAGAAGTTGAGAATGTGATGTCTGCCTTTATACGAATGTCAGAGGCAACTCAAAGTAGATCTGGCACCAAATTGTTACTCAATGTACTTCAACAGCAATGAAACGTGGGAGGAACAGGCTTTATCCACATGCCCTGTAGCACCTGCTTTCAGCATTAATATCTATTCTGGAGAATCATTTAACTTGGAAAAGATCTCCAGATCATCAAATCTAAATTTGACCAAACTCCACCTTGTCAACTAGACCAGAGCACTGAGTCAGCATTTCTTGAATACCTCCAGGGATGGTGATCCCACCACCACCTTGAGCCCATTCCAGTGCCTGACAACCTTTTCAGTGAAGAAATTCCTTCTGATGTTCAAAATTCCAAAATACAACATTCAATCTCATTAGTGAACATAAATGTATATGAAACATAAAACATACCTTCTGCCTTTAAAAATGTGGCAGAGCTGCTAGAGTTTTGCATGATAAAGAATGGCCTCAAATCAATACTTAAAAAAAAAAAAAGGTCACATTATTCCCTGATAAAATAGCTACAAGTAAGAGGAGAGATAAACCTAAACCAAATCAGATTTGCAAATAGCACCCTTTGATTAATTGTTAGTGGGCAAACTAATCATACCTATTAAACATGTATCATGTTTGTGTCTGTCACCTGCAAAAGTGCTGCTCGTAGTGATCACGCTCTGCTGCTTTGAAACACTAGAGTGCACAGGAGCTCCTTTAGGAGAACTCCCAAATATCTCACCTGTCTGCTTCTTGCTCAGCTCTTAAGCAGGGTCTTTAAACACAGTTTCAAAGCAATGCAAACAGTAGTATATCAAAGGATTGGAGAAGACTGTACTGCACATAAAACACAGCTTGGAACTGACAGGGAGAAAAATTGAAAACAACGATTCTCTGAGGCAAATAATCTCAACTCATGTGGTTTTACACCCCTGCAGTTCTCATTTGGGAAGAAGCCAAACAAGCTAATCTAACAGATGTCTGTGCTACTGATTTAAAGTCAAAGGTAGGATGCTTCCAATATCCAT
Organism: Dendrocincla fuliginosa; assembly: GCA_035047845.1. Lineage (NCBI taxonomy): Eukaryota > Metazoa > Chordata > Aves > Passeriformes > Dendrocolaptidae > Dendrocincla > Dendrocincla fuliginosa. Next base: position 10,023,204 of record JAWWMO010000096.1, on the reverse strand, counting down.
CTAATTCAAACAGGGAAGGTTTCTACTGATAGCCACAGAACAGCACTGAGCCAGTGCTCTCCCTCTAGACAGGCAGGTCAGTGGTTATTGCTCTTACACAGAACTGACGCGTGTGACTGCCCTCGGCAAAATATCCCACTATCAGGGATAAGCCACAGTTTAAATGTTTCCCATTCTAAAAAATAAAATTTAAAAAAAAAATAAAAAATGGAAACAATAAAAGAATATTAAATTTGGCTAATCATCAAACATTAGTATTCAGCAAGGCATCCTTCAAAGGTCATTTTAGATAGAGTGGTATTCATGATTTAGGGATTAAACTCTCTTACAGAAGTATATGCTAACTGAGCCTATCTAAATTATGGTTATTAAAAAAAAAACAAACAAACATACTAGAAGAGCCCCAAACACAAAAAAAACAAACCACATTTCTGTCACAAGGCTGCAGTTTAAATAAGGCTGACTGGCCAGGTCTCAGCAAAACCTTTCTCTGCTGGTTGAATCAAAGTTTTCTATTAAAATAGCATAAAGCTTAAGTACTTTGCTTGTGAGCAAAGCCTTTGGGAAGTGAATTAAATATAAACTCATAGCTGAGCATGCCCTTGTGACTTCTGTAGCTTGAAATCACAGCTCTGAGGGAAGTGTTCATGTTCACTTTGAAGTGCTAAGATTTGAAACTAAGGATAACAATCTAAATAAGAACACCTTTACTTTCTTGATCAAGGCACACAAGGAAGGAGAAAGATAACTGTGGCACAAAAAGAGGAGCAGCACTGGATTTGCACTTTGGAATTAGACATGGCTAAAACAGGCATTCTGTTCGGACATGGAAACCTTCCCTTTCTTTCCTGTATTCTTTTTCCCCTGGACAAACTGAAAATCCTGTATCTTCTTTTGCTTTTGTCCTTGATTTCTTGTTGATTTTTCTTAACCCTGTTCGTTTGAGTTGTGCTTTAGTTGCTGCATTTCTTTGGAGAAGGTTATAAAAGATTTCCTGGTAGACAGAAGAGTTTGCACCCCTGTATGAACTCCATGGACAGTGCACATGCAAGTGAAGTTATCCATTTCATTAAATAACACAAATACCTGCTCTTTTCTTCTTTTCAATTTAATTTTTGAGTTTAGATGTGTCTTTGCACTTCAGTAATCATGTGGATCCATCTGTGGCTTTGAACATGTGTCACCTCCCAGAGAAACACATGATTCTCCTGGAGCTTGTTTCAAAAAATGTCTACTACAAATATGTTAATTCATAATAAATGTATTAGATTAGGAAGAAACTACTAGCAAATGTGGTAGAATAGACAGTCTTTGAGAGCTCTCTGTTATAACAATACATTATTGTCCAGCAGGGATGCTTGAATGGGTTTTTATTTCCCCTCCATAGTGAATTTAGAATGTCTAAAGGTATCTGCTTTTGTGGTTTTTGGTTGGTTGGTTGGTTAGATTGTCTTCTTTCTTTCCAGTGAAGTTTGGCTGGATACAAATTAGTGTTACCTGGGAACTGTAAAATGATAAACATACTGTTCATAGTAAAAGAAGAGGCTGTTCAACAATGGGCATCCTCATTTAATAAAAACTAATGATTACTCTGGGTAATAATGACAAAAATATCTCTGGCATTGTGTATGGAACAAAGAAACAAACAGAGGCATTACATATCTCTAATGCTTTTTCTTTTTTCTTTATTTATGTAAACTTGCCTTTGTTTATAAGCTTCCTTTAATATATGCCTTGTCCAAAACAAGAAAATTTAATTAAAATAAAAGAATCTTAAGGAGTAAGAAAGAAAAAACAGTGACAACAACAACAAAAACAGACTGCATGACCTTTAAAAGGCGTTTCTGCCTCACATGCTGATCGACAAAATGTTCTTGCATTCTTATATATTCACATGGCCTTAGGCAGTTCCAATACAAAATTTTCTGTACCGTGTGCTTTCCTACAAATCAGTAATTGAGGGTTGTTGCAGTGTACAAAGTCACAGTAATTTAACATTTTCTGTAAATGTCAGTAGAGGGTTATTCAGTTTCTGCAGGTCCCAAGGTCTTTTATACACCATCCAGCCTACAATGGTGATGCTGTAGGAAACTAATAGGAAAAGCAACAGAAAGCCTTCTGCTTTTTCTAAAATTGAGCAAAACTGCTTTAATATGCATTTACTTAACAGTGTTGACAATTATAAATAGCATGACATTAGCTACTGATTCATAATATTTGTTTAGTGGACTTGACACAAGGTGGTTTGATGTTGTAGTTGCTTATCCAGCTACATCACTTAACCATGATTTAAACTCCATGGCTGGTGAGAACAGTAATTAGGTGACTCAGAAATTTTACTTCACCTCTTAAACAACCAACTATCCAAGACTTCTGTGGAAAAAACCCAAACCAAATCAAAACAAAACAAACCAAAACCACATAAACCAAGAAAAATTAATCATGTGAACAAGGAACTTACATAACGCATTAAAAACTGTCCATCCTGGGACACAATACAGGTATGTAAGAGCTCCACAACCTCTGATTCCACACCCTGGTTGCCATGGCAAGGAAACCTTTCTCTCACCCAGATGCCACCACATCAACTTTCAGCGGATTTCTCCTCTCTACAATGATGTCACCAAGACCTGGGAGTTTTCATACACATACAGATATTCACGTTTGTGTATTTGACATACATTCATGTATTTCAAGGATGGATGGGGCTTTGAGTCACTTAATCTAAAGGAAGGTGTCCTTGTCCATGACAAGAAGGTTGGAAGTTGATGGCCTTTAAGATCCCTTCCAACCCAAAGCATTCTGTGATTCTATGACTCTGTATTTTCCCAGCAGGAAATAGTAGAGCCATTGATTTCAACAGGAGTAGGTCTGGAGCCCAAAAGTGTGTTCCAGAAGTAAATATAGCTCTTGGACTGGAATAACTGAGTGTGCACCAGAGGTTTTGCTCCCTTGTCTTTCCCTGAAAGAATGGTGATTGCTTAAATATACTCCCTATAATTATTTTAGCCTCATTTTTAGTGCTCTGAATCTCTTAATGTTTAACAGATACTAATATTACTATTTATGATCAGTCTTTCTGAGACATTGCCTTTGAAGCCTGAATTCAGTAAACATGTATGTAACATGTTTAAAAAAACCAACCTTCATATAATATGCCAAACAGGCTGAATTCAGGCTGTGTCTTCTTTAAACACAGGCAAGAGCTTAAAATGGACTCTGAGACAGAGGAACACAAGGAGGTTTGGTATTTGTGAATCAATGTTTTTGGATCAGAGACCTTGAAAGATCTGTTCCAAGACAGTGGGGTGAGCACATGGCTCTCTGAATTTGCACTGCACAACTTCTTGACTTACTTTTTGCTTTCTTTTTTCTTCAGAAATAGTGACATTCAGATTTAAAAGTTAAATGAAAGTGGATACTTACCCTCCCACAGGCAGAATGGGGACAGCTTGCATGGTGCTTTTTTTTCCCTTCTTCCCTTGATGTGTTGCATCATCTTCTAATTACCTCTTCAGCCTGCATTTTTATTCCAAAATACTTCAGAGGTTTAACTGTTTTCTGCAACTGACACATGCAGATTTGTGAATTTGTCACAGATTTCTGAAAAATGTTTTCCCTAAGTGTCACTTGCTGCCTTAAGGACCTCTATATCTCATGAAATTTGAAACGTGCCTATTTTGTGTTTCTCTGTTGATGGATATCGCATAATGCCATTTCTGAGAGCTTAGATGAGCCACAAGCTACTCAAGCTTTTGAAGGCTTGATGACACTCAGACCTCACCAGCCAGGTTTGTCCTTGTTTTCACAATAGATTAATTGTACAGACCTTGGTCCATTACCCAGGAGCAGTTTGTGGAGTCTAGGGGAATATCACTGGCAGATTTGGGGCTGTGGTAAGGCCACTTAAAGTTTGATTTCTAGAAAATAAAAAAAAAAAAATAAAAATGCACTGCTCCTGTCTTCTCTGAATCATCCTTCATGAACTGGTAATACAGTGGTTTTCAATTTGCTCTACTCTCACTTCCTATATGTATCCAATGTCACTAAAGCTAATATTTATGCCATTAAATATAATTACTTAAATATTTAAACAGTGATACACACATTTGTTCAAGTAACAAATCTATATAGTCAAGAGGATATTACAATCCCAGCCCACCATTATTTGGTTTCTGTCTCTCTTAAGAGAAACTGTGATAGTAAATGGAAGGAAAATCCATTGCTACACAGCTGTTTGAATAGAGTGATATCCTCTGCAGGTTAAATCATAATTTAATGGGTGCACTTCACTTATTCTTCTCATTCTTTTATAGTTCATATGTCAACCGTATGTATTTCCATCCCCTGAAATGCAGTTGGTTGTTTTCCATAGTCACAGACCCCCTGGCCTCCAGGCCTATATTTTACTTGAATCCCATGGCATCATAAGGTTTATGCCAAAATTATTATTGTGAAAGGTGTTCACCTAAACCAGTCCATTTGTATCCTAAGATTGTTACACAGGACAAAGATGCTCATTGGGATCTTCTGCAACTTTGATCACTATACCTATCTGAACTGTTTGAATTATCATATGAAATATAATAACTAAGGAAGCACATCTTCGTAAAATTAAGCTGTAAAACTACTTAAAAATGTGCTGTACTGGCATGTGAACAGACTGGCTCTTTCATGGCTCCTTAAAACTTTTTAGTGCTACAGAGAAAGCTCACTCCTTAAAAACAGGAGCTGCTCTTAAAGCCCTAATATTCCTCTAAATTGGTACTTACAGATCCAAGACTTGACATTCACTACAACAGCAAGAATTTGATGCAAACCAAAATGAAATGCAATTTCTGTAAATGGAAATTCATAATTTCATAATTCATTCAACTGCAGGTCGGTGGTTTAAATTAAGATCTCAGATATTCCTCAAAGCCCAATTTAAACGTTTGTCTGGGTTGTAGTGAGAACAGGTAGCTGACCCGATGTTTTGCTGAGCAGAGTTACTTCCCACGAATATAAAGCTGGAAATTAACTTGTCAATGACCTGGCATTTTCCTGCATCTCAGCTTATGTCCTCACATTTTGTCTCCCCTGACTCTTCATTCAAGAATGCATTAAGGCAGAATTAAAATGTGTGGTCCCACAGCAGAGGTTAATCCTTGGTTTGCACCTCTCCCTCACAGGACTATTTCCACTAAAGCTGCAGTATTCCTAAGTGGCAATTTAATTCATAGTTTTGAGGGATGGAAAAGGCTTTCATCATTTAGCTTGCCGTGTTACATAACTGTAACATAATTGAAATCAGTAATAATTTTTGAAACTCTCTTTGTCTCCATTTTGGTGTCTGTCCTCTCATTTGTGTCTCTGCAGAGGTTTGCACACAGGTCCTGAAAGCCCTGGATGGCTCGAGTGATGCAAATAAAAAATTTAATTAAATTTAATTAAAAAATTTAATTAAATATAAATTATCATGAACGCTTACAAATAATACTTATTTCAATAGAGGTACATGCATACACAAGATTTCTACAGGCTTGTTGATTCCTTTTCTTAGATCAAGGCAAGTAAGGAAGCTGTGAAATATCTAAAAACATTAACAAAACTGGTAAACCAACATGATTCTGCCTTCCAGAGAGGGAAACCTTTGTGGGTTTAGAGTGGGGTCTTCAAGGCAAAGAGAGGTCTGAAGTTTTTATTTTGTTTGCTTTTGTTTTTTAATTTTTGTTGTTTTTCTGAAGAAAAATGAACAGAAAACATAAACCATAAAATTATATGTATATAGTCTCAATATTAAATATGCTAATAGAATAAATTTATTGTTATATAGGATTTATTGAAGCCAGTAGCAGAACTTAAACTCTTGTATTGTCCTTGAAGTTGAAGTAAAACAGAAGTTGAAACCAGTTAACAAAATCCTTGCTCTTTGCATACATTTCGACAAAGATTTTAATGCTCCCACTCTGCAAATAAACCAACAGTACTAATCTCAGGCATTTCCATAAAATCAGGAAAGTGTGGTACTAATTTACTGTATTTCATTTATGAGAAAGCACAATACTCTCTTTAATAATCTGTTGATTTAACTTACCCTATAAAGTAGGCACAGTTTTTCAGAGGACAGTTTCCAAATATATTTTCCATGCTGGAGAAGTTTGAGCAATTTTTAGTAGAGAGACAGCAGTCCTTCTGAGATTATCTGAAGCCCATGACCCTGAGAGTGTGTACAGGTGTCAGCTGTTTTGACTCACTGTTTTTTTGAGGGTGTCTTTGCTTTCTCCAGAGGCAGAGGATGCTCTCCCTTGCACATGTTCCCTTACCCAGGAACATGCTGTACTTTGCAGTTGAGTTTTTTGTCAATTTTGAGTCCTTATTTTGTCCCAATTTCACCCAAGATGTAATTTTTCCCTCCCATAGCAGTAGGGTTGAATGAGAATTTAAAACACCTCTCCATTGAAGACAATATTAAACTCGAGGCATTATCTACCCTTCCACACTCATGAGCCACAGAGGATCGTGGCACTGCGCTGTGTGTCAATATGCACTTGAACTCCCAGTGTGGCACTCCAGAAGAAATAACCCAAGGGGAACTTCCCTACCCTGGTCCCAAACCCCCTGATGCTCCGTGAGACTGTGGGAGCAGTGGGGAAATGGCACATCAGCCCTGGGGAGCACTTGTTTGATGCCAAAACCCCTCTCTGTGGTGCCACTCAGCACCCTACTTGAGGTGTTGAAACAAGTAACTCCAGGTGTATTTATGCCTCAGGACCTTTCCCAATTAATTTGAGATACTTCTCAGAGAGGAATAGGGAATATGTGAATAATGTGTTGTAAGTGTGGCTGTGAAAAAGCTCCTGTGTTGGGCATGAGGGAAGATAACAGTCCCTGAGGCCTGTGTACTATTTTGACACAAGCTCTTCAGCATATTTAAAGTGCCTGAAACTGAAAAAGAGCATCCTTTGAGCCTGTGTCATGTTTTCTGGGAGAGAAAAGGGCTGTGACCCTTTTCAGAGTAATTCAAGTAATTAATGTGAGATAATCTATTTCTGCATGGTATTTAGTATGTATTATGTGATGCCATCATCAGATTCATATCTAATAATAGCTGTTCTTTCCAAGCCTATAAGTACAGAGTACTGTAATTATCATACTAATAGGTGGTTTATGAACTGTGTGCATTTTAATGCACACCATTCAAATTAGACCCTTGTTACTTTTGATAGGATAACTACGAAGATCTAATTGTCTAGGAGTTGAAAAGTACTGTTCAAAAATCTAGAAAAATATTATTACAAATGCAGGGATACGTAAAAAGAATATATTTCTACCACAGCAAACACGAAGTCAGGAGTGATAGGCAATATTAGTATATTTGCCCTGTGAGGGAGTTTCCCTCAGCATGATCTTACATTGTGCTTCAGTTGACTTAAATTCAGGTTTATTAATGTTCAATTCCAGGGCACTTCCTCTCAAAATTAGTCTTACCAATGTATGAACAATTACAGCAGAGTGAACAAAATTTGCACTAAGGATCAAAGGTCTAAAACTTTTGCTTTACTCTAAAATAAAGCTAGTCTAGTTACGAACTTTTATTTAAGGCAAAGTTAGCTAGATTTTCCTGTCTTTCAACTGTTCACACTCCTTGGTAATCCCAAAGCTTTTGGAGGAAATGTTGTTATCCAAAATGCAACTTTGAGAGTTACTCACTTGTGTTTCATTTTGATGGAATCTCTTGCTTTCCTTGTCCCCATAAATAATATATGCAGCACAAAGAAGTCATTATGTCAGTCATAAATAAAAAAAATGGAGTAAACACCATGTCCTGCACTGAGTGAAATATATATATATATACACTGGATTCTTGAATTCAATCACCACAAAGTGCTTCCATATGAATAAATATATTTGCCTGATGTCATTAGCTTTTATAACTTCTTCTACATTGCCTGCCTTTTTCCAAACTCTCCTTAAATATCCGTAAAACGTTACTGTAAAGATTTTGATTTTTAATGTTGGTCCTGATATTTTATTTTGATTAGCAAAAAACAATCAATTTCTGCTTTTTTTCAAGTAGAGAAGCAGGTGGATCTGTAATTTTTTTGTACTCTGCCTTCCTCTTCCATCCAAGTCACAGTTTTTCAAACATTAAAAATAGTCCTAGAACAGAATAAGCATTAATGACTCTTCTCCTTCTACATGAATTAAAAATGTGGGAAAAGCCCAGCTTCAGCAGTGCCTAAAATCTGACTAATTTACACCTGTGTAATTGGAAAAATATTACTTCTGTCTCCAAATAAGCACAGTCTTATTGTAAGAGGTCACTTCAGCACCAAATTGGCTTATACCCCTATAAAATGCTTTAAGAGTATAGAAAAAATGTCTCTAGGCTTTCATAAATTTAGAAATGACAGTGAGTTTTCTGTGATTAATTTTACAAGAGCTGTAGAAGGCAGATTTACATATATATATCCTAAAGAAAGCCTCGTATGTTAAGATAACATCAATTACAAATAACCAAGGTTGACCTTGGTCATATGCCAGACATTCAGCCAGCCACTCTCTCAAGAGTCAAATTTAACATATCCTGATATTCAGTGATTTTGGATGCCTGGTTAATTTCAATTTCTTTGAAAAATCATGACATTTTATTGTTCCAGGTGAAGCAATTTTTGTTTTGGAGAGTAAACCAAAAAAAATCTGATCTACACTTAGTCTAATTCAAGTTTCTACAACAAAGCAGAAACAAAGGGGACTTAATTTTCTGAAAGCTGATTTCTTAGGTACTCTCTACAT
>JAWWMO010000096.1:9920532-9939105 GCA_035047845.1 Dendrocincla fuliginosa | reverse complement strand
CCAGGGAGATGCTCCAGACCCCAAATCCCCTCTGTGGCCTCTGCTGGACCCTCCCCAGCAGCTCCTGGTCTTTCTTGAAGCATGGAGAGTAGAATTGAATGCAAATACAACAGGATCATAATAAACAAGATATAATCTTAGTTTATCCTAAGTTTCAGTTTGATTTTCTAACACCTAATCCTTCTAAATCCCCAGGAAACCTCTTTGCTGCCTGCTTTCATCAATAACCATGTCTTGAGTTTTCCCACCTTGTGAAACATAGATCCTCTGGTATAAGTAAGGACATTTTTACAATTACACTATCATTATCTCAAAACAGCCTTCCATCACATTGTAATCTTGAAAATCTATACTCATCAAACCATAGAAAATCTAGGAAGAGGAAAGAATATTTAGTTCAGAGATTTAAAAAGCATGTTGCTTTGACAAATTTTTGTGCTCTTAGTTTTAAACAAAGATTTCCTTATGATTAGTTAGTCTACAGTGTTTTACTTTTAGTTACCTTCACCTCATCACTCTTAAATTCTTTATCTGGTGTCCAAAATATTGGTTGGATATTTTGGATCAATATCTCTTCTGTACATGATGATTTTTCTCTTGCAAAAAATCCATGGAAATAAATGGATTTTCAATGACAATAGCTCAATCAATTTGGATGCAGCTGTCATATCCTTTATCCAAAGAGAGGTGTGTGTATAGATATGGATGTGAAAGCCATTACACAAACACCACTCTTAAAAGGAGGCATCAAGATTTTAATTCAATCACTCATTTGTTCCCAACGATATTAAATTATTCCTCTCAATACTAAAGAATAAAAGTTATGGAGTTTCAGTTTAAAAGTTTAGTACTTTATGAAGTCATAAACTACCTAGAATTCTGTCATAGCTCCAATTAGTCATTGGATGTAGTGAGCATTCCAGAAATCAAGGAATACACATTTTTGGTAGGGTGAAACCATTTCAGTTTATCTTAAAAAAGCCACAGTCTTTTCCACTGTAAACCCCAAACAAAAAATTGCACACTGACATGATATAATGAGAATTTTTGAGCTATTTGAGACCTGAAATGGTATTTTCTCAATGGTCAAGGCAGCAATGCTTATGTTGCCCTCATTGTGCCTCACTCACAGGTTCCAACCTCACAAATATACATGTAAGAAACAACACATAGAGATAATGCAACCCAGGAACATCCTCTAGCAAGATATCTGTGGTCCCTCCTTAAATCCAGCCTCATAAACACAGGGATAATGTGTTTTCACACAGTAGTGAAGGGAGGTCCCTCTTCATTTGCATTTATTATGACAATTTGTCCCAGTGAAAACTTTAACTAGCTAAATTTGATTGCTTTTTTCCCCCTCTGTCTAATAACTGAAAAAAGGACAACTTTTACATCAAAACATTTTCTTGTTGAGACAGTTTGAAATAAGAGGACTGAAAAATAACTTTTATTCTGTGCCCTGATTCTGTTTTTCTTTTTTTTTTTTTTTTTGTAATTATATTTTCTCTTAGTATTATATACACAAAGATTAAACACAAAGAATTTTCACTGAGAGCTGTTATGGCTATTCCTCTGTAAGGGAGAGATGTAATTATTTGTAATTATTTGATTTTACAAATAATAACTGTGTGATTATTTGATGCAATTGGAAAACATTCTTTGTCTCAGGACAGATTGTTCAAATCCAGATCATTGTCTCTGGGTAGCATAGATATCAAAAAAGAAGATTACACTGGTTTTACTTTGATCTCCTTTGTGAAATGTTTTCCTCTTAGTCAGAAAATTTGGTGGCTCTGCTGAAGTGTAAAGGTTGTGTGTTTTATAATTTTAGGACTTCAGAAGATCCCCAGATATTAATTTATCTCTGACTTCCAGCATGTGAGTGTTCTTGTACTGCTTATGAAATAACATAAGTACCACTTCACCCTGATGATTTTTTTTCTTGCAGTCTTTATCATGTTTCTCATTTGTTTCATATTCACATATACAGGGCTCTTATGAATCTATCTTAAATGATTTTCAAGAAGATTTATATTGCTCATTTATATTTCCATATCAATGCTGGTACAAGGTGATTTGCCAGACATAAACAAAAACTGTATGTAATAGATGGTTCCTAATTATTACAGACAAACAGTGTGTAAAAAAACCACACGGTAAATTAAAATGATGAAAGAGAACCTGCAGAATTCATTTCAACCTATTTTTTTTTTTCTCAATGATAATGCAAATCTTCCGTTAGAAAAAGTGCAGGTGTGGGTAAATGTCTATACAATAATTTTCCTATTATCTTTTTAATTATTTCAGCAGAAATTTTTCCCATTGGAATAAAATGAACATTTTTATGTGTCTCCTCCTCACTTTTTAAGGATAACAGGTAGGATAAAAAGTAAACAATTTAGCAGCTTTGTAATATTCTACACCTTCCTAAACCTTTTAGGATTACTCTAAATCAAGTACTACTGCAAAATTAGATATTCCAGGCTCATGTCTAATTTTCTGATTTTGTGTGACATGCTCTGGGACTTTGGATCTGGTTTGCACAATCATAGAGATACCAAATGCATTTATTTACATGTATTTTAAAATTAGAGGAAAACTAGGCATACCCTACTGACGAAGAAAAGGTGGCAAGGAAAAAGTACTCCCAGACCTCTGACAATATCTACAAAAAAGGTGCTAATTCAGAAACCTCTGATCCACAGCGAGATAAAAAGTTTAATGAAGAGGACAAAAATTTCATGTCATCAATCAAATCAATGAGCTCCTGTTAAGGATCTCATTTAGAGCTCTGGTATGCTGTACAGCTCCAGAAAACAGAGATAAAAAGAGGTTTCAGCTGGTCTGAGTAGGATCACTTCAAATATATTTATAATATTAATGAATGTAAAATAACAAAAAACAAACAAAAAACCCCCAAAAATATCCCAAAACAACCCCCCTTAAAAAAAAAACAAACTATGAAAAAAACCTCAAACAAACCAAAAAAATATCCCCAAAACAAAACACAAAACCCCCCTAACAACAACAAAATGTGTTTGCATACAAAATACTCCAGTGATTCAAATCCTGGCACCATTGGTGAGGAGAGGAGACAGAGAATTTGGGAGTGAAATTGAGCCTGGGAAGAAGGGAGGAGTGGAGGGAGGGTGTTTTCAGATTTACTCTCTTACTTCTCATTGCCCAACTTGTATTTGATTGATAAATAATTAATTTCCCCAAGGTAAATCTGTTTTGCCTGTGACAATAGCTGCACAGGGAATGATCACTCCTTGCCCTTATATCAGCCCACAAGGCTTTTCTTGTATTTTCTCTTGCTTGTGTAGTTGAAGAAGGGAGGGAATGGATAGAGCAAGGGTCAACCCACCAGAGTGTGGAATACCCCTGGAACAAGCTTAAGTTATGTTTATTCTTAATTATGAAGTTTATTAATGTTATTAAAATAAATACATGATATCTAGCCCCAAAATAACTCTCTTTGGCCAGTTATATTTGTGAAACACAACAATAAAGAGGGAGAACAGAGAAGTTGCATATTTCTACATTACTTTAAAACAAAGCTTGATTTTTTTTGTATTGATGTGCCAGTCTGGCTTCATATGTTATCTAATGTCTTATTTGATATACTCTGGCATTTTCTTCTTTCAGATGAAGAATGCCATAGGTCTCTGAAGAACTAGGTATTATCAACCTGAAGTAACAGTACAATTAGAGGAGAGTTGGTGTTCAAGTCTGAAAATGAAAATATTATTATTTCTGATGTCACAAAGCTTGACCCTGCTTATTTTGAAAGTTTCTAGTTTATTAGACCAGAGGTGAAGGCAACCAATAGCTTGTTACGACTTTCATGCATTAAAATGTGTCTGTAACAGGCCAAAAAACTCCAAATGTTTATAGTGCAAGTCTTAATAACTTTTTCAAGGTCACAAAAAGAGTAGCCAGAGAATAACTGTTTGCTTTTATACCATACAGAGTAAACTTAATGTGTCCTGTCCTATGAACGTGCCTCTTTACATATATATATACACACATACACAGCAACAACACCTCAAATGTTCTACTTTGTTGGAGAACCTTGGGAAGGAGAATGAGTCTGTGCAAGCACTTGAAGAGCAAAAATTTTAATCCTGAATAAGAGCAGCATATCTTAAAATGGCTGGTCTGGGAGAATCTATTTGTGGGTTAAAATATGTTAATTTTCTAAGGGATTTTATGGGAGCTTCTCAGTCAAATATCTAAAATCCAGTCAAAGTGAATCCAAATTGTCTAATTACTACAAGAATGTCTCATTAATAATACAGTTAAATTTATTGTGGGCAGATTTCTTAGCATCTACCTCAATTTTCCTTGTGTGGTGCTTTCTTTTAGGATTCCTGGGGGACTTGGGTCAATAGTTTTGGCCTTCCTCAGGAAGACTCATTGTGGAGAAATCATGATGCCTTACCAGGGTCTTTCTGCAGCAAAAGCAGGCACAGAGTCTAAGCCAAAACAAGCTATGTGATGAAGCAAGTTCTTGTAACTGAGTGACATCCCAGTCTAAAGCAGCTCAGGCCAAGGCTGGTTTTGAGACACTGCATTATGCCTCCTGTAATGTAAAATCTAAATGCAGTCTACATAACTTATTTGATTCCTGATCTCCAATGCTCCCACTGATTAAGTGATGGAAAGGTATTGATTCTTTAAAAGGTACCAGTTCATCAGGTGCCCTGCAGTTTAAAACCTGTGTATGATACTATGGTGTTCTCTGTGAATAACCAATAATTCATTCAAAGGTCTTTGGAATGACAATGGGATGGAGATGAGTGCTTTGCTGGGATGTTCCCTTTCCTTCTGCTCATCTTTGGAAATGGAATACAGCAGTGCTTGAGTTTTTATTACGTACTAACTTCATGCCCTTCTCTTCCTTGTTAAATAATTAGGATGACTGAATAATGAAGGTTAGCTATGATTTGCAAGTCCATAGTTCTGCTTACCTTAACTGAGTTTCTCACCATTTTGCACCTCACTCTGAATGGTACTGACTTAAAGAAGTTCAGTGTCATTATTTGGAAGGAATATGCATTTAACAACAAATGTGCTGATCGCTGCCTTTTTTCCCCCCTACTCTCACACTTTTGATGATTCTTTTCTTCAAGCAATGAAATCCATGGTGCTGAACACGTGAAGCTATTTCTGTGCTACAGACAAATGCTGAGAGAAGTACCAGAAGAAATCTGCTTTAAAGATGGACAATATGCCTAGAACATGTCAGAAGTTTCAATGAATCTGGTATCAATCAGTACTATTTGAATATTGACTGTCACAGTTCCACGCTGGGTCACCTGTCTTGGATGTCTGTTGTGTTTCTACCATCACCCTCCTTGGCAAAACAGGGAAAGAGCTGTTGCTGTGACATTAATACACTGAAATGGCTGGGGCAGACTGTGCTTCACCTCTCCAGCAAATGCTGGATGACATTTACTTGGAGAGTCACTGGAGGCATATGGAATGGGAGAGGGGGTTGTACTGGAGTTGATGCTGTGTGCTGGAGGAATCAAGCGAGTAAGGAAAGACGTCAGACTGTGCTGTAGGTCAAAGGCTTGCTGTGGAAACCCCCAGCATCTGACAAAGTGAAAAGCCTGTTCTTCAAAAGGTAAATGTTGACATATTTATATATTTATATGATGCTTTTGCAAATGATGAGTCACTTGAGATTTAATTTTTTGTGGCTGAGTTCCTGTCCTTTGGAGCTGCAAATGGTGAAAGCTGTACCTTGGAGGTACAAGAACTTTTGTCTTCAGTGCCCAGATGTGGCTAAAGGAGAGTAAGGGTTCTCCTGCTGTGTTAGAGCTTGGGCAAGGTGCTTGCACCTCAAATTAGTGAGACATGGTAAGATTGGCTTCATTTCTGAACCTTGGTGGGAACATGGCAAGATGTATACTTGGAGGTTCTTTTCACTTTTGCCTTGAGCAAGGGCTAAGCAATGTCAGACTTGGGTGATAGAGTTGATGGGTGTCTTTAATTTCCTCTCCTTTTATTGTTAAAAAGAGTCATTTCAGGAGAAGGAGCAGATATTCACTTTGCAATCAGTCCAGGCTTTTGATACAAGAATGTTTGCTGGGGTTCTTTATGTGTTTCAGAAGCTGGAGAACACATTTTTGAAGGATATGAGTGTGAATATTTGCAAGTAATGCTTAGGGTGCTGGTGCCAAAAAGCTCTAGAAAAGTAAAACATAGTTAATAGCTTCCCTGCCATTCTATTTCCTCTCTCCAAATACTTAAGGCCTGTGTATCTACTGAGTATTCCAGTTTTCACTGTGGCACAGTTTAGTAAAGAAACTGAATGTCTGCATTAGAGAAGGACACTGCAGTGTATTTCACTCAGACTGACCTAGCAGACCACTTTAAAAGGATTCCAAACTGCCTTATTACAGTTCATGAAATGGGCAGCAGTCCTTGGGCAGGACAACTGCAAAAGCTGCTAGAATTCATAAAGGTTTTTATCATGATGTTTCTCAGACATTTAAAACACTTTCTGACTAGTTATAAGCAAAAAGCTTGAAGGATGAATAAAATGCAAACTGATGTATGCTTGAAGGAGACTTACGTAACATGGGTTTGAAACAAAGGAGTGAAGTTTTCCTAATAACCACTTGCAATGTGTAACTAAAATTTATCTGGTCACAGTAGTATACATCTTGGCAGGAGACATCTCACTGCTGTGTTAAGCCTTATAGCAGTAGCCTTGACACATTTAATAACATCCTTCCATAAACTGGGAACAAAGCTGTTGTTCTGGAGGTGGTTCCAAAGCAGCCCTGCCAGGCTGTAATGCTGCAGGATTAAGGAGACTGATACTTGGCACAAAGTAAACTGAATAAAAGAAATGTTAAGCTAGAGAAAGTTTATTATATTTATGCAGCATGAGAGAACCATAAAGGCAAATCTTAATTCCTTCTTTATTGATCGTCTCAGAAACTTACAGAATGCATCGCTTTTCGTGGTATTTATTTGCCTCACTAGTCATAAGTTTCTGAGGAAACTTATTTGCTGATTTTCTGTGGAACTCTTTGGTACCTTGTCACGTGCTCTACACTTAAGGAGGCAAAAATGCAAGGAAGAATTCAGAGCACCTGTAAAATATCTGTGATTCATCAAACCCAGATCAGTATGAAAAGTTCAGATTGAATATAGCTCTTAAATTAATATTAATTAAAAAATCAAAGCCGAACCAGCCAACAACAACAAAAAAGTAAATACAAACAAAACATCCCCCAAAACAAAAAAAAAAAAGAACCAAAACCCCACAGAATTGCATGACGTATTTTCTCTTTCCTGAAACATCAGCCTTCACACACTTCCAAAGGGAATATGCAAGCCTTGTATGTTTTCCTGCTTGAAAGAACTGCAGAGTCGAAAGAAGGGCAGAACACGTTGCAATGGGTAATGTATGTGCCCACTGCATAGGAAAGAACCATTTTCACTGTGAGACATAAAATCTGCAGAATCTTGCCAATTAGTTTTGACTTTGCACTTTATGGGAACTGATTTAAGCATCTCATCTCTCTCCTTAAGGTCTCACTTAATTTGCTGCTGGAACTTTGCCAGTAAGTTCTTTCATGCTTTTCCTGACTGTCCTTGTACAGTGAGATGGGTGGGAGTTGCTTTTCCAGCCCTTACAGAAGTGAAAAGCCTGTCAGGTATGTTGCACCCCTGCCTCAGTCATCAAAAGGTTTTTGAAGGGTGTCCTAAATGCAGAATCTATAAGCAGAGTCCCTCCTGAGCTGATATTTTTCTGAGACATATCTAACATAACTCATTTGGAAGGGTGTTTTTCCATCCTGCTGGCTATTGAATCTGAAATTTATTTTCCCAAAGATCTCATGAATACATGGGGTAGACAGATCCCTAGAGCCACCAGTCTTTAATCTATACCTTGTAACTTCATAAATAATGCAATTATTGAATTCTGTGCTCTGTTATTATCATAGAAGTTGCTCCAAAACATTAACTTTAGCTAAATATGGACTAAAGACACATCTTGAGCATGAAAACAGAAGGTTCCTCGCACAGTATTGGTTTAAAATATTAAGCAAGGATAAGTCCTGTAAATATTTGAATGTCCTTAAGATATTTAATTAAAGGAAACAAAGTAAATAATGTTTCTAGACACTGTGTCTAGAGATTTGCTTGCCAGTACAACAGAATAAGAATATTGATTCTCCAAAGCCACAGTACCGTGACAAAGATCAGACTCTGACCATTCTGACCCCTTTTAGTTTGATGCAACCCATTTCTTTGTATCTGTTGTGTTCTGTCAGCAACTGCTTATGAAAATAGACTCCATTGATTTATAATAGTAGAAGGATGTTATTAATGTTTGTGGGGACAGGTCACTTTGCACTTCAGCACCCCAGATTCTCAATACTCTAAACTCTTTTTAATTCATTTTTCCCCCTCATTACTGTGAAGTGAATTCCAGTGGATGTTGCCTCAGAATTCATATTTTGGCTGTAAAAATTGTTATGATATTTTATACTGTGTTATTAGTAGTGCTTAGAGTTGATTTTGAGGCCAAAGAAGAGTGAAAATATTAATTTATGTAGATGCACATGTCCCAGGTGTCACTGATACTGACATACTGCTTCGAAATTTTGGATAAGTGTGTGTCTAATTCTCCAACCCACCTTTTTTGCGTGTGGTCCTGGCTTTAAATGGTGGCATAAAACAAGGTTCCTCCCCATGGTGTGTGTGGTTGCATCAGTGCAGGCAGAGCCTCTTCCTCCTGGTCTGCTCCCTTTGCCAAGAAGAAACAGCTACAGCAAGTTGAAAGAGTTAAGGTCTGACACTGAATCTACCATTTATTATCTACATATCATTCTTAAAAAGGATCAAACTCTTCTACCTGACTTTTTCACCAGTATTTTCAATCAGGTTTTTTCTTTTTCTTTTTCTTTTTTGGTTTATTTTTTGTTTGCTTGTTTTTATTTTGCTTTCTGCAAAATCTTTTAGAAGCCACTTACACTGCCATGTTTCACTTCAGCTGCTGGTTAGAAAGCCTGGTATGCAGACACAAGGAACACCTCTGGGTTCTTCAGGAGTTTTTGCTGTATTGCTCAGGAAAACTGAACTCCTTTTGAACACTGCCTTGGGTTTGGCTTGAGCATCTAAGGGCAGTTCATCACTGATCATTAGTGTTAGGCCAAGACATACACCAATTACAGCTATAGACACTCTTTCAGAGCTCTGTCTCTGCTAAATTAAAATGTTTTTCACCAATTTAAAATTCCATGAAGTTGTAAAATTACTGTTTTTCAAGATCTGTTGACTCCTGTACTGTGTATATACATTGGCATAGATGTTGTCAGTGCTGATGGCAAAGTAAGCAACAACTAATGCTGGAGATGCAATTAACTTGAAATCAGTCAATTTCAGCCCTAGAATCAACTCCGTCAGTACAAAGTTACCTGGGCTTAATTGTCAAACAGCTTATCCTCTGATTCCAGCTCGTACTGCCTCGTGCAGGGGCAAAAGACAAATTCACTTAAGTATGAGGATTGAAGGTGTTCTGTTCCCATTTGATTTAAGTGTTTTAAGGGTTTTGTTGAGTACAGGTTTCAACTTTCTTCTGTGGTAGTTTAGGGAACCAGCTCCCACCAATAACAAAATTATCAATTGTTGTCTCTGAAAGTAAGTTTGTACACAGGAAAGGTGAACCCCAAAGTTTAACTATGAGTTTGAGAAATATTAGCACACTGGCTCTAATAAACTATGAAATATGTGCTTCATGATTTTTAGGTTACTTTGGGGCTTGCCCTATTTATTTTAAGTGTCCTTTAGTTAGGTAACAGCAATTTTCTGGGGAAAAAAACCTGGGCAAATATGATTAAAAAGTGACAAATGTGACTGGATGTAGTGTTATGAGTACCATGTTCCCATTTGACTGATGGGACATCAGTGCTTTCAGATTTTTCTGCAGTGATTACCTAAGAAACCCAACAGATTAGAGGTTTTTCCTAATCCTTCTTTTCAGGTGTATTTGTATAATTTCTGACTCTAAAAATCAATATTCTTTTAATTTTTTTTTTCTTTCTTGCGCTTCTGGCTTTTGCATTCATCTGGAGTACTATGTAAATGAAAGATTTATTTTGTTTGCTGGAATTTTGAAATTTATAAGATGCAGATATTGTAAAACTGCGCTGTCAGTAACCTGTTGTGAATATTTTGACACCTAGTTGTTAAGAAGTGCCAAAGAAGAGAAAGATGTTTTCCTAGAAGTAAGGTTTAGTGCTTTACTTTACAACTATATGTGTTATAGTTATGCATTGACTGTGCATGAGTTACCAATTCCTACCTGAGTGAGGCTCCAGCCAACAGGTAAGCCCACTGAACAGAAGTTCCACAACTTCTGTTGGGGAATGAAAACCTTCCAAACAGGAATGAAGGTCAGTCAGTTTGTGGAGAGTAAAATAGGTGCATATTTTCTTACTCCTGAGTCTTTGGCTTGCATATGGAAGGCAATCTAGTCCCATTTATTTCATTTTTTCTGCGAATCATATCAATTCTGCCAGTTTCTGGGGCTTGCAAATCTTTTGTGACACGTAAAATTAGAGTTCCCTTCCTTTTTTTAACTTTCAGGTTTTGGTTTGTTTGTGTCCCCTCCCCCCACCCTGCATTTCACACTCCTTCTTCAAAGGTTAGTTTCCTTACGTTATTATGAAAATAGAGAAATAACAGATGTCTTAAGTTCATAATGTAAGACGTGTAAATTTTAAACATTTCACTTGGAAAATCAAAATCACAGCATTTTCTGTTTATCTGACAACTCCTTTTCAGTTTTCTAAATAGACCATGAGTAACGAGAGGTTTCTAACCTTGGGTCTGCAAGTTTTGACCCAGCTCAGCCTCTGGAGTGCATAGTGGGTAAGGAAAAAGGAGTTTTTAAACCCCTCTCTCCTACCCCTGGGCAAAAACTGGGATGATATTATAAAATATATAAATATATAAAAAATAAATATTCTCTCTTCTGACAAAACTGGGCTGCTGTGTATAAAGATGTAACTTTCTTTTTCTTTCCTTTTTTTTTTTTTTTTTCCTATTCCATATACTGTGAACATTTTAGGTAACTCCAGCCAAGCATTTAAGGCCTGGCAGGTAAGAAAAGATTCAGAAGAGTCTTTTATTCCTGTAACTGTGTGTGTGCTTCCTCTTGTGATTTGTGAATAAAAAAGAAACCTGGTAACATGGGGAGCAGGGAGCCTGACCCAAGCCCACATCTTCCAACTTGAGTATTTTTAACTAATTAGTTATTTTCCTCTTGGCTGCACAGTAGTGCAGGTCCACGAGGAACTTAGTGACTAGAGTTCAGTGAGAACACTCCTCTGAAAGAGCAGCAGGTAGCTCTGAATGCCCACAAGTTCACACAGGATCTCTGCTGGGGCCATGGCTCCCTGCAAGACAGCTCTGGCAAAAAGGTTTTAACAGAAGCAACAACAAAATCACCAATTTTTTCCTATTTATAAAGTTGCCTGAATGCTGCTGTGCAAGGTCGAGCACCTCGTTGACTGACCTGGGAGCTCCACTTGCTTTCAGACTTGTAGAACTGAAGCTTAAAGGAAACTGAGTGCTTCTCTTTTTTTTTAATGTATGGGGCAAGTAGCTCCATGCTTTCCATCTTAGTCCAGAACTGGATAAGCCAGGCTTATGGAGAAATCCACCTTCTCCCTAAATTCTTTTTAGAGACTGTTTCAGTGCTTTTGTCTTTGTGCAGCCTGGACTCCTTTTATGCATGGATTAATTTTGTTTAATATATTGATATTTATATTGACACCTATGGATTAATTATTTCAATATATTGATATTTATTTGTTTATATCTAAAATATATTAGATATTATATTTTATATAATTTTTTATTTTATTTTTATATATATTGACATCAATCTCTAGAAATTGAGATCTATTTTTTAATATATTGATATATCTACTGAGAGCATATATAAAATGAATATATAAATATATTTATATATTTTTTTACATATAATTTACCATTCTTTTTTACAGTTTGGATAGTGTTGCATCTATTACAGGTCATGGGATACACTTATTTTTCTTTCCTCTTCTATGACAGCTAAAGGTAATTCAAACACTGGGCTTCCCAAGCTCATATTATTAATAAACATTTTCAGACTTCCACACCTGTTTTCCAGAAGGTTTATCTTTCTCAGGAAAGCTTCACAAGACTAATTTGGAGTTCAGATAAAGACACACCTCTTCACCCATTAAAAGTTCAGCTATTGAACATTTCCCCATCTGCAGGTTGAAGACCTGATTTCTGTGAAGTTTGGACTTTTCCAGTCTTCTACAAAGCTGACTGACTGCAGAAGAGAGAGATGAAGCATTAAAAATGAGGCTTAAAACTCCCTGTGGAACCAAATTGGGTTGAACATAGTGTAGCATTCATGATCCTGTTTCAATATTCCTATAGACACACGTTACTATCTGTATAGATGATACATCTCACATCATTAATCCCATTCTGAAACTCCATTAAAGTCCATATGAGATAGTTCCATACTGGCTCAACCAATTCCAGAAGTGACAAATCGTTAACCATTTTATTATTTCTAGGCAGATTGAGGACAGTGTTGTGATTAAGATTTCCTTAGTGATAAAAATTCCTTGTAAGGGCTGGAATTAAAACCCTTCTCTCACAAGAGTGAAACATTAAAAATAGCTATAGTGCAAGGTTCCAAGAATTAAGTAAAGCATGCAAAGGTAAAAATGGGAAACAGTACTATCTGAATATCTCTATCTTTTCTTTGATAGGACACTGCCTTTATTGAGGTCTTAAAGTAACTATCTGCACTGGAGTTATTTTCATAACACTTTTGAGTTTATCTGTGTTGGCAAATACATTTTTGCACATTACAGTAACTCTGGGAGTACTGTAAGACACTGTGCAGGCTTTTTCAGCGTCAGTGGCTTTCTACTTGCCTAATGAAGGCTATAAAAATAGGATTTCAGAGTGTGTGGCTGATATTTTAACATACACTAATATCTGTGGTCTCAAGTAATATAACATGCATATACATGTATGAAAATTTGAGTTCAGATTACATGTTTTACTGATGTTAGATATATAGCCTACTAATGTTACCTTATCCACAAAATTATTTAGGTTGGAAAATAATTCCAACACTATGGATTCTAACCTGTGACCAATACCCACAGTCATGTTTAAGGTTCATAAGGAAAGAAGGCTGCAAATTTCACTGCAATTTAAAAATGTAGCTTATGGAAAGGATTTTGAGAGATTTAGTCTCAAAAGGTTTGAGAGTTGCAGTGGAAGAGTTTCATGGCAGCAAGGGTACTGTGTCAGGGACAGTAGTACCACTGCATTTTGAAAAGGAAATGTAAAATATTGCTGCACTGGTAGCAGAGAACCCTTTCAATATGTTATCTTTAATGCTGTCAGCTTTGCTGCACTGGACTATTGAGAGAAACTATAATCTGATGACTTATCTATCAACTTTCATTAGTTAATGGCTGATATTTCCAAGCCGTATCCCTGCAAAAAAGGGAATAGCTTGCTGTTTTTAAAAGAGTTCATGAGCTTCTGAAATCACTTTTGTGAAATGTTCTCCATAGCTGATTGAATTAATTACCAAGGCCAGAGTATATTACCATTAATTATATCAGTAACACTCATGAATGACACCTGTGGGTAATTCCATCATGGTTTCAAGCAGCAGCAGACTTCATGAGGATCAATATTCTGTTTATATGTCTGATTTTTCTGCTGCTGGGTACTCATGATTAATTAACCTTTGTATCACATAATTTAATTTAATGGATTTCAAACAGGACAACTCTGGGTCATGGGTAATAGACAGCAGTTTCACAGTTCAGAGAATGTCATTAATGGAATTCAATTAATATATTAAAATTGCTAAGTAATAACAAGGAGTCTGCCCTGGATGAGCAACTTGGCCACTCTTAACACTTGACAGATCAGACTTTTAAAAGTGTTAATCAATAAACTCAGGAAAACCTAAAACTACATCTGTGCTCAACATAGGCCGTGGCATCCCAAAACACCTGAGAAGTCTTTTCCCTCACCTCAGAACGTGGTAACATCTATGCGTAACCATGCCAGTTTTTATTTAAATTAACTTCTTTGCATTAAAAAAATTCTGCTAAGTCATTCAAACACTGTGCTTCCTAGGCTTAGGAATGCCTATTTAGGCATTCCTATTTATTAGGAATGTTTATTAATAGACTGCTAATTATTAATATTTCTGCTAAGTGTGCAAGTGCTAGTATGTGTTGTGGGGATTCTTTTTTCATGCACTAATGTTGAAGAAATGAATTTGCTTCCACCTTTAGGTGCTATGAATACAAGTGGGTATGGCTTACAGTAAGATTAGTATTGTGAATGTTTAGCTGCATAACACTTTAGCTGCATACACCCCACTTACCATGGGGTTACTTACCTGGGGCTGCAGAAGCACCAGAAAAGTCTCAGGTGAACATGCTTCAAGAAATTTGTCACCTAGGAGCGATAAACTGAGTCAGAGTAGGTTTGGCAGATTAAAATTCTCCTTGGAAAAGAGAGAGTGCAGGATATTCCAGTTTTATAAAGGAAGGATCTGGATAGAGGAATAGTTTTATATCCAGGAAGATATTTCATGTTGTGAAGACAGAAATTGGCGCAAGGATGAAGGTATAAAAACACAAACATTTTTTCTTCCTGGAAAGTACAATTCACTTCTGCTCTTTTACTTCTCTGAAACCTTCCCAGGTCCAGTTACATCGGATGTTTAGATATACTATATTATCTCCATACAGATTTGTTAGAGAGTTCTTTTTCTGAAATATTTCCAAATAATTCAGTGTTAACTTCTAGAACTGCTGCTCAGTCAGAAGGTTGGTACCACTTGCTGTTCTGTACAAAATAGTCACCAGGAAACAGGATGAAAATTGTTTTCTTATTTTTTTCCTCATTCAGCTGAGCTGTGAATGACAAATAGCAAATTTTTCAGAGACTTAATGCAAAGAGTAAGATTTTTGTGTGCTCAAACCTGCTGACAATAACTAAATGTACTCAGATTTGTTCTTATACTGAGGTGTAAGTATATTCAAAACTGACAAGAATACTGCTGGGGATATACAATTTAGAACACCTTAAAATTTCTTTTTCCATTTGAAATTGGTCAAGTTGACAATGCCCTTACTGTTCACCCTTTTTATGGTAAAAGAAGAGAACAATTCTCAAAGTTGTAGATTAACACTTCTGACTTGGAAATTTTTGGAAGCCAACTGTGAACAGTTATCTTATTCTGCTTGCCACATATGTAAATTGTAGTGTCTGGCAGTGTAAAAAAACCCATTAAACTAAGTGAAAATCTTTCTATGGTCTGGACTTATTTCTGATTATTTCTTTTTAAATCCTGAGCTTTTGTACAACACTTTTAATAATCTTTCCATTGTGAACTGATGCTTAGCATGTTAACTTTCAGGAAAGCTGTGAAATTTTTTTCTCTGCCTCTCTCTATGGAAGACATTCTCCTCACTTTGTTCAACTTCAGATGTGCAGAAATGCCATTCACAGTACTGGAATAGCACTAAAGCAATCTGAGTTATGGCCAGAATTAGTATTGGTGTCAGTGAACTCTTTTCCTACAATCAAAAGTGAATTCAGTGCTTGATAATGCAGCCCAGAGTGGTGCTCACAAATGACTGTGAATCAAGAGTGGATTCTTCTCTCTCAAACATCACTTGTAAAACCACAGCATTGCCATGGACTTATCCTATTAGTTTTTTAAGAATAAAAAGTTACCCAAAAACCTTGTGTCCAAGAACATCTCTATCTATCTTGTATGGGCTACTAGTGCTTCAAAGTCTTTAAATAATTTCAGAAATTGTGCTGAGTATTACATAGTATTTCAAAGCACACAGTTTGATTCAGGAATGAGAAAATCCCTTTCTTACAAACATCATGACAGTGGTGATTGTGGGTTGGGTTTTTTATTGGAAGAGATACCTTTTTAAGATCTTTTGAAGATGATAAATATCCTATGTTTTGCTTGGCTTTATAATTTTACAGTGAAATTTAATTTAAATGTGAAGTTTTACAAAGAAAAATGTTAAGGTGAGAAATTAAAAAATTAAAATAGACTTATTCAATATTAATTACAGGTATGCAATCCTTGGCTAGTAAGATGGATTTGTGGTTGCCCCTGTACTAGAAACAAGTTTATATTCCTCCAATTAATATATTTGACATTTTAAGAGAGCATCTTCAAAAGATGTTTGGATTATGGGATTGACTGGCAAGATGAAAAACTTGAGATTATTGACAGAAAATTGAAAATCCAAATAGAAAATTTATTAGATTATTGAAAACTCCCAAGAGCTCATTTAGGGTACCATGAACGTCTCTTGAGAACTGTGAATGAATGTAGAAAGGGCTGTTACAAAAGAACAAAATTTAAAAGTTTAAAAAGAACAGGTTTTCTGATTCAGCAAATTCAACCCATGGAATCTCAGTCATTTTAAAAAGAGGAAGGAAAGGAGATGGGAAGGAAGCAGCAAAACTGTTGCTTCAAAGTTTTATTCTGACTTAATAATTAAGTGCTGTAAGGACAAACTCACCACTAGCTTTTCTAAGAGCCTTTCATATGATGAAGTTCCACACTCCAAGAAATTCTGGAGAATGTAGCACAGCAGATGGCATGGCTCTGTCCTCTGTCCATTGGAATCCCTTCAGCTATGCCATGTGGAGGGCTTTGACTACTTGGAGCTGCTGCTAAAAAGTCTGTGATGACAAACAGCCCATTGGCTTGGCTCAGCTGAGAGAATATCAATCCAGAGAAACCACTTGGATTTCTTTTTAAAACAACTTGCAATACTGCCATTGAGGGGTGTATTAATGGCTGAATATGACATTGATTAAAAAATGAAACCCACTGCTAACATCAATGGAAAATTCCCTATCCATCGGGCTTGACCCAAACCCCAACACTCAAGCTCCGCTGTCGTCAGAAAGAGACATGAAAAAAACATGGAAAAGAAAAAAAACAGCAATTCATCTCCTCTGATAGATGTGTTGTACATCCTATGTGGAGTGATGATGGCTGTAACCTGTTGTCAAATCTTAGTCTGTCCTGTAGTCCAGAGAAACTATGCTGCCTCAATAGATGACTACTTAGTGAAATCGTTAAGAAAAGAATACATGGGGAAGAAATATGGCTGTGTGGTTACAGCCAACAATAGCAGGCAAGAGGTCTGTGGTTTACTGATCTCACTTCTACACTTTTCTGCTTCTCTATGGCATTTTAAAGAAGCCAAGGCATGTAGTCTGAATAAGGAAAGATGTAATATTACTTGGCTCAGGTTGGCCACAAAGTGAGTTTAATCTGGAGAGTGCAGTGGTATATTTATCTCTATATAAATTGAAAAATATGGATTAAATACAGTTACTAAAGAGTTATCTTCCATTGTCTTCCTATGCTTGCTTTTCAGCTTTGTAGGAGAATTTAAGCTAAATGCTTATATTATAAAAGTGAAAAGGTTAAAAGTTGTTTAGGCTTCTGTTGTTCTTCTGAAATTGTAATGCTCAAGCTTAAATTTCTGCTGATGACACAAACCTCTCCTGTAAGTGAAACTTAACACTGTGACTGAAGCAAATATTCTAACCCTAATTTACAAGTAGAAGGATGGAAATTGAGTCATGGGAGAGAGTGGAATTTAATCAGGTGATGGTGATATTAAACTAATTGCAAATTTATCTGCCAAATTCTGCCACCTCTCTGTCACTAGTTTTAAATAAATCATATCAACTACTTTAGCTATCACAGCTACTCAGATAATTAGAGTACAATACAGTACAGCACATGTAAAATAGTTCAACATGGTTGCAGAATGGTTTTAAAATTATTTAGTTTGATCCTGATGTTAGATCTATGTAACATTGTAATTAATAGCTCTATTTAATCCTGAAGTAAGACCAGGGACTCACCATCCTCACAACAGTTTAATTAGAAAGAGAGAGGGGGGGAGGGGTGGGAAATGAGGTGATCTTTAAGGTCCCTTCCAACCAAAGCCACTCTGTGATTCTCTGATATTCTAAAGACGCTGTAACATGCCAGGTATGTTCCTCACTTCTCCTTGCTAATATTTATCCAAACACTTTCCAGGCTGAGCCCTCCATAGCAGAACATTCTGCTCCAGCAGAGCATGATATCCCTTGCAGCTGTCCAGAATTATTAATCATCACCAACCTCATTCTTACTCTTTTAAGCTTCAAGGACATCTCATATTTTTTTATTCAATACTTTTACAATCCTCCTTAGAGAACAGTACTATGAAATGGAAGGTGAATAAAAGTTTTTAGGAAAGATCTACCTGTAAACATAGGGGCTACTTTAGAATGAAATGAGCTCTACATGGGGCATAGAGTGCTGGAACATGTAAACATGCTTCCAGCAGAGTTACAGATCCGTGGTTCCAGAAACTATTAGCCTTTCCTTTCCTTTCCTTTCCTTTCCTTTCCTTTCCTTTCCTTTCCTTTCCTTTCCTTTCCTTTCCT
>JAWWMO010000096.1:9818987-9831043 GCA_035047845.1 Dendrocincla fuliginosa | reverse complement strand
CCCTTCCCCTTCCCCTTCCCCTTCCCCTTCCCCAACCTTCCCTTCCCAAAACTTCCCTTCCCTCTTAGCTATCTTTTCAGTAAAAGCCTGATTAACTTCTTTAATGACATGTGCATTTTTTCAGCATTTCTAGGACATTTTTTGAGCATTATTTTCATAAAAGGATTATCTCTGATTATAATACAAATACAAATCACAGAATCATGGAATGGTTTGGGTTGCAAGGGACCTCTGAAAGTCATCTAATCCACGTATAGCAGGTTACTCAAGAAACATAGCAAATCCATCCTAAAAAATGCCATGTTCTCTGTCTGATACTGCTATATACACTAAAGTAAGTAATAAAAGAGAGTACAGCTATTTTAGGCACGCTAGTTGATAAACAACACTCTCTTATGTGAACACATGCAACTCTTAATCCCACACGTAAGAACTCATTCAAAACAGGACTTGATACGATTATCAACAGAATAATGAATAAACCTTTGCTTGCAACAGTCCATACTTTGAGAAAAGGGCTATTTCACTATTGGCAAATGTAAGGATGCCATTTGATGTCACTGTCAAAGTTTTATACCAATATAGAACTTAAATATTAATATCTGGTAATGAATGCTAATAAAGTATTTGTATTTTTATTACAAATTCTACAGGGCCTACTGAAAAAAAAAACAAAACAAAACAAAACAAACCCAAACAAAAAACCAAACAAACCATAGAGCAAAACAAAAAATAATTGTTGTTTTCACATATTTTACCCCATTCCAACTTCTGCTTTTCAAGCTTTGCCTAGAAAACTAAAAAACAAGTGACAGGTGGAGCTTATGTTTTTCTTTCCCTGTGCATAAAGTTTGAATCCATGTTTCTGAAGTGAGTTAAAAAAAGCAATCAAAGGGGACCACTGCTTTCTCCCTAGATGATCCTCTGACTCTTCTGACTGTATCATCCTCCACATCCCAAGCCTCAGTGGTGTCCAAACAATGTGTGTATAATGTTCATTTTGTGAGTCAACACACTCAGAGCACTCGAAATTTTGCAACCATGTCTATTTGTGTACTTTTTAAAGGTCACTGAAGATTCCTTGGAATCCTTATGTTTGAACTTTTAGTGGTCTAGCTGTTGAAAATGAGGAAACGTTTGGAAGAAAAGTTCTTTCAACACTAATTAGCACAACCTGGTATAGCTAAATAAATAAATAATTGTGTACATGCATACCCATGCACAAATATGTATGTGCAGATATATGTATATACATGCCTTTAATTACATGTACCCACACCTATTATATATACATATACACATACATACAGAGACGTGCACACACATACACAGAGTTGTAACACCAAGAAAAACTGGGCTGGTAAATAAAGCAGTCCTAATGGGAAGTGACCTAATTAACCCAGAATTCCAATTAACATAGCTTAGTCATTGCTGCTGACCTGGTCCCGCCCAAGGGTGCCAAGGGCAGAGGTAACAACCGAGATGGAGGGTCACAGAAAACATTTGTTTTCCTCTCACTCTTTCCTTCAACCACCTGGGAAACTACTTGGGACTGTCAGACCTATCAGTTCTGGCAAAGTATGCAGGTGGTGGATGTGGGATTCATCTTAGCTGGTGAACAGCACTTAAAGCTTACAGACTAAAATACTGAGCTGTTTTAGTAATGCTCCAGCAATCAGAAGATTGAAAATGACATTTAAAAAGCAAGCATTAAAATTAGATGAGAATGCTGTCTGTTCTCCTCTGAAAGTGGCCCATAACCCTGTTTTTGCCTGCACTGCTGAGGGACTGTGTAATACATTTCATATAAACAAACAAAACAAGAGAGGAAACAAGTTCAATTTTGCAGAATAATAAATATCACAAATAGAAAGTTGCTTGGCACCCCTACCCAAGATACATTGTGCAAGTTACATGGGCACTGCAAGGGAAAGCTGTAAAAGATTGTTTAACTGAGAGGATTACAGAGGATTTCTTGACTATTCCCTGTTTGGCAATCTGGAAGTTGAATACCCTGTGATCAGCAAACGTTTCAGCCAGCAGGCATTTGCCATTGCTGCTGACAAACAACTGCAGAAAAGGGAGTCTTTGACAGGGTTCAGGAAACAATCACATATTTGGTCTTGTGCAGTTTTCACTGTAGCATTATTGTTTTGTTTCAAACCATTTCCGTTGTAGCTTTCCAGTGAGTGCCTCAGATAAAGCACTGAAAACAAATATGCAGTCCTTGATAAGAAAAGGGGAATGATATTATCCAGTGCAGGGACCTAATTGCAGGCAAATCAAGGAGGAGTATTTTTCCCTTATGGAAGACGTAGCCTTCCTTGCGCCGATCCACACAGAACTATCTAGCCTGTATTTTTAGGACAGTGAGAAGATTTAATGCAGTTGAAATTAAAGTTGTTGCCAGGCCTTCTCATTATCTGAGCACACACTACACAGAGCTGCTGCTGCTGGTATCAGCTTTAGGTGCATGAGAAACTATGTTGTTCCAGGAGAGGTAAACTTCCAGGTGTTTCGGTTTTCTTTTTTTCTAAAGACAGAAGATAATTCTAAATTAAAAAAAAAAAAAGCACTTTGCTGTATAGAGCTGTTTCCTCCTAATATTGAAAAAACCTGCAAACCCTGTGATAGCCTTGGCTTTGTTGGTGCTTGTCCAGACTAGATACAGCTGCTGCAGGATCCGCTAGCCAAGCCCCCCTGCTTGTACAAAGCACTGTGAAACAAAAAGGAGGTTTTCCGTTGTTGTAGCCATCTGCCACATCCCAACCAACAAAAGCCATCTGTGTGTTGGGAAACAAGGAAGGAATAGAAGAATGGTGCTCAGGAACACTATATTTTTCAGCATAACCACACCAGAAAAATTGTGTAGGAAGCACTTTTTCTTTTTTTTTTTTTTTTAATTTCCCTGCATGAATCACAGAATGGTTTGGGTAGGAAGGGACATTAAAGATCACCAAATTCAATGCCCCCTGTATATTGAAGCCTATTTCAGGGATGGCACAGGCACTCTTAGCCAGAGTCTTCTGTCCCTCCAGCCCAACAGGTTTCACTGTTGTCTGCTTTCTAGAGGTCACAATTGGAGGTATTAAGAAAAAAACAGCACAAATTCCAAGGCTTTTGTATCCAGTTGTGGAATGGCTATCCTTGGAGGCATTCAAGGTTTCACTGAAGAAGTCCTTGCACAACCTGAGCCCATTAAACATTCCTGGAGTGGAGGCTGGGTTAAATGACATCCAGAGGTCCTTTCTGACCTGAATTATCCCCTGACTGCACAAATCTCCTTCCTGGAGAGTGACCACTAAGCCTTGTCCTTCACTTCCTCTTCTTACACCAGCTTTCAACTCCAAAACCAATCTCTCATCCAATCTTGTGGCAACTTATTTTCTTTACAAAGTTTAATAAGCTTTGCAAAAAGCTTCTCAAAGGCTTTTTGAAAATGCAAGAGGATTATTATGCCCACACGACCCCCTTTATTGGCATACTTACCGCCCTTCCTCCAAAAGCCAGTGATGCAGAACTTCACTGGAGCCTCTTCAACACCTTCCAGCAGGCTATGTTTATCCACGTGTCCATTGATGTCATTCCCTGTCACAGACTGTGTCATCTCACCAGAAATGGTAGCTAGTCCCACTGCTTTGGCATTCCCCAAGCCCTGCTAAAGCAGTTTTTGAATATCTTGACAGCCTCCAATAATACATAGACCCCAGACCCAATTCTGTGTTTTCTTATGACAGTTTCTGATGAATGTTCTCAAATATGTTATCTGCTCCTGGCCATTTATCAGCTTGTACTTTAACTATTTCTTTTTTCTAGTCTTAGTGAATCAGATCAAATAATATCAGCATGATATTGAAAAAAAAATATGAAGAGGTGGGAAATGATCTGATGGCAGGAGAAGGAGAAACAAAAATGTCAGTTTTCAAATTTAGGCCAGATCGTTTGTCATAGAACAGAGATGTGCAAGCAACTATGGAAAGCTGCTAAATGAGGATGAGATATGGATTACCAGAGCCAACTCTGGATGGCCCACACAAGGACTGCCTTCAGCAGCAAAGGGAACAAGGTCCTGGAGCATGAGGAGGGGGTCCCATCTCGTGCCTACATGCCCCAGACTTTGAGCCCTTCTCCCCATGCAGAGGTGAAGGGCTGAAAGCCCTATGTGCTGCAGAAGAAAACCCATTCACAACTGGTAGGAATCCCCAACAGCAGGTGCAGAGCTGCCTTCTCATGTCATAGTTTAACAAAGGTTATTGATCACATTAGAATGCAGGTCAAAGGATATAAAATAGATATGTTGTTTATATATTGTTTCTGCTGTTTTAGAAATGGAATCCATTGGTACAAGGTGGACATGAACCACCATGCCGTGCAGAGAAGCATCACTCTCACCCCATCCTACGCTTGTCCTCCTTGTCAAGGCTTGTCAACTTGGGCTTGGGCTGAGGTTGAGCTGCTGGGAGAGGAGGGCATGGAGCAAACACAACAGTCTGTGGAGACGTGGCAGGAGCGCCCCATCAGGGAGGGGGGAAGGTCTCTTCTGGGATAGTCTGGCCACATGCACTGATCAAACTCCTTCACAGGTCTCTGCTGCCTGGGTGTCCTCTTCCACAAGGTCCTCTGTCCGGGACCACCCGGAACAGAGATGCTGCTGATATTTGGGGGCAGGAGAGGGATGGCATACACTCAGCATGTTTTGAAAGTTCTGGGCTATTTTAATCCACTTTATGATCCTCTGGGTAAGCGCTTAAGACTGAGTGGCCCAGCATGTGAGTTCTACAGAGAGAAGTGCCTCAAACTACTTAACGTGCTCCTGCAGAAGCTCTGCCCTTTGCTGGCCCACACTTCTGTACAGTAATGTGGTGTTCCTAGTTTTTCTTACTAAAAAGATGTTTCTGCTTTTTCTTAGTAAAAACATATAACAGAAATGCAGATAACACTCATTATCTTAGATAAGTGAAAATGATGTAATAGTGTCAGCAAAACATGTGAATTAAATTCCATTTTAAGAAGAGAAAATTAAAGAACAAAGATTATACCTAAATATACAAATAACTGCCATATATGTGTAACAAAACCAGTTATTCACCTATCAAAGCTCTAAGGTCTCAGTGAGTCACAAATAGAACTTAATCAGGAGTAAGTTTCCTGTTTGAAGTTACCTTCTAACCCTTTTTTAATACAACTGCACTTTTACAGAATTAAAAGACAGAGCAGATTGTTAATTAGCTTTCTTTAGACAGATGTTA
Organism: Dendrocincla fuliginosa; assembly: GCA_035047845.1. Taxonomy (NCBI): domain Eukaryota; kingdom Metazoa; phylum Chordata; class Aves; order Passeriformes; family Dendrocolaptidae; genus Dendrocincla; species Dendrocincla fuliginosa. The sequence goes on along the minus strand of JAWWMO010000096.1, from coordinate 9,825,794 downwards.
AATATCTTCCAAGTGGCCACTGGATGGCCATTTCATATTTTAAAAAAAAATGGTTGCAAAAATCCACAGATCCAGTTCAGAGTCAGATTTTAAATCATCTGGGTTTCTTTCTTTTTTTTTTTTTTCTTTTCCTGATTTTTATTTTCTTGCTTTCCTTTCTGTTACAATTTCACTGCCATTTTCTAGTTCTCAGCCTTCTCTGCTGTCTGCATGCCTCGAACTGCAGAGGCAAGTATCAAGGCATGAAGAGAGGATGATCTGTGTGTGGTAACTGAATGTTTTTCATGGATTTGAATGTTGTCCTTAATGCTTTCACTGTAACAGAAAAATCACTTCATTTTAGCCTTGTAGCCTCTTGCATTATCCCACACTCATGCCTTATTCCAGAAGGGCAGCCCTCTCTCCAGAGGTGTTTGGTCACTTAGGAGCCTTTGCTGGATGGTAATTCTGTATATGATGTGAGAAATGGCATGTGATAAAAGGACATAAATTGAAGTCTCCTTATAAATGGGTTATGTTTAAGAACAGGAGCCAGTGATTGTTTCCTTGACTCAGAACTTGGACATATAACATATAGTCACGGAAGAATTCTGAAGACGTTAATTGAGGTCTTTCTGCTGAACTGCATACTTTTACAAAACTATGAGGAATTTTGTACCTTTGAGGATTTTCCACCATCACTCCACCATAGTCAAAATTTACTACTACAGTCTAATGGACAGATGGTGTGGAAAACATGACTCTCTAAGCACTGCTTCTGCAAGAATTCAGGCTGCCATTTGCTCCCACTGAAGAGGAGAGGAAATTCATAGCAGTGTGTAATTTTTTATTTTCACAATAGGTTTTGAATTTTTGTTTGTGGGTTTTTTTTTAATTATTCAATTATTGTTTTATTATTTTTTTGAATTATTTTCAGATCTGTGCTTAATACCTCACCTCTGAAACCACTGAGAAGGACCAGGACAAATTTGATAAATTTTTCACATAAAAAGTATTCAAAAAGAAGCTAACATTTCTGAGTATCAGCTCTCCAAATGAAAAATCCATAAATAAGTAATGTGCTTTTATGCTTTACTTTTTCTAAATTGAGGGAAATAAAAGTAACCACCAACCATACTGTATTTGTTGGTCTAGGGTTTGCATAGGTATAGACTGTTGGATTAGCATTAGGTGTTTTGTAGTAACTAGATTTAGTGTCTCTTGCCTTATTAATAGTATTGCAATTGTAAGAAAAAATGCAACCAAAAGATCAGATTGGTCAGCATGATAGATGGTCTGTTCAGAAACAATCAAATTAGATTAGCATTAAGGGCCTAAACTTTTTCATATTGCAAAAAATAAAAGAAAAAAAAAAGAAGAAAAATCACTGACAGAAAACCCAAGAATTCTCCTGTATTGTAACAATATACTATTCTTGATAATGCAGAAAAATTAAAGTAATTGCCAGTTTGAAAAAGGAGCTTGCAAGCAGTTTTAAAGGGACTTGGTTGAGCTGGACAAAAACAATAGACATACAAGCTACATATCATGTTTGCTATCCATTTAGTGTCTACAAAGATCTATCAGAGATTGCCATCAGTAAATGTTCTAAAATTCCTATTTTACTTCTTGTGTTTTATTTTTCATGGCAAGTGCGTAACTTGTCTAATGGCAGTATACACATTATACTTCTCCGTCTGATTCTCTTCCATTAACATTGTAAAATGTCACGCTTTGTTAATATAAAATAATGCAATTTTGTTTGAATTTCATGAATCCTTTTCCCTCTTGTCTGAAAGTTAACTTTTTCTCCACCGAATTGTAAGAAAGAACAAAACTTTTAGGTTTGGTTGTTGGTGTTTTTTTTAAATGTTCATTCTCAGGAAAACATGTCACTTCTCAGCTGAAAATTGGAGGCAGAAACAATATATGACAAATAACACCAACTTTATTATGGCAAAGGCCCTATTTTTGTCCTACTACCACTTAACGGGTACTGGAAGAATCTCCAAATAATTAAGATGCTCTGATATTTTTACAACATACATATAAACAGGAAATACTTCTAAATTTATAGAATCATACAATGACTTGGGTTGAAAGGGACCTGAAAGATGATCTAGTTTCAACCTCCCTGCCATGGGCAGGGATGCCACACACTGGATCATGTTGCTCAGAGCCCCATGCTGTCTGGCCTTGAGCATTTTGAGGGATGGAGCATCCACAGCTTCTCTGGGCAACCTGTGCCAGGGCCTCACCATTCTCATAATGAAAAATTTTTTCCCAATGCCTAATCTAACCCTTCCCTCTGTGAGTTTAAGACCATTTTCCTTTGTCCTGCCACTCCATGCCCTTGTCCAAAGCTTCTCTCCAGCTCTCTTGTAGCCCCTTTAAGTAATGAAAGGGGTTCTAAGGTCTTCCCAGAACCTATTCTTCTGCAAACTGAACAAGCCCATATGTCTTAGCCTGTCTTGATAGGAGATGTGCTCCAGCCCTCTGACCACCTCCATGACCTCCTCTGGACCTGCTCCTTCTTCTGTGGGGGACCCCAGAACTGGATGCAGCACTGCAGGTGTGGTATTACCAGAGGGGAGCAGAGGTGCAGAATTCCCTCCCCTGACCTGCTATCCATGCTGCTGGTGATGCAGCCAGAACATGGGTGACTTTATGGGCTGCCAGCACATACTGCCAGGTCACATCCAGCTTTTAATCCACCACCACCCCAAGTCCTTCTCCTCATGGCTGCTCTCAATGAGTTCATCTCCCAGTCTGTGCTCATGTCTGGGATTGCTCCAACCCAAGTCAGCATCTTGTACTTGGCCTTGTTGAACCTCGTGAGGTTCTTTTGGGCCCACTTCTCAAGTTTGTCCAGATCCTTTTGGATGGATCCCATTCTTCTGTTTTGTCAATTACACCACTTAGCTTTGTCACCTGCAGACATGGTGGGGGTGCACTTGATCCCACTGTTCATGCCATTGATAACAGTAGTAAAGAGCCTGACTACTATAACTTTTCCAGTATGATGAAGAGTGTCCTGTCTACAATGTCATGCAGTCCCTCCAGGACTCTGGAATGGATCTCATTGGGTCCCATAACTTGTGCCCATTTATTTCCATCAGGTGGTCTTGAACCTGCTCTTTGCTGACAGTGAGAGGGACTTCACTCCCCCAACCTCCACCTGGAGCCTCAGGGACTCAAGATTTGTGTGAAGTGAAGTCTGAGGCAAAGAGTTTGCTGAGTACCTCAGCCTTCTCCATATCTGTTGTTACCAGTTCTACCTTCTCGTTTATCAGGGGGGTGCACTCTCCTTGGCCTTCCTTTTCTGTCTTTATAGAATCCCTTCTTGTTAAACTTCACATCCCTTGCCAAGTCCTGTTGCATCTGTGCCTTGGCTTTCTTGATCCCATCTCTAAACATTCAAAGAGTATCTCTGTACTATCCCCAGGCCACATGGCCCTGCTCCCTCTGGCTGTGCATTTCCTTTTACTCCTCAGTTTACTCCCTGCTGATCCGTGATGGTTTCCTGCCTGCCTTGCTTGATTCCTTATACATCAGAATGGAGAGCTCTAAGAAGAATGTCCTCAACGAGTTGACAACTTTGGTCAGCTCCTCTGTCCCTAAGGACAGATCGCAGGGGATCTCATCCACCAATTTTTTAAACAGCTGGAAGTTCATTTTGCTGAAGTTTAGGGTTCTGACCTGGATCCTTGCCAGTCCCATGTTCCTTGAGATCAAGTCAGTACAGCCCAGGCTCCCTCCACTCTCAACTTCTTTGACGAGCTCAGGTCCAGGTATCCACTGGAGTCAGTTATTTTTAAGCAAACAGGGCTCATTTTACCTCATTTGAAAGGCTTATCTGCTGTTCGTATTTACCAGGGACTCTGCCATGCTCTTGGGCGTGGTTGGAGGCAAAGCTGAAGGTGCCTAAACCAGACAGTTTGGAGTTAACAGCTGGCAAGAGAGCCTGGAGTAGTAAGTGAGGAATTACAAAATCACTACCTTACCTGTACAGAGAAGACACTGGTTTGCATCATCCACATCTTGTACAGTCCACCTACCCCAAAATAGATTGGATGAAGCCATGATAAAGTAGGAGCTGAGCAAGAGCCCTCTGAAGATGGCAGCAACTCCCCTCTGTTTCTCTAGAGGTATTTTGGAGTTTGATTAAACACATGCCTAATGCACTTGGAAAACAACCATTCCATTTTGGAATAAAATGCGTCATTGCTGGAGCTGGAGGAACCCCATAATCTCAAGAGATGGGCTGCAGCAGGAGGCACATAAGCAAGTACCCCCCTCCCTGAGACACACTGTCCCAGGTTTTTGGAGCTGACATACACCTGACTTTTGGACTCTGCCACTGTGGTCCCCCCATCTTCTTTAAGGATGTCTGGCAGAAAGGGGAATTCATCCAGACAAAGGTCTTTGCCTGGTAGCACCCTGTCTGCTCTGCCTGCAGGGCCACTTTGCTCCTCCAAATGCAAATCTAAAAACACAAACGTGCAACTTCGTGGAAGTCAAAATCACCTGAAGCATAAGCCACCCAGAGCCTTTCACTGGTTGTCTTCTTGACACTGAGTTTTCTGGTATTGCAAGCCTTAGGTTGTGACAACCCTCTAGTTCCTCCTTGCACTGTCACTGGGCACAGGGGGACACCTGGGCTGATGGACAGGAGAAGCCAGCCATCTCCTCCCGTAAGATACCAACAGAGTTTTCAACCAGGAACTCCACCAGCACCTTCACCTGCACACATCAAAGCCTTGGTGTCAACCCAAGTGTCTGAAAAGGTGTGATGCACCCCCCTGAAGCGGAAGGCTGCGTTGTGGGGCTGGTCTTACAGGCAGTTCTTGGAAAGAGGGAGCTGCCAGGGACTTCTGAGCACTCGTGTTCTGGTGGGCTAGGAAATCCATGGCCGGCTGCTCCAGACAGCATTACAAACTCCATCAACTCCGTCGTGGCCTCCTGTTGGAGACCTCCCTCCTGCTGGCTGGGCTCAGCAGGGCTGGCCCCAGGTGATGCCCAGGTTGCTGGAGGTCATGCTGCTGGTGGCTGCGTCATGGCCCATGTGCTGGAGAAGGGTCAGCAGCCGCTTGAGAAGGAGGAGATTGGCCACAGGCAACTTCTCAGCCACCCGGAAGAATTCAGGGTCAATAAAGCAGAAATTGCCCACAGTTCCCTCGAAACAGGCACAAGGCAGGGGGGAGGCAGCAGCTGAGTTGCTCCACTGATTTCTCAGGTGCTACAATACCCCTAAATTGTAAGGCTTCTGTCTGTTGCAACCTGGATTATCAGTCTCTGAAAAGGATGAACATCTCAATGAAGACATGATCTCACAGCTGCTTCTTTTGTGATTCTTGAAGGGCCCCAGCCTGGCAGCTAGAGCTTTATTTGCAAAGATAGTTTGTCTAATATGCATATATATGCATAATCACATACCACAGCTCCTCTTAATCCTTATTAAAATAAGCCCATGACTCAGCCCCATTCTCAGGTACCACGACATACGGCAGTAAGCATCATGTCTGACCCAAGCTCAGCAGGACAGGACACAGCTGCAGTCAGCTCAGACGTGCAGGCTGTCAAGTGCTGCTGGGATAGAAAGGATCTTGCACAGAGTGAGGGTGCCTTGTTTTGGAAACTCAGTTCCTCCCCTTTGATATAAAGACCTGAAGTCTGCTGGCTGCTGAGCACCTCGCCCTCCATTGTTCCATTTCCCAGCCTGCGGGGAAACTTGAAGATGAAAGACCTTGACAACCATTTTCTCAGAAGTATTCTTGCTTCAGTAATGCTTATGTTACTCCTGAGGCACAGAGATGCTCTTGCAGAAGCCTGTAGGATGCTAAACACCAGATGTTTGTCAATGTGAAGTTGCACTTTTTATTTCACCTGGAACAATTCTGTCTAAATAAACTGATGTTCTCACTGTCACTCTTTCCACCTGCAGCTCCTACTGAAAGAGACTTAGAGGGGTGTGGCAGCAACAAAAGGCAGTCCTTCCCCTTTCCCTCCCTCCTGTGCCCTCTCTAATGGGGAATGTGGTTTGTCCTAAGACTGGAATAGGGAGGGTTTGGGACCTGCCTCGTACAGGTAAGAAAAGGGTAAATATGTCACTGCTTCAGTAATGCTTCACCACTGTTAGAGAGCAGAACTGCTGCCTTGAGCAAGGGGCAGCCACTACGAGCTCCATCACTTATCTGACATCTCAGGAAGGGGATTTAGAACAGCACCCTTTTTGTTCTGTTTGAACTTAAAAAGACAAGAAATCCAATTTATTTTCTTTAGCCTGAGGGAACATCTGGGTTCCTTCCTGTTTCCATTTTGCACTGGGGAGATATGGGAAGAGTGTTTGGGTAAATGCCAAAACCACATTTAGTTGGTTTGAGTTTTTGTTTGTTTGTTTGTTTGTTTCATTTGCAGCATTTGCACTTTAATAGACAAATACTAACCTATACCAAAACTAGGGAACATTTCAAATGTATATTCCTGCTTCAGTTTCGCGTCTATGAAGCACTGATTATATTAGTCACCAGGGAACTGACTGTTAATATTTGAAAATTCAGTCTGGATCAGGTAATATTATTGATTTTACTGCTATGAATGTTCTTGGAAAGGATAGTCCCATTCTGCACAGCAACCAAAAATTTTGTAGAAGATGTCCATAGAAATAAAGAGATTATTACTGATAAAGCTTGTGTTGTCCAAATTACTAAAGAAAAGCCCATTGGGATAAGAGATCAACACAGAAGTAGCACACTTTTTTAAATGTCACTGTGTTTTGTCTCTATAGTTAAAAGTTAACCAGTTACCAGTTAAAAAAAAAAAACAAAC
>JAWWMO010000096.1:9797325-9808578 GCA_035047845.1 Dendrocincla fuliginosa | reverse complement strand
GAATAGAAAATTGGAATAGAAGGGAGTAGGACTAGTTCATTTGCAAGGGACCTAAAGTGATCTAGTCTAACTGCCTGACCCCTTCGGGGCGGACCAAAAGTTAAAACATGATATTAAGGACATTTTCCAAATGTCTTTGGAACACTGATGCACTTAGGGCAAACAAAACCACTTAAGAAAGCCTGTTCCAGTGTTTGACCACCCTCTTGGTAAAGAAATGCCTCCTGATGTCAAGTCTGAACCTCCCCTGACACGGCTCAGAGCCATTTCCATGTGTCCTGTCTGTATCCCAGGGACGAGAGGTCAGCACCTTCCTCTACACTTCCCACAAACTGTGGGCAGTTTGTGAGATGCCACATAGACAATTTTTTACTGAAGTGCTTTCTGTGAGTAGAGGTGGCAGCATACTTTCAGTATTTTGTACATTTCTACTTCAGGACAAAGCTGGAGGGAGAGAAGAAATGAAGACATATCAGCCAAGCAGAAGAGACAAGGAGCATGAAGTTGGTAAAATGCAGATGAGAACAAGAGGCCTGTACTCAAATGTCACCCCTTTGCACGTGCCCTGTGCCCTCACCTTTTCCTTGAACCCCAGAATTACAGTACCAGGAAGGCCCTTGGTAAGATGTGTTATCTTCCAGGCTTAATCCTATCAGCAGTAGCCCAGAGAGAAAGTATGGTGATGGTTGCATTGGGCTGAACTGCTTCTTGACAAAAGGCTGCACATCTGTAGAAACTTCAATGCCCCAGGCCATGCTGTCTTCTGGTCTCTCCAGAGCCTTTCCAAGTCTGGGTGGGAGGGCTGCATTTTTTGGGAGATGTATGCCATTCATGGCATTTCAAAAGAAACAAAGAACGAAGCAAACACACACAAGCAAACCAACAAAAAAGCCCACAAAAAACCCAACCCAAACCAAGCAACAAGTCCCCACCCCCCAGCAAAAAAACCCAAACCCCAAACCAAACCAAACCAAAACCAAACAAAAAAAACAAACTGAAAAAAGAAGGAAACCCAAGACAGCTACCCCCACAAAGGACTCGGCTCCTTCTTGCAGTGAGCAGGATCTAGTCCTGCCATCCGGGCGGCCTCCCCTCAACCTCTCCAGTTTGCCAACCCCTCTCCTGTCCAAACTGCAAATACCTCTTATCACCAGTGAAGCAGCAAATTGTGGCCACAGGGTACGTTATATCCTTGGGTCTGCTCAGCTTTTTGCAAGCGTTTATCAGGCACCACAGCAAAATTCTCCTGCTCTGCAGCCCATCATTCCCTTCCAGGCAATGTTTGTAGCTCAGCCCAAGCCAGGCAGACATTGCACAGGAAAGATTCTGAACATCACTAGCATGCCATTTTTTACCCATTTTCAGTCTTTTTTGCCTCTCTTAGTCCATTTAACCCCATCTGTAAAGAGAGAGGAGCATAACAAACTCAGCGAACAAGTTCAGTGAAATGCTGAGTTTTTGCTTGCAGAGTTTACAAGCTGCAATGGGTGCATCTTGGTACTGTAATCTGTTCTTTCTAATCAATGTGATAGTGTCCAAAATGCCCATCTATATTTTAATAAGAAAAGCTTAAAAATCAGCAAGGTCCTCCAGAAAAAAATGAAAACCAGTCATCCAAGAGTGAATTGATTGGAGCTGTGTCTGAGTGCTACCTCTCTTTGATGGAAATCACTAGACCTTGCATGTCAAGGGATTTGTCAATTGCTGCTTTGGTGCTGTCATAACTCATAGAGGATGCTGAAAATCTGACAGCTCCTGGTTTTTCAAGAAAGCTGAAGGATTTTGTGCCCCTGCCTCCAGTAAAAGGAAACAAACCAAGAGAAATCTGGAAAGTTTAACAGTGAAAATCCTCTATCTTGACTTTTCAGACATAAATGCTGAAAAGAGAGGTGTTGTATTGTAAATGACTCTGTGATTAGAGGTCATTTTATGCACTTGCATGCACTAAAGGATTTTTCACATGTCTTTTGAATGCCTTGGAAATCCAGTGTTCATTAATTCCATTATAACCTAAAAGGTGTGTAACCACTCACCACTCAGTGTTCAGTCACCCATCTCTTATTAAAACAAATGTTATAATTTGACTCAAAAAAGTATTATGGAACATATTGCTTCCTTCTTTCTCAAATTAGTACATAAGCAAATACAAAAGAGTGCTTTGCATCTCATGAGAGTGAAGTAAAAATGATGAGGTACACAATTTTCCCCAGGTTATAGTATGAATTCATCTCAAGAGTAAGAAATACATAAGTAACAAAATATTTAGCTGCAGTTTTCATACTTTCATCAATTCCTTATGTTGACATGACATTACTGGCACAGCTAGAATTTAAGAGTTACAAATTCCCTGTCATGGTTGGGTATAAGGAAGGGTGTTCATGTACTTGTTCTTTACATGTGTGCCCTGTTTTCAGGGACATTAGCCCAAATGATTAAGAAGCCTCTATAATTTTGCTGTTTTGGCACCTGTATTTCTTCATTGTGAAGGACCCTGAATACTGTCAACATTTGAATGATGCTGACATCTGAATCTTGTTGTTAGACACTGTAAAAACTGTATCATGAATGGCTTGAAATGAGGATTTTGATCATAACAGTAAAAAACAGTCAATCAAGCCCTGGGATATCCTTGGGGAGCTCGCATTTTGGGGCTGTTGCTGCATTCCTTGATCACTTCAAATGCCTGCTGCCTTTGGGGAGGATAGAGAAGAAAAGCAGGCTAAGTCCCTGAGAGAATTTGGCACGACTACTAAATGCAGAGATGTCCCCTCTGAATAGTGTGAAGGTCCCTAAGAAACAAGCACACTGTCACATGCACACACCAACACATATGAGATATTCAATACACTTCCATCTCACTGCCTCCCTGAAAAGGGAAGATGCTGTACACATTTAGCACTGTGCTTTGGGTTCAGCTGACCTTCCCTACCACTGACACTTGTATCTTGGTAAGGTAAATTATAACTGGTTTTATTTAAAATGATTAATGGTTTTGTAAGTGGGGAAAACTTGAATAAAAAGGTGAATGGCACTGGGAAACTGGGAGAGAGGCACACCAGGAGTTAGAAAAACTTACCCCTTGACATGAAATGCCAATAGGGAGAGAGCTGAACTGATTTCCAGCTGTGTTTCTTTAGATAATACTCTCATTGAGGCAGAGATATATACATGAATCTGTTTAGATAAAAGATATGCTATCATTAGACTAAGCAGGAAAGAGAATCATTAAAACAGGAAACCAAATGGGATGTAGTGAGAAAATTAGAGAAAGGGAATCTGAGGCAGCGCCGCACAGATGTGTTCTGATCAGACCTTCCTAAATAAAAAATGGTCCTATCCCCAAATTAAAAAAAAAAAATTGCTCAATTTTTCAATTATTTGCTTTTAGAAAATTATTTTATTTCCATAAGCCTGTAGCATTTCATTACTATGTGATTACACTGTGAGTTTTCGACAAAGGTAGTACTGTCCTAAGTTAGTAATTTTTCAAGGGCCCCCAGCTGATGGTGGTGAAATTCCTATGATACTGAGCATCTGGATGTTTAAAGCTAGAGTCACAAGTGTAATTATCAGCATAAGGGCAGTGCAGCTTGCACCTCTGTTTGGGTTCACAGTAGAATTTGATACCAGCCTGCACGACTTCAGTTTCAGGGCCAGTGAGCTGTCAGCGACTGTCTGTTCAACTTCTGGAAAATAAACTAGCAGCAAACAATTAAAAGAAAACAATGACCAAGTTGTAGTCCAATGTATCCAGACTGTACTTTCTCTGACTGAATCTCATGTATGCATTGTACATATTCCCATTTCCAAACACTGAAAAGTGAAAAAGAGCAGTGCTTTGTTCCAGAGCTCTGCCACTCTGTGACTTTGCCAGTTTTATACTGGCCAATTATAGCAATTACAGCAAATCAGAAACTGGGGTTTATTTAATCCTCTGCCTCTTTAGGCCTCGGTAAATAGTTTTGCTAGAGAGATTCTGCTGTCAGCAAACAGCAGACACAGGATACAGCTCTTCATGGAACAAAGTACCCAAACCCATACCAGGAGTGCATACTCCAGTGACAATAATTATTGTTAGCACAGTGATGTAACTATGTCAGTGAAAGGAAGACGCCTTTGATATTAATGGACATGAACCTGGGTTTGGGAGGGCAAATGAAATCCCTAACTAATATGGCTGGGATTGAATATGCAGTGTGTTTCTCAGGTGTTCCCATGAAACTCGGCAGTGGTTTCCAGCCACAAACACTGCTCTCCAACTGCAACTCTTTTCCTGGAAGAGTCACTTTCCAATTGTGAAACATCCATTGCAACTTGAGACACATGAAAGTTTGATACCCTTTTTTTAACAAGGTTCAGAACTAGACTGATATTCAAAGGTAAGCCTTGTAGGAAAAGAAAGACCCCAAATTATTCATCTATACAGCTGGAATGAGAAGCATGTGCTATGAGATATGCAAATGTATGACTAGATTTGAATCATTTAATGAAAAAAACAGACACATTTTTTATTGGAAGGAGTTTGTTCTATTTACCCTCTTTCATTATATGCAGTGACAGAAATTTGAAACAAAGAGCTAATTTAAGGCATTTCCCAGGCTTAGCTTTACTCACTCCTGTGTAATCAGGTTTGTAACAGAGTTGTTTAAATGAGGCAAAGAGTTATAAAACATTCCTTGTAGCATTTCTACAGGTATTTAAAACAGTGTTGACTGAGAATTCTTTGCTTCCTGATCAAAAATCAAGCATAACTTGCTTGCACACATATGCTGTGTGCTGGTTTTTACTGGAATAGAGTTAATTTGCTTCACGGTGGCTGGTATGAGGCTGTGTTTTGGATCTGTGCTGAACACAGGGTTGGTGATACAGGCATGCAGCACTTAGGCAGAGTCAAAACCCTTCCTGCTTCTCACGCCCCACCAAGGAATAACCTGGCATCAGGGGCCGTGCATAGGGTTAGACTAGAGCACCTCAGACTGTGTGTAGCTTTACCTATTGAATTGTTTTTATCTCAACCCACTGGTTTTCTCAGTTTTTCCCTTCCAATTCCCTCCCACACCTCACTGGGAGGGGAGGGAGCAAGTTGGCTGTGTGAGGCTGAGCTGCCAGATGGAGCTCAACCACAATTACCAAAAGTACTCATCATCACAGTAACTGTGTTTTCTCTATATATTCTAAAGCCTCCAAGCCTATAAAAAATTACTGAAATACATATTTCTTTCAAATCTAGGTTCTGATTGCAGGGGTTAGTGAGATATCCATTATCCAATGAAAAAGACCTCCGGCTTTCATACAACTTAAATTCTTTTCCTTTTGTAGTTAGGGTTGATATGTGTTGATATCAGATTTTAGCAGTCTAGAACCCAAGCCTGATATTGAGGAAGAAATTCACTTGTCAGGTGCATTCACAGCTTTGCAGTTCAAATTTATGCCAGTTTCTGCTTACATTCAAATTCATTTCCTTGATCCCAGACAGCTACTATGGGCTCTTTTAAAGCCCCCCTCTTTGAATAACTAGAATTTACCTTGCTTTCACATCACCTTTCATCATCAATCTACATTATGAGTGACCTTGTATTTCCATCTGTTTTAGTTACGAAAAAACTGAAGCAAGGAAAAAGGAAATTACTTACTGTAAGAAAAGCAGAAATAGCTAAATGATAAAGAAGACTCCTAGCCGTAATCCAGTCTGCTGATCCTCATTGTACCTGGGATTCCTAGGGGAATGAGAAAGTATGTTAAGGACTATGTGGGCAAAATTTACAGAAGTTCAAAAGGCAAGTAAACAACTATATGGAGAAAAAATTTCACTGCCCCTGTGTTCTTTCAGTACAAGGAGGCTTTTTTGCTTAACAAACCTTTCGACCACAAAGTAGTGCACCCAGAAGTGAATTTCATTCTAAATATCAGTTTGTTCTTTCGTGCTTCTTGGGAATTTTTACTCATTGCTGTCAGAGATCAGGCTTTTTGTTTGAGAGTAGTGTTGCCATTTGTATGCGACCATAAAGTCTTTTTGGGGAAAATGTCTTAACCTATTCTCAACTTTAAAGCAAGTGTGTGCACTCTGTGTTTCTGCCCTGCATAGACATGACCACACAGAGACACATATACCCAGTTGTAGAATCATCCAAGAAATGACTGTGTATGCCTTTCTAACAAAAAATATGAGACTGAACTGCTAATAAAAGTATAAAAAGGTTTTGAAGAGACAACATTAGAACGTCCTTTCAAATGGTGCCATTGGATATGGATTAAGAGTATGAGTCCATAACACAGGACACACATTCTCTTCTGCACACAACTGATGTCACGTACCTGAGACTCCTACCATGTGCTTCCATCAAAAATCTGGCCCTGGCCACTCAATCCCTGTGTCAGTCCCACTCAGTAGACACAGGGGTGCTGTTAGGAGACTCAAAGCCTTGTCTGCTACAGGCTGAACCAACCTCAACCACCCTTGCAATGCTTTAGTAGTACAAGAATAGAATGGTTAACTCACAAGCGGGGACAGAGACAACAGGTGTTTAAGGCTTTCTTTGCCTCTGTCGTCAACACAGTGATGGATCAAGGGGGTCTCAGTGCCCTGACCTGGAAGACCATGAATGTAAGAATGGTCAACTCCCAGCCAACCCTGAAATTGTGTGGGATCTACTGCTCCAGCTGGATCCCTAGAAATCTATGGGGCCTGATGGGATTTATCCCAGAATCCTCAAATAGCTGCTGATATCATAACAAAATCTCTCTTGATGATTTATGAGCAGTCTTGGGAATCTGGAGAGCTCCCATCTGGCTGGAAGCTTGAAAATGTTGTCCTCGTTTTCAAGAAGGGCAAGAAAAGGAGGACTATGGAAACTACAGACCTGCCAGTCTCACTTCAGTGCCTGGTAAAGTTATGGACAAGATTATTCTGGGAAGTATTGAAAAACACCTGAAAGACAATGCAGTCATTCATCATGTCTGGAATGGATTCATGAGAGAAAAGTCTTAGTTATCCAACCTGATTTCCTTTTATGACAAGGTAACCCACCTTGTTCATCAAGGGAAACCAGTTGATATCATCTTTCTGGATTTCAGTAATACTTTTGATACTGTCTCTTAGACTGCTGGAAAAACACATCATATAATTATTTTGGCTCACAGAAAGAGCACAGAGGGTATTAGTGAATGGGGTAACATCAGCCTGGTGATCTGTCACTAGTGGGGTTCCTCAGAGCTCCATCTTGGGCCCTGTGCTCAACATCTCCACAAATGACTTGGACACAGGACTGGAAGGGGAAGGTGCTGGATTCTGCCCCTGGGATGGGGCAACCCTGGGTGTACGGACAGACTGGGGAATGACAGGCTGGGAAGCAGTGCTGGGAAAGGGACTGGGAGTCCTGGCTGATGGCCAGTTGGACATGAGTCAGCCGTGCCCTGGCAGCCAGGAGGGCCAACCCTGTCCTGGGGGGCATCAGTCACAGCATCAACAGCTGGGCGAGAGAGGGGATTGTCCCTCTCTGCTCTGCTCTGGGGCAGCTTCACCTCGAATATTGGGACAGTTTTGGTCACCACAATCTAAGAAAGATATGAAGCCATTAGAGAGTGTCCAAAGGAGGGCCATGAAGTTGGTGAAGGACCTTGAGGAGATGCTATGTGAGGAGGGGCTGAGGGCACTTGGTCTGTTCAGCTGGAGAAGAGGAGATTGAGGAGAGACCTCACTGCAGTTACAACCTCCTTGGGAAGGAAGAGGAGGGGCAGGCACTGATCTCTTCTCTGTGGTGACACCAGTGACAGGACCTGAGGGAATGGCCTGAAGTTGTGTCAGGGGAGGTTTAGGCTGGATATTAGAAAAAAAGTTCTTCCCCCAGAGAGTGGTTGGGCTCTGGAACAGAGAAACAGTCACAGCACCAAGGCTGACAGAGCTCAGGAAGTGTTGGAACAGTGCTCTGGGGCATGTTGGGTGACTCTTGGGGTTGGTCTTGTGCAGGGCTAAGGACTTCATTGGATTTCATGATCCTTGTGGGTCCCTTCCGTCTCAGTATATTGTGTGATTCTGTGAGCATTGTTGGAGACAGAACTGAAAGCCTTTCCTCTGTGCTAGGACATTACCCTATTGCATAACTGAGGGGACAATAAACTGCACATGCTAAATATTAGTCATTCATAGGGTAGGCGTGCTTGAATCTGCCATAGCCTGCAGAGGATCACTGAGGTTACGGAAAAGGTGTGTTCTGGTTTTGGGTGTGGTGCACTTTTTTCACTTTTTTCATTTGCAGGTTTTTTCTTTTGGTATTTTTCTTTTTTTTTTTTTTTTTTTTTCCTGTGGGATGACTCAGCTAGTCTTAATTTTCTGAGAGCAGGTATTGAAGTGTGAGTAATTTTTTCGAACTTTAGGGATAAAGCTATTTCCAGGTATTTTTCAGAAGGAAAACTTTTGTAAAACAAGGAAGGGAGTTGTGTTGTGAGCTGCATTTCGGTTTTCTGTCTCTTCCTCTCCCCCACACTGCTTTTTCTTTTTTTCTTTCTGTCTCTTTTTCTTCCCTCCTGTCAGAGTGACCAGAACAGTAATGGCACCACAAGTGTAGCCACTTAAGAGTTAGTGGGAAGGTGTTTGGCCCGGCTCTGTTTCTTATCAGAGGTGAGTCTACGACAAAGTTAGTGAAGTTTGGTCAGATTTTCCCTGGCAATACAGAGAACTGAATTTCTCTATTCTGCTCTGTTCTGTTCTATTCTTCCAACACAAAACAGCCACAAAAAAAGGGGAATTTTTCTGAAGGACCTAATAGTTTAAATTAATTTTGTGGGGTTTACTTTATTGGTCACCATTCAAATCTCTTTTGCTTGGCAGTAAATTAATTGTCTCCAAGTAAGAGTAGTTTTGCCCTTGACAGTAATTAGTAAGTGATTTCTTTGAACTATTTCATCTTATTTTCTCCCTCTGTCCTACTGAGGAAGGGGAATCAGAGAGAAACTTGATGGGCATCTGGCAGGAAAACAAGGTTAACCCACCATGGAGCACTTCTCCTAGGAGGCCCACATTTATTTGTGTATATAGGAATATTGACCAATTGAACATCACACCATGTTAAGTGCGGACATACAACTTGTCATTCTTACGTACAAGCATTGCTTCCTACCAGTGAGAATCACTTATATCCTGTTGTGGTCTGGGGTTTGTTTTGCTTTACTGCTTCAAAATTCACCGCCCATCTAAAACTGATGCATAGCTGGAAAACATCCTCCTTTGGAAGAAATACTTATTGTATGGATATATAGATACAGATATATTAGATACATATTTTATTCTTTATGCTCTGACTGCCAGGTGAGCTCAGGATTGTGCCCGGCTTTGCTGCTCGTACCGAGGGATGGCCCAAAGCTGAAGAAGCCTGCAAGGGCACAGCTGATGAGTGACATTAACAAGCACCAGAGCCTGAATAAATGCCCTGTGCTGCCTCCTGCCCTACAGTTTCTGGGTTTGGAAGGCATACTTTTGGCACAGTCAAACTGTGGATAAGCAACTTTGATTCCCACAGCAATTTGCTTCCTGTGTGTATTTGAGGACTGGGACTTGATCTGAAACAGGGGTTAAGCCTGTTCTTTGGAAAACATTCTGCAATATCAAAGTTTCATCTTTCACTCTGAAAGTAGTTCTATTGTGGTTCTGTAAACAATTTTTTCCTTGGAGTCCAGTGTCACCTGCACCCTAGGTTGTGCAGCCTGGCTTTTAAAGCCTGAATAAAATAAACACCACAGTGCTCCAAATGCATTTAAATCTGGTACTTTCCTTCACTCAGTGTCCATATAACAAAATCTGTGCTAGTGATACTTATGGCAGCTGGATTTCTTCAGAACCTGGCTCTGAAATTGCTTGTTACACATAATTTTAGTATGCTGCACTAAAAAATGTTAAGGAAAATCTAAACAAAATAGTAATTATTTTTAAAATTTTCTCAGTCTCATTCTAGTCAGCTATGGAGATACACTTTTAGGTTGTCTTTTATCCAGTATTTAGGCCTTGGAGTGAGTATTTTTAATTTAATACTACTACTACTAACTTGATACATCCCCTAGTTCTGAACAAAAAACTTTAAGACAGCACGTGAGCACAAATTCAAACAGTATCTCGTCTTAGTAAACAGAAGTTTGTGCATTTACTGAAGTAGTTTCTAATTCCAAACTCTTAAAGTGCCAGCAGGAGAAATAAATATTACCAATATTTATAATGCCCAAAGAGTATAAATAACTATAAATGCATTCTTTCTTGCTATATAGGTAAATGGTAAAATTTATCTGTGAGTTCTGTTCTGCTTGTCTGTATACAGTTCTTTTGAAGTACATGTAGTTCCCCTCCCCATACGGTCCGTATTACTGGTAGGTGTAGACATGTTATATATGTGCTGAGGTTGAGACAAGAGAAAAGAACTACTCTTCGCTTATTCAAAAATTATATATTTTCCTTTCAAGTGAGCTGAAAGTATCTGTCTGCAACTGCTGGCAGAAAACAAGTAAATATGCTCAGGACAGATACTATAAATGTGAATAATCCCTGAACTTGCTTAAACTCCTCTTTAGGGCATGCTAAGTTCTCATATATCAATAGATGGAAAAGACAGATAAAGATAGATTTTACAATCAAAAAAGGGAGCAAAAGGATAAGAAGTGTCCTGCAAAATTTGCAGTGAATTCAAGCTTTTACTAAACGTGATAAATATCTGTTCAAGGACACCCACCTGTGATTTCTTTTTTTAAGAGAAGGATCCATGTCATCTTGGGTGATCCAGAAAACTGAAGTACCATCCATTTTTACTGACATTATGGCAGCAAATTCACAGAATCACAGGATCGATTAGTTTGGGAAAGACCTCTGAGATCGTTGAGTTTGAATTCACTGTGTACATGACTGTAGAAGGATAATGAACTTGTCACTGTTCTTTTTTTACAAGACTATTTTCCAGTCACCTTAGCTGTTCCTGCAGACAAATTCAGTGTCAGTAAATATATATTTGTAATAACCTCTTTCAGCAGCCTCTGGAGAAATTTCTGCTGGACAAAGCTGGAAGAGAACTAGAGGAATAGAAGCATTAGCAGATACACATTCTGACCCATTATTTAACAATTTCCTCCACAGGGATGGCCACTATTTAATCCCTTTTGGAGAGAAAATGGTGCCCTTTGGCAGTGTTCTTGGGGGGTTAATGGCACAGAACGTTTTTAATTGGGTTGGATGTCTTCAGCACTGAGTTGTCAACTTATTAAATGACCAAAAAAGAG
>JAWWMO010000096.1:9767945-9788070 GCA_035047845.1 Dendrocincla fuliginosa | reverse complement strand
CCTTGAAAAAAAAAAAGATATGTGTATATATATATATATATATATATATATATACATATTCTATCTGAAATCAAGGAGTTGCAGCCAGTTCAGAGCAGCTGCCTCTGCCTGCAGTGCAGGTTCTGGTACAGACAAGGTCTCACTAGCAGGCTGTTCCAGTCACTTGGCCTCTTGCTATGAGGCAGAGGCACATGGGAGGCAATCTGAGGGGGTTTTTAATAAGCTGTTTTTTTTTCTTTTTCACTGAGTTTATTCCCACAGGCAAGATTTGCCACCTGCCTTGATGAAAGACAAAGTTGCTTGGTCATTTCTTTTATGTGTCTTTTGAGGCAAACTGGGAAGACACCCCCAGCTGCTGGTGTCTCTGCATTCTCCAGGGTGAAACGATTTCTTCTTGCAGGAGGAACATGACTGACAGAGATGTCCACATACAAACCATAAATGATGGGCAGAACCCCAAAAACTGAATGGGGAAGGTTGTGTCTGAATGAAAAAAAAAATAACCAAGAGAGTTCTTCTTTGGCTTGTGCAGACAAAACCACAAGGGGAAAAAAAAAAAGGAAATCAGCGCATCCATATATCTGTCAGCACCAAAATTTGTTGTTACTCAGGTTAGTTGAGTGTTGCATTTCTCAAGCTGATGGAGTTCAGAGGCAGCTGCTGGGCCTTAATCCAAATTCATAAATTGTACCATTGTGGCCTTTGATTGTCCAAACATTATACCCTTAAGAGAGGACCTGGTTTCTCACTCTCTAGTCTTCTAGGATAAATTACAACAGTTTTTCACATCTATTTTTGAGCTGGCTAAACAGCTGTTAAAGGTGTAGTGCAGAACAAAGTTTAAACTCCTTGCAGCACTTCACAGAGTGCAAGGCAGTGTTTGTTTCATGAATTTTCTCTCATGTAAGTACACAATCTTTGCAGCTCTGCCTTTATCTTCCTATGTGTGCATTGCCATATCCTGAAGGAAGCTCTGTCATCTCCCAGATTATTTAAGAGCATGCTTAGCCACTTAAGTGAAGGAAAGGAACCACCAGGAAGAGGCTTTTCTTTCAAAGATATGCAATGTATTGAAGGTGCTCATGGTTTGAAGCTGATGGCATCACCTGCTTCACCATGACTATCTGTGCATGTTCTGCTCTGCCATCTGAAATGTCTTCTCAGATGCCAGGCTTTTCCAGCACTGCAGAACAGCCTTGCTGATGGTACCACCACTTTTTTTAAGGTACTAAAAAAATAAACAACAAACACAACGAAGCCACAAACCAGCTCTACTCTACAAATGTATTTGCAGCAGAATTGGAACAATGGCAAGGTAAGAATAACAGTGTGATTCTGTTGCAATACGTGTACAAGAGAAGGTTGGATGGCAGGAACACTGAGATGTTTAAAACATAGTTGGTGGACAACTTTGTGTTGGGAGGAATGTGTTAAAAGTGGAAGGCTATCAAGGAGGATTGTAAACTGCTCAAGTGACCTTGCAGCTGCAACTAATCCTTGATAACTCCGTGTGAACAGCAGCCAGTGATCCTCTGGCATGGACTGAGTGTCACAGTGCCCGCTGCTCTCCTTGTGAGCCTCTGCCAAGGGCTTGCTTTGTGAATCCCTCAGTTAAGAGAGGAAAAATGGAAATAAATTTACTCTCCGTGTTCTAGCCGTGGGTTTGTGGTTGTCCTGACTGCCTTAGCCAACTCACACACTGTGAATCAACAGGGTCTCACAACCAGTAAAATGGTGGAAGAGGAAACCCACATGGGAGCAGATGTTGTGATAAGTAGCATCAAAAGACATGCTATAGAACAAAAGATGCATTTCCATGTGGATATAATAACTAAGAAAGCCTCTATGGGACAGGGAGAAAGGGCAGTAAGTCCAGGGGAATACTGACAAACAGATTTCTCTGAGTTGCCTAAAAGTGGATGTTAAAAGCCAATTGATACTTTTTCAGGATGGCTGGAGGCTTTCCCCTGCCACAGCAGTCAACCCGTGAAGCTTGTTGAAATTTTACTAAAAGAAATAAGTCTGAAATTTGAAAATCCAGGGGGTTTATCTTCAGACAGCAGGCCTTACAGGTCCTTCAGGGAGTGACTAAACTTCCTCGGTTTAAATGCAGTTTGTGTACCATTTGAAGAGTACAATTTAATGGAAGGGTGAAAAGGATGAATCAGACTATTTGAAAAAAAGTTTGCCAAATTGTGTCGAGAAACCCTTGTGAAGGGGGAAGATGTATTACTTATTGCTTTAGTAAGAATTTGAATCAACCCACATCTTACAGGGGACTGAGCACCTTTGAAATTCTGAATGGGAGATCATATCAAATTGACACTGTGGTGAAAAAAAGATAATTACAAGCATGTGAAAAGTGAAAATATATTCAGAAATAATCCATTTTCTCTCTTGTGTGTTTTGTCTTCTCTGTATATGTATCTATTCCAGTGGCTGTCCTCAGCTTTCAACCAGGAGGTTGAAAGGCACAGGTTTATATATGAATGTGAAAAGATGGATCCTGACAAGGAAAGTGGAAACATCCCAGTGGTGTGTTATTGAAGATACTTGCAGCTGAAAAAATAAAACGAGTTAATTCCTGGATTCATAATACTTGGGTAAAAAAAAGGGACCTGATATCTGACAAGAATAAGTTGATATCATGACAACTTGGAGACCTTAAACTACAACTGACTAAAATTCTTAAGTGAATTATTGAAAGGAGTGTTAGGTACATTGTCCACAAGTACTTATATTACTACTAGTAGGCATTTATAAGTGTGGAATATTTTTATTGCTAAATAGATCTGGAAATGCTAGAATTGAAAGCATATGTAATACATTGTTGTGGACTCATGATGACCCAGAAAAATCTAATCCTACAATTTATCCAGTTATTTGAGGGAATCCACAACTCTAGAAATATTAAACACTCAATTACAGGCAACTCTGAAAATGATTGTCTAGACCAGATTGCCTCTGGATTTGTTATTGTATGAACAAAGAAGTGTGTGGATTCCTAATCTAAGAAATTTTTAGATGAGGCTCAAAGGGGGGAATTATTGCAAAATGTGGAATATGTAAAAATGTTTTTAAGAAAAGATATTCTTTTATTTTTAATCTTTGTGTACTTTCAAGCCTAATCAACAGTAAGAGAGATTTACTGTGTGAAACAGGAAGCAGCCAAAGAGCTCTGAGTGATATCCAGGTATTAGAAAGACAAATTACTTGGCAGTAGAGTTGCCTTGTTAAGGGCTCGACATGTTTCAATGATCTTCGATCTGGAGGGAGGTTAACAAGGTTTGGGAAGAAGGATGCACCACTCATGGTCGACACAAGGGATACAGAATTTAAAGGCCACAGGACATTTGGCAGAACCCCCAAGATAAGGAAGAAACTAGTAAAGATAGCCCAACAACTGTGCTGAATCAGCTCTGACTGGGTACAAGGTCATTCTGGCAGGAGTAGATTGTGACCACCCACTCACAGCCACTGAGCCAAAAAGCCCCACGGACTCCAAGGAGACAAAAACAGAGCATGCAGACTAATTAGGATGAGAATCAAGGAAAAAATTAACCAATAGGAAATAGTAGTAATTACCTTGACTACCAAGTAACTTGCACCCAATGAACATGAATGCCTTTTTTCGCTAAAATGTATCAATATGGAGAAGTTTTGGCACTCGCGAGGTTGCTTTGTGGATTTGCCATCCAGCGCCCCTTTCCACACAGAAAGGACCATAAATCAAATACCTCCATGCTGTGTGTGATCAGCCTCCTGCACACCGGGTGCAAGAACCTGTTTTAGACAATAAAAGGATGACAGACAGCGGAATTACAAGATTGTCAGTGCTGGTGACTGGCTATATAAAGATGCAGTGGAGAAGCAACCATGATGCAATACAAATAACCTGTTTGGACCAATCTTCACTTCCACTTTCTTACCATCCCTGTTTCATCTCTCTATTATGCAGTTATGAGTTCCACCTAAGGCCACCCCTCACGCCCTGTACCCCTCTCTGAAGACTACCAGCCAGCATGGCTCATCTTTCTCACTCCACCTTCCTGCTTCCACTGAATTCTGAGCAGTCCTGCCTGCCCCCTCAAGAGTTTCTTCACAGAAAGGCAACATTCACTGTGAGAATGGTGAGGCCCTGGCACAGGTTGCCCAGAGATGGTGGGCATGTCCCATCCCTGGAAGTGTTCAAGGCCAGGTTGAACAGGGTTTGGAGCAACCTGATCTAGTGGAAGGTGTCCCTTCCCATGACGGGTTTGGAATGAGATGGTCCTCGAGGTCCCTTCCAAAACAAACCATCCTGTGATTCCACCATATACATCTGTATGAAGAGTAGCAGATGGGACACAGAAACTATTGGCATAACATTGCTGTTGACCCCAACAGCTTTAAGATGGTGCCATATCTAAGAGTTAATGTATGGAAGTGTTATGAAAAACATGAGTGTGCCCATTCTCAGGTTTAAAGTGCCCAGCTGGAGCCACTCAATGAAAGTTCACCTCATGCAGACAGGTTTTACTCTTATAAAAACATCCTGTAGAATTGTGTCTCTTCTCCCAAATTACTAAGAAAGTTTATTTTTGTTTGAGTATTGATTATACCAGGTTGAAAAATTGAACAGATTAGCCCAGCTTAAGAAAAGTATACTTGACTGTTTTGCCCATAAAAAGAATCTCAGCTTATTGGTTGTTGCCTGGAAGCAAACAACAAGGCCTCCACAGCATGCTCTACATATCAGAAGGAGTCTGGGGTTTGTTTTAATGGACGCTTTTCTTTAACCCAGTGAAAAGGAAGGTGGTGAAACACTGACACAGGTTGCCCAGAGAGGTGGTGGGATGCCCATCCCCAGAAGCAGCCAAGGTCAAGCTGGATCACGTTTTGAGCAACAAGATCTGGTTGAAGCTGTCCCTGCTCCTTGTAGGGATCTTGGACTAGGTGATCTGTAATAGTCTCTTCCAGCCCAAACCAGTCTCTGAAAGCAGATATGGCAAAACACTGTCTGCATACACTAGGTTTTTACACCCCGTACGAGCAACTGCCCAACTGATTGCACGAATAGCTCTGTCTTCCTTCAATGGAAGAATGACTAACAGGGTGCCTGGCAATGCTCTTAGTAGACTCTCATAAATCCTTATGGACAAACCTAAAATTCTGCTGGTGGCAGGAATCAGTAGCAATTCCAACTTCCAAACAATACTCAAAATAAAAGTGAATGGCAGGGGAAACACTTCATATTATTGCAGTGCTTCATCTCAGTTGTTTGCTTCTATTTTCATTTTTGTTATCTAGCTACAGGTAAAACTGTTCCAGCATGGAATTGTCTATGTGGTTTCTGTCCATACAGAAAGGAAATTTTCAAAACAAAGAATTCTGGTAAATTTAAACAGTTATTATGTTTCACTGTAAAATTTATTTGATCTACAATAATAAAAATTTGAAAATATTTATGAATAAAAATGTCAAAATACTCTGTCTCATCAAGGCATATATAGTACATGTCAACTGAAATTCATGCATTCCTGTAAAAAGATTCAGTTTCAAAGAGAAAAATATTTTCTGCAGGAAAATGTTGAAATTTTTAGAAGTTTTAGATTTCATTTTCAATTCCTCAATGCATTTCAAGATTTCTTTTTATTAACTTCAGATATTTCAAAATAATTTGGGCTAATACTGGCTCTGCAGCCTTGATCTTCCTCAGCTAGGGATTTTGAAGACAATAAAAATATTCCAGCTTGAATTGATAGGTTTTCCTCTGTCTTTACTTATACTTTCCCCCCTTTCATTCCTGGACTTTCTGTTTACCATGGTCTGAGAAACACTGCACAGTAAATATCTTTCTGCCCAATTCTTTCACTGTAGATGATTGTGCCTAAATCCCCTGGGACTTTCTGTGAAGCTTTCCACGGCTGTTTCTCAGGGACTGGAAAACTGTTGGTGGTATAAATCATCTGCATTTTACAGATTCCCAGACATCAGGGATGCAATTTCCAGGACGCAGGAGAGGGGGGAGGTCTTCCTTCATTTCTCAAAACCTTGCCATAGAATATAGTTATTAATGGGTTTCCATTCCCTTTCATATCCGAAGAAGCCTTTAAGGGAGCATGTTCTGCATTCAGATTAGCATGAGATCTGTCATTAACTGATATAGGGAAAGACTGTTTTTTCAGTACAGCTGCTGTGGCTCTTATTTTTAATTATATTCCTGCAGCTGTAAATTGGTTGTGATTTCTAGCCACAATATTTTAAAATGGAAAGTGAAACACAGAATACAGAAGGTGCTAGAAAAAACAAAGATGTTAACGTCAACACCAAATAAAATGTTCTACCTTAAACAAGAGATCTGGCATTATAAAGGTGAAACAAACAGCACGTGAAAGCATCACTAAATCCAGGCTAAATTAGAAACTAAATTATGTATGATGTGTGAGCAGGCAAGATGTGGTACCTGCTGGATTTGATTTGCCTGAGAATCTAAACTTGGTGCCTGGTGGCCTGTGATGATGCTAAAACAGCACTATCCGAGCCTTCTTTTTTCTGCATAATTTTGGAGCAGATCTGAAATTGAATCTGTTCAATATCTTTACATTTTGGGAAATGCTTCTACTAAAAAAACATGGCATAACTTCAAGGATGAGATTTCTGGATCATCTTGGATTTTACGAGATCCAAATAGCGATTCATCCATGAGAACATTCAGGACCACAGAACAATGGCAGAAAGTTCAGCCTTAATAGAGAAAGATTTTTTAAAACTGTATGTTCAACGACACCTGCAAGCAATGATTTTTGATACACCATACCTGCCTTATTTTTAAAATCATTGTGTTCAGCTGGGAATGGTCCAACAATCCAGGACTTTAGATTACTGTTTCTTCTTGGAAATATTTTACCATTTCTCATGTGCAGACTGTGTGAAATGAAACAGATCTAAAATTTGCAACACACAACTTTAACTTTCTGAGCACTAAGTCCTTTTTTATTTCTTCATTTCATCATTTGTGCTTCCAGTAGCTTAGTAGACACATTTTAAAAAAAATTCTTCATGGAAAAGTACAAGTCTGTATGCTGACTTTAATGATGCGTGTCACAAGCTGCAACACTCCATGTTAACCAGCCACCATCACAAACACTGCTCTGGTGGGAAATCAGAAATTAGCATAAGTAACTTCCAAAGTAGCCAGACAGAGGAGAGGTTGTTCAGCCTGGAGAAGAGAAGGCTTCGGGGATACCTTATGGTACCTTTTAATGACTAAAGAGTGCTAGAGAGGAACTTTTGACAGGGCCATGGAGTGACAGGGCAAGGGAGAATGACTTCAAACTGATAAAGGGCAGATTTAGGTTAGATATTAGGAAGAACTTCTTATTTCAGAGAAGCTGTGGGTACCACATCCCTTGTCATGGTTGTCCCATAAGGAAACTACAGCATCTACTACCTTAAGGGAACTGTCCTTGCCATGCTCTCACACTGGGTATGTCCTGCATTCCTGTAGCAGCAAGCTGACCACAAGAGCACAAAGAACAAAGTATCATGCTGTTAAATCAACTCCACACTCACCTGGATGCATCACACTTCTCTTGACCCTGCTATGCAAGCTCTAATGGTGATAAACACCTAGCCAATTTTTGCCATTTCTTTATGCTTCAGTCAATGGGTATTGAATCTGGACAGTGACTGTCAGTCATTTCAGTGCCAGGCATTTATTATCATTTACTCTGTAAATACAGAGGAGCAATGAACTGCAACACCGGATTCAATCACACCATAACCTAGAAAAAGTCTAAATTTGATTCAGACTCTGCCACATGAGCCCACATGTACAGCAATAAATATATGTGCTCTATCACAACTATCAGGGGAAATAAACAATATTACTACACACAAAGTTTTAAGTCTCTAAGCTGAAGCCTACAGAGATTTCACTGGAATTTGTGTTTTCTTGAGAAAAAAAAAACAAAAAAGACCACCTAGTTCCAAATCCCCTGCCATGGGACACCTTCCACTAAAGTAGGTTGCTCAAAGCCTCATCCAACCTGACCTTGAAAGATGCCTGACAGCACACATTCAGAGTTATAATGTCTTTAGTTCAGGGATGAGCTTTGTCTGTCCGGCCAGCCACATGTGTCCTATCTGTCAGTGTCCTCAGGGGCTGTGACTGCACTGCAGGAGGCACTGATGTTGCTGGGGGTGATACCATGTGGATAAATGTTTTGGACATTTCCTGGCCCACAGTTGCTCTGCTCCACAGGGCAGCCCTGGTGAAAAATTGCCAGCACAGGCCATGAGTGGTCCATGCAAATGGAGATTTGGCAGTGAAGGACTTCTGGCTGTGAGGCTGTGATTGCCAGCAGCCAGTCTCCAGACCCAGTCGCTTTCCATCTGGCAGAGAAGTGCAGCCTGGATGACAGGCATTACAACCACAATTCCTTGGGTAGCAACCCAGGGACCCTGATGAAGCATATGGGAACAGCATTAAAACAAGGAATGGAGGGAGTTGGGCTAGGGCTGTACAGAGCACTGAGCTGTTTGTTCCTACCTGTATGTCCTCTGTTGCATCTAAACTACTTCATTGGTCCAGCCCTGAGCATTTGAATTTACCTTACCCTGGTAACACAGGTGTGTGTTTTTGTTTTCATGGAGCAGTTCCACCTGCTGAATGGACATTAATTAATACAGTTCTCCAGTTTGATATTGATACACTGCCTGTTCTTTTATTTATTTTTAATTTTTTTTAAATACATATTTGTCTGAGTACTGCGGCATTCAGCAATCAGAGCTCTAACAGACTTAAGACAGCATTTGCTTTTATCTGGGAGCTGAGGAAAAAGGAAGAGAAGAGCAGAGCAGCAGCTGTGGACAGGGGGATCACAAAGCATCTTCCACTGACTAGGCACTAGGTGAGATCACCAGTTTTCAGTACTGATTACTAAAAGGCCTGTAGAAACAACACCTTCAATGAATATGGTTATAGACTGTGTAAGAACAAAAAGGAGAGTTTTATTAGAATGATTCTTCATACTTTTCAGAGTTTAAAGCATCAGATACTCATGTGCTTAACAGTACGAGAAAAGTCTTTGGGAAGGAATAGTATTACACAGGTTCCTCAACCAGAGCTGGAGCATATATGCATTCCTCTTTAAGATATATTCTTATGATTAATATTGATGCTCCAAAAATATACTAAGGGGACAAAAGGGACAAAACAAAAAGCAACACCAAAAAACCCACAAAAAAACCCAAAACCAACTGGAAAAACCCCTTTTTTTTTCTTTCTTTTTTTTTTTTTCTTTTAATCTTAAGAAGGGATTTAAACTGTTATTCCTTGCCTATTCAGAATAGGCATGAAAAAGAGGATGTGATAATTTTTGCACAAAAGTATGCATTTTAATTTAGTTCTCAAGTAGAGTCTAACTGTATATTTGCAGTCCAGTAAACATTCTAAAATAATCCAAATCAAACTTGAAGTATATAAATTACTGTAATAAGTATGTACAGGGAAAAAGAAAAAAAAAGGAATAGAAATCTCTCCAGGCTACTTTGGATTCTACTTTAAAACAAACACTAATCCATCTTCCTGTGAAACTGCAGTGGAGCACTAAGAGCTTATCATGCTGAAGATCAAATGGCAGATACTAATTCAGAATATGAGATTTTCTTAGAAACCATCTCATGGATTCTTGTGAATCTATTTTTTTCTCATCTATTTACTCTGACTGCTAAGTTTTTGCTAAAATAAAACTATAGAATTCTGTATTTCAAAATGTAGTATTTCTCTTTTAAATACAATTCCTCTTTAAAACTTCTTTTTACATGGCAGTGTGATGGGGAAATGCTTCCAGTACTTTCAGTGGATGAATAACATCCAGCATAGGACGTTATTCAGAGATTTTGTGTTTAAGCACTTAAAAATTGAATTTCAATCCATGAAGGGTATTTTGCACATGCATCCACACTTTGGAGGGCATTTTACAATGTGGGGCTGTGAATAGGCAATACCATGCACTGTCTTTGATGGGAAACTTGGAGCCTGGGAGTCCAAACTTCTGGATTTGGGCTTAATCACTCAAACTGGTTCCAATGGGGCTGTGCTCCTGCCAGGGTCTCCACAGCACATCTCTGTGCTCATATCCCACAAAAGCTGTGGACAATGTAGGAGCAGAACCAGCAGGCAAATGGTGCAAAGGCTGATGCCCACAACCAGCATATGAAGGCACTTCAGTCAGAGTGGGGTGGGTGGCAGAGAGTGAACTTCAGCAGTGACCTGCGTGGAGAAAGGCAGCAACACAGCCCACCCAGGAGACCCTCCATGGAGTACTGTGTCCAGCTCTGAGACCCTCAAAATAAAAAGGACATTGATCTGTTGGAGAGAGTCCAGAGGAGCCCATTAAGACAATCATAGGCTGGAGCACCCCTCCTATGGAAAGAAGTGGAGAGAGCTGGGATTGTTCAGCCTGGAGAAGAAAAGGCTGAAGGGGAGACCTTATTGCCCTTTCCAGTGCCTAATGGGTCTCCAAGAGAGCTGGAGAGAGACTTTTGACAAGGACATGGAGTGACAGGACAAGGAGGAATGTCTTCATACTGAGAGCAGGTTTAAATTAGGTATAAGGCAGAAATTCTAGACCGTGATGGTGGTGAGGCACTGGAACAGGTTGCCCAGAGAAGCTGTGACTAACCCATCTCTGGAAGTGTTCAATGCCAAGTTGGATGGGGTTCTGAGCATCCTGGTGTAGTAGGTATCCCTGCCCACAGCAGGAGGGTTGGAATAAGATGTCCTTTAAAGGTCCCTTTCAACCCAAACCATGCTGTGATACTGTGATTCTATGGCTTGTCTCAGTAACAAATAATACAGATTGCACAAGGCACCTAAATATAGCGAAACCACAGCTATTAAATCTCAGTGTTCATACGGAAGAGGCTGGGATGTGTGTGAGCAAGGCCGGGCCCCAGAGATGCTCAAGGCAATGGAAACAGTTGCCATGGAGACAACAAAGAAAGGCGGGCCAAAGGAATTACCAACATGCGGCAGTCTGAGGGTGCCTGATGCTGAATAATGCAGGGTGATGCCGCTGCAGCCCCAGCACTGCTTCAGAGCCCAGGGAGCACTGAACATGTACCTTTTGTTTTGATGTGCTGTAGCTGGAAGGCAATAGCTTTGTTACAGGTATTTATAGTTAACAAAAACTAACAAAAACAAACAAAACAGAAAACAAAACAAATGCAGCCCTAGCAATAAATGTAGTGAAACCCTTTATAAACTGAATCATTCCTCTTGCCTGCGCTGGAAGAAGGATTTCTGCTGATGCTTCTCCTTAGCATTTAGCTCACTGTGAGTCACAGAAAATGGTCTCGACATGAGGAAAGGAGAGAAGGAAAATCAATAATCCTTGATCATTGGAAAGCTAAAACCATTAGGAGCACAAGGAAGACTGGAGTTCTCATTCAGGCAGGTATTGCTCCTCCCTGCACATCTGCGTCTCTGTTTCACAGTTTCAAGGTCACATGCAGCGTAGAGCAGCATAGCATCCCTGGGCCACTCCTGGGTTTTAACTTGGGCCAAAATCAGTCATTAATATAAAACACAAACAAAACATCCCATGTGGCAAAATAAAATACAAAAGCACCACAGGAGCCTCTTGTATTCAGCAAGGAAAATGGTGCTTTGCAACACACAAAAAATGAGAAGTTCATATTAATTCTGAAGTAGGTCATTGTCATCCTTATTAAAAAAGAAAAGTATTTTTAAATTTTAGACTATAACTTTTCTACACAGCATTATTATCAGCGTAGCACACCTGCAATGAAGTTATATCCCTGTTTTTAGCAGTGATGGGAGGACTGTGAGGATATCTGTTGGCTTTACTTGGAGTAAAGAGGGTGAAAAAATTGAATCTTTGTCTTTCACAGGGAAAATGGAAATAATGAGATTTTTCTGGTGAACAACAAATATTAATTTTACTTAATTTGTCTTGTATTACCCAGAGCACAGTTTGAAAATGGTTGCCCATGGAGCTTTTCAACTTTTCATGGTAAAGTGCAAATACCTATAAGGATACAAAATACCCTGTCAACTAAATACATGATGCAATATGTGTTTTCTCTTAAAGAAATACAAACCCCTCCTCCCCCCCAGTTTATGTATAACTTAAGCCAGAAACTTACACCAACAGGATATGAGTGTTTGACTTCCCTGTATTCCTTTGAGAACAGTTCGTAGTAGCTCAAGAATAATTTTTTTTAGGGTATATACTACCATGGCAAAACCAAGTGTGCCTAAAACCTTTGAAGCAGGAACTTTCAGGGAGTCATTTTTTGTATTAAGTTGCTTGTTCAATGCAGAGATACCAAATTGAACTCTTTGGTTAAACTTACATGGGTATAATCTCTAGCTTAAAAATTGAATGCTGGGCAATTAGAATTGAGTCATAGCCCCTTTCTTTGCTGACACCAATGCTTCCCGTGGAAGATATAGAAAATTAAATTAATGCTTTTGAAGAGTTTTGGAGCTCTTGTAAAGATAAGTTATAACATAGTAAGTGTGAAATATAATTAATATAAACATAACAGGATTTTTTTCTATGTAAAGGTTAAAATTTTCAGAAGTAATGAAAGAAATATATTGTTGTTCAGAGAAAACAGCTTGGTAGTAATTCATAATTCACATACTCCCTAAAGTGTCAATTCATAGTATTTAAGTGTTTCTACGAAATATAAAGTAAAATTTTTTTGATAGTCTATTTTTTTTCTGGAATTAAAGATTTAATTATCCTCCTGTGGCTTTCAGGTTTAGGAGGGAACAAAAAAACCCAAGCCAGGCCACTCATCTGTGTGCTGTGTGGTTGCTATGGGTTGACCCATGTCAGCAGCTAAGCACCCACATAACTGTTTGCTCACTGAAGATGCAAACTCATGGGCCAAGATAAAGACCATTTAATAAGAATGACTTTTTTTTTCTTAAAGTGACTCAAAGACAATTATTCATGATCTCTTCCCAGCAGACTGATGCCCAGGCCATCTTTGAGCAATGGCATCTTTACCAAGAGTAGCCTTCCAGCCTTTACCACTGCCCCTGCTGTTGTATAATATGGAATATCCCTTGGCCACATCTGCAAGATGCTTAAGCCTGTTTGCTTAAAATATTGTTTTCCCACATTAAAAATTATTTAAACCACCATTTTAAATAGTAATTTAGCCTATAATGGTGCCTTCTTCTTATTCTAAAGACAGTTAACAAAGGTTCCGTTTGAAAGTCAAAATGTATCTATATAGATCTAAGACACTGAAGTTCAGAAATACTTCTGGTTTAGAATTATCACTGTTGAAATCTGCATTTTGAATGCAAAACAGTATAGTCAAGGTTAAAATGACAAATTTATACACAGCTACCGAAGGCAGCTTAGGCCTGAAATTATTCTGAAAACTTGCATAAAAGGAAATCAGATGTGTGAGGGGGATGATATTGTTGAATAGCATCAGAAGACTACTTAAACAGCTACTTCTAATAGCTTTAACCAAACTCACTGAAGAAAAATCAAGTTAGACTCTGCTGATACCTTAATATAAGATATTTAAGCTTCTCAAAGTTTTCACTAAGATGCCTCCTAAATTCTTTTTCAGGCTTTTCCTGGAGTTTTCTCATTCTCAGCTGGAAACATGTATTTATTACAGTATTCACACTGTTCTCACTTTCAAAATTGGATCCTTAATTTTGCAGTCTTGTGGTAATCACCTGGCTTCACTCAATTGAGCAGAAGGTTTTCAGTCAGCTTCAGGTGTTTTACTGATCTTCAGTCAATGAATCCAGATGGGATTTTATCTTTTTTAGTCATCTAAACTTCATTTACAAGTCATCCATAATTTTTTATTTTTAATCTGCAACAATCTTATGTCAGTATTTGTCAAGAGAAGAACAGAAACAGGTCAATGTTCCTTACTAAAGTGTTTTTTATTTACATATGAAATTCTCAAAAACAGGTGCTTTAGAAGGGTAGAAAAACCTTTGGACAAAAGCTGCTCAAATGCTTTTTTTTCTTGTTCACAAGGGTTTTTTTGGCCATAATTACAAAATACTTGTAAAAAAGCAAGTATTTTACAATTATACTTAATTTAGACCAATGGATTTCCATTCTTCAGCTTCCACTTTCAGGATAACTCAACCTGACGTGTGAAAAAAAACACAGTTACAGTTCTTGTTATGATAGCCTTTGCTGTGGCTCCATATGATCTCTGTGGATAAACTGTTGAAACAGATTTTTCCACCCAAATCCAAATAATCCATCACTTTTCTTAATATTGTTCTCATCTATTTCCCCCCAAAAATTGATATTCTCTGGCAGAAAAACCTTGAGAGACGTGTCTCATGCTCTTCCAACAGGAACACAGAATGATTTTAGGGTTTAAACACAAAACAAACAAAAATAATGTATTTTCATCTTCTCTTGAGTATGAGCACTATCAAGTACTTAATTCGCTTTTCTTCCCACTATTTTTGAAAAAAAAAAAACAAAAACACAAAAAAACCCAAACACAAAGAAATTCAAGGCAAAAAAAGAGGTGAGTACAGAGAAATTCAGAACAGCTGTGACAACATTGTCAATTTGACTCCGAGGAATGTTTGAGCTGTAGGGACATATTTGGGTTATATTTTCATATTGTGAAGCTTTGTCATACAAAGAAGTCATCCAGTGGTGTCATTCCACTCCCCATGTGGGACAATTACTGCAGGTCTACAAATATAAACTACTGTAGTTTCTGAGAGACTGATTGTGAAATGCTACGAAGATCTAGGTAGCCTTTAACACTTAAGCGAGGGAGATTTAAACACCTCATCTACAACACAGTTTGGAGGAATCAGGCCACCAGGCCTCTTTATTTTTAAAATCTCAGTGTTCATTCCCCTGTTTCCTAAGAATGGTGCTTCCAGATGTATCAGGGTTTTCTCATCCTTCTACTGTGGCAAGCAGGAAAATGTCAGGGAACACGTTTGCTCCAAAACAGCAAAGATCTGGGAGACTAATACTGCTATTTGTCTTATGGAAGGCAATATATAACATTCTCTTCCAAGGTTAGCAAATCTGACATGGAATATTAGTTACACTTATAATTTCAGAAGAAAGGAAAAAATAAAATGTTATTATTCTCTCTCCAAAACAAAAAGAAAAAAGGAAAAAAAATAGAAAAAACAAAACAAAACAAAACAAAACCCCTTCAGTTAGATCTGCCTGTGACAGTTCTGCCCACAAAGTGTGGGAGTATCTGTCAGAAAATCAGCTTCCAAGATTCAAGTGATATGTCCTCATCAACAGCTTTGCCAAGATAGTAGTAACCCTTCTTGTTTGTTTCTCCACTGTACCCATTAGTCCTTGTAACATTTTGCAGTATTGGCAGCTGGTGAAGTTTAAGGCACCCCAATTAATTAATTTGGCAACACAGATCTTGTACTTTTACTGGGCATCTGCAAGTGCTCAGACTGCCTGAAGCAGTGTGAAAGAACAGGATAAAAAAAGTCTGCTGATAGAAACACTGGCAAAGGCAACACACAACTTTACTAGTTCAGCCTTAAAATAGATCCTTAGAGCAGAAAACAATTATGAACAGGATTTGATAAACTTTTGGAAGTAAAACTCTGTATGAAAAATTTAATGCTGTTATATTTCAAGACATTTATCAATCAGTCACAAAGCTGTCCCAAACATTCCTTATGACAAAATATTTGATATCTCTTATTTGGTGATATCATGTGCTAGACTCTGTGCATGCTCACAGAAAGATAACTTTGAGCTGCTAGGAGCTATTTTGCTCTTGAATCTGTTGAGTTTCTTCCTCAAATTTGGGAAGAAGAGTTTGAGTGTGAAGACGTGAAAAATGTTCCTTGAGCAGATTTGCAGACAAAACAGATCTGTGGAAATAGCTCAGGTTTGGGTTTATAGCAAAGATCAGGAGTGGAAGTGTTGCTTTCAGCAGCCAGAGGCAGCAATAGGTGAGGAGTGTGGGCTGTGCCTGAGTTTTAGGGTGGAAAACTCCAAAAAGTCTTCTTCTGAAAATCTTTTCCTAATTCCAT
Source organism: Dendrocincla fuliginosa (assembly GCA_035047845.1). NCBI lineage: Eukaryota > Metazoa > Chordata > Aves > Passeriformes > Dendrocolaptidae > Dendrocincla > Dendrocincla fuliginosa. Next base: position 9,772,016 of record JAWWMO010000096.1, on the reverse strand, counting down.
CTACCAGATGTTTGCTTAAGTTGCAACACTAAGGTCTTTGGCTTTGTGTTTTCCTTTCAAAAGTTTGAGGAGTGGTATTTACAGGGGTTCTTTGCTTCTTTACATTTTCTGAATTTTTCTTGTTCACTTAATACTCCCTATTCAAGGACATTCTCTCCTGCCATGAAATTCAGCTCATTACACTGATTGCCATATATGTTAAGCTGCTTTTTGTTTTATATTGAATCATCCTCACAAATTCGTCACATGGCATTGTGCATCCCCCTAAGACCTGCTGTTGCCACAAAGAACAAACCTGGATTTTTAGTCAAGAGATACAGGGGGTTTTTTGCAGTAAGTTTATGATTTTCAAATTACCAGATATGAGACCAAATGAGTTTTCTACCATCTAAATCTACTCATAAATCTGTCAGTTTACAGTATTTAAGCTGAATGATGAATCATAGGTCACAAGCAAGTCTTCAAAATAACTACCAGAATTATATACTTAAACAAGCCCTGTCAAAACCATATTAAAGAAAATGGTAGTGATTACACATTTAGAGGAAATAATAAAGTATTCTTGTGTCAGGGCAGCAAGGAGATTCCTTGGATTAAGTGAGTGAATTAATAAATACATGAAAAAAACTTCAAGATCAAAAAGGTAGCATGGTTCTCTTTCTGGAAAGTGAATGTAGAAGAGTTTATTCACTGAGAGAGCAAAAAGTAAATTAACAATATTCTTACACTGAAAGACTCATGTTCCCCTCCAGCATCAAAGTCTGCTGTGCACCTGGGGCAGAAAGCCAACAAAAAGCCACTACGTCCTTACACCTGCTGTTGGTGATTGTTACTCAATTATTTAGCCATGAAAGGAAAAAAAACATGTTTGTCTTCTTCACTGAAGTGCCCTGTGCAGGAAAGAAATTATCCCCTCTGATGCAGAATGAAGAGCACCAGGTATGTGTGTACTCTGATGTGGGTTTTGTGTGCTCCAGGTATGCCCTCCAGTGAAAATGGACTAAAGTGCTGAACAGTCCCAACAGAGCCCCTTTTGACCAGGAATGGTACAAATGAGACATCCTTCTGTGGAGACACATCAGCTGTTCAAACAGTTTCCTTCAGTGTCTCTTGAGAGACATTGTAGATATTCTTCATTTCATGCCTGGATTATACAGCAAAAACATGGACCTGTTGGAGCAGAGCCTGTTACAAGAGGACAAAGAGAAATGGTTTTAAAATGAAGGAGGGTCAATATAGACCTGGTGCAAGGAAGAAGGTTTTTACAATGAGGGCAGTAAAACAGTGGCACAGGTTGCCCAGAGAGACTGTGGCTGCCTCATCCCTGAACACATACAAGGCCAGGATGAGGCTCTGAGCAACCTAATCTCCTTGAAGATGTCCCTGCTCATTGTGGGGGGACCAGACTGGATGGCCTCTAAAGGTCCCTTTCAACCACAACTATTCTACAATGGATATAAATGCTCACACCCACATGTCTGACTGCTCTCTGCAGGTCAGGATTCAGGTACGAAAACAAATCACAGCATTGCAAAAAGAAGACATACAAAATTTGTCCTTTGATATAGTAACCCCTGGAGTACAATTGAGCTATCCTCACAAACTCTAATGTTTTCATCCAGCAGACCAAGGACAGGCACACACAAGTGTACACACACCAGGACAGTGACACACCAGTTCCCTGTGTTAGCCCAGATACCCATCTCCAGCTGGTAGACACAAGATCCAGAAGATACTTTTGGAGTTGTGGTTGAAGTGGATATTTTGGAGTCCCTGACTGAGGTGCCTCAGTGGCATGGCACAGGACACCTAAATCCAGCCCACAGTAATGTCACTTTACCTCTGCTACTGAATGTTGATCTTCCTCTCAAATCCCAGAGCTTCATGACCTTGAGCAAAACAGCTTTGTCCTCCTGAGAGACAGAGAAGAGTGTATCAGAGCTGCCTGCAGACAGGAAGAGATGAACGTGTCACCTTGTAGCCGACAGGCCTAAGCCCACCAAGATTTGGGAAAGTGGGAATGATGGCTGAAGAGGGTGGGAATTTGAAGACAGCAACTGATTTTGAGGCAGGATAGAATGTTCAGTTTTGTACTTGTGAAAACACTGGCTTTGGTGGAACGGTAGTGACAGGAATTCTTGTGCTTTACTGAGAGCCTTCACAAATTAGGGTAGCACAAAGAAAAAGCACTCTTGAGGCAATGACACATCAGCAGGGCAGGAATCATTCAGGAGAGAAGGGGCAACAACTAGTAACTTTAGAATTAGTTAATTGCCTGGTAATTCGATGGACTGTGTCTTTGGGCAGATTTGTTCTGTGCTGTTATGCAGAGACACACTGAAATATCCAAAAGATGGAAATATTTTATGAATCTGGAAGTGTCATATCACATCAAGCTGTGCACAGCAGAGCAGTTCATCTGGCAAAGGTAAAATAAATGTGCCCTTGTAATAATGCACATAAAAGAAGGAGAACAGAATCCTGATTTAAAGAGCTGGTCAGTGAGCTAGTGGACTGTAACTGGGGGTGGAAATGAAATATTTTAGGAAAGAGATTCCTTTCTAATTTACGTTGATATAACAGACCTGCAACGAAGACAAGCACTTTTTGACCTGTAATTTTTATGCCTCAAGATTTTACTCTTCATTCTTTATTTACAGAACTGTAGAAATGAATCAGCCAATTTTTTTTTTTCCCCAAATAAGTGTCTCATCTTGAAAGCAGAGCAATCTGGGAGAATGGAAGATCTGCTTTGCCTGAAAACTGTGTAGGACTTCAGTCACACAGAGATACTGAGCTTAAACTTTGCTGTTCCTGATGGAAGTGGATAAAATACAAAGTCTTTCAGATTTCAAAGCAGAGGAAAGGAAGATTTGGGGGTTTGGGTGATGAGAGGACCAGGTAAATAAAAAGAAGCAACAATGGTTATCTTTGGGCAATGGATGTTTTCCTACTGACACTTTTCAGAAGACTGAAAAATTTCCAAACTTCACCTTGTCTTTTGGGTGCTAACAAGAGACTCAGTGACTTCACTCTGGAAGAGCAGCTTTTGCACAAAGGCTGCTCCCCTGGAAAGGTCAATTTTGTCACCACCAGCTCAGAATGAAACTATTATAACATCAGGAGAGAAACTGAGTTTTGATTAAACAATTCTAAAGTGAAATCCTCCCCACAGAAATGGCACACCAGAAAGGCAAGAAGAAGATGAGAACAATTTAAACTGTCTAGTAGGATGGTTGTCACCAATGACAGAATTATTATGAAGCAGCAGAGTGCAAGCAGTAACAGAATAAGTGTGAAGGTTGCATTTATTGGGAGAGTTTTCCTCCTCTCCCTCTTCCACTTTGCCCCAGACTACCATACTTAAAATGAAAAGACAACATTTTAAATCTCTTTTCAGGCAGTACTAGCTTTCAGTTCAAGTGCTTTCGGTTCAGTTCTAGCTGTTACAGAATGTTGCTCTGCCCATAAAAATGCAAACATACAATTAATGCTGCCCCTTCTGCTGAACAGGCAGCTAAGATGTGTGTGTCGTTTATTTCATAATACACCTATCAAAATGTGTAATACTTTTTTTATAATCTGAGATGACTCAAAATTGATAAGAATTTGGAGCATGAAAAAACCTGAAATCTGTGAGAATAATAATCTGGACACAAATTCAACTTTTCAATGAAGCATTTAAAAATCAACTTCCAAGGGGAAAAAAAAGTTCAAGGCATAGAAAAGTTAAAAAGAAAATCAGTAAGATAGTAATATCACAAGAAAATTAAAACCTGAAAACAGAAATTATCAACTCTTATGTTGACAACTTTAGTAAAGGTTGATAACTTCAGGATTGAGATTTTAGCAGTGGCTCCTTTCTGACTGTCTATAGAGCTACAACTCACTCAAGTTTTGAAACATGTGTCCAGAAGGGATGATTTTTTTTCCTCTGAATAAACAAAATGCTAGGCTGTTTGTTTCTAACACAGAAAAATGCTATCCAGACAAAATCTTTTACTTGTTGTTGATCAGAATAAATACAGTAGCTACCACTGAAAGAGGGAAGAAGGACAATTCTGTGTAGAC
>JAWWMO010000096.1:9730063-9740378 GCA_035047845.1 Dendrocincla fuliginosa | reverse complement strand
AAATGGAAAGCAAAGCAGCAACAATCCTGTGTCCGCAGGGGCAGGGAAGCCAGAGCTTTCTCCCACCTCTTTTTTTTCCTCACGGCAATCCTTGAGGTGGTTATGAATGCTCACGGATGAAAACAGTTGAGTTGAGAAGGGAAAAGAGGAACACCATCCAGCATCCAGTGATGCTGGGATCGGAGTGTGTGTCCCCGTCCTCCCACTCCACCGAGCGCTGGGCTCTCTGACCTGTTGGTGCAGATGATAGCTATGGTCTGGTCGCGAGTGATGGTTTCCTCCTGTCGAGGTCCTGTTGCTCCTCTGGATCCGATGAGATGACCTCGTGGTCTTCTGAGCCCAGTTTGTGTACCCTCAGGGAGCACCCAGTCCCTCCCCCAGGGCAGGGACTCACACAATGGGTGATTAACTGTGTGAGTCATGGGGTATTGTTGAACTGTTGATGGCCCATTAGCAGCCACACCCCCTCAGGCTGGGTGTGAAGGTGCTAACAACTGTCTGAGCAGTTACTGCAAATGGTCCATTGTTCTTGGGAAATGAATAGAGGGGGTAGAATACACAGCTTTGATCACCCCCACACAGTGATAACTGGCCCCTCCTGCTGAACTAGGACATACTTATATCCCAAGGGGAGATAAATCAAATATAAGTTTTTATGGTCTTGACTTTGCTCAGTTTACCATCCCTATCACTTATTCAATATTGGCAGTAGCTTAGCACCAGAAACCTCATGTATGGGAATCACAGAAGGATAATTGCTTTCTTCTGCTGTCAAGTTGCATTTTCAGATTTTAGGAATTATTTGTTTCTACTTCATTTTCTATTCCAAATCTTCTGTGGAAAATCATGTTTAGCTGTAATCCTTCCTTGAATTTAACAGCAACTCATGGAACTTTTGCTGATATTTTGGTTAAAACCCCTCTGAGTAGAAGGTTTTGAGCAAGCTGGAGCATAAGCCAAATTAAGAGTCCAGCTGAAAAAGGGTATTCAAATAACCCTTATAAGACAACATAGTTGTCCAAGGACAGCATAGCAGAACCACTGCCCCAAAACACAGGCATGGGTTTTGCTGGGTTTGGTATGACTTATGGCATGATGCTCTGGCCAAGCTCACCAATTATTGGGGCTGTGAAGGCTCAGCAAGCATCTTAGCGCCCAGAGATCCACACATGCCAATTCATAGCTAATCTCTTTCTCATTCCTACACTGTTTTCATCTGTAGAGTACAAAACACTGTATAATATTTAATTAGGAAGTCATTAATACAGTGGTATTTAGATGTTAAGTATCCTTTTTAATTGAGTTGGTGTCTATTGACCTTTAACTGGTTCGGTTGTTTTTAAGTCTTGAGTTGCATCTCATTTCCAAAAGACAGAAGGAAATGGAGGGGAAATCATTAGAGAAAACTGAAGAAGGGCTTGGGGAAGAGATTAACAAATGCACATAAATTTGTCAGTTCTTAAACACCCACTGGAAAAACAGCTGAGACCTTTTATTTACTGCTGACTATTAATGACTGTTGCTATGGCTGGACTCAAGAACTGCTGAAAACTACTGAGAGTTTTGAGAAGCCATGGTAAGCATTTTTTTCTTTAAAGACAGTCCCACTTGATTTACTTTGAAGAATGAATTAAGGGGAGTGGGCTTGTTGAGTGCTATTTGGCCTTTTGATTATGTGCTTGAAAACAAGGTAGTGCTTTAGAAATTGGTAGTGTAATGACAAGATTGGCCTTTCCCCCCATACACGAAGCACAACTGCATCCTAAATAGCACACACTGAGAGAAAGATAATGATATGGTTTGACCCCGAGTGTGTGCATCTCTGATGCATTTTGTTCACCATGCAGAGAGATGCTACTACAATTCCCTCTCCATCTGTACATTTTCCATGGTAGGGAGGAGCTTTCATTTAGCAATTAGAGCAGTTTGAGCAATTCATTTGCCTTTCATTCTCAGCTCTGACACTGGCTCATTAATAAGTTGTTTCCACATCATGCACATATCTGTGTTGTAAAATGTGTTTCTTCATCTTCTATAAAACGTTAAGAAATATCAAATTGGATTGAGCTACATTAAAATTCTACATATCTCACTTTAAAAGTCAGCTTATTGTTGACTTCAGAGAAATGCTGAAGTATACAGAATAGGTTTTATCGTGGTCTTCAGAAGATTAAGAAACAGAAATTCCTATCTTTTACCCCTGGGACTTCATGAAAATACATCAGACAGCATCAATTGTCTGCTCAAAGTTGGATGGTGAATTTAACTAAGGCATAAAGGAAGTAAGATTTAAAATGTTGTCTGGCAAGTTTCAGAAACTGCAAGATGGCTTGCTTAAGAGTAGTAATTTTAACTATTTTAACTGGAGGAGCTTCAATTTTCTTGCCAGAAGAACCTACGCATTTGTAGAGTGCCTTGCTACAGTTCAAGAATCCAGTTGTCTGAAGCATTTGTTTTTCACAAATCAAAACTTCAGGCAAGAATAAAAATATCGAGCCTTCATGAGAACAACACAGCCATTAAAGTAATGCACTACTATATGTAGTGACATTTCCGATGACATTTGTTCCAAAATCCCCACAGAATTTGCCCATTTTTACCAAGGGAAAAGATTTCTATATATCCTCCTCTGAGTTTCTTTTATCTTCCTCAGGAGAATTACACATAGGCCATTAATTTTTGCCTTCAATGTAAACATTTTATAATTTTTAATAAACTACTGCTTTAATTTCTACATTGCTTTTAGGATACTCCTAAATACTGCTCTCTCACTTCTTTTACAGTCAAAACAGTGGGTGGGGATACATTTAAACTCTGTAGGGAACTGCTCTTCTGTACTAGTATTTATTCAGAAATGCAGTATGATTTGTAAAAGAGTGATAATCTTATGTATTCTGAGGGAATTATAGTAGAAGGTCAGATATGGCATACAAGTCTTTTTTTTGTGTATGAAATCACACACAATAGTGTGCAAAGCTTGCCTATAGAGCCTTCTGCCATCCAAAAATAGCTTAGTGCTTATCATTTGTGTACAAACCCAGCTTTCACATCTGAGAAAAAAAAATCCCCAATACACGATTTGAGAATGGGTTTTGCATTTGCATGAGGTTTAGAAATACATTTGGGTAACAAAACTTGAATCAAAACCTTGCACATCTCTTGGCACGTGTAGGCTATCTTTAATAGAATGATGTAGTGAATATGAGGCCCTGTGCCAAAATCTTGACTTGAAAAGGCTAAAAATGTCAAATTCTTACTCTTCATCTGGGAATTATAATTTCACAACTGCACTTTAGTTTTCAAACCAGATAGTCACTTTCTCCCAGCCTTTTCTGAATTTGGTTAATAGACTAACAAAAGTTTAAAAGGTAAGAGTGGAGGCACTCTGCTTGTGGACAGCATGGTATTTAAAAATAACTGTAGCTCAGAAAAGTGCATGGGTGTAAGAAATAAAAATTAAGTCTGATCCTGCAGCCAGAAAAGAAATGGGAATATTGCCATTTGCTTAGGTAAAATATGTGGTTACCTTACTAAAGCCGTATTCTTCTCAAATTCACAGACCCCCCCAGGTCACAGGTGAGGCTCATGAGAGAGTAGAAAATGACCTGTTCCTGTGTTCAGTGAAACTCAGGTCAAAGAGCTCATGGTATGAACAAGGTCATGAAGCCCATGTATGAAGCTTGCAGGTTTGTTAAGGAAACCTTTCTGTTGGACCATTCAGATGCTGCTCTGGAGTCACACTCGCACTAGCTCAGGTGTCACTGCTGGGACAGAAGTCCCTTTGCACTGGTGGCTCCAGTGACCTGTCAGGTGCCCCCACTTGATTCCCTGCTCATTCTCACACAGTCACAAGTTTCTCTTACTGGCTCAATCTCAGGTTTCCCACAGCAGAGTCCCAGATGCCTGGTTCCTTTAATTAATTCCTTTAGTTAATTTAATCACAGTACAGCAACACAATAAATAGCAACTTGAGCTTGTGCCCTAAGGGCACCAAGAAAGGCAATCCCTGATTTCTATACCTTCACAGCCTGTATGGTGATTTTGTGTCTGGGATCTTCTCACTTTTCACTGGCTCCTGGCCAGTGGTCCAGGTGCCCTTTTTCCTTGTGTGAACTGTTGGCACCCATTCCTGGCTCCTTGCCTGGAGCTCCGGCCGTTTCACCCCATCCACGGCACAGCTTGCAGCTGCATCCCCAGATACCTGCACTAGGTGTATTCCTCAGCAAGGCTCAAGCCCCACTCAGAAGCAGTTTCACAGAAGACACGCTCACTTTTACAATGCTAAGCAGCTGCATGTGAGCATTGTGCCCCTGGCTTAAGAGAGATTTGATTCCCAGAAAAACCTTTTAAGTTCTTTTCACTTGCAAGAGCAGCTACAAAACCTAAGTGTTAAGATCTCCATTAGCTGTGTGGGTCACATTTGTATTTGTCTCCACATTAGCTGAGCACTAAAGGCATGCCTTCCTCACCTCCAGACGTCAGAAGCTCCTAGCAGATGTTCTGAAGTCATCATGCCTTGTAAGGAGATCCTCTTGGAATAAAAACATACCCTCTCATCATAAATCAATTGAACGGAGATCACAAGAGCTAACACTATATCAGCATTTTAGGATGAGACTAAAATTGGGCTGATAGCAATGAGCAAGAAATTTGTTTATTGGTGTTGTCGGTCTGTTTCAAGAGAGGCTGGTGGAACTGGTTGCCTGGATTCTTTCTGTTGTCTTCCCATTCACTCCACCTTCCCAAAACTATTGATACCAACACCCAAGAGAGCTGAAATACTGGAACTAAGCCCCCATGTTCCTTCAGCTCCAGTCTTTTCATTGAATTTAAAAGAGAAATTCTGTGTCATAAAATGTAATGGAATTGTGGTTACAATTGCAATTGATTACAGCAGTTCTCCAACTTCTCCATCCTCATTGAGACAAATGGAAAGCAAGAACAGCTGGACTCTATTGGGCTCCCCTTTTCAGCTGGTTATCTTGAGTGGCAAAATCCCATTTAGAAAGCTATTTAAAATATGGACACTTCAGAACAATCAAAGGATCAGCACAAGCGTCCTAAATGTGTTCCTCTGAAGAGAGATTCACAGACTGCTTCAAATCATTATATGACCCCACATAAGATTATTTAAAACCACCTTGTTTCCAGTCCATAAGGTGTTATGTTTAATAAGATGATGAGAAGCAGACCATAAAACCATTATCTGCCTCTGGTATAATCTAATTAGAGGTAAAGGTTTGTATGCCGTATCCACAAACTTATCTGCAAGTCTCATAATGTACTTCAGCCAGTGACTGATTGAGTCAAATTACATGTGCCCTTCAGAAATCTGATTCTCATACACTCAGAAACTCTGAAAAAAAAAGAAGCCGTGACATCAGCCTGATCCCCAGGGAATGAAACCTAAGTGAAACAACCTCAGAAATGGTCATTATTTATTCTGTCTTCTAATGATCCTTGCTGGAATGCCTAGTAAGGCTTCTGGATGTATTGGTGCCTCCAGAAGATCAGTGGGAATTTCTGCCTTTGGATTTTTCAGTTCACGTTTTCTTTGTTACCTCTCTGCAGGACATCATTTTCAAAATATGGCCTTTTCTAGAGACTCCTGGGCCTGTTATCTGTGCTTGAACCCACCTCTGTCAACAGGACAGATGAGCACTGAAAGAGCAGTGTTTTAAGGGAAAAGCAGGTAAGTCTGGGAAAGATATATAGCCTGTGATTACTTTACTCATTTATTCCAGTGCTTTAATTAGCTTTCTTAAAACAAACAAAAAAAACCCCCAACCAAACAAAGAAACAAACAAACACACGCCACCTGCAATATCAGAAGTCCTTTGGGAAGACAGGGAAGAGGTATGTGTGGGTGTGCCCAGAACTGGAACCAGACAGTTTTGTCCTCATTTGGAGAAAACAATTATTATCTCTCTAGAGGGAATTCTTTCTTTGGGCTCCTTTGCAATCATTAATAGGGGGGCTAAGCTTTCAGGGTTTACAATTTCACAGCACAGAACAACATAATTGTAATTACAATGCATGGCATACCTTGCTCAAGCAATGAAACATGACAAGCCATGAATTTTTCTGAGATTATTAGCACACCATGAACAATGTGATAACATGAAAGGCCAAAGGTCAAAAGCAGAATCAGTTTAATCACTCAGAAAGTATCCTAATTACCCTGAAGACCATTTCCTGGTCTGCTGTGAAGCAGATTGGATTCATGCATTTACTGGACCTCAAGACTGATGCACCATATCTCCTCAATAACCAGTAAGCAAGCACTCATTTACTACCACACTCCTGAGCTAAATCACAGCTTGTGTTATAAACACAGTCTACACAACAAAAGGTTCACATTCTTACAGCGAAGACTATATTTATGGTGGATTATCTGTTTTCCTTCATTTACCAGCATGAAATATACCAAAGTCGCTTCTTTTGGTGCTAAACTTAAAATATTTCTGTTATAGGTTAATATAGGAGAAAAAAAACCTGTGAAACTACATACAACAGACTGTATGGTTGATAATTAGTTATATGAGCAGTATAATATATATCTTTGAAGACTTAATTCAGTATTTAGCTGGAGCATCTTCTATAATATGCCAAGAAAAATCCACAAATACCTCCCCAGGTCAGTATTGCCATATGTAACGTTGTATTACTACCAGTATTGCCATTAATTCACCATATGCTGTGACCAATCAGACCTCCACTGCAGCATCAGCTCTAGGACACAATTCTGTGTTAGTTATAGAACTGGAATCTGTGCTTTCTTCTGAGAGTTGAGAGAGGTATCAAATAAGAACGTAGAGTGAAATCAGAGTCATTCCTGCAGACAGCAGTGGAACTTGGTCCTTAGATTGGCAGAATGCATCAGATTTTTAAATGTATGGCTCTGAAATTTGCAAGTGATTATTTTAAGATTTCATACTTTGCTGTCTCCATGTTTTTGTGTAATCCAAATACTGAATTCTTCTGATTGCTATTTATACTATTGTTATATGCAGAAACATATATTTTAGACACGTATGTACAACAAGGTGGTGCAAGAACTTTCCATTTCTCTCATTTGAGAAAGCTGTTTTACATGTGGTGTACATACATGTTTTGAATGTTATTAAAAATATGTTGAGTTCTACTCAAGAAAGGCAAGGTGGAAGAAAATTTTCTTATAAAGAGAGAAAGGAATGTTCTCTAATGAAGTCTATTAACCAAAAACTATAGATCTGAAACCTCAAACCTTGTACTTTGCCCAACTAATAAAAACAGGTTTTGCACAGGTACACTTAATTGGGAGATGAAGTCCAAAATATGTCTCATGATAGCAGGATGTGTATGATACTCTTAGAGGATGCACAGATTCCTCTGGCACCAAATCATTCAGAGCACCTCTCACTTCTTATGAGTTCAGCAGAGTGCAAGAACAGTGCAAAATAATTGCTAATTAATTTAGTGCAAAAATCTTAGATAAAAACCATCTCATTGCCAATTTGTTAAATTTGGCAGCCTGATGTATCAAAACAGGAGCCAACTGTGCCTCCTCCTTGCAAGCTGTAAATTACTGATATACACTCTGCATCTTTTGTGGCTGGAGATGAATAATGCATTCACATGGTATACTTCTCTTGGTGCAAATTGCCAGGTACTGCTTATAGCATAACATGCTGTTTTCTCTTGTCACTCTTTGTGCCCGTGCTTCACTCACAACTCAACTCTCATGCTAATCATTTAAATACCACTCCTAATGCAGTTTCGAGCAGAAAACGGGTGGTGGGGGGGAAACCAGAATGATAAAAGCAGAGAAACAAAAAGATTTCCTGGGAAAACTCACCCAGCATGTCCTTCATGTGCTGGGAATCAGTAAATTGGAAACTCTAACTGAGGAATCAAACCTGGGAAGCTACTTGTGCTGTTGCTGAACTTAGATCAGGGCAAGTGAAAGAATTGTACTGTAATTAACTCCATTGTTAAATTTCAGCTTTGGCTGCCTTTGAATCCACTGTTTTGGCTAACCCACCTAAATGTCCTGATGGGTAGATTAGATCTGGATGCCCTGTGACCATCCTAGACCTGTGCAATGAGTTACAGTCCTGCTACACCAGCTAGACCATCAGTATCCCGAAGGACAATAGTCTTCACTGAGATGTTTGCCACCTAGAGGGAGGTTTGCACAAACAAAGTAAAGCAGCTAAAACTGCTCCTCAATTCTCTAAACATCATAAGGGATTCAGGAATGGCTTAGAAGTGATTGGAGATGCTGTTTTTGATAAACCCTCCTTACAAACCTGGCACAGTACATCTATACCACTGACAACTCCTCTTCAAGTGAAAAAAGATTGCTTTCTGTCTGGTAGTGTGTTGAGGCACTTGTTTTGCCAAGCAGCCAGAAACGGAGGGATTCATCCATTCATAATGGTGCAAGAGAATGGGCCTCAGGGAAGGTTATTCAAGTGCCTGTGGAGGTCAGGTAAAGCTTTGCCTAATCAGAGCTTATGCTGGCTACCATTGTGCCAAGCAGTTTGTATGTAACTAATGGGCTGGTGGCAAATGTGTGTGTTTTGCTCAGACATAAACACTTCACAAAAGCAAATTTATTCTGGCAGAGCAGTAAAAAAATGTTTTTCTTCTTCTCACTTACCTAATTGGATGCTAGCATCTCTAAGTTCTTAAAAATGTATTCTAAGAACCAGTTTGTTAAGACTTGTCAGGAGAGAATGGACCTGTCATTTAAACCCGCAGTGTAACACATCTGAGCACAGAGACTGAGAGACCTCCTGGTTCTCTGCAGAAACAGCAGGAGACAAGAGAGATGACATCCAGGATATACAGACAGTCTACCTGTCTTAGGTGCTGAAAATCCAGAAAAGTTTAAATTTTAACGGAAGTGATCTCTTGAATGCCCATTGCTTTGGACGTGGTAGCATGCAGAGTTCAAGAACACAAGGATGTATTGATTCTTTGAACTTCTCTATTTTACACTGCTTCCAAATGTTCTCCCCTTCTCAGAATAAATTGGGGTAACTTCTCCTAGTTTTGGTGATGATTAGTTAGAGTGATGACATTAATTGCACGATGAGCTATAAGCAAGCAAGTTCCTTTTCTTGGCACTGGTGTGTAAGACCTGATCTGCAATACCTTGTGAAAGGATAATGACTCTTCGCAGGTGAGTCTCTGTTTCCTAAAAGCTATCACTAAAGTGGACATCAGTGGGATAAAACATGGTAGGATACCCATCACCCCATCCCTGGAAACATTCCCAGTCAGATTGAGTGGGACTCTGAGCAACCTGGTCTGGTTGATGATGTTAGTGCTCATGGCAAGGGGGTTGGACTGGGTTACCTTTGCAGGTCCTATGATTTCTGCACAGCACTGGACATCCATCAGTTTTTCATTCCATTCACTGCCACAGACTGTTAGGATTTTGACAGTGGTGGTTTTCATTTTCTATCTGTGTCAGTGGAAGTGCTTTCCATCCCTGATACAGCAAAGGTGCTTCTGGAGGCTCCTAAGAAGAAGATTAGAAAAAACTCTGATACCACCTTATGCACAGGGACGTGGATGGGCCTCTGGTTGTGGGTCACATCAGCAAAGCTGGGCTACAGTCATATCAAATCTCAGCACAGCAACAATCTCCTCTCCCCCTGTCAGCCTGTGTGCCTGTACAAGCTGTCACGATAAAGTGACATTCTGCTCCTCTTCTCCCTGGCATGCAATCCTGACATAAAGAAATATCTGTCTGTGCTGAGGTATTCACTGGACCTCTAAACCCCTGAAAACTACAGGGAAGTGAGGAAAACACCAGGACATAGTTTGCATGCAATCACGAAAGAAAGGTTTTGCAATTTGCCATTTTCAACCTGTATAATAAGAATCAGCAAGGATCACGCAGACAAAGGTATTTTAGAGATTTTCACTTAAGTCCAGGAGACAGCACCAGACTTTGTGAAATGCCAGAACTATGCATGTATAATTCCTCATCTAAAGGAATTACTTATTCTGGAAACCACATGGTAAGGCATGAAAGAGTTTTGACAGTTTATTCATCAGTTCTATTAACAAAACAAAATAATGTTTCACAGAAAGACAACCCTAATTTCTCTTAGAATCTAGGTGGGTTTTTTTTCATTGACTCTCTCAAGTTAAACAAATTAATTTCATTCCCACTCACTACCTACCAGATACCTGAAATTCTGTCAGAGTAGTTACAAATCCAAATATTAAGACACACAGTTCACTATTTAGAAAAGGGGGAAAAAAGTGTTACATTTATGACAGGAATAAATCTAATAACCAGTAAAACCACATTACA
>JAWWMO010000096.1:9632047-9655018 GCA_035047845.1 Dendrocincla fuliginosa | reverse complement strand
CAGATTTCCCTTTTATCACAAGGCTGTTACATTACTGACATGATTGTCATACCACTCTTCACACAAGCACAGACTTTGAGTGGAGTATTAACTAAAGTCAGTTCAATTGCCTCTCTTCTTGAAGACCTGCAATCTTTGTATAAAAAAATGGAAGAATATCTTGGCACTCCAGTATTTTTTATCATCTCTGTCATGCCCTGTAAGGATGTGTTTTCCTTTTTCGTTGGAAAACCTCCTCTTTGACCTTTCTCCAGCAGCCTTACCAGGGACAGCTTTGAGTGCTCTTTTGTAAGAGAGCGGTGTACTTTCTACACACAGAGCTGAACCTGAGCCCAGCTGGACGCACCAGGCCAGGCTCTGCTGACACCTGCATCTCTGTTATCTGTGTGAAGGCTTGTCGAGAAGAGCAGAACTTAGCTCTGTGCATTCTCTAATGGGTTCCACTTGCCTGTGCCATGGGATTTGTTTCGTCTCTGCTGCAAACCCAGCCTGAAACCTCTCATTGCTCTTACCTTCTACCCTGTGACCTAGAGTCTCTCTGGAAAAGCATCAAAGCTAATCTCTTCTGTCCTTCTCTCTTCATAGTATACATTTATTTGCAATGACTTTCTTTTGGAGTGATAGCAAAGCTTAACATCCATGACGCATCTCAATCATGCTGTGAAACATTTCCACTTCACCACAGGCACAGTGGGGTGATCTATAGGAGTCAGGCAAAGCAAAGTCTGAGTGCCCCTTGCTTCCCTAAATGAAAATGAGGGAAACTGGCACCAGTGATGACTCTTTTGGTGATGTGTAGGTATGTTTCTTCATGCTTTTCTTCATCCCTGAAAATGTTTCAGAGGAAATACTCCTGCAGCCAGAAGCTTGGAGGTGAGATTATTGCTTTTAGAAATGCAGTTTTTCAGAGTTTTCAGGTTTCTCAGTTGAGGTTTTGATTAATTTCTATGTGCTTGGTTAATCATACCATGCAGTAAAGAGAAGAACTATTATAAAGGAGTGGATTTTGCTGTTAGCCCCTTCTTCTTCTTGATATGGAGAAGGTCCTATCTACTCTGATCCTCTGTGACCACTGTTTGGACAAAGCCTCCTGAGAGACAAAGCCTCCTGTTTCACCCCAGCTTCCAGCAGCTGACTTGCGTGGAAGTAGCCACTTACAGTAGTAGCAGAAAAATCAAAGCAAGGAGAATATTCACTTTGCTGCTTGGATGGCATCCCAGGAGATACCTTAAATCTGTTCCAATTACGTGTGTAAGGGCTGAAGTTGCTGGGCTTGTTGATGTGAAGGCAGCCTGCGACACCTGCACCTGGTTGTTCTGCACAATGCTTTGTGGTGCTACAGAGTGCCACGTGAGCTCAGGAACTAGGGCTTTCCCCTGGCCAGGTTATAACATTAGTGGATAGCTGATGTTTGAACTCTACCAGTGACCTTTCTTCCATCCTATGAGGATGGTTGTGGGAGCCTTCATCTGGGGGAGCTGTGTTGAAACTTCCCCTGCCTGACACTGCCTTGAATACGGCCCATCTGGAACAAAGGCAGAATTCAGTGTGTGATTTGAGGTGGAAACAGAGCAGCCGTATCTCCAAATCCCCTTTTCAGCTCCCCTTGCAGCTTCTTTGTGCTGTCAGCATTCCCCACAGTCTCTGTCCCTGCTCCTCAGGCAGGAAAACAGCTGAGACTGTGCTTAAAGCAGCTCCAGCCCTAGTGCTGCTCCAAGTGCATCTGCCCAGGAAGGGGAGGTGTTTGAATGGGAGCCCACCAGGATGCATCACTGGTGACTGAAAGTTTAGAAATGCCAAGGTCAAGAGTTAGACCCCAGGGACTTGCAGAGAAGACATCTGCCCAAGAGTATGGTGAGTGCAGGAGTCAGTCACCTGGAGGTGGATTTTGTCACATGATTGGTCATGATGTAAGCAGTTAGCAAAGGGTTACTGCAGTCATCCAAGGTCATTTGAAATGTCATTTCATAGCATCATAGAATGGTTGGAAGGGACCTCAAAGACCACTTCCAACACCCCTGCCATGGCCAGAGACATCTTCCACTAAACCAGGTTGCTCAAAGCCCCATCCAACCTGGCCTTGAACACTTCCAGGGATTGGGCATTAGCAACTTCTCTTGGCAACCTGTGCCAGGGCCTCACCACCAAGAATTTATTCCAGGTGTTTAACCTAAACCTCTCTTTCAGTTTAAAGCCATTGCTTCTTCTCCTGTTGTTCCATGTCCTTGACCAGAGTACCTCTCCAGCTCTCTTGCAGCCCCTTTAGGTACTGAAAGGTGCTCTAAGGTCTCCATGGAATCTTCTTTTCTCCAAGCTTCACAATCCCAATTCTCTGTCTTTTCCTTTTGACGAGTTTTCCTCTTTGACAGTGATGGCACCACTGTATGTTAGAGACTAACATTTGGGTTATAATTTGGCATACCTTGGATTATACTGGACCCTTGAAGTTTAATCCATGTTGTTTGATCAACTTTAAAGTAAGAATTTTCTCCTTTTGGGCAAGCTTTGTGATTGGCAATGCTTTAGAAGCTCACAAGTAGAAAATCAGGGGATTTGCTGCATCCAGGATGAAAACCATTGAAAGGAGATACAGCTAATTCTGTACCTTGGTGAGGCCTGAAATTTTTCAATCAATAATAAAATAAAAAACAAATCTCAGTCAGAAACAAAGCCCTGGCATCACTGAAGTTCTTCCATTTTAACTGGTAGGGAGTACAGCCCTGAGAATTCAAGAGCTGTACCTGGTTATACAAGAAGAAGAAAGTGGGTTTGAAATATTTTGGTAAGAGGGAATTTAAGGGTTTGCAAGGAAGGCTTGCAGCATAAGATAAGTTAATTACTATCCAATTTCTTGTCAGTCTCCAAGGAATGACAGTTTTATTTAATCAGTTTTTCTTTAATATTTTATGTTTTGAATGAAGTTTTTCATTTGGCTTATTATTTTGGAAGTTGCTGTGTTGCCTGAACAAGACAGAGATTCACAGTGTGGTACTCATAAGTGAGTATATAGATAATAAACCTTTGAGCATAATTTAAAAAGGTGCTTATCAGAAATTCAATGTATTTCTAAAGCTGCTGTTCCATGTTCAGCCATCTTCTATAGCCCACAGGGTCAAAGGAGTGGTTTAAACCAGAAGCATTGTTGCTGGCTGAGTGACATCTTTTGCAGCCAGTTGGCCGAGGTGAAAGAAATCTCGTGTTCAGTGTGAAATATGGCCATTAACATCAGATGAAGCCTTCTGCTGTATAAGAAGATAAACTAGGAAAACCAAGTGGAGAGGAAGGCAAGGAACTGGGCAGTCAGATTTAAGGTGATTGAGGTTATACCACTGATTCACACAGGGCACTGGATTATAAGATGCCATTTGGGGCCTGATACTTGATGTGCTGGTTACTATACACTGATGGGTACCTGACAGTGGTGGCTGTGCTCTTGGGCTATGCTCACTTTCAGTACAGATTCCATTTGTGAGATTCAGTATCTTTATCTCTGTCCTGTTGTCCTCTTTATTCATCTGGTATTTGTTTGACTCCTTAGATCCTCTCAACTGCCTTGTTCTGTGGTCCAGCTGTTTAGTCTCCATTCCAGAGCTCTGCTACTGCAGTTTCTTTTATACTGTCTGGATTGAGGCTGCTTTCTTTTCCCAACAGGGTTGGATTTCATCTCAGATATGTATTCTTCATTATGTTTATTATGAAATATATTACATTTTTAAGAGTTTATAATGTCATGTTAATCCCTTGATGCCTAGTACAAGTGAACTCCCGTTGGCTTCCATACATATGCTCTAAGTCTTGACTGCATGGATTTATCAAAACCAAACATAAAAGTATATAAAAACAGTAGGGTGCTTTTTAACCTGCTCTTACTTCCTTTAACTTGTATTTTTTCTTTTTCTGTCTTACACTTTACCTAAGAAACTATCTAAGACTGTCTTCTCAGTTGCAAAAAAGAAATGAGGCTTGTGAAAAGAGAAGGCTACAAACTGGTGACTTGCATAGTGTAGGAGGAGCCTCACCTGTGGTTCTTGTTCCAGTTCTGTCCAGAAAGGCCTGTGATACTGCACAGAGACTGGTTAAGCAGCAGACTGCTCCTTGTAGTGCTCCCGTTCCCTCCTTCATGCTTGGTTTTCTTGAAGAGAAAGGAGGTCTCAGGCAATGGTAATCTGTGTCTAGTGGAAGGAAGAATAGATGTGGTGATGAAAACTCTGTCTTTGACCTTGCCAAGTTGTGGGTGTCCCAGTCCTTTGATGGCAGCTGAGAGCTGCCTTCATAGGTTTTGACCTCTGAAAAAAGGAGTTGCTACCACTGCCTTGTCTTGCAAGCAGTCATGAGGACACAGAGAAGGGAGGAAGTCTTCATACCCTACTGACAATAAGGAAGATGCAGTTATTGTTTTTATGTGGCTAGACTTGTTAGCTGCCAGGTTTTGCATCTTGCAACTGCTGGATTTTGCAGTAAGAGCTTGAAGAGTTCAGTCTTTTTTCTCAAATGGATTTCCTTTGGCTTTTGCTTCACATTCCCTAGGGTTTCTGTATTGAGCATTGTCCCACCAACTGTGGCTTAGAGAACTTAATTTCACCTTCCTAATAGTAGCACATGACTTTTAAAGCAAAGCCAGACTGTTAACATTGTGGGGCATGAGACATTGCGAGGTAGTTGCATCTCAGGTAGCAGAAGGTGAGGTTAAAAGTGTCATTGGTCCTTGATGGATATGTGTACAGACTGAATACTTGTGTTGGAAGTTGGATTTTCTCCTGCATGATGATTGTTTCATATCAAGTGGGTGTCCATCCCCTGCACAAGATGCAGATAAAATATAACTGCTTCTGCTGGCTGATCTCCCAAGGATTTTGCTTTTGGTAGTGCTACTGGTCAGTCTTACTCTTCCTTCTGGTCCCTCTGCTTTGTGCTTCCAGAAACCACATATGCAAAACTCCCTTGCTCTGCCATTAAATGCTACTTGCAAGTTTTTTTTAATGAGTATTCTGGACTATTCAGAAGTACAAAGTCAGCATTTTTGTTGTAAAAATTATTTTTTGAGTAATGGCTTTTCGGAAAGTTATCCTTTCTTTAGACAGTATTCTGTTGTTTAAAAAGTGACAATCTCAAAAGAAAATTTCCATCTGGAGCTGCACTCATTTTCTTTGGTGGTCCAGGGTTCTCAGACAGACTACATCCATGTAACAGAGTGAGGTTTCTGGGAAAGGCTACAATACAGCCTTGGAATGGCACATATACAGTACTTCTTTATAACATTCTTTCACCTCCAGTCATTTCAGTCCAAGGAATTCCCAAGCAGGATGTGACTTCTGTGTACAGAAGAGAAAAGCAAGCATATATTTACTAGGCTTTAATTCCCCTGAGAGCCACATGAGCAAGGAGAGATATGGAAATAGCTGAAGCAGATTTATCTTTTAATTGGAGGTGACATCCATGAAAAACGTTTTGTGCTTTTTTTTGCCCAGCCAAGCCTTGCCTACCAATGTCTTCCCAGCATTAATCACAACTAAAAGGTTCTGTGGGAAGCCTTTTCCTCTGTGTTAAGAAATGCCAATGATGATATGGACTTAATGTTTTGTCCTTCTCCAGAGGGTTTGGTTGCTGCAGACTGAGAAGGAAGGCTGTCATCTGAGGGTTTTAGCCCTGGAAAAGAAGCAAGGACCTCCTGTGGAAAAGATGTTTGTGTTTTCTTGCTGTTACGGAGCTGTAAGCATGAGATGAGCAGCTGCTACCATTTCCAGTGGCAGAAGAGGCAGCTTGTAAATGACCTGACATGTGGGCAAAGGACCTGCCTGTGCTTTTAGTCAGGATCTAGGTTCAGAGGTGCAACCTTGCATGCAAATTCAGCGATGGGAGCGTGATTTTTTGTGGTGGTTTCATAGTGGCACAGCAGGACTAGAAGGACGTCTTTGGTCTTGTGTTAGCGGGTGTGCTGTTCCCCACTGCTGGGCAGGGAAGGAAAGAGGACAGGACAGCACTGCCCAGGGAGGGCAGGGAGACCTACAAAGTCCAGTATCGGGTCGTGAGGCTCCCTGTGTGGGTGAACCCTTCTTAGGTGCAGTGATCCCTAATGGACTTGTTGGAGAAACAAGTTTAATGAGTTTGCACGTATGAAAGTGGTTTGTTTTTCTGGTGTTTTGTGTTTGTACTATAGTGTAGGTGTCATTGCTGTCCTCATCTTGCTCTTCAGATCATAAAAGGCCTCTCCCCTGTTTCACAACTGGGAGTGCGTAATTACCTTTTATGTGATCTCCTGATAAACAAATCCAAAACAATTTGGGACCAGACTAATTTACAGATGAAGACCAAATCCCCAGAATGGAGCACTGATTATTCTGTTTTTATCTCCAACCGGTTTCTGGTTTGCATTTGCATTAGCAACAAGGTGACAAAATTTTTTTCTGGTCTCATATTCAAACATTACTATGTCTGAAAGACTGTAAATCAGGCATGTTAAAAGCAATTGAAACGAGAGCTGAAATCTATTTATAAAATCTGTTCATTGCAGTCTCACAGCCCTGTCAGTGTGGAGAAACTTGCCTATAGTCTTGGAGGCATTATTTCATTGAGCAGTGGCAAAGAGTGCTTTGGGGTATGTGTTGCCACACGTAGCACTGTCACTTGAGCAGGCTCATGGAGCTTTGTGGTCAAGGTTTTCTAAAGCATTTAGCCTTGGCCTAACCTTCCTCACTTAGCAAATGAATTATTTAGCAACAATTTGTATGGATACCAGTAAATGAAGACTTTAAGCCTAGTGCTGTAGAAAATCCTATATACAGAAGTACTGTCACAATAGGGATCCATTGTCACTGCCATATTAGACTTGTTCTTAACCATTCCCTAAGGGGAGACTGACCCAAACACTCAGTCGGAGTGATCTGAAATCCCTGCATCATAATTGCAATTGCCTGCATAGTTTTGTCAGAAGAAAAACCTCTGAGAAAAGGCATGCACTGTTAAGTAATAGCGTAGAATATTGTGGTATTTGGAGTATGGCATGTTGAGATATATTAAGTTTGAACACATCCTTACTTTTAAGCTTTGCAATGGCCTGGACTCAAATGGTTATATCAAAACAATGTGGGTTTTTTGAATGAAGACTTTTTTCCCTAAATCAAGGACAGTACTATCACATTCTTTCTACTGCCTTTTCTTTGAAATTTAACAAGAGACATTTTATTTATAGTAATTTTCCCAGTGTGTGGCTGAAAATTGGATTTGGTTTGAATAAAGAATTCTTCAGGTTAACGCAAAGTCACTAGTGCTGTTTAGTCTTGCTATTGGGAGCAGTCTAGGTGCTCCATTTGCTTGTATTGCAAATCATCTTGCCTTTAATGCAACGAAAGAGTCTCTTGTGAATAAAGCCACAGTGTTAATCCATTCCTTGACTTTTCAATTAAGTGCATGTTAGAAGGTAAGGCAGTAGCCTGTTGCAGCGTGAATCCTGAATAGAAGACCCCAATTTCCTTGAAGTCAATGAATGAGGTCAAAAGTAAAACTTACAGGCTCCTCTGCAGCCCTTGTTAGGACAGCACAGGCATCACAAGCCTCTGTGGGTACAAGCCAGGCAGAGCAGCTTCCTTTTGGCCAATTCTTCTCCTGCAAATCAGCAGCTCCTGTTTACCTGTCTGCTCACACTGGCATCATTTATGTCAAATCCAGCAGTGGTGCAGTTGCCCAAGGAAATGCTTCTTTTTTAACTACAGAGACATAATTTTGTAGTTGTATTTTTTTGCTGAATAGGGCTGAAACTCAGTGTGTTATGTCACCAGCCTCAATGGAAAGAAAATTACTGCTATCCCTATGCCTTGGAGACATGTCATCCTCATGCAAGGGTAGCGTGATTTCTTCCATCTTGCTGAGCTGAAAAGAGCAAAGAGATTGGCAACCTGTCCTGTCTCCAGCTTTGGGAAAGGTTTCCTAGAACCAGCCAATGGGGAACAGCAGAAGGGTGAGCAGGCTGGGGTGGGTGCCATGTGGCAGTGAGGGGTCTGCAGGCTGTCCTCTGCCCCCCCAGTCCTGGCAGGGAGGAAAGCCATGAGTCAGTGCCCTGACCATCTACGGCGGGGGAGTGAGTGGACTGGGAATGCTGGTTCCTTCAGTCCTGCTGGGATCTGAGCTGGGCATACACAGAGCTGTGTGGTTACACAGATAAAACAACAGATCCGACACAGATATGCCAACATCCCTTGCAAACAGATCTTGCAACAGTCAGCTTGATTTTCTGCCTTCCCGTCTCCCTCTCAATCACATCCTTTGTCATATCCAAATAAATCTGTGTCCATCTTGGCTCAGTGTCAGGATCCCTGCTGGAGGGATATCCATGTCCGTGGCTCTGCTGGGGGATGCCCAGGGCTGGTCGAGCCTGTTGCCAGACAGCTCCTGCCAGCTTCAGCCCTGGCAATGGCTCCTTGTAGCCATCTGGAGCTGGCCATGACCAGCCCAGCCCCCAGCCATATGGTGCCAAAACATGTGGAACAGAAGATGATATAGCTGAAGGAGCAGGAGTGAGGGGAAAAGGATGAAGGGCAGAAGGAAGAGTAGGGAGGGACAGGAGGCAGAAGAGCATGGAGGGGCAGAGAGCATCAGGCAGCCCCTGGAGTAGGTGTGGTGGCAGAGAGCCCAGTCTGGGACAGTTTCCCTGACTGGAGTTGCAGCCTGGAGGGAGAACTCATGACCCGGGCACAGAGGAGCCACCACGTCCTGACCCTTCCAGCCCCTCTGGGGGCAGCTGAATGGAAGGGTGGTGTTAACCCACCACAAAACTCTGCTAAGGAAGCACCTTTAACTCTGTGAATAAACATCTCTTTCCTTCTCAGGGGCTCTCTTTGGGTACGGTAAAAATCTGATTTCACATTTTGTTTAGCACTAGGAAAAAAATTATCCCAACCAAGTGAAAAACTGCTGAGTTGTTCCACAGGGCCCAGAGAAGTCGGTGATCTCAGGCTTGTCCTTACTGACTGATGTGAAACGAGTCTTCAGAAGTGCTTAAGGATTCTGTGAATGCTGGGACTACAGAGGCAAAACACGGTCCTCTTTCCCAAAGAACTCATGATCATGAGCAGCAATTCCCAGACCACTTTGGCTCAGAAACTGGCTGGACATATTGACCAGATATATCTCCCTTAGTGATTAAATTCTTCCTTCCTGCCTGCCTGCCTCCCCTCCCCTTGCTTCCCCTCCTGTCCTCCTAGATTTAAATACCTTTTCATAACACAGGGTTTCCAACAAAGCAAGCAGTGGCTTTTTAAAGACGTTCTTGCACAGAGCAATTGATTTTCCCCCCTGGATCTGCCCCTGCTCTGCTCTTACCTGTGCTGGAGAGCAGCAGAGGTGCACTCTGAGGATGGTGATCCTCTCACCAGCAGGTTGCCTGGGAATAGATCTTGGTTTGGGCAGTGATGCATGACTAAATGCAGTCTCTGCTGTCTCTCCCATTTATCTTTCAGCTGTGTTGCAGTGTGTCCTTTTGCAACGTCAATTGCAGTGTCTCCAGGTGGAAGTAGCATCAGTGTGCAATCCTGGCAAGGGGTGTGAGTTTTCTGCCAGGTGCTTGTCTGTATATTCACCTACGAGCCTGCTGTCATACTTGAGTTTATAACTCTTAGAAATACTGAATTTCAGCTTGCACATGTACACACAAATCTGCTAACAGCACCTATCAAAGTGTAAGTTTCCAGAAAAACTACAAAGTTGACGGCTGATGACAATAATATACTTTTTCGATTGAGAGAGTTCAAGTGTTACTGCTAAACATCCCAGTGCAAGCCCCTTTAAACACACTGATCATAGAAGCATTTTCACTGAGAGACAAAATAGGGCTAAACTACTGTAAATTGCAGTGATAATGTAAAGAAATAGCAGTAGGACGCTGTTGTCTTCTTAAGCTACTGAAATATAGTAACTTATTCTGGTCTAAGTCAAAGCTCAGGTCTCTGATCCCTTTCATCTCATTATCCTGCTGAGCAAAGAGTAAAGCAATTTCAAACTTCAAAACAGACACCCTGCTGTTGGACTGGGGTAATGCCTTCTAAGATATAAAGTGGAACATGCTTTAAGTGGGTCACTCTTTATCTCCAGACTTTGCTTGTCTTCAAATGCCAAGTTGGGCACCTGTCTCTACCCCTCTGTTTTTTAAAAAATGCTTGTCTGTATGTGGAAAAGCTTTTGCAGCTGCTTGAGAAGGTGAAATCAGAGTGGGATGTCAAAACTTTTTTTTAGTAATACAGTTATATTTGGACACCAGCACAGCACATTAAAGATCCCTTTGTGTTTATATTTTAGTTCTCTCAACAACACTAATGGAGTTGAGAGTTTCTATGAAATTATGGTAAGATGTCTTTTGAAACTGGAATAATTACTGAATGACAAAAATACAGTCAGCTGCCACTGTTAGAAGCTCAGCCTTGTAGTGCCTTGTTTTTGTTGGTTTGGGTTTTTGGGTTTTTTTCCCCTAATGCAGTGCATATGGCCAGGTTAGGAACAAGTGTTACTCTGTTTTCAAGGTGGTAAAGAACTGTTTTTATTCTGATTATTAATAGTAATTTAACATGTTCTTCATTAGCCTTTCTCCTTTCTAGCTCTATTTCCATGCCAAAGAGCTGTTTCTGGCTTTGAGAAACTTACAAGTCCATATACATTATGTGTAAAGCAGAGTACTCCCATTGCATTGCTTTTGTTCAGATATCAATAGGAAGAAACCCATCACATAACTTTCAAATCCTTCATGAAAAAAAGCCATGACTGAAAATAACAGTTTTAAAATCAATCTGTGCTTCCAAAAAACATTTTAAAAGATCTGTGTTATCTTTAATACATTTTTTTTTCCTTTCAGTGAAAATTAAAACGTATTGGAGATCGGTCTAAACTGAACCAAACAGAGCCTCAACTTTCAGTATATGCGCTAAGAGATGCAGGTATTGCTTATTTTTGTAAGCTGGCAATTGATTTTAGTGTGTGTTTTGAATAGTAATCTCACTATGGCTAGGTGTATTCAGTTCCCTCATCCTAGGCTGCCTGTGAAAAGCCCAGTACCAGACCTGTCAGTCTTGTCCAGTGTCAGAACAGTAACTGACTGTAATTGCTTCAGTTTTGAGTTCAGGTCCCATCAAAAGAAAAGCAAAGTAATGCAAATGTCCATTTAATTTCTGTGTTTTAAACAGGTGAAATCCTGACTTTTTGCTTTGCCTTAAAACAGGATGAATGTTTTCTTCTTGTTCACATTCGTCACGTAATGAATTCATTAAGGGGGACAATTGTCTGAACTTAAAAATCTCTGTTAAAGGAGGATCTGTTGTTACAGGATTCACAGGCTCTTCCAGCTCCTTCTGTCTTCCAGCTCTTCAGAGAGCCATGCCTCTTTTGTGTGTCTTCCTGATTTTCTAATAAAGACAATTATCTTGCTGTCTGTAATATAAGAGATTCAGAGCAACGAGTATAAGGTTGCACTTGTGGTTTAAGTATTTGTTCAGTCAAGTAACTAGATTAGCCAAGATAGAGTGGGATTTTCAACTGACAGTGGCCTCATGCTGTTGTATTTGCAATTTCTGTAGTATAAATTAATAGTTCTGATCCTCTTTGTGTCTGTATTAACTTTGAGACTTCATTTTGTCCGAGCTGGCTGGACAGATAATTTTCAGGAGTGCTTGTGTTGCTATACTTCAGAAAAAGCAATCACAGTAAAAAAGTCCTTAAGCATCAGTAAGAACCAAGGAAAAGGTTACCTGGTTTGTGGACCTTCCTGAAGGAGAAATTGCTTGTGATCAGGAAGAGGGAGGCTAAGTTTATGGTACTAGACTAAAACAGCATTTTTCATCTTCCCTTTGGATATGAAACAACTGGGGAACAGGTCACCTCTGCCTAGTCCCTCTCAGGAGAGGCCTTGGACAAGAAACTTCTCCAATGTCTGTTAAAAAATTAATCATTTGTAGATGTGTTCTCACCTCTGCCACAGCAAATTCCAAAAGAGGATTTTGTATAGTTATATATGGTTAACTTAGTCTTTCAAGTTTCACTTCAATAAGAAAAAAAAAATCCATGAAGATTACATTACCTTCATTTGAAGTCCTGGAAGTTATGTTACATTTATTTGAGAATCACTTCCCACAGGTTTGGTTGGAAGCATATTCTAACGCAATATCCCCGGGCAGGTTATAAATTCTTTATGTTTCATTTGGCCATAAGCTGGCTGGATCTCGTGAATGGCACTTCCATGGGAATTACCTGACAGTTGGGTGAAATACAATGGAGTGGATATGTGGTGTCACAGAAGGAGGATAGCATACGGCAGAATAGCTGTTGTGAGAAACCAGAAGATTTTGCATTCTGAAAGTGATGGATTTGACTTCATATTCTCTGTGGACTCTACAGGGCAAGCAAATGCCACCAACAATGGTATCCACTGCAGGACTGACAGTGTGGCTCTTGTGGCCAGGAACGGATTCTTTTCTGGTGTTTGGATCAGGTGCCTGGTGCTTTTAAATTGTTTTATTAATATGGTAGAGTGTAGGGTAATGAGGGTGCTTCTTGTAGACCAGAATAAAGCAGTTTAGGCAATGCCTGAAGTAAAGCATATTCCCAAGGCAAAAACACAGCACTAGATAGAGATCTGGTAAGTGTAAATTCTTTTTAAGCTGCACAGATGGCCCAGCCTCACAGCAGCAGGAGGATGGGAACAACCCTGTGTTTCCTTACGGTGCAAACAATGATGACAGCCTTCTTCAGTCCTTACACCACGCTGAGGAGCAGCCGTGGAGGGGAACCCACTGCAAGTTTGGAGGTGTAGGGAGTGCAGTCAGCGCAACGTGGACACTTGCACAATGGAGGTTCAATGAGCAGCTTTTCTATTTATGGACCTTGTTAATGGACTGTAATGATGAACTGCAGTTCAACAAAGTTCTAGAAACCTGTAATACAGCAATAGCAAACAAATCGGTAAGATTTCTGGTTTGTCATCTAGAGTCATCTAGCCATTGTCTGAGAAAGCTAGGCTTTGGCTCTGTGCTGTACACTGTAGTCTCTTCCTAATGAATATGATGTGGGCACTGTGCCAGGATGAAATTATTCAATATGATGAAGTAGAATCCTATCTATTTATCCTGTTTATGCAGCAAAACGCATCCTTTAATTTTATTTTCCCACATGCCAAATGAAATTTAATGTGTTGCTATTTGAATATAGTACTACAGATTGTGGTATTAAATTGTACAAAAACACTTGCAGATGATAAGCTTGTTGCAGACTATCTTTGAAATGCCTTAATGGAAAACCAAAAATAGGTCTATTATTACTAATGGGTCTGTATCGAAAGAAAAATCCAATGTATTTCGCACCAGTGAACTAACAGGTGGCTTAATAGGGCCATGATCTGGAACAGGACAGGCTGGAAAACATTGATTAAAAATCAGCAGTTTCTCTGTCAATACAATAGCTTAGGGGCAACATGGTTTGCTTTTTGCTTTTAACTAGAATGGGGCTTTACATTCTCTGCCAATTACAGCATTGCTTCTTTTTTACAACGCAGAATGTTGCTGACTTTTAAAAAAGAACCTGCATGATCTGCATGCACTTTGTGAGAAGATACATTCTCTAGCTGCAGTACCGCAGTTGTTAGTCACAGTTAATCTGAACTCTTTTGTCTGGTTGCAAAATAAGTGAGTTTTGCTCAGATACAAGAGAAATTAAACCCAAGCGATTTAAGCAAATGAGGTAATATTGTGTCTTTGTGTCACTTTTGGCAGTACCTTACCGAATAAGTGGTTTCATCAGGATTTTCCCTCTGGCCATTACCTGCTTAGACTTGAGTATTGACAATAATTTAGGAATACAATGGAATTAGTTTAGTAGTTTGGACTACTAAAGTGAGCAAGGAGTGTTCTGGCCATGTAACTGAAGATAAATATACAGAAAATGGTACTGTTTCATGGGCTGGACAAACAAATTCCTGATCTGAATAGACAGACAGACTTACCTTGGACCAGAGAAAGGAGTAACAGTGTAGGATGTGGTTTTCTTTCAATTTAGTTGTTTTCTGGGGAGTGTGGGGATTTTTTTTTCTCACAGAAGTTGAACTTGACAGTTTTGCTGGCATTTTGGCATGAAGGGAATTGGGGTATTTAAAAAAAAAATTCTGACTGCAGTTTAGAGTCTGGTGCAATAGTAAATATATGCTGCATCTCCCTGTTTCTTCTTGGTATGGTATGAATTTTTCTCAGCTTGAGTTAGAGTTCCTCTTCATGCTTTTGGCTTTGGCACTTCTCGCCAGTGTGTCAGACGATAGTAGTCATGTAGGCAGGGCTGCAAAAGGACTTCTTTTCTCTGCTGTGGTTTTTTTCAGCAATGCAACCCTAGTAATGGGTCAGAAGAAGTCTTGTGTTGCAGTGATGTTGTTGACCATTCTGAAATTTTCCACTAAAATAGCTTGGAAAAAAAAATCATGTTACTGTTCTCGAAGAGGTCTGTAGTGAAGAAAATGGGTTTGATTTGGTTTAGTTTGCCAAAAACACACACAACCATTTGACTGCACCTCACTCAGCTTTACGTAGCTGCCTACCTGTAGCCTAGCTGTCATGCTTTTCATTTTCATCTGAGGGATAACAGTGTGATATTTAGCTTGCAGAATTCTTTGGACAAGTTTCTTTAGAATTACAAATGCTGAACTATGAAAAAGAAAATGCCATGAAGCACAGAGATGAAGTAACTTACCTGAAGTCAGTGGAGGGCCAGAGTTGGGAACAGTGTCTTTCAAGGGTCCCAGTCTCATGTCCCAAATGCTTGAAAAGAGCAGGCCTTTTAGAAGAAGTGCATAGCACTGATTTTGAGAGCACTGAACCTCTACCTGCCGAAAGGAAAGTGTTGGGCATTAATTTCCTTCCTTAGCAGCACCAGGCATCTCTCACAGAGAGGATTTGCAGCTGGCAGGGACTCTAGAGGCTGCTCTTGCTGGATGAGCAGCATAAACAGGTGATACATGGTTATGTTGTTCTCCAGTTGTGTGGTTTTTTATTTGAATGCATGGCAGAAGATGTGCCAGTTCTACTGTTCCATGGAATGCCAAGTAACAAAGAGGGAGTGAGACAAATGTGTTCACAAGCCTCTTCATGAAGGGTCAAACACGTAGAGCCAATGAATCATTCATTTTTTGTGTCAAATGTAGAGCTGTGTTTCTAAATAACTAACTAGCCACTTTCTATTGTAAGAGAACACACAAATCTGAATACTGTGACTTGTAGCAAATTCCGCTGGCTTTTCCTTCATGTATGAAGAAGACATCTCTCCTCTCAGGACATGATGTTGTCTCACTGCTTGTGGAAACAAAACTGCTTGCTGTGTAGCTGTTAAGAGCCCTGTTCCATTAAATTAAAAAAAAAATAATGAGATACATTGACACCAGTTAATCTTTTATCATGATGTATTTTACAGTTGGTCACCTTGGGCTAGGGATCAAGGGAGAAAAATGATGATGAACTTCTGGACCTGAAAATGGGCTATTTTAAGAAACTTACATCTTGAAAAGGTACGCAATTCCCAATGCAGAAGGAAAATACTATTATGCTGTAGAGAAAAACGGGGAATCCTGATTTGAGGTAGGGAGTCTTCTAGTCTAGAAAGAATGCGAAATCACAGCATGGAACAATGCTGTAATACAGATGTTGTCTGCAAATATCACAGTGTGAAGGAACTTCCTTAAATAACTCAAAAGTGAAAATAGAGCAAAAATACATAGATATCTCAGACTGACAGCTCTTAGTTGGAGTTATTAATATATAAAGCAAAATAGTAAGTCATAATACTTTCAAGGCCTTACATTTTCAATGCAACTTAAAATTTTAAAAATGTCAATCTTTGTAACCTCTCTAAAGATATGAAAGTTCTGCAGTCATAAGAATTAGTAGCAAAATCTGCTTATTTTAATATGGGATCACATCTTTTGAGGTCAGTACTGTGTTTTATCAGATGAAGGGTGGTAAGGCGTTGTATTTAATTCTGAGTAATGTGTCTTTAATTTCATCCTGCACTTGATATTTGAGCCTAATGAAACTGAAGATTTTGGGTTTCTGGCTGGAGAACATTTGTTCTGCAGAATATCATGCTCTGAAACTGTTAATTACAGCATTTCCATGCTTACTGCTGGGTTTCTTGCACTGCTAGCAAGAAGGGTTTGTGGGAAGCTCCACAGTTCTGCCTGGAAGCACTTTTTTTAGGATTTCACTGGATGTGGTTGATACCTTGATCAAGTATAGTCTTATCAGCTGACAGGTATTTTCTACAGATGAAGCATCGTTGTTGTACTGAATTTAGTCCTGTTGTGATGGCAATTTTTCCAAATTATTTCATCAGGCTCAGGAAATGTCTGTTTTCTAATGCCCTGTACAGTCAATGGCATCCTTTTCAAAACATGAGCATCTGTTTCAGAATGGAAAAGAGTTTTGTTTTTTTTTTCTAAGAGAAAACAATATATTTGTTGTTCAGAAATTCCACTTGGAAACAATAATGTGACTTTCTAAAATGAAGTGGCTTAAAAAAGTAGAAGGGGGCAGCGTGTTGCTGAATTGAAGAGCTGTTACCACGTATAGAGATGTAATTATGCAGGTGCTCTGATTTTCACAGAAAACATTAATAAAGATTGATGGACTCCCCTGCATCTAATTACTGTGTCCAGTGATTCCAGAGATGGTGAGCTGACTCCAAACATCGCTGCTGGAAGTAATTTCTTTTTCTCTTTTCTGCTCTTTTAATTTTCCTCATACCTGACCAATATAAACTTGTTTATTTTGATTTCTGCATTCTAATTAGGAGGGGAGGAGAGTAGGCCCTATGTGGTTATAAATGAAGGCAGTCACTTGAAATCATTGTCATTTTGGTTCTCATTTTGTTGCCTAACAACCACATCTGAAATTGAGTCTTAGAAATTACAGACAGTGACTTAAGATGGTAAGTGAATCACTAGGATGAAAAATATTGCATCTTTATTTTTCTAATGAGATAGGTACAAAATGTTTATTATTTACTGATGTCTGCTTAGTTAAAACCATCAGAAGCGGGTCAGGTGTAAGAAGACATGGGACAGAATGGCAGCTATGCACTATTACAAGAATGCACACAAAACATCTCAGTTTGCTTGAAATCTCTGTAATTTCTCCTGAAATAAGCACAAACCTGGAAGGGCATTTTTTGATTTTTGGTGTTATTGTTTTTTAACTCCCACTCACTGTATTTATTGTATTTTTTTCCATTGTTGTATTTTCACCTTATTAGAGAGCTGTGAGTTAAGGAAAGAATACACAATAAAGGTGGAAAAGATTAAACAAAAAAGTGACAAGTGAAAGACTTTTTTTCCAAAATTATTTGGTAAAAATTGCGCAATGTGTAAACATATTTTGTTTTCACACCAGCAAAAAAAAAATGTCAGGCTTTCAAATTACACATAAAAAATTCAAGAAAATTTAATGAAAGCCTATTCTCAGTTCTGTCTTTCACACATTTTTCTTTGTTTGGAAAATTTACCAACCTTTATACTTGTGTAACACATCCTAATAGGTTCACTCTATCATCCCACAACTCTGCCAGGACACAAACTAATACAGTCTTTCTCAAACTTTTCTAGATGAGAGCATTAAGTAAGGTGTTCCTTCCCTCTCACTTCTTTTGCATCACATAATCCTTTTCCAGTAAGACCTTTGCAGATTATGGCAATTTAACAGAGGGCTTTGCCTGTAGCTCTGAAGGCATTTTAAAGTTCCCATTTCTGAAGTATCCTCATCTTGGTTTGCTGGAGTGTGTGCCGTCCTTTCAACTATGACAGCAAACCACAGAAAAGGTGAATACCTTTAGAAAAAGGCTTTTTTTTTTTTCTTGTCTAATTTTCATGGTAGAGTAGTGATGGACACTGAACTGGGATGTGGAAGATTTGGTTCCTATTCCCTGTGCTGCTCCTCTCCTAATGGGAACTGTTGTTCAAAAATTAAGAATTATATTTGTTACTACTATGATGTAATATTTTTAAAGAGATACACTTCACCTGAAACACTTCATCTAATCAAGCGCCTTTTTTTTTTTTATTTTTAATTATGAAGTGGCTTACTCTTCATGATGGTTCTTGCCAAATTTCTAGTCATATAGAAAGGCAGAGCAGTTTTGCATATTGACCCTTCTGGAGATGTAGGTTAAGTTCTGGTTTTGGTCTTCATTTGCTCCAGGGAATTATTTCCATTTTAGAAACAAGATTTTGTGGACTGGTTTTCTCATTTCCCTAATAAACTGAAAGCTTTTGAAAAGTAAGGTCTTAATGCTGACTTAAAGAAGTTTGGGGTTAGATTTTGTGCTTTTGTCTTCAGTGAACAATGTGATGGATGAAAAGCGATAACTTGAAAGCAAGCTTTATACTTTGCCGGGTTGTGAGACTTTGCATCTGTATCTGAGGAGACTTTGGGAATGCAGGCTCTGCATTTGATATGAGCTCATAGGATTTTTGCCTTCTTCAGGCAAATATGTTTGCATTGTCTAAGTACATAGCTGCAGAAATCATTACTATTGACAGAGTGAAGTTTGAAAAATGATTAGGTGGTAATGAAAAGAAAGCAGTAGGAAAAAAGCTCCTTCCATTTCTGATGACAGACAAATGAACAACATTTGGAAATGGCACTCCAACAGAATCCTGGATTACTATTCTTTAATTCTTGATTGTGATAGCAAACACTTAAAAAGAGCATCCTGCCTTTCTATAATCAGGACTTGTGCTTGAAGGATCTCTTGATTCAGAAGTTGTCATAGGGCCATGGAGGAGAACAGAGCAGAGGTAACACACATTTGAATTATCCAAAGACTCATATAAGAGCTTGTCGGTATGCAGCAGTTCTTAAAAGCAAAAGTAAAACCTTATGAGTCTATCAACAGTTTCTTTAATCTCATTTCCACTCCATAGTAATATCTGATGTTGCACAGTTCATTAAACAAGTAAGACTTTGTACTGATTTTCTGAAATCTTCTGTAAAACACGCCTTAATGATCTAGTTTCTTTGTTCCTAATTGCTTTTTGTCCTTTCAGTTACTCCTGAGACTGAGAAAATATTACTAACCTCAAGTAACTTTCTCAGTTAACTTAAATGGTCTTACTACTTTAAATAGTCTTACCACTTTGTTCCTGCTAAAACAGTCTTCATTGTTGGCAACTAATCAAAGACAGATATTATGCCTCTCCAAGAATAAATCAGATA
Organism: Dendrocincla fuliginosa; assembly: GCA_035047845.1. Classification (NCBI taxonomy): domain Eukaryota; kingdom Metazoa; phylum Chordata; class Aves; order Passeriformes; family Dendrocolaptidae; genus Dendrocincla; species Dendrocincla fuliginosa. The sequence goes on along the minus strand of JAWWMO010000096.1, from coordinate 9,635,801 downwards.
AGTTGTAAGTTCACTGAGTGTAAAGAATTCAGCTTTCATGTGTGTAAATACTCTCCTTTGAGATGTAATGATTTAATGAGAATGATAAGGAAAATCCAAGAAAGTGAAAGAAGGGTAGGTTTTCTTTTCACTTTCCTGAAGGTTTTTCAGTTTTCTCTATTATAGGGTTCTATTTTAAACACTGTCCCTCAATTAGAGGTCTGGTCTGGCCTAAGGTCTAGCAATGAAGGTCCTTAGCTTGAAGGAGGCTTTATTGTGTGCTGTGGATCAGACCTAAAGCTCCTGCAGGTTCTGCTGGCGTTGCCTCAGTGCCCGTCTGTTCACACCACATGGCCCAGCATTTGGTTTATGCTACCTTGGCTAAATGAACCCCTGGGATTTACAGTGTGGCTTTGGAAAGCAAGAATCATGCATGAGATATTTGCTTTAAAGGTTTGCACATTCCAGTTTTTAAAATACTGCACTTGAGGATGTATTTGCTCACTGGCAAGTCTGTGTTCTGTTTCTACTTGGGGGATAGGGGCTGGTTTCAGTGCATGCACAAAACCCACAAGACTGACTCTGTAAGAAGGTGTTCAGTTCCCTCTTGCTGACAGCAAGGATCATACTAGGTGCTAAAATGGTTGTTATCAGCTGCAGAGTAATGAGAATTCCTGGGTTCCTTGCGAAGTGGAATAATTTATATTCGCCGCCGCTGTGAATGTGCCCTCCAGGTGACAGATTCATGCCTTCATGCATTAGAAACCTGCATAATGCCAAAAAAGGGAGATGTTTAACAGAATAGTTATTCATATGAGAAATGCATTTATGTCTTTTATCTTGCTGCAAACCCTTGAGTTGGAGAAGGATGCAAAGGATGTTACTGAATCTGAGGGTAATTTGGCTTTGAGTGGGAATTAGGCCTAATATATTGTTCAGTTTTGAGTCCTAAACAAAACCAGAATTCTTGGATAGACATGCTATCAAATATGTAGATGTGTTTTCTACCAGTTTATCATCAGAAATGGGCAGCAACTGCCTTGAAGGGTACCCATGTCCAGTGTTGGAGAGCATTTTCTGAATGGCAGGAGCATGACAGACACACCATCATCCTTGATTCAGAAATCTGAAACTGCTGACAGAAGGGCTGAGAAATAAGGAGAGCAGCTCTTGAGGAGCGACGTGGGTTTTGGCTCATCAATAGCCATGTGTGTGAGACAGCGATGGCAGTCACCTGAGGTCACGCCTATGCCAAAGAGGGTGGGTGGGCAAAGCGGGTTGGGCTTTTATTGTTCCTTTCTTTACGTGTAAAATCTAGGGGCTGCCTTGATGTGAGGCACGCTGATGCCTTGCTTGTTCAACCAGAAGAAAATAAGGGAAGATGGAGAGTTGGGAGGAAGGGAAACAGGGAGGGAGGGAGGGAGGGAGGAGGTGTGTTTTCAAGTGAGACAGGAACAATGTTAACAGGAATACATATTAGATCTTTATATCAATGTAAAGAGTACTCAGAAAGACCAGGATGTGTGGCATATGTAGAGTTCTTTTCTTTGTTTTAGCTTTGTTTGTTTTTGATAAAGCATTTCACTTGCAGTAACAAGTAAAATTCTCCAAGGAGCAATGTAACAGAAATAAAACAAGCAGAGAATTAAACCCTGGTCCCAGAGGTACACAGCCTCCCTTTCACTCGTCAGGGAATAGCAAGGGGGAATACAGTGTGTTTGGGGTAGGGTGAGTTGTTTCTGTGTTTGCCATGATGTACAACAGCTGAAAGAAGCAGTCTTGTTCACTGACTTTAGAGGCAAGGCAATAGGCTCACAAACACCAGCAACAAGAACCTCTCCATTAGTAAAAACTACCTTTACAGAACAACTCACCCTTTTAGAAAGCCATCCTGGGGTTTATTTGGTTTTGTTTTAACAACCCTCCCTCTGCTTCCTAGAACCAAAATGTTAAAGGGATCACAAAATATTAATGCTAAATACAAACAGAAGGCACATTCACCAACCCAGCTAAAGGTTTACTGAGCTTATGCTTGTTTTTGAGAACCTGTGGAGTCCTAATATGTAAACTGAATAAGATTAAGGAAAATATGGAAAAATTGCTGTTTGGCATCATCAAAAAACGCTGTTAATCCACAGGTAACTTGCTTAAACTCAAGGGGAAAGTGGAGAAAAGGGAGAAGAGAGAAAAAAACTATGGTTATATCTTTAATTCAAGAAAACAATTCCAGAGGTTTGAGTTCTCTTTACCTCTGACTTCTTTCGTGTCTTCTTTTCTCTGACAAGCACACAAAACATGCACTCTGTCCTCTCAGGACAGCGAAAAGGATCTTTAAAAGTCCAAACAGCTTTTTGTTGAGAAGTTCTGGTTTTGGGAAGAATGCCTTTGCAGAGTTAAATTCTTCCTGACTTTAATAGTTGTATGTAATTGCAGTATGTTCTCTGCTATTTTACCTTCTCTAATTTTAGGTGCAGTGTCTTCATGGCCCTTGGGAGGACATTTCACAGTCTCAGAGTGCAAGCCTACACTTACACATATTGTGTGCTTGCACCTAAAACGACAGAAAAAGAAAGCATGCAAAGAAAATGTAGCTGCTGCAAGTTTAAGATTGACAACTAGTTAGTTTCTGTCACCTTTTTTTTCTTTTTCTTTTTTTTTTTTTTTGCACTGCCAGTGTAGGAGGCAAGTAACTGTTTGAACAGCAGCATTTAGCACATTGCCTCAAGGAACAGAGATCAGTGTCTTCAGCCTGAGAAGTCTCTGTGCCGTAGGACAGTGAAGGCTGTGATAGTGACACAGGCATTTCTGTGTGCTTTTACTCTTTTTTTTTTTTTGGCTTAGAACATAGCACTTTCAAAATTATATTAAGCTTATCCAAACTGAAGTTGAAACAAAGACATCTGTTCCCTAAAATTTTTACTGATTTTCTCTAAATCATTTTTCCTTTGCACTATACATTTATTGGTCTCTGTGTAAACAAAACATAGTTTTATAAGATTGTCTGGGTAATGGAATTTATTTTCCATCTTCTGCTGTGGTGCCATAATAGCAGCTGGACTGAGATTCCTTCCCCTCCACCCTCAAACTTCTCCTTCCACTTACCTTGTGATTATCATCATACCTGGAGTACAGCAGGATTTGTTAGGCAGATGCCATTTTGGAAAAGGTGAATGAGAGAGTCAAGGCATTTGATTTGTATGGAGATAAACAACATAACAATCATGTTTCACTCCAGTGGTTTTAAATCAGTGAGGCAGAGTGTTCTTGTCAGTGCATATCCTGCAGTGTTTCAAAAGAAAATGTCATTTGTGCAAGTGGTGTTCTACAGACATTTTTCTATGCTGCACCAGCACCATACTTGTGTGGGACTGGTCAGTAGAGCTGAGCTCCAACAAAAAAATTTCTGATGCCACTGTTATGCCTTTAAAAAGGAAAAAAAAAAAAAAGCACCTTCCTGCTTTGCTGAAGGACAGGCAGAGATCTACTACCATCCAGAAGGAAATGCAAGCTTTTCCATTCTTCTTCCAGCCTTCAAGAACTATGTGTGCAACATCTTGTGTTGATGATAAGGTTTTACAAAATGGGTGTGTAGAACTCATGCTTGTGTTAAAGCCTGTGCTCCCAATGTCCAGTAGCTACATAATCTGCCTCTCTTGCTTTTTGTTTAAGTGCTATGCACAATGCTTTCAGTGAAAAAAAAGATTTGTGATAGGAAGATACACATTCCAAGAGCAAAAAAAAAAAAAAAAAAAAAAACAAAAAAAAAAGTAAAACA
>JAWWMO010000096.1:9603922-9623246 GCA_035047845.1 Dendrocincla fuliginosa | reverse complement strand
TTCAGATAAAAATGTGTGCTCTGATTGGCTTTTTAAATGACAAAGAAGTGTTTACCTGCCATGGCTGAACAAGAAAATGCTGTGCAAGCTTCCCCTAAGCCACTCAGTGGGTGGCTATAAAGGCAGAGTTGGATGTATCCCCTGCGGCCACAAATCGTCATTCTGAGGAGCTGCATTGTCTTATGCAAGCTTTAAAAGTAATATTAAAAGGTGGGGGCTACACTGAAGGAAAAGCCATGCGCCAAATAAAAGTATATTTAGGTTAGAAGAGATTGCTGGGCTCTGTCTGTAGTTTTCTAAATCAGTGGTCTCCAAAGCAGGGTGCATGCACCACAAGGGGTGCATAATACAGCCCACTGGGGTGTGGAATAAAATATTTTTGCACTATTAATAAATTTTTAGAACAGTGTTTATGTCATCTTTAACTCACTCTTTTTACTTTTTTTGTATGTTTTATAATTTATATAATAGAGTGGTACATGTATATGATTTATAAATTACATACATTGTGGGGGAGGGGGTTTCTTAGGATTTTTTTTTTTTTTCTGATACAGTTTGCAGTCCCAAAGGTTTGAGGAGTGCAGATTTAAACCATAGCTGTGGCCAGGATCTGCATATTGACCAGGCTGCACGTAGAACAGCTGTGGTGAGTGGTCCTGCCCATGACTGCATCTAATTTTAGGGCTTAGAAATATCTGTACTACATGCCCTGAGGCACAACCCTGGTAAGTGAAGTAGGAGTGTTTGAGAGCAAAATAGATGATTGTGAGCTAGAGAAAAATCCTAGGGCTATGAAAGACAAAGAGGCAGTGGAAACTGCTGCCTTGCAAATTGTGATTTCCCAGGGCTCTTGGAAAAAGTGGTGTCAAAAGTGCATGTGGTGAGGAGAAGGTTGGGGCAGGTACCTTTGCCTGGCACGAAGGTAGTGGAAGGAGTTGAAGAAGCGGGGCAGTGCATCAGTAAATATCATTCAGGGGCATGGTCAAGTTTAAAAGCATGACATTTTTTTAGGATTTTTAATCTCCAAATGGGAAAAATACTACCTTTGTGATAATATATATATATATTCTTCATATGGTTAATATTGATTATGCTTAATAGATTAATAAGATATGAACGCAGTGTTTCAGTACATAATCAAAAAAAAAGGTGTGTAAATGTACATGTGTGTATACATATCTAGAGAAATTAAGTCATGTGCATTTATAAAATGTGATGTTTTGAGTGGTGGAAGCAGCAACTGTAGATAGATTAGCCAAGTCTAGGACTGCCTTCCAAGATAAACTGAGTTTTGATTGTGTAAGTCTTCCCATGTTGTGAATGGGATGACTGCACCTTTGTCTGTTACTGTAGTTGGGGTATTTTAAAATAGCACTGTATAAATCAGTGACCCTCAAATGGGCAGAAAATAACAGATTGTAAAAACTGGTTTCCTCTGTTATGCAAAACACTCTGTGTGTTTATGATATGCAGTCTTACAGCAAATTGCTGGAAAGGATTCTTTAATTTTTAAAGAGCTGATCAGGTAGTTTTTCAAAATTATAAAAATGGCATTTTAGAGGTGAGAGCTGTGTATCAACAGTGGATGGCTATTAAACAAGACACGATGTTCTTGTGGTCTACTGAGAAGGATGGCAGCAAACAGCACAGGGCAAGGTGGGCATGTTTATATGCCTGTGTCAGCTTTTAGTGTTCAAATAGCTGTTTAATCATATTTTGACCAAGTCAAATTACAAAATTGTTCCATTTGTTTTCAGCCACTGTCTGTCATGCAATTTGTACGCTCCAGTTGTGTTTGAGTGGATATGCATTTGTATGCATGCACGTATGCTCATGAAAGTGTTCACAAAACATTACAAGCTAACTTTTGGTATACAAATTACCTGAAATAGGTGTATATATCTCATTAAAACTGTTAAAGAATGTCATTTTAATGACATCACACTCTTAGAAGGAACATTATAGTCTCAGCTACAGGAATTTCAGAATTTGTGCTGTAATCACTTTAACAGTTTAGTTGTTTCTGTAGACTGTATTGGCTTTAAAAAACAAATGCTCAATGGGTCAAACAATGGCTGTGTGAGCTCCTCTGAAGCCTCTATAGATGTTGTGAGACAAAATTACACAGAGAAGAGCACAGGCCTCCAAGAAGACTAAGACTTGACCCTAGTCAGGAGCTTATCTCAATAGAAGGGTTTGCGACAGCCTTGCTGGACTCAAAGGTGAAAAACCATATTTTGCAGTCTGTCAATATTTGGGGCATCCTTGTCTATCAGTGAGTAGTGGCCTTGTAGCCAGACAATTGCTGTTGCCTTTTTTAGTAGCAACATATCTTCTGAACTAATTATTTGAAGACAAGGTTTTGTCAGAACTCTGTTGCCAGGGTTTGCCTGGAGCTTTGTTCTGCTCTTTGTTCACTCTTGTCTAAAAGAGTGATAGCTGTTATTTAATCAGTTTTAGCTTTAGCTTACTTTCATATGATTGTATAATTTAATGCCTATTTTTATAATAATCTTCATCAGTTTCTCTACCTAATAGCTAGAACTAACAAGTCTCTATTCTTTTAAAAATGAACTGTCTGAACATAGAATAAAACTGTAGCATGGAGAAGAGCAGCCATGGGATAATAGCAGAGGCCTGGAAACTGTGGGAACAAGGTGGTACAACCAGTCCCCCCAATCACCAGTTATGGGTTGGGTCAAGCTGGTTTTATGTGTTACAAATAGAGCAAAGAGAAGTATAGCAAATTTGATATCCAATAGATTGGATATTTGGAACAATTTCTTCACAAAAATCGTTGTAAGGCTCTAGAAAAGGCTGCCCAGGGAAGTGGTAGAGGCACCATCCCTGGAGGTACTTAAAAGATGTGTAGATGTGGCATTTGGTGCCATGGTTTAGTGGTGGACTTAGCAGTGCTGGGTTTAACAGACTCCATGGTCTTAGAGGTTTTTTCCAACCAAAAAGATCCTATGAGTCTATGAAATATGAAAGCGGTGTGGAATTGCAGAGGAGTGTAGAATAAGCTAGGAGTAAAGTATGTTAGAAAATGTATAAAAATATGCCAAATTGGATCCTAGACTAAAATAGAAATAAGCTTCCCCCATCAGCATTGATACCTTTCTCTTGGAGAAAAGCTGTATACATTGACAGCTTGCCATAACCCTCTCTCCTATTCCAGACTAAGTAGGACTCAACGAGGAGTCTGTGGAGAGCATTACACCGCAGAGAAGGGAGAGGTATTACAGAGTCTGGAACAGATTTTTCACTATTTATAAATGTTTTTGTATAATTTACTGTATTTTTTTATGATAATAAATAGATCTGGACTAATAACAAGCTTTTTCTTTAGACTGTTAAGGTACGTTGTAGACTAAAAGTAAATTCTTAAATTCTTGACATTCCATCCAGATTGTGTTTCTGAGGTCCATGTAAACCACATGAGCAGCACTATAATACTGTCCTTACAAGTGGGCAAATTACACTATTCAGCCTGTAGGGGTTATATTTGGTTCCCTTGGTGGCAAAATGGACACAGATAAAAGGAGGAAAGCAAAAAGTTGTGGGGTTTTGTTGCTATTAAGGAGAGCTTCTGCCATATGTTTTGTATGAGGGAAGGGAGTGGGTATGCCAGAAATCCTGTGTACTCTGTCCTTGCAAGGGATGAAGGTGAAGGTGATGTTTATAAACCAAGTGAACAGGCAAAAAATCCTCATAAAATTGAGTATTCTGCCAGGTTTGCAGGAGTGTGAGTCTGTGTGGCTCTGACAGCTCCACTGCCAACATGAATCTCAGAATATCAGAGGAGCAAGAGGCTCTGCCTCTGGATCTCATCGCCAGAGGCTACAGTGTGGTGAGGCAGTCGCTTGTTTACTTTCATAATATTACAGCTTGCAATCAATACTCACACAGTTTTGCTTGCTGGGCCCTGAGGGGACAAAGTGAATGTTTATTTATTTCTATCTAGAGTCCACTGGCTTGTGCCTATTACATGCCCAGTTATTAATTTTAGCTCACCGTAAATTTGAGAGGAAATTTTCAGTGCAGCATTCATGCCCTGAAAAAAAGAATTGGCATTAAAAGTAAACATGTTACTCACTTGATTTTCCTCCCCTTACCCTGTCTAACACCGCTGTGTTCTGTTGCTTCCTGTGCCCATCTCAATATTTATGCAGCTTTTTCTTTACACTCTGACCTGTATGAACACCACCCAAAAGTGCTGGCTTCCTAAGTGGCACTTTGCACAAGCCTCATCCTTGCACTCAAACCTGTGGATCAATGGCTTGCTTGGACTTAGGCTCAGCAGGGATGGCATACAAGAGCACCACGCAGCATATATTTTTTAAATATGTTTTTAAAACTGGGTTTCCCAGTATTAGTTCTGTGCAGAGCTGTGAAACTCCGTAACAAATAAAGAACAAATACTTCTCAGTCTTTCTAACACATAAGCAGCCCACGGGGTTTTTTAGTAGCTCAACAGATTTCAGTACGACTGTTGACTATGGAGATTTTGTAAAGAAAAAAGCAAAACTGGTTTTCTGGAGTAAAGTACAGATTTTGATCCGAATGAGGAAAATATCTTTGGGCATTTTTTTTCCCTGTATTAAATGATTGTGATAATTTTTAAATAAAATTAATATTAAAATATCTACTGCAAAACTCTCAGAAATTTGCAACGGGGAAGGGAGGAGTGTTTTCTCGAGTCTGCTGCACTGATATCCCTTTATTAGAGTAGACAGAATGTTCAGTCTTTTGGTGTTGTATCACAGGCAAAACCTGTGGTCTTTTTTCCCTTCCCATAGAAGTTTTACTATAGTTCATCCAGTTTTCCTTTCATTTGCACCATTGCATTGTTACCCTCTGTATTCTTGACATTTTCTTTTGTTTTTTTTTTTCTTTCTCTTCCTCTTTTTTCACCAGTTAATTGTGATAACAGCCCGAGGAGGAGGAGGCTGCTGGTTTTCTCCTGTTGAAATTGTTCAGATTTTCCTCAGTGCCAGTTGGTGCTTTGCATGAAGAATCACCAAGTGAAACGGAATTAGTTTCAAAGAGTGAAATTCAGTCACAAGCCCTTCATTCCAAGTATCAGGGAGATCATAAGGCTATCAGGTGTAAATAAGAAATAGTCTTGTTTATTTTCTTTGTGGGTTGTGCAGATGAGACACTGAACATAGAACTGTGTACAATATATTTTCATTAAACTAGTCATATAACTAATCTCTCTAACTCAGAGTCCTTTATGTGTATGAAGATTTACTTTAATGCTGACCACACCTGACAGTTTGTTTCTATAAATGTCTCTAAAGATAGATGGAGTTTTAACCAATCAAAGGTAAAAGAAACAACCAGTTGCCTTTTTCATTTGTGCAGAGAAGATCACAAGGCAAATTAATTAGTATAAGTCAAAATGACATGCTTCACATGCATGGGTAAAGGCCAGAAATAGTCTTTCTTTTGCCCTAGATAATGCACAACTGTTTCATTTAGATTCACTTTAAAGTTTGGAGGAATGAAATCAGAGCTAGGGCATTCAGCTTTTTGGAGTTTAATGAGAGTTAGGAGCAGGATCAGTCTTGTTAATTTTACAAATAAATTCAGTGGTTTGTTGTTTTCTTCCAGAGACTGTTTCTTTTTTTAAAGTATTCCCATCTTCATTTGTCATGCCCTGCTAATCTTTTTGCATGAAAGAGGGAAGCGTTACCAGCTATAGCAGATTAAAACTTTTGATTTTGCTCATATGACACCAGATTTTAGTGGCTATCATTCAAATCAAGACTAAGTGATATACTGAAAATTCTTAGGTGTTCAGTGTCTCATCAAATGGAACAGATCAACCATGATGACACTGTCAGACCTGCGGGACATGGAGAGGTTCATGGGTGTGAGATAGTTCAAAATAAATCTTATGCCCATTCTGTTTGGCTTTCTGGATATTAGTGTGTTATTACACAGTTACATTTAGGTTCTACTGAGACAACATCCCTGAAATTCTGGCCAAGTGGCATAAATGTAAATTTATTTTGTTGCTAGCAGCTGTGACATTGAGATTTCACTTTCCTCCCCACAGTGAGAAGTTGTTACGAGGCCTCTGCTGTGTTGACATAACACTTGAACTCTCTTGAAGGTATAAGTGGTGCAGAACCCTTTTCAGTCTGCCTGTCCGTAGATTTTATGCTGATGCATATCACTCACACATGGGATAATTTTCCATATGAAGCTAGAAGCAAAGGAAAACAACCCTAGCAAGATTCTTAAAATCTGTGGCATCACTTTCCTCTATGGATCAAACTCTGCATTGCCACCAAGGACTCAGCAACACGTTTTTAAGAGAATGAGTTTAGGAATCCATGTAGCTTTATTCATGACAAGGTGGTTTTTGTAGTAAGGGTTGTCATTTCAGATATGCTGCGAACTGTATTACTTAGGTATCATTGTTTGCTGTAAAATGCTTTTCTACTGTGAATGCTGAAATGTAAAAATGTGACTTCTGCCAGCAGAAAAAGGTCAGAACTCTCATCAGAAAAATTGTTTTCCTGTCTTAAAACATGCAGAATTGTCTGGGGGTTCTTTTGTGATGGCAAACATGTCTTGGGTTCATTTTGTGTATTGTTGGCTGGTTTTTGTTCCTTTCCATGCTATCATTAGTGATGTGTAATTAGTTTCTTGTCAGGGAGTCTGTGGAGACACCTGTGAGAAGCACTTAACACTGACATGGCAATTTATTTGAATGGTGTAGCTAAACTAGAAACCAGGCATTTATGCTGTTTATAATAAATTGTGTTTTGTGTGGTGAGATCTAGATCTGGTACACTGAGCTTCTGCTTTGTGTGTTCAGCATCTCTTTTCAGTGTTCTGGCAAAGTAGGGTGTCCTGCTCCTCACACAGGAGTGCTTTGGGAGACAGTCACCAATCAAGGCTTGAAGCTTACTGCACACATTTGTTTATCATCAGCTACTAGACAGTTTCATAGTTAACAACTAAAAATCGATGACAGTCAAACAGTCAGGTTTTGGACACCCAGTGTCTCCAGTCTCCATGTTACTGGTGTGGTGAGCATGGTGTTGAGGGCTCTTTGCCTCTCAGTTCATAGTGAATGGGTAAAGGGTTCTTTGATGATGGTAAAACAGAGAAATAGTGAGTGCCTTTGCTCTTTCCCAAGCTCAACTGTGTGTAGGTATTTTTCCTCAAGGGCAACAGGATCCACAGGATAGCTTTCTCATTCGTAGGTAAAAACCAGTGTGATGTGGGTTATTGAGACAGGGAACTGAGTGCCATTTGTCTGGTACCTTCTAATTGTTGCAGCCGTGATGCTGTTTTCTTAGTTTTATTCTTTTTGGGCAGTAACACCAAGCAGGCATTTGTGTTTGGGTGCAAGGCAGACAAGCAGGTCTACATGCTACAATGTCATGTGTGCTTTTTGTCATACAGTTTGGCTTTTAGAGTGATTCCTGACACCACTGTGGTTTCGATTACTTTGAAAACACAAAAACCAGTCTGTACTCGGAAAACAGGAAACAGCCACGACTGTCTTTTGCAGGGAAATGTTACCTTTTATTCCTTAGGCCCTTTTGTTTGCACTGGTTAGGCTTGTGTGGAAAAGAGCTTTGGGAAAGGCGGTTTAACCCTCTGTTGTCCCGTCGCAGCCTGTTCAGAATTCCATGCATGCTCATGCTGGTGTTGCACTGGGTTAATGAGGAGCCTTTGGACACGCCAGGGGTAAGCTGCAGAGAGCACGCAAGGCTGTCACATCTTGGTGCATGTTTGATCAGCACTTCTGTAAGGCTGGCAATGTCTGTTTTCTGGTTCCAGCAGCAAGCAATCAGGGAAACCTGTATTACTGAAATGCACAGTGAGAACTGTGTGGTTCTTGTGCAGGAATTAACAAGCACAACTGAAGTGCAGGGATTGTATTGTCAAGTGGACAGAGCACTTGACAGGGGCCTGAGAATAATATGTCTTTCTTCAGCCCAGACACTGAGTCATTGTGTGATGTTTGGCAAATTGCTTCAACTCTTTGTTTCCCCTACAGGAAATAGAGGACCCTACTTTAAAATGAGATCTGTAAGAGCTCTATAATGAATAGTGATTATAATGATACAGTTTTCTGCAAAAGGTTGGATAATCACTGTCAGCAGTGGCATTAATTTTAATTTGTTTCCATAATTGAATGGAGGTTTAAGATATGCAAGTCCGAGTTCTAGCTGGGCAAATTGATCCTTGATGGACTGGTCAGAAATTTTGGTGATTTTTCTTTTTACTTGTAAACAGTATTCTTATTTTAATGAAAATAAACATCTTTATAATTTGAAGCCAGTTGCCAACAGAGGTTTGCAAATTGCTAATACAAGGTTAAATTAACTTACAAATAGGGAAGTGCTGATGTTTTAAGTATCTTTTACATTGTTATAGAAATAGCTGGCATTCCTTCTACTACAAAATTTACATCTTGTTTTGGAACATTGCTAGCTGCTGCTGAAAAGATAATGAGCCTCCCTAGAAGTAGGGGGACAGAAATCCCTTTTTTTGTGCTTGTATCTCATCCCGGTCCCAAATGATCAGTGGCTGCCCTCCTCACCTCTGATCAGAGCAGATTTGGGGTTCTGCAGTGAAGTCATGCCCAACATGTGCCAGTGGCTTTGCTGCTGCCTAGTCTGTGCAGCAGTTCCTGGATTTCGGGCTGTCAGTGGCAAAAGAAACATGTATTGGTACTGACTAAATGAAACATAGTTGAAAATGACAATAAACAGTGCCTCTTAGGCTTTCTGGATTGTTGATTTGAGTATTTGCCACAGATGTCCAGATATCCACTGTAGCAATGTATAAAATATTGTTCATCTTCTCTTCTCACCTGTGCAGGTGACATGACTTAAAAACCATGAGGGTGACCACTGTCTCCAGAGGAATGGACCACCAATTAATTAGTTTGAGCACCGATTACAAAGAAAAACAATCAGCTGTGTTGTGTCTGCTGCAGGAACTTACACTATAAAGGCTCAGCAAATGCCAGTTTGTCCTAGATATGTCCTTTTTGCTGTCTGCCACGTGCTCACATAAAATGCTTCAGAATATACCTGAATGGGGCATCCTAAAAGCCATTCCCCTGGATGGATCCCTGCAGCAAGAAAATCTCTTCAGCTTGAATTCTTTTTTTTTCTTTGCTGTCCTTTTCATTTAGTTTTCAACTCACTTATGTATATTCTGTGGCTCCACTCGTTCTCCCAGGAGATGTCAGACAATAGCCTCCTGTGCTGTAGATCAGGGGATTCCTGAAAATGTGCATGAGGTAAATTGAGCAAGATGAGAACTAGCTAATCCTAATTAATTCACCAGTGTTGTATTATGCACTTATAGGTATTGTTTAAAGAGTAGAAGCACCTTATAATGCCTGAGCTCCAGGTTATTAATACACCTTCTGCAGTGGTCCCTAATTAGAACAGGTTTGACCAATTCTAGTCCCGTGCTGTGCTAATGTATCCGGCCTGAAAAGGTCACAACTAGTGGGATCTAAAGAGACTCTTACAGTTTTGCTCACATGAATTCCTTAACAATTGAGTAAAAATGATAAAAATAGAAATAATAAATTGGGAAGGCAGTACCAAATACTGATGTTACACCTTCTCTTTTTTTTGCCTTTGTTTGGTCAGATGCTTTGCACTATGAAAATTGGTTCAGTGTGAAGAAGTCTCATGGATTATGGAACAGGGCTGTTACTAAACACTTGTTTTACATCTTCTGATTCTTTGGGCTAAAGTGGGTTATCTCTGACTGCTGTGCAGGCTGAAGCATCTAGGGATTGCTGTAATCTGAGTTTTGCTGTGTCCCTAGAGGACTCGTTGCCAGCTGAAGAGAGACAAAAGATGGTGTTCCCTGCAAAATCATGCTGCTGCTTCCCTTTACTCTTTTCTGGAGTAACCTGATGAAAAGAGCAGCTATGACACGCACAGGCTAGCTGAGGGTTTTCCCACAATCTGGGAATTAGCTGGCTTGATCAGGCAACTATTTGGTCTCTTACTACTTATGTCTGACACAAATGTGTCAGCACATAGGAGAGAAGCTGACATGTAAAGTGCTTTCCCATAGGCGATGCAGTTTTTTTTAAACCAGTGGTGCACAATAAGCTGAAAGGGACAGACATAGTGATACATATTTATAACATCAGGAGTCCCCGAGCATTAAATCACGCAGTTTTAAAGGACTACTGTGAGCCCTCAGCTTCATTGCTGGTTTGTGCAGTTGCTTTCAGTTATCTGTTGAGAATGTTTCCTAAATTCCTGGGTTGTCTTGCAGCCCTCTGCTTTGCTTAGGAACACAAAGCAGCTGGAACTGAAGGCATGTCTTGGGGTTACAGCGTGGTGCTGTGGTAGATTGTGTCTATTTCTGAGCCTGATCTGGCAAAGCATTCATGAAGGTGCTGAGGTATTAACATCTTTGCACTAAGCTATTTGAAAAACAGGATTTGCAAAGAAAGGTGCTGAGAGTTTATCTTCAGGATACAAAAGAGTTTCGTGGAATAATGCTCTGTAAGCTGCTCTGACTCTTCAGCCTGTTATTCTACCAGGCACCATGTGTTTGCCAACTTACAGGGAGAGCACATGGCACAAGAGCTGGCATGTGAAAAGTGTGGTTAAAAAAATGAATGATGGAATTTTCTTCCCCAGCCCTAATGGGGCTGGATTACCTTGTCTTTTTTTAAACAATGGCACTAATCTCTGAGATAAACCCCCTTTTATGTTCTAGGTAGACCTGAAGTGTGTTTGGAAAAACAAGTGTTTTGAAAATCCAGAATATTTGTATTTTGTAATGGGGATACAATATAGGATGGGAATGTCTGAAGCACATCACAAGTGACATTCATGTCTATTTTGTTTGACCTGAAGCTGCATTTCTCAATGGTTGACAGGGCAAAAGCCATTCCTGACACAGAATGTGGCTTCACTGGAGTCACTGTAGCTGTGCCTGGAACCATCATATACATTGATATATAAATTTTACAGCTCTGTGTCAGACTGTGAAGAGACGAGATAAGGAATACTTTAGTTTATAGGTGGCGAGACAAGAGTCTGCATCGTGGTGCAGGTGGCAAGCACAGGCACTGATCCAGCTCCTCCACCAGGCTTCGTAACCTCGGCTGAACTCACTGCTCTGATCACAGTATTTCTTCCAGTAACCCTGCTGAGAGCTGGTGAGAAAGCACTGACCCCTTCATGAACCTCACAGGCTCCATATGCCAAGGCCTGAATTGCCACTCAGATGCCAGTGAGGTCAAAGAGTCGCGGGAAGATGCTGTGCAAAGCATCCTCTGCAAAATACATCAGCTTTCACCTCCTTCCTCCTCCCCGGCCCTGACCCGGGTTGATACTTGTCATCAGGACAGAATTTCTGTGTCAGTGTTGGCAGTGAGGCTGGGCCCACCTAAATCTGCACTTGCTGTTGTGCTCAAGTTAAAACTGATAGCAGAGGCTTTGGATTCTCTTCTGCGCCGTGTGCTCTAAGCAAGGATGCACCTGGCAGCTCTGGGCTACATGCTGCTTTTCCAGCCCTCCCTTCTTCCCTCCTAAGTCTATACGTCTCTCTAAAATCATTTAAACCAGACTCAGCTTCTTGATGTGTTACCTCATGCATGCAGAAAAGCACACACACTCTCCATAAAAATTCTTTGTGTTAGTCTTCTTTTCTCTGCTTTCCTACTTCTCGTGCTGTAAAGAGGGTGTCTTAGGACAGAGCATTATAAGGTTATGTTAATTAGAATAGCCAGTAGCTGAAGTAATGCTAAGTAGTTAGGGTTTTGCATGTTAAGGTACAAATTTATAGCAGGATACAAAGGCTCTGCAGTAAGGACCCAGTGCTTCATTGCATATTTGTTGTATTTGCTTGTTAAGAGCTGGGGGGTTTTTGTGCATAAGACATGCTGCCATCTTGAGCAGGTTATGCAGATAAACATGTTGGTGGTTTGTGCAATCAGCATACTATAAGTATGTCTTCTAAAGTTCAAGTTTACAGGTCAGTTACTAAAATCTATTCATTTAAAACATACTGTAGCCCAGGTCAGTGGCCTGAAGATGTGATTTTACAATCCTGAAGAAGAAGCCTTTGCTTTGTAGTGGATTGTAATTAAGGCAAACTGTTGCATTCCTTATCATCTTGTGCTCTGTTGATGATATATCTGATTACCTATGTTTGTCTCCTTTTGTGTTGCAATACCTTCTGAGCGTATTTTGTACAATGGCAAGTTAGATCTTGATGTTATTTTTAGTCTGCATCCTTGATCCAGTATGTGAGTGCTCTGTGTTATGAACCTTGTTGTGGAATTTGAAAAAAGAAAAGTGAAACATACTGAAACACCTTTGCCTTTTCTTTTTCAGGATATAAAGTTTTGAACAGTGCCTCCCCAAGAAGTGTGATGAGCAATGGCTTTAGGAAACAATACCCAGAGAAGTTATTCCATCATCCCCTGCTTCATCTTTGTTGAGGTGAGCATTCAGCTGCCAATCGTACATTGAAGGTAGCTCTGCCCTGCAGGAAATAAGTAATTTTTTGGCCACTTAGTAGGGAGGGATGCTTTCTTACTTATTAACATAAATATCTCTCTTCATACCTGGTGCCATCAAGTGCCCCCGCAAACAACCCTGCATGAGTTATCCAGATCTTGGGTACAAGCCTGCAAGAACAAGTGCATGCTCTGTTTCCAAGACCTCTGCACCTGGTTTGCTGGCTTGTCCTGTGGTATTTGGCATAGAAAGAGTTGCAGATGTAGATCAGTAACAGGTGATTGTTCCTCTTCCCATCTTTTCTCAAACCTCTGTCTGTTGTGGTGCTGCACAAGGACTTAGACCTTGTTCAAGGAAGTTTCTGATCTCACTGTCTGATGGCTCATAGGCTTAGGAAACAACACTCAGCTCTGATTTCAGTTCAGGTGGAACATAGATAGATGAGGCACGCTTGTCCTTCAAGTGTGACAAAGAAGCTTGGCTAGCACAAGGGCTGTGAATTATCCAGCAGTGAAGTTAAAGATGTGGATGTTCCCATTATGGAGAATGCACCATGCCTTTGTTAAGGGTAGTTGGAGTGGTTAGTCTTTTAAATTGGCTTACTATTTTACTCTGTTGATCTACTGTTTTACAAATTGCTGTGTTGTGGGTCTTCTTTTACTTAGCCAAGCACTGGTAGACTGGCCAACATAAGTATTAAACCAGTGGTTGTTCAACTGGTGCGTGTAAGGCTGGGGTGGTTTTCCTGGCAAGGGGAGGCAACTCTGTTTCAAAGAAGGATGGTTGGAAAATGAAGACAGAGAAGCAGCATGATAAAATCAGTAGTAAAGCTTGGCATAAGGCCTTCCCAGCTGTAGCAGTGGCAGACACCAATGTGGGAAGGTGGCTTGCTGTGCTCCACAAGGATTTGTCACATAATGTCTGGCTTCCTGGGGAGTCTCTGCTCCCTGGGGAAACTGAGACCAGTTCTGATGGAGACAATGGGTCACTGCTTTATCCTAATAGCTGGGGAAAGAAGACGTGAAAACAGAAAAAAAACAGCAATGAGCTCAGAAAAAAGAAACAATAAACACCATCAGGAATGAGACTCGTCAAATTAATTGCTTAAACAAGCAGTTCTGCAGATTTTTAGCTCTCTAAATGTATGAATGATGAGCCTATTGGCAGCCTATGACACAGATATAAATTGTCTCTCCTGTAGACAAGACTGATGTGACGATAAGGGTGTTTTTGCTCTGTAAGTGTGCATTCCTTGTCCTTTCATATACTTGCTTTGCTGATTAAAACACAACTTTAAATTAAAAATCAGTCAAAACCAGAGAGGTAGTGTCTGAAAAGACGTTCTCTCTGCTACACTTAATGAAAACATGTATTTCTTCCCTTCTTTGCCCACAGTATGGATTTTTAATGTAGCACTACTGGGACTACAAATTCATAGACTTGTGTCAAGCATTGTAGCATTAAACAACAGGAAATCTAATTTCCTGCTGGGAGTGCAGAAATGATTGATTGGTAGTAACCATTTGGTTTGAAAAGTCCCTGTAAATCTTAATGCACGCTGGAGGTGTTGTTTTCCCACTGCTCTGCTTCTGAGGCTAAAGTAAGTGGGATTTTTCTTTTTCAGGTACCCAATCCCTGTGCTGGATTAGCTGGGTTAGGACAGACCCTGATTTTGTAGCTTTGAAACAACAATGAGAATTGATTATCTGTGTGACACCTTGCTGCTGATGCAAAAAGCAGGGCAGCTAAAAATAACGTTGCCTGCTTCCCTGGTAACGTTTTTCTGTGCAAAAACAATCCACCAGCAGTCACGTGAGCTGGTCATGAGTATGAAAAGAGATGGTCAGTAAGTATTATCATAGGCCTGTTCCCCATAATGTGCTGCCTCCCCCTCTGGAATCTGGTCCTGTGGTTAAAAGTCTTGGGATGTTTACTCTTAAGGGAAAAATGCTGAGGCTGGATTGTCATGTCAAATGCCCCACCAGTAGGTGTTTGCTAACTGCCCACTAGACAGTGTGCTTTCACACAAGTTGTAGTGGCAGTGGTGGAAACGAGGTGTCAGAGTTTGAACACTTTAAATACCATTATGCTTCAGTCTGTACAAATATGACACAGTTTCAGCAGTTATTTCCAATTTTTTTCATTTCATTTTCCTCCCACTGAACTAACTTGTGGATATTATGGAACCTGACCTGAAGATGAATGGCTCATTATAAAAACTTAGACCCCTCTGCTTGGCACTACAAATTCCTTTTTATGCTCAAAATATGAAAGTTTTAGTAATAGAGAGATAGCATGTGATGTCTAATCTGTAATGACAGAAATGCTAAATCAACATTTTCATTCCCTAATTGGAAACAGAGTGTCACATTATGAGTAGATGTAAAGGCTAAACAGGGAATCATTAAATTAATTTTGATCCACTTATCAAATCCTAGTTCCTCTCCCAAATAATGCAGGCAGCTTTCTGGATAGTTTTTTATTGTATTATAAGAGGTATTGTTACAGTCTGGCATTTGTCACCAAATGTCCATGAAGCTTTGGTATAGTACATTCTGTTAAACACATAAACAGTTAATTGGGATGTGCTGGAGATTATTATTCTTCCTTTCCCTGCCCTCCTTTGTAGCCAGCATCTGTGAATGGAGCCTTGAGGGGACTCTCTCCCAGCCTTGATTTACATGTAAGAGGTTGCCACCAGACAGACCAATCTTGTTCCTCATTCAGGTGGCTTACACCACTGTTTTGAGCAGGGTATAGACCACTGAGTACCTGGTCCATGAGGACTGAAGCTGTTGACAGATGTTAAATAACAGTGCAGTGAGCAGGATGCCCTAATCCATAGCTTCTACAGCCCTTTGGAGTCAGTGATGGACCCAGAGCATGCAGCAAAGGCTATAGAGCTGCCAGCTGGTGCTATGCCCCAAATCTATCCCAGCAAACACTAGCAGTGCACAGCAGCCTGTGTGAGGATTTGTTGATGACCAGGACTGATCACTAAAGTCTTACAAATTGTAGGCAAGCATGAGAGAAAGTCAGGGAAGTAGCACCTTCGTTGAGAGAAAAAAAATTCTCACGTTCTTACTTTTTGACTTATGTTGGCCTTTGTTTGCCAAACCTCTTTGTGGAGCATCTCCTTCCTCTTTCACCTACTGGGATGTCTGTGACACAGCAGTATCAGAAATACCTGTAAAAGTGCTTCAAATTATTTTGCGATCCCGTTTTGCAAGGTTTGATCCAAGGAGTGCTGTGTTATATTTTTCCACATAGTGTCCATGTGTGTAGTGGTGGAAGATGGGGAAAGGTAAAATCACAACTGGCAGAGGTGTGGTTTGCACATGAAAGTACAGCCAGTTTCCTGCAGGTGAGGAATACATTGTCAGAACAACTAAACTCCCTCAGATCTATGCAACATCATGGGTAGAAGAGAAGTACCTGGCAAATCCCAGTTCTCTTCCTGGGGGGACTAGTGAACTACCCTGAGATCTTCATCTGACAGTGCTTTCCATGTGCTGTGGTCTTCCTCTCTCTTTCTATATCTCATTTTGGGAGTCAGCTTTATAGGATAAAACTCAAGCTAGTGAGGCGTGGGAGAGTCCAGTCTGGCTTTTAATTTGGTGGGTCAAAGTGATTGCCTTTGCTTTGCTTTTGCAGCATATGTGATGCTTATCATTCGTGACAGGAAGTGCAAGGCGATGTGCTAATTGCATTTTCTAGTAGATGTTGGAAGAAAAATTCCACACTGTGAGTAAACAGCATCCCCACAACTATACATGACTTCAGGGGAAAGGCATGCAAGCGACTTTAGAGCCATCGTAGCTGTTTGAATGGTAGTATTTAAAGAAGCAGTATCCTCTTCTTCTTGCAAAGAAAACTCTCATCTCTTCTTAGTCAACTGCAGTTAGGATTGTAATGACTCTGTAGATAACAAAAGGAGAAATTTGGTCTGGGATTTCTGCTGATGTGTCATTTTCTGTTTCCTTTTTCTTCCTCCCCACACTGCAAGTCCTGGTTTGAGGGCTTGGGTTACCTCAGGGTCTGAGCTCTCTGAGGATTTATTGAATTTCAAGTGCAGTTACTCCTGAAGGAGTTGAGCCCATCTGAGGTGTGTCTTTGCGCATGAAAACACTGCAATTTTCTGGAACCAGATTTAATTAAATCGTCTTGGACTGATCAAAGAGTTACTGAATACAAAGTGACTTTGATACTACTGATGCATATTCCATATTGTGCTTTATTGTGTATTATTGTAATCCTGACTTTGACAAGGTAGTAGGGGCAGACTCAAATAAGCAACACCGTTCAAACTTAAAACATTGGACATCTTTCAAATTCTGTAATCTGAAGATCCTACTTTTTCACACTAAATCCATTATTCTGCCCCCGGGTAAGCTTTTGCAGGCAGAGTGGAAACTGTTTCTTCTTGACGATTTGATATATAGGGCATTGCAAAGGGTTGGAGATTTTATATGGAAAAGCTCTTCTCCCCTTTCCCACAATGAATAAAATGAAAAATCTGCAAAATTCAAAGCTCTAGTCTTGCATCTAGTCTGATACAAGCTTTGATTGGAACTGTAAATATGTTACAGTCTTACAGGATTTCTGTTTCTACAATCAATGGGGTAAATTTTCCTTTTTGGTATTTTATGTTTGGACAGATTGAATCATCTTCAAGTATGAGTTCAAGCGTAATTAAAAGGTTTCAACTTACAGAAATGCAGAAGGAAAGGATTCTTCTTTCCTTGCCTACCTACATTTTCCTACCAGTATTTCATGTAGTCAAGCCAACAGCTGAACTACCCTCTAGCAGGAGAATTTCTGCAATACTAAAATCATTTGTGCAAGTGAGACAAGTGCCTTTTGAACTTCTGTTTGTCACTGACATCACAGCAGGGCTTAGGGAGCTGTGAAAAATCAGTGAATTTAGAACAGTCATGACATATGTGGCACTTCTTTTAATCTAGTTTTTTGTTTAGGTGTTCTGAAAACTCAAAAGAATTTGCATATTTGGGTGTACTGGCTGGTGCCCTCTAACTTTGGGCAATGTTCAGGGAGTGTGAAATGTCTTTTTCTGTGGTCCACAAAGCTACATTTGAAAGAGGAGTGACTTTCTACTTGTTTCTTTAAAAAAAAAAGTTACTTCTCTCATAAGAAGAGCTTGCTAGTTGCATGAAAGCTTTAATGATATCATTAAAATTGCATAAAGGACATGCAAACATAGGATTGCAATTGTGGATCTTCAAAATACAGCTTTTAGTTCTGTCATGGTAATACCCAGTTGTCCTAGAAAATTTAAAAAAAAAAAAAAAATTAGTCAGATTTTAATATAATCATTAACTGAAAAAGCATCCCAAGGTGAGCCAAATAGTTGAGCCATCAGTAACTCTGTTCTTTAGCAGTATCCAATATCCACCACGTGGAGCTTTTTGAATTTGTTTCCTGCTGAGGCAGAAAATAAGTTTTTTCCAGTGGTTCTTATGTGCTGGCTCAACCCTTTCCCTTTCCATAGTAGTCTCACACATAGCTATTTAAAGCCCTGTGCCTTGCTTTCTCCATCTGTGCTGTGCTCAGTCGTGCTGTGCTGCTCCACTGGGATGCTGTGAGGACAAAGTGCCCCCAGGGACATGTCATGTGCTGGTGTTGTATAAACTGCCTGTCATTAGATCCTCCAGTTAGACCTGCTGCGTGAATTGGTGGTGACAGATGCTGAGCAAATTTGGAGGAGCTCCCTTTGTAGCAGGGTGATGTTTCTGCATAATCCCTATGCTTCAGTCACTTCTGCTTCTTGGGATTCATTGTTCCTTATTTTATTCACTCAGTATATGTAGCTGTTTGTTGCTCTTTCTAAGTATCTCTTTATGTTCCCCATTTGCCAGTCATTCATCAGCATTTCCTTTCTTTGTCATCCACATACCTCCCTTTGTTCCAGGTGACTGGATAACTTCATATTGTAAAATTGGCTTAATCTCAGTGAATAGGTGTCTCTTGAACATTGGATTAGTTTTGCTGAATTGCTAAGCAGCTTTCATATTATCTGAGTATAAATGAAAATCCTTCTAGGTCCTTCACAATTAGGCAGAGAGTGCAGAAAACTCTTGGCCAATATGGGCACTGTGGAATAAAGCAGATTATTATTTGACTCCCCTTAGCATTTTGAGGATCTCTTTAAATCAACACTAAGGGGCAGCCCTTGAGGGATTAGCTGCTTTACTGCATTTTCTTTAAAACATAAATGAAAGAAGGATTGTATTCCTGCCTGAAGACACATGAGGCATTATTTTTATCCTCCCCCTTTATCCTGAAGATTTCCCATTGCAAATAATCCCTTTAACAGCCTGAATGACATCTTGGGGTTTGCACCAATGAACTTGATAGAGTTTTCAAGGAAGAGGTTAAAGGTATCAAAAGTTTTTTTTCACAGAATCAACTAGGTTTGAAAAGACCTTTGGGATCATTGGGTCCAACCTGTGACTGAACACCACCCAGACCATGGCACTAAGTGCTGCATCCAGTCTTTTCTTAAACTCCTCCAGGGATGGTGTATCCACCCACCATCTCCCTGGGAGGCTCATTCTAATGTCCAGTCCCTCTTTCTGTGAAGAACTTCTTTCTAATCCCTGGGGATCACCACTAGTGACTGGATGCCAACTGGATGCAGCTCTGTTCTGCACCATGCTGGGCTCAGCCATCAGCCAGTTCCTAACCCAGCAGGTTAGCAGTTCCTAACCCTGTCCGAGCCATGGGCTGCAGCTTTTCCAGGAATGTGCCATGACATTGCAGACTGTGCCAAAGGCTTTGCTGAAGTCCAGGCAGGCACATCCACAGCCTTCCCCTCATCC
>JAWWMO010000096.1:9592405-9603822 GCA_035047845.1 Dendrocincla fuliginosa | reverse complement strand
AGACTCTCTAACACACAGAGCTATCCCTGCACCTCTCCTACCCCACCCGTCTCTTCTGAAGGGCATGTAGCCATCCATGGCAGCACTCAAGTCATCAGAGTCATCCCAACCATGTTTCCACAAGGGCAGCTACATCAGAACTTTCCTGCTGCACAGTGGCTTCCAGCTCCTCTTGTCACCTGTACTGCGTGCATTAATGTACATCCACTTCATCTAGGCTGCTAATTTCTCTCCCAACTCTACCTTACCACCCTCAGGCTCATCCCTGGAGAGCCTGGTTTCATCTCTTTCCCCGTTCCAACCTAGTTTAAAGCCCTCTTGATCAGCCCTACCAGTTCATGGGCTGGAGTCCTGTTGCCCTTGTTAGATAGATGAAGCCCATCTGACTCTAGCAGGCCTGCTGCTATAAAAATTGCCCCAGGATCAAAAAACCCAACATTCCATGGATGGCACCAGCCCTTGAGCCACTTTTTAATACAGTAGGTCTTCCTTTTATCATTCATCCCTGTCCCATCAACCAGTTGAGACACAGCCTTGAAGTCCTTTTAAATTACTCTGGTACCCCTTGTATCAACCTGGACAACCAGCAGTGGGTGATAATCAGAGGGTTGAATTAGTTCAGGCAGGTAATATCCCTCACCCAGGCCCCTGGGAGGCGGCAGACTTCCCAGAGAAATGGGTCAGGTTGGCATACAGGGCCCTCAGTTCCCTTCAGTTCCCTACAACTACCCTTCTACTGTGCTGAACTACTGTAATTTATAAACCATTGGTCTATTTAATCAGGTTATTAAGAGAAAGAATTGTGTGTGTGTGATTTATTAGTCAGCATTTAGGAGATTGTATTTGCTCTGGGTTCTTTTTAAGCAGAAATGCATTTTTCCAATTTTCTAAGTTAAAAAAAGCCCATAGCTTTAGTAGATTATTGCTAGAAAAACTAGTAATCAAAATGTTTGTATAAGGCTTTAAGAAGATTGGTTTTGAGGCGCTGTTCATGCAAGTTTTCTGTGTGATTTGTGCAGAACTCAATGAGCCATATTTGAAGTCTTCCAAGTTGGAAGGTACTTCCAGTAATGACTGAGCAGCTTTAATTAGGCTTAAAATAGATAGCAATGTGAAAATAAATGCGACACAATATGTAACATGGGCAGCTATCTCCCTATGGTAACAGAGTGATATTACCAAGGAAAATTACTGCTGATTTTTTCCCTCTTTTCAGAAGTATATTTGCATTTTTATGTTTCATGCATATTGCCACAGATCTCCTGATGTGTTAACTTTTGTTTGTTTGTTTGCCTACTTCAAAGACTTAAGAATTTTTTATATTTTCTTTCCCAAGCACACAATGTTTAGCTATTTATTTGCTCAGATACATGAAAATTTGGAAATCATTGAAGGTGCTGTGCATTATCAATTTATTGACTGCTCTGTGACATAATTGCACTATTTCCTCAGTTCTGCATTTGAGAACACATTTTTTGTGGGTTTTTTTGGTCTGTAGGAATATCTGCATTTATTTACCATGATGATTTGCATAAGTTGCATGAGATTCTAAGAAGTGTGGAAAGGAATCAACAGGGACTCACAAATCCAGTCTTAAGTAACCCTAAATACAACCCTAAATCAAGCCTTTCAGAACTGATCAGTAGGAAAATTATGAGGGATGTGGGAGCAAAGCAAAGATGCTTAAAGCATATTTGGTGGTATCAAACCCATTCCACCTTTCTGACAATGGTTTTGACATCAGAAGAATTTTCAAAAGTGAAACAGGTCTCTTTAAGCATCATGTCCAGTTTCAGGACTTGATTTCTGGCTCCTGACCAGCCACTCTGGACATTGAAAAGGGGGTGAAGTCATCAGCATCAGCCTCACAGCAAAAAGATTTTTTTAAGTGATTTATCTCTGAAAGAATATTGGCATTTTCTGCTCTTCAGGAATTTGCGTTTAGGAATTGGTTTGGCAAGTCTTGTGCATTGTTCACAAATCCAGGGTATTGCACCAACCTGGAAATCCCCCAAGCTTCTGGCAACACTTGAGTGCCTCTGTATGGGAAGCAAATAACTTCTAAATTGTGATATTTTCTTCCTCCAAACTGCAAATGGATAATCCAGTTGCCAGCACCCAAGTAATACGAAATTAATCTATTGTGAATGCAGGAAAATATGGCAACAAATAAAATACAGCTTTCTGGACGAATGATGGTTTATGTTTCTGTATTTCTAACTCATTTGGCTGGTGCACCTCAGGTTTCATGATCTATTTTCTGACTCCTGGGGCACAGCCTGAAGAGACATCTGCTGCTTCTTCTCAGTCCATTCCCATATCCCAGTGTTTTCTGGGATGCATTCTTCTCTGTTATGTGTATTTCACCAGGAATTTCTGTGAATTGTTGAATATAGTGCAAGTAGTTCTCAGATCCCATTCCTAAAGTCAAATCATATGCTTTCTCACACAGGGAAGTTTGCACGTCATGTATTTTGTCACAAACGTGAACTCCGTGGGGCTGTTGAAGAGACTGTATGAAAATGGATCAATATAGATGTGTTTGCGGGAAATATGTGAGACAGTAGGAATGAATGCTTTGAAAGTTGTTGCATCCTGTGTACATGATGCTTTATGGAAACCCAGGTCTTAACACACATGAAATAATTACTCATGATAATGTTTACTTACAATAACGATTAGAGACTGACCCTCAGTTGTAGAGCTCATGAGTCTTCATAGATTATCTTTCAGTTTGATGCATAAAATAATAGTTCTGATTTCAAAGTTTGGGCTTCTGATTTAGAATCATATTTAAGATATCTGTATAAATATATGGTGATAAATTGTATTATATCTTCCTGGAACACTCCAGGAAGAATCACGTTTTAAGTTAAAGAATTGCGTAAAGATCATCTTCAACTTGAAACAGAGTGATTTAAGGGTGAAGTTTATATTGCAGATAGATTTTTAGAAATGGTTGTTAGTTGCATGATTAATCAGTATTTTACTCAGCACATAGTCGATTTTTAAAGAGTTGTTACACTGTTCAGGAAACCGAATGGTTGTTCATAATGGTCTGTAACTCCTGCTTTTGGGTGATGTATTTACAGCACCCACTGGGATTAAGACCTGCATCAGGCTATGCAAACCTAGAGTCCTGTGGCTGACTGTGGTCTCCAGCAGCTGCACAGGGTCAGTGCAAAGAGCCCAAAAGGTCTAAACATACTCCAAAACCCTGCTATGTGCTTCTTTCTCATGTAATTTCCTTCACAACCTGGTCACATGAGCAGATGAATGGAAGAACCCATGTAGTAGGATGGGGACTGGGGAATAGGCTCTAACAAATTTAAAATGCATTTGAATCATTTATTAACTTTTCATAATTCTAGAACTTTATTAACTTTTTATGATTCTAAAGGAATTATTGATGGGGTCTACCAAAAATATGCTGCAATAAGATTAAAGGAACTTGGAAATAATGATGCAATTATTACAGGAGTTTCAGTTTTCTCACAACTTCAGTAGAGAGAATTCTGCAATTTTAAAGTATAGTTACATTTGGTCATGTAATAGCCAAATTACCCCTGTCTTTTCTTCTCCTAGCTATTAAGTGCTGCATGTCTATCCCCACAATCAATAATCTGTTGTTCATCATGACTTTTGGAGTTTATATTTTGCACAGCTGAAAGGAGCTCTAATAGCAATACTAATACTACGTCAATACTTGTTACATACTTTATTAAAACACAGAAGTTTAGTGTGTGGTTATTATGTGCAACATTATCGAGTTGATACTACTTTTATTTCATTTAAAACATATAACAGACTGCTTGATTTCTCAATACTCAATGTGAGTTTTGTGTGCTTCATGGAGGGAATGACGTTTGCGTGACTTCAAAGGAGTTTGTGGTGCTCTCACAATGAAACTATTGATTGAATTTCTGTTTGATTTGTTGTAGTCTCTAATCAATACCACATTTTTTATAAAATTGTAGCCAAAAAAATGTGTAAATGTACCTCATAAATGTAGTCCAGTTTCTTATTAGCGGCTGACCAATATAAGATTGCAGTTATAATGTAGTGAATTAACTTCTCAAATAAATTGGATAGCAGATTGCACTTTTATTAGTTTTATAGTTGTGCTAATATTTGACTTGGAGCTGGCTAGATCAGTAGTCATAAGGGATCTTTATGATCTTGTTTAAATGAACCAAAGCAAAAATCAGTTCAGCTCTGTTAAAATGGTGAGAAACATACTGAAACTCTCAAACAGATGAATTGAGTGCTTTATACACATTGGTATCATGTAAATAAATACCAGCATTGGTTTATCACATTGAGTTTCAGAATTTTTCATTCTTATTGAAAATGTCTTTGTGTAGAAAGGAGTAAAGCAGATTGGGACTTGGAAAAACCTTGGGCTAGATGTGATTTGAGCAAGAAAGGCATCCAGGGTCAACCAACTGAGTATGAAACCCAGGTCTGAACTCCTGTGAGTTAAAAAGAAAGGTCACACACTCACAGAATGATTCAGGTGGAAAAGGTTCTCTGGAGGTCTCTAGGCATAGCACAGCTCAGAACAGCAGCAGTTGGATGAAGTTCCTCTGGGCCTTGTCCAGCTGAGTTTTCCTATTACCTTGCCAGGCGATCTGCTTGTTTTTTGAGTATCCTCATGGCGAAACAGTTGTCCTAATATTGCCTCCAGTAAAGTGGATGTAAACCTGATGTGAAGGATAATGAATCTAGGCCAGATGGCAGGAAAAAGGGAAGGTAGGATGCAAAAAAAACCTGGGTGGGTAGCAGAAAGCAATCAAGGAATGAATCACATAAAAAATCCTCCTGAGTTTTTAGAGCTGCGTGCAGTTGGAACCTTAAGACCAGTTTTGTCTGCCCAGCTCCATTTCTTCAAGAAACTTCACCTACATATTTGCATGTCTAGTGTGAAAATGTGTGTTAATTACCAGTAGTCATTGTGTAGATTTCCTTGTCCACCTTTCCTGTTGCAGAACCCAGCATATTGGAAAAAGCTTCCTGTTCAAGCCTCGCCACCTCACTCTGTTTTGTAAACCTAAACTGTGCTGTGTTTTCCTAATATCTACATCCTAAAGTAATTTCCATTGGACTCTTTTCCATTCTGTCCACTCTTCAGCTTCCTACAAAAGCTGCATGTGCATCTTCATGTGTCTTGCTACTGCATCCTGTTTTAGCAAGGTTCTGAAGGAGATGAAGCTGCCCTTTGTGTGTGTGGAGACTTGTTAAACTGGAATCCTGAGGAACATCCATAAAGTTAAGTTCAGGTTCAGTCATGACTATTCTTGAATTATATCCAGGCTTTGTCATGACAAGTAGCCATAGAAAATAGCATTGAGTATTTCTACATTTTTAGACAGAGCTAATGTTGAAAAGAGAATAATATCTTTAAGTGCAAGGGTCAAAAGTGAGCACCAGAACCTAGGGATTTTATGAAAGTTTTCAAAACCCAAGTTTTCCCTTCTTCCTTATCTTCCATTCAAAATTATGTAGCAAGATGATTACAGATTCTGAAAACTGAAGTGGTCACCATTACTTTTTTAATATGACTGCCTGCCAGTGATAAATAGTTGGATGGCTCAGACACATGACTTGCATGCAGGAGAGGAGATTCAGAGTGGTAATTGTTTTTTTAAAAGCTTCCTGTTCAGCTGGGAAAATATTGGAGGCAAATAAAATGGATTTTATAATGCATTATACATATTAATAAGACTGTGAAGTAAAATGGCTTTGATCGTTTTTGGTTTAATTTAAAACACTGTCTCTATTTGATTTTTGTGATTGGTCTAAGAGTCCTGCAATCTTGGTATCAACAGATAGTTTCTTTTGGCAGTAAGTGCTGCATTTATCAATGTCTAACAACTGTAAACCTGCACTACTGTATTAAATAACATCAGTCTTGAAGCACAGGCGAGTTTTATGAATCTTAATGAATGCTATTCTACGTATGACAAAGATTCAGAGCTCGAGTTGGCACCAAGGTTGTCAGCTCAGATGGAAAGCCTTTATACCTGGACGAAATAGGCAACAAAACAAGCATCTTTGAATGTTTTATGGTCAGTGTCGTTGGAGCGAGGATAAATTTGATTTTTCCATCTTCTCCGCATGGTTTTAGAATGGTAAGTTCTGCACTGCCTTGGCACCAAGGGACTTGGTAACTTTCACTGAACATGGCAGCACAAAATCAAGAGCTGTGTTTCTACGCTCATGCACTGTAAGGGAAAGGCAGGACAAGAGGGAGCCCCTGTGTCTCTGTATGTGCACTGAGGGGATGTGGTAACTGCCACACCTACTATGCAGGGGTTCTTCATGGCTTTCCCTGGGGTGTTTTTCACTTGTCTGCTGTCCTTACATGAAAATCAAACGGACAGCAAGGCCATTCCCATGCTTATGCTGACCATTGCCTTGTGACCTTCTCTGCACTTCTCTTAATGCTAATTACACTGATTTGTTTGTGTAGTGCCACTGGAGATCTTTCTGTCTAACTACATCAAAGTGCTTCACAGCTATTAAAAGAATACTGAGCTAATTTAGCAGAGGGGAAAGAGCTCCATTGTCCCCAGCCCAAGCAACCCTTGCACCCAGGAGGATGACATCTTTCACCAGCAGAACATAAGACAGTTATGAGCCAGACTAAAAGCCTGTTTTGGCAGCAAGGTTCTGAACAACTGTGGTAAGCAGGAGATAGCTAGAGGAAGTTATAAAATAGGACTGTTGTATGCTGACTGTCTTTGACATGGTGTTAATACATCCTCTGCCTGGAGGGAGTGTCACTCTTTTTACCAGTCTGCTAGAGATTTTTCTGCCAGATGATTTTTTATAGTTTCTTTTTGAGCCCTTGTAAATTCCTGGCACCAATATTTCCTATGTCAGGGAGTTTTACAGCTTACCTATCCCCTTTCTATTTTTCTTTATATGTCAACCAATAGCTTAATGTAAAAGCCTCTGCACTTGAGAAGACTACAGCCTTTCCCTGTTTTCCAGACACAGGTGATGGCACAGTAGTTTCTCTGCTCTGCTTTGAGACTTTCTTGATCTTCTGTGGACTTCTGGTATGGTCAAGGGAGTCCGAGAAGCCCTTGGAAGAACATTAATGTGCCAGTGAGGACAGACAGAAGAGCCCATGGCTGCAAGCAGCAGCTTGCAGTCAGCTCTGCCAGCTGCTCCTGATCAAAGGGGGCTCTAAGCTTGCAGTCTTGAGCTCAAGTTCAGTCTTGAGCAAGGAGGGTCAAGTGAGACACTAGCACAAGCTTGCCCAGAGAAGCTATGGATGTGCCATCCCTGGAAGTGTTCAAGGCCAGGCTGGATGGGGCTTTGAGCAACCTGGGATAGTGGAAGGTGAAAGGAGCAACCTGGTCTCATCACTGCCATGGGCAGGGACACCTAAATGGCCTTTAAGCATCTTTCCAATGCAAAGCTTTCCATGATTCTATGATAAGCACTCTTGCAGCAGGTCTGTAAATCCTTTCCCAGAGCACGGCTCTGAGACGTGGCTGTTTGTACAGCAGCTGGAATGGAAAGGAACCACCAACTGCTCACACAAGTATGTGTGTCCTCAGATACAACACTGATGTGTCACAGGGTCTGATCCCTGTCAACCACTGGAGCAGTTTTCCCTGTAACAGTGGAGGCCTTGACCGGCACAGGGACCTCCTGAGGGTGGCTGTGGCTTTACGTGTTTTTTGCTGCAGAGACACCTAAGGCCCCTTGCTATGGCTGGGGCAGTGGCAGGATTTTGGCAAAAGAACAGTGAAGTGGAATCCCACTAACCATAAACAAAAGTAAGAAAGTAACAGAGAAAGTTCTCAATCCACTTCTGAGGAATCAGCACAGATGGATGCCTCTCTGTCACACCACATTTAATAGCTTGTGACTCAAGTTTGTGGATTCCCTTGTGAGAGAACCAGATTACACAAACACACACATTTAGGATTGTGAGCATTCATCAGCAAGTAAAAACTGTTAGATACCAAGTACTAACCAATTCCTGACACCCTCTGGTCCCAGTCACCATCCTCTCCCACCTCCAGAAAAGGGCATTCTTTTTATGCAGCAGGAGGAATCCCTGTCTGCTGGTGTTAATGGGAGCCCCTCTGGTTCACCCGTCAGCAGCCTGTTCCCAGCACAAAGGGTTAACAAAGGAAGCTTGTCTTTATAGCTCATTTCTTGGCAGGCAGTGCAGGTTGTACCATTAACAGGTTTTTTTGTCTCGTTTAATGGCAGGTGTTCTTTGTACAGAAATTGGAAGCTTATTTATTGGATTCAGCATTTCATCTTGAGACCAGCTTTCACGGCTGCTTAGTTTGGGCATCACTCAGGACCAGGGCTACACATTCTGGCTCTGACAATACCCAAGGCCAGGGACGAGTGCACGGTCACATTCTCTGAAGTGTCTGCACACTAATGTACATGCTGGGGGAAGGAAATAAGAGGAATTAGAGGTCTGAATGCATTTGCAGGGCTATGATTTCCCTCGTGTCCCACTGGTGTGGTAAAATAGCTCACAGGACTGGAGTGCTGCCATGGATAGACAGGCATTTTCAGAAAGGGCAAGCTGGGACAGCAAGAGGCCAGGGGCGGGATTTGTAGTACCTGCAGGTCAACAAAGATCATCTTTTCCTCTGCTCAGTGCTGGTGAGATTCATCTGGAGAACTGTGCTGGCTCCCCAGCACAAGTAAGACTCTTGCCTGCGGTACCCAGGGAAAGGATGAGAGGCAGTGGGCACGAACTTGAACAGAAAAAGGCATTTAACAGGATAAAAAGCTGTCTTATTAAAGGGTGATTGAGCACCAGGACAGCTGCTGCAGAGAGTTTGTGGAGCCTCTGTCACTGAAGGTATTAAAAACCCAGCTGGACATGGGCCTGGACTTGGACAGGCTGCTCCAGCTGACCCTGTGTTGAGCCAGGGGCTGGACCAGGTGATCTCCAGAGGTGCATCCAACACAAGCAATTTGGTGACAGCCTGGTACCTCCTTCAGAGCTGTTTGTAACTTGTGGCTCCATCTAACTGTTCCCTTGTTTGCCGTGTCTCCTTGATGCTGAGATAACTGCTGTCATTATAAGGCGAGATGTATTTTAGTTTTACAGGTGAGGAAATGGAGGCACAGGCTGACTTGTCTACGGTTACTCCTTTGTTTGAGGTCAGGATCCTGACCTTCGTTTCAGTCTGAAGACATGACTTCTCTCAGATTTTTCTGAGAAAATGTAGGTGCATGTCTGTAGCTGCTAGCTGAATATTCACCTGTTCTCTTCTTTGTAGGTATTTTCTTTCTTTAATGGCCTTGAACTGTCAACAGAATTTTTCATAGCTAAAGAAGAACAGTTTCCTCTTAGAACTAAACATTTATCAAGTTATAGCTCCATTGCACCAGCACCACATTTTAAAATATATTTTAGTCATAAATAATTGCAGTCATCTGTAAACCTGCTGGCTCTGAAACACAATTACTCAGCCTTTGCTTTTCTTCTTTTCCCCAGCAGGTAGCAGAATAGGTACATTGAAGCATTAGTCATTTGAAAATGTGATAAAGTATTTTGATGCATATGGGAAAAAGAGAGGGGTTACACAGGTGCTTAAGATGTGTCAGAGTCCCATGTCTCTATAGGAGGGAGAGGGAGAATATTAGACTGCTGCAAGAAGTAATTAATAGAAGAAGAACTTGGCAGCAGGGCAAAGTATTAAAAAATGTAATTTTGTGTAACTGGTGAAACTATCAGAGTGTCTTTTATGAAGGAAAGGAATGGTCCAGGCACACACAGACAAGGACAGAAAAGATCTGAATACCTGTCAAGTCCTCCTGACAGCACAGTACTTGGAGCACAGAAAAGGGCCATCAAATGTGTTCCTTTTGGTGGTGCCTGGGTGGCTGGTGGAGGCAGAGACCCTGCTGTAGAAAGACAGCTGTGACAAAGGGTCCTACCACAGCTTCTTGCCTGCATACACATTACTGCTGGGAAATTACTTGCCCTTTTCCAACACCAAGCACCTGCCCAGGGAACGTCCATAATTAATGAAGCTTTCAGGGACAATGCTGGCTATTAACACCTTTCAAAGTCAGTAGAAACCGGACCATGTGTTTCAAAGGCAGCAGAAAGGGGCCCAAGAATGTACAGTGTCCAGGAGTTTGGCTTCTCTAAGGCTTTATGTTTACCCTGCGATTATCTGAGTTGAGAAATATTGTAGAACAATAGTTCTGGTCTGTCTAAGAATAGAAGCTTCTTAACTAAAAGTAGTCAGTTTCTAACAAAGAAACATTACTTACGTCCTTCAAAATGTCATAGCTCTCCAATGTGGGGTCTACCTGCAGTATTACTAAAATATAAATGTTGTTTATGTACTGATTTGCTTTAGAATTACTCACTTTTGTCCAGAGTGACATCCTCTAAGAACCTGACAGGATTGCTTTCTGGTTAAGATTCTCTCCTAGCAATCAGGTTGGTG
Organism: Dendrocincla fuliginosa; assembly: GCA_035047845.1. Taxonomy (NCBI): domain Eukaryota; kingdom Metazoa; phylum Chordata; class Aves; order Passeriformes; family Dendrocolaptidae; genus Dendrocincla; species Dendrocincla fuliginosa. The sequence continues at coordinate 9,593,368 of JAWWMO010000096.1, read as the reverse complement.
ACCAGAGCAAAAGAGATGAAACTACTGGCATAAGCATCTGATAAGGGAGCAGATTGGGCAAGTACTTTCAGTGAGAGGAAGGTGAGAGCATGGGCTCTCTGAGGAGCTGCTCTTCCTAACCATGCACACTCCATGAATTTATTATAAGGTTTTCCTCCCTGGACCGATGTTTCCCTGAGCCTGCAAGGCAGGGATGCTGGGAAGTGGAAAATGGCTTCCGCTTCTTTTGGCCAGATATGATCCCAGATTTTAGATCTGCAGCCTCATGGACAGGGTACTTATGCCTTCTTTGGTTTTCCTGGAACAGTAATGTGTGAATGAGACAATGGCTTGTGAATTCCATTCCATGGCAGCTGGCAAAACTACAGCTCCTTTCAAGAAACAGTCTGGGAATGATCTTCAGGATAAGGAAATGTGCATGGGGTACAAGAATAAGCAACTATTCATTGTGAGGGGAACATGTACTACTATACTGCTGTAGCATCCTTTGGCATTTTTCTGTAAGTCAGGGAGGGCAAAAGTTCTCTTGGCATCTTTTGCCTTTTACCTTTCTCGAATGTGTTGCTAGGAATGTCACCCAATCCATCATTAACATTTAAGTCTGCAGTCTGGAAGCAAGCACAGGGAAAGTAAGGATTGTGTTCTGCTGTGGTTTGTTTTTCACTTTCTGCAGACCTTTGTTCCTTTTCCTTTATCCTGTAGTTCTCATTTTCATCTGATTCTCCCACTGTCACTCTGTTCAATATTCAGAAACTTGCTTTTCTACCAACAAGGACACATTAGAAATCACAATACAACTGCATCTCTCTGTGAGCAGCTTGGCTTAAATGCCACATGATGATACCAGAGAGCAATCATGAAAAGCATACTGAAGGTATTAGTCTGCTGTGTCAGAATCCTGTGTCTTGTCAGGATCTGTTGCTTTTTGTTATTTGGGGAATGGATTGTCCTGACAGCTTCTTT
>JAWWMO010000096.1:9579767-9592380 GCA_035047845.1 Dendrocincla fuliginosa | reverse complement strand
TTAAAATGCCTTTAGAGTTCATGATGGATTTAACAGCTCTTATGAGCCATTTGTACAGTGAAACACATTCTCAGGGTTGTATGGCAACTTGGAAACTGTTTTAGCCAAAGGCAGCTTTTCAGCTTTCCAGAGCAGTTCCCGTATTGGACACTTCTGGAACACACAGACTTTTTGCAAATAAAATACTTGTGTGTGAAAGTCAAGTGCACAATTCACACGGAATGACTGTGGTAGTTGAAAGCTAAATAAGCTGCAATTTTGTGATTTTGGTTACTGAAACTAGGCAGATAATGGATTATGAAAAGATTTTGCATTATTTCTAGTGTACTGGATGACTCATGTCAGCATAACCCAGGTTAAGAACGGCTGTCAGAAAGAATCAAACTCAAAACAGCCTTTCACAGAAGAACACATCTTGTTTCAAGTTAGAGGGACAAATTCAACACCAGGTTCTCTTTAAACTCTTTGGAGTTGCTCTGAGTTTTACAAGACTCTAATTATTTTGCTGTATTGTGATGTTTAAGTATTCCAACAAGTTTCATGAATTCAGCTATTTCTGAGGCTGGAAAAGACTTACTGCACTGAAGAGTACTCTTTGCATTACAGCCATTGTCAACTCTGCCCTAAGATCAGGGCAGACAGAAACCCATTATGAGGCAGATAACTGGGGGAGGATCTGCTCTGCGGATACATATCCAGTGCCTGGGATCACTCCCTGGGGAGCAGTTTAATGTGATACTGGACCTACTGAAACTTCATAAAACATGCCCTCCCTCCACTGTGAGGCTGAGGTGGGACACATTAGAAGGGAAAAGTCTTTGTTTTCCCAATACTGGAGGTTCATCTATTGTATTTTAGAATAGATTCTTATGGTTTAGAGGAGCAAGCCCTGAATCCTTTTAAGCACAATTTGGACAACACTTCTTTAAGGACACCCAGGAAGAGTGTTTTCTGGGCAGCTCCATGAGGTGCAGAGCATTCCTCTTGCATTTCGAAGCAGCAGTGAAAAATATTGCAAGTCTTCCAACCAAACAAGCCCTTCCACATCACCTGCTTCTAGCAGTGGGTGGTCATATGATGCTTGAAGTGCTGAAATTTTTAGTCATGTGTTAGGTGCTGGATGTCATAGAGCCAGTAGAAATTGTCTTACCAAGTCCTGAAGATGATACCAGGATTTTGTCCTGTTTTGGACAAGCCCTGGATAGGCAGGATAATGAGTCCTGGAGTGTAATCCATTTTCAGTCAGTCCTAAATGGTCATAGGTATCTGTCACCTCACTATATTCCCTTTCCCTTTCTCTCACAGCTTCAACCACAAGCCTTAATACTTGGGGAAAGGAGAGGGAAGGAGAGGAGATACCCTTGGTTTCTTTCAGTTTAATACCAGAGTAGTAAAAAATATATTTATGCTCTGCTTCTGTTCTTATAAAAAAGAATCATTCTGAACAGACGCCGTTTTAACACAGTCTTTTTTGTTAAGAAAATTGCTTACTCTCTGCCATAATTTGTTGATCATTTTAAGGTGTTTTGTGCTGGAAGCAGCAGTTTCCTGGATGTGTGCCATTTGGAACTGGGTAGAGCATTAATGCCACCTGCTGAAAAGTCTCGTGGGACCTGCTCAAGGGAGGATAAATAGGCTATACTTGGGGTTTGGAGGTTTTAATAACACTTAGTAATAGTGATAACATTCGTCAGGTGCAAAACTAAAATTTAAAAAATCTGATAGATTCCCCCTCTTGACAGATGGAATTTTAATTCTATTCCCCCCCTTCTATAAATCACATCCATTTTAGCAGGAAGGCTTTCATATCCCATGTTTTGGGGTCTGAAAGGAAAATTACAGTTCTCAATGTTTGTTAAGAGAGGAGTCTTGCTTTTCACCCACTGATTAGCCAGCTATTTCACGGGAAGTTCAGAATGCCTTTATTTTCTCAGCTGTTTGAGGAACACATTTACTATTACATAACTGGGTTTTGCCATAACCAAAGCAGCAATCTGCATGTACCTGAGGAAGACATACTACATCAAATACAGGTTGTGTGTATGAGAGACAGAAAAAGTGTGGGAACATACCATGATGTCCCAGGTACAGGAGGCAGGTAGGGATTCCAGCCCTGAAAGCAAGACACAAGTAATTTTAGAGTCTCATCTGCTGCTGTAGCAGACAAACAGCTTACTGTTCCCCATCCTTAAAGTGTGTGTTGTCCCAATGCTGCTTGAAGTCCCAGTGCTAGTATGTATTTAAAACTTTTCTTAATTTTCCTTAAGAATTCCACTTCTACAATCAGGTGATGCTATGACAATATCTACTTAGTTTTAAAGCATCAACTGAATTTCCAGCTTTTTATTGTGGAGACAAAAATTTATGGATGTAATTCTTGACAGAACTTTAAATTTATGTCTCTTTACACTATAGACAGGCTGGGGATAGTTGTAAATGATACAGGTTTTAATACAGGAAGGTCAGAGCAGGTTCAGTAACTTTTATGCTATTAGTGAACAAAGTAAGAGTGAGATCACAGTTGTTCCAGGACTGAGGATCAGCCCTGAGAGAAAAACCAAGGAGCAGAGGCAATGCACTGGATATCTCTTCCTTTTTAGCTCTGACCCCTTCAGTCACCATCTCACTGCTGGATTGGCTTTCTGACAGGGAACCTTTGTGAACTGTCTTTAGTAAGGTTTAGGGGGGAAAAGAAAAAAAAATACTCTCTTGTTTGTTAATGTAGGAAAACTAACACAAGATAAAATCCTACTGCCATGGACTCTTGGATTTGTTCTTTGTAAGTGATAATTTGCATTATCAATGTGGTTGCTTTTACTTCAGTCAGTGGAGAGTGAAATGGGCACTCTGAGGGGAAAATGATGGTATTTAAAATTGCCTCCTGGGAGCACCTCTCTTCTCCAGGTCAGTAGCTACTGTCAGAGTGCAAATGTGGGGAAGTTTGGGTGCATGATCTGCGCTCAGGGAGCAACTGATGCTCATGAACAAATACCAAGAGGGATGAACCCACCTATTCTTCCTCCTCACAATAATCCCATTTGAAATTGCTGGCTGCACACTTACTGGTCTGAAAATCATCCTCTCCTGTTTTAAACCCCAAATCCAGGGACAAAGACTTAAGAGTTAGGATGAAGCCCACAGCAGATTATTAAACAGATTGTTACTGACACCAGAGGAGCTGAAATTCCATGCCTACTTTAAAAAATGAGCTGATCTTTTGAAAAATACAGGGGGAAAACCAAATATATTAAAAAACATAAAACATTATAGACTCTGCATGGTTGTTAGGTAGTTTAGCATTTGGAATGTAATGTTGCATTAATGCCCCCTGCTGATAAGCCTTCAAAAATCTACTTTGAATCAATCTCAGTATTTAATAGGCCTCTTTCCTTAAATTAAAAAAAAAAGAAGTCTAGCATCCATCTCTTCATAATTGGGTTCTTCTTAAATAGATCACATTTCTTTTAAGTCTCCTATATAGCAAGGTCTGTGCTGTCACAAAACCAGCAAAAAAAAAGTCCTTATCGTTGTCCCAGATGAACCCTTTCTACTCTTGGTTTAGTAAAGGGATAAAATGATGTAGCATGTCTGAGTAGGAACGAAACCTTAAAAGACAGAAGGAATCTTTTTATAATGATTTCATAAAGAAAGCAAATAATTATAATTAAATATACCTTGCCAAAATAGAGAAATTCCAAGAGAGTGAGCAGTTATTCAGGATTATATTAGAGGGAGCTGAGTCTCAATCATAGAATCACTGAGGTTGGAAAAGCCCTCTAAAACTGAGTGCAACAATTAACACAGCACTGCCAAGTCCACCACTAGCCCAGACCCCTAACCCATGCTCCCAAGTGATAAACCTTTTCACAGCATTTATGATCTTATTTTCCAGCTAAGTAAAAGATAAAATTGGGTTTGATTTTTATAGAAATACTGATTTCTGTATTTTTTCTCCCTCTTCAAGCCAAGGGAGAAATGCTTTTCCTCTGCTGTAAGTGATCCAAAAGACACTACTGTGTTTTTTCCAGTTTCCATCACCTGTGCTGCTGTATCTTTCCATTGTCCATTCTTCTCCCTGCTTCTCTGAGGTGGATAAAACCTTGTGCAAGTGTCAGTAGCATTGGCTGACAGCCTGAAGCTCGTAGAGACATCTGATCCTGCGTGTCATTCCCTCCGGAGAGAGTAGGGAGACTCGTGTTGGCCCTTTCCAGCAGCAGAGTGAACTTAGCCTTTCACAAACAGGCAGAGCTGATGTAAAGAGGCTCTCCTAAGGCAGCCCAGCTCATGGAGACTGCAGTAAATACAGGGAGAGAAGGCCCAGTCTGGTATAAGACAAACTATTATGACCACAGACTGCTGGGAGAAAGCTGAGCAGGGTGGGATGGAGGCACACCTGGTGCCCTCCTGTCCTTCCTGTGTGCAGGGTCCCTGGCAAAGATGGGGCTTTCTGCAGGGAAACTGGTACCTGCTAAAGCCAGCCCTTCTCCCCATCATCAGTAGCTTGCACAGATATTGCCTTAGAAATGCAGGAAATTGTGCATTTTCCTCTTACTCATTTGTTGTGGTCTTGGGAAGTTCACAAAAAAGCATGTGTGGGGAAAGACCAGCAAAATTTGTGGCATTAAAGCACTGATTTTTGTCTGCAGGAGGAGGCTGTTGGTCAGGCTGACAACATCCTTGCTTTTCTTTGGTGCCTCCTAAACTGGCAAGTTAGCATTACCATTAGCAGCATCCTCAGGAAACAGTATGGCAGATCTTCAAAGAGATTTTTTTGTTGTTTGTAAAAGGATTTTTAATAGTTTCTCAATTAATGGGCCCCTTCCTCACTCGGAAATGGTCACAGATTGCAAGTGAGAAAAGGGCCTAAAAAATGAACCAAAAAACAATAGTACAGAATTGTTCATCCAGAATTTGGTCAGAAGCAAGTATGCAGACTTTGGGAAACCAGGCCAAGTGCTTGAACATCCATTTCTGCTGTAGCAGACAATCAACAGCCCAGGATTTTCACCACCACACAGGGGAGGTATAAGGATATGTAAGTATGTAGGATAGAGAAGGAGACCAAACTGCTATAGATGACAATTACCTTTCTTATTTGATAAAGTTAGTATCAGATTTCATAGAACAATAGAATCATAGAATGGTTTGGGTTGAAAGGCACCTTAAAGATTATCCAGTTCCCACCCTCTGCTCTGGCAGGGACACCTTCCACTAGACCAGGTTGCTCAGAGTCCCATCCAACCTGCCTTTCAGTGGATCTGGGAGAATTTATCAGCTGTCTGAGGGTTATTTTAGCAGGGCAGTATCTTGTGACACATTGATCTGATGTGTCCCCTTTTCCCCTCTCAAGCCTACTCAGCATTCAGGGCTAATGTCAGAGCAATCATCCTAGAGGTTAGAACATGCTTGTCAGCATGAGCATCCTTGTCAGCAGTCTGAAAGAGAAGGTAGCCAAGGAGTTAGTAAGTTTGTTCATGGCATGTCATTATTATCCCCTTGGAAAGGTGTGGGGTGTTTTCCAAGTCCCCACTCCCCCTGGCACAGCACGTTTCCATCTGCTGTTGCAGTACGTGTAGGAGTTCACCTTGGCCTGTCACCTGCCCAGGAGTACCATGAATGTGAAAGTGGACTTCCTCCCATCTTCTTACAGATCCAGAAAGAATCAATGAAGGAGATAGAAGCATGAGTCATTACAAGCAAATCCATCTGTAGTGAAAATCCAAAATAATAGTGGAGATCATATGCAACTTAAATTTTTTGGGTTTGGGTTTGGGGGTTTTTTTTCTTGATATAGAGAATTGTTGACTTTGAAGTGACAGATGCTGGGAGAAAAAATGTCTATTTAACTAATAGAAATAGCAAGGATTTATATCTTGTAATGGATCCCTGCAACTGGAGGTCAGAAACACACCAGCTCTGCATCAGTCTTCTAGCAAACACTGCTTCCAACAACTAAACCCACTATCTCTAATTATTCCTGTCTTACCCGGGGATCTGAGCAAATACAAAGATGTATTTTCTCTGATGCTTTGGACTTGGTTTGTTTTTATACACAGACTTTGGCTACATAAGAACTATTGCACTGTTAGAATCTACAGCACATGATGTTGTGCAGGTGTCCCTCCTTCCTTCAAGTTGAGTTTCAGCCTGTGATCAATCCTTGGGTCAGAGTTACCTGTCAAAGAAAATAGACCTAAATTTGTTACGTGAAAAACACTTGTGAAATGCAAAGCTCTGCAAATGAAAAGGCTGAAAAATGTTTTTTTTTTTAAACTGAGAAAGCTAGAGCAGTCTGTGGAGTGGGCTGAGTGACATCTGATAATCAAGGTGCTTTGTACTGTTACTTATTTTGTTTTTCACATATGAAAAGGTTGTACTGGTTACAGCATTTTTATGCCTTTATGTCTCTTGCCATTAAGAGACCTGTACTACTTTAACAGCACAGCTGGAGCTGGAGAGATCTGGGTTCTTTATATGAATGAGCTCTTAGGTAACATTAAGTTTCTGTGGTGTAGCACCTCACCATTCTTCAAGGACCATTACGTAAAAAAAGAAGCTGAAAGAGTTTTTAACCAGATGTCAGTAGTTTTAGAGGTCATGCTGCTCTCACAAAACATCTTCTCCTGAAATAAGTGCTTTTGCGGCAGATATGAAGTCCTTCCTTTCTGTCTGTGTCCTCTTCAGCCTTATAAACTATTTCTAATTCAAACTTAATCAAATGGTGAAATAAGGCAATAAGTTCTGGAAATGGACTTGTAAAAAGCTCTGCAGAGACTGCTTTGATTTCTACACAGCTCCAGCTTCAAAAGCCTGTGTTTTAATAACCCCTCTCCGCCTCCCAGCTGCTTCCCAGCTCATGCAACCATGCTGACTGGACTTCAAAACTCGTGTAACAAAGCCATGTCCTGGAGCAGGCTGCTCTCAGACCAGACCATGACTTCTGTGTGCCACAGTTGCATAAGAAAACTGGTTTCAGAATGAGATTGCAAAATCAGCTCTATAAAGTGAGGGAGAAAAAACAATTTGAAGTTTTTAGAAAGATTATTTGATTTCATATTTAATCTGACAGTGTAAAATAAATGGTTATTCAGCATAATGAAACCATTCACTTGAACTGGTTTTGCCATCAAGTGGAATTCCAATATAGGCTGGATTTTTTCTGTTTCCAAGTGAAGTGTTTGTTCATTACACAGTGTAATGTGTCCTTTGTCTCTTTCTTTTGTTCTTTTTGTTTTGCAATATTTTCATAAAAAGTGGTTGACTTGCTGCATCCAGTTTCTTGGCAGCATAAAAGATGGTGCAGTCAGACAGATCTTTATAAGCATTGCAAACATTAATTCACTGCCATTACAGGTTTTAAGAGCCTTTGCTGTCTGATACACTTCTCTTTTTACAGCCCTGGGTATACTACAGAAGTGTGAAGGTAAAACCTTTTAAGTCATGTCGTTTGTGATAAAATGGCACACAACAGATGCTTACCAAACTGCTGTAGAGACCAAAGCTTTTGTTGATCCCTGAGGAGTCCATTCTGCTAACTCAGATTAGAAGCTAATAAAACACATTCACCTGCCAACCTCACACCTCAGAGTGAAATTTTACCTGCTACCACATCTGGATTAGATGGGCTTCTAATTAATGGTGCTCTCCATCTTCACTATTTGTGAGGACAGGCCTGTGTAAGGGGGTGCTTAACATTTCCTCACCACTTGACCAGTCCACAACATGAAAATGTAGACCCTTCTTAAGAAGTTACAATAGGTCTTTCAGCATAGACAATTTCAGGAGTCCTGAAAAAATCCACAGAGAGGTACTGTAAAAATCTCATCAAAGTAACTGTTTTAAGTCAAATTATAAAAATCCAGTATTTTCTAGATGTCTTCAATTCTTCTGCCAGTGTTGGAAGCATATTTGATTATTTAAGAAAACAGAATATAACTAGTGAAATGTTTGCTTTCTTTATGTCAGGTACAAGCACTAGAGGTAAGAAATCTGTATCAGCTGAAGGTTAATTTACTAAGTAGAGATCAGGTCCCCACAAATTAGTACAGCCAAGAGTTACAAAAATTATTGATCCCTGAACAAACATGAGTTTCTGAGGCTTCACCCTGATGAGGACACTTTAGGAAAGAGACTTACTAATTTTTTGGACAGAGTCTTAATCTGCATTTAGAAAGATAAAAGCAGGTCTTGAAATTTGACAATAAATGTGATTTCTTTCAATTTGCTGTGCTTCTAATCTCTTTCTGCTACAACTGCAACACCATGGAAAACCACGAGGAAAAATGGACTCTCTTCCTTCACAGAGAAAGACCTACACTCATCCCTGTACAAAACAATCTGGGATGCACAGTTAAATATTTTTGATATTAGAGAGCAAACACACACCTTAAAAATTCTTTCCAGCAGTGCCTTAGGAGTTATTGCTGGACACACATACACTGTGACTATCAGATGCTCCAGTGTGTCTATTTCAGGAGTTATACTCTCATCACCTCCAAAAAGCACACCAAAAATTTTCAGGTTCTGCATAAAAAAGGGTCATTACCATTTATTCAGAGGGGGAGGTAGAAATATGATTAAAATGTGTGGAACTGTGAGCCAGCTCTTGACAGCATGAGTGCCAAGAGTTGAAATCACTCGTGCAGGTTTTTGGTGCTCTGCTCATGAAATTGTGGCAGTTTTAGTTAATTAACTGAAACCCACAGAAGTTTGCTGGAAGCAAACCGAGCAAGGTTATTAATAGGTATCTCTTTGACTATCTGCATGCCAATACTGGTTAGGCTTCTTTCAGGAGTAATAAAAAGGTTGTATTTTATGCTGTTATTTGTGTGCAAAAGCACAATTGATAATTGAACATAACTGATAATTTTTCAATTATCAGTCATACACATTAAAGGCATTGTAAGATATATGAGTAGTGTGTGGGAAGGCTGATAAGCTGAAAGAATTTACCTATTTCTGTATCAAAAGCAGCAGTATTTGAGGGGGTTCAAATTTGTTCAAATGGACTTGCAATATGATTTACATGAGTAACAAAAGTCATAGCAGAACGAGATTTTTGCAGTGGCCATGTGCCTGTCTTACAGGGCACAGGGAGGTTGTATGGCTGGAGGGGGCACAAGAAAGTTTTACAGCCTCTTCCTTTTCTCTCTCAATTCTTGCTCCTCTATTAAGAACTGAGGAGTCTTCAGCATAGGCTGATCAAAAAAATTCTGCCTCCCACTGTGTCTTCCCTCTTCTAATAATCTCTGCCTTTTGCGGTTTTATGCCACTTTCTCAGATGGAGTTGGCCTCTTGCTTTCTTACTTGCAAAAGAGGGGCCTCTTTTCTATGAGAAACAGTATTAAAATAGATAAATATAGATATAGATGCTATAGATATAGATATATAGATATAGATATAGATGATATAGATATAGATAGATGATATAGATATAGATGATATAGATATAGATAGATGTAGATGTAGATGTAGATATAGATAGATATAAAAGACTTCACAATTGTTAAGGAAACTGGGAAGTGCCTTGCAGTGAATTATGAGAGTTCATACAGTCTGGCACTTCAGTTCCACTATTTGGTACTGTAATAATTTTGATTTTGGATGTCAGTGGTGTCTGAGTTATTCTGCATTAAGGTGAACAGGAGGGTTTCTGGATGCATACCAGTACTTCAGGGTTACTGGGGCTGAATTGTACTGCTTACTGGAAAGATTTGCTTTCTTTAGTCTTGGGACACGATCTTACATTAATACCTGATTAGCTCTGCACCAAAGTATTATCTGTTGCCCAAAGAAGATTGCCAGACTTGCTTCCTATTTCTTGGACATTGAGGAAAGTGATTTTTTGACTGTAGAGGACTACTACAGCTGAAAGAGGAGCGAGTGTGTGGTGAGAGGAAGGTCTGTAAGGACAGAAACATTGGGGGCTTGTACAGCAGGGCAGAACTTGACAGTGTGTGGAGGAACAGATGCTAAATGCTACATAATTAATCCATTTAAATAACTGACTTTGAGAAAAAAACACACCCTAGTTGTTTTATGTCCAGCTTATCAAGGTTGGTTTAGATTCATGCAGGAATTTTTAAATGGGACTGAATCAGATACACAAGGTGTTTTCTCTGTCATGAATGAGCTTCTGCAGAATTGGGACCTAGGCTTGTATATCATTGAGCTTTTTCATGTGCAGATTATTGACTAATCCAAAAAAATCTGATCCAGAAGAAAGGTAAATCTTGGGTCTGCCACAGGCTCTGCTGTGACCTGAGGGCACTCATTTTATCTCCTCCGCTTTTGTCCCCTCTCTGTAAAATGGTGATAAGAGCATTTTCTTATCTTACAATGGAGTAGTGGTGATAAATATTACGGATTATGACATGGTTAAATACTGTGGTAATGGAGGCCATTAAGCACCTTAGACACTTCTATTCATCTATCTGCTTTTTAAAAGTGAATTATTGAACATTTTTAATTTTTTCCCAAGTAAACTCAAAGAAATGAGTTTATAAGGATTAATAAACAAACCCTGCAAAATGTCAGCATTAAACTGTGTTGTGTTTTCTGAATTATATAACTGTATCTTTCTCTTAAGGCGCCTATCTGCTCTTCTTCACTGCTTCCTTTAACGACTGTAAACCTGAAAACAGGAAGAAAAGGCAAAGTTGCATCTGCTACTAATGGACTATGGCTATAAAAATCACAGATTTGTGCATTTGTTATTTTAGGTCCTAGTTTTAGAAATCAACAAATGTTGGGGGACTGAAATTGATAAGGCATCTGTGTCCATTAAGTTGAAACAAGTTTTGGGGAATTTGTATGGTGGCTGTCAAGGGAAATTAAACACACACTTGTTTCTTGCGCATAAAGAAAAAAATAATGCAAAATGCATTGGGCAGAGTCCTACTGTCATAATTCTACAAGGATCCTGCAAAGATGCGGCAGGAGCCAGTTCCTTTACACACATTTGCACCAGCACCCACGCCAAGAGCAGCTGCCTGGGTCACCTCAGCCAGGCCATGGGTCCAAACCCAGCCCACCTCTGTTGTGCAGGGGTGGCCACTGACCTTTAGCCCCAGAGTGCTCAAATTCCAGGGTGTCTACAAGGCAACACTCCAGCTGTTCCTTATCTCAGCATTCAGGCAGAGTTTCCTCCCTTGCATGGATCTGTCTCTGACATCCTGCTTCCAGCCAGTTTGACCCCTTCAGTTTGGACCTTCTTACCTTCTGTGCCTGTTCATGCCTCACTCACAAATCACCACTGCAATTGCAATTAGAATTTTCCCTGCACAGACAGCTAGTTATCTCACTCATGTCACAGTATGAAACAGCCACTGAGTGGAACAGAAAGAAGAAAGGAAAAAGGAAAGGAAAAAGAAAATAAATTCTCCTGTTTTCTGATTGCCTTTTGCTGAGAAGCTGCTTGGAGCAGAGCCTCAAGATGAGGCACAGCAACATGCCACACAGATGTGGTCAGGTCTTCACTGACTGTATCAGCAGCAAAAATTTTGTTCATGTTGGTAACAGCTGTACCTCACATCATCCCTCATCATCATGGGACTGTGCTGGGCAGGGTCTGTTGAGCTAGAGGTCCAATTTCTGATAGCTGCTGTTGCTGTTTCCATGAGTTGGTGGAGACATCACCTACAGAATATGATATGTTCATGATTCAAATCTCTTTTTGCACGTTTTTTATGCTTTTTTTCTTTCTCAACAGAAGAAAACACAGAAACAAGTGGGAACACAATGGGTTTCATTATTGAGGTATCTCAGGGCCTGGCTGGATGAGGCTTTGAGCAACCTGATCTAGTGGGAGGTATCCCTGCTCATGGCAAGGGGGTTGGAATGAGATGAGCTTTAAGGTCCCTGTCAACCCAAACCATTCTGTGATCTGTGATATTCTAGGTCAGTGTTGATGTAACTTGATCTAGACCTGTATTTTAGAATCACAGAATATGCTGAGTTGGAAGGGACCCACAAGGATCATTGAGTCCAAGCCATAGCCCTGCACAGGACCATCCCCAAGAATCACACCATATACGTCAGAGTATGTCCAAATTCTTCCTGAGCTCTGTCAGGCTGTGACCACTGCCCTGGGGAGCCTGTTCCAGTGCTCCCTCTGAGGGAAGGACCTTTTTCTAATATCCAACCTAAACCTCCCCTGACACAACTTCAGGCCATTCTCTGGGGTCCTGCAACTGGTAATTACAGAGAAGAGATCAGTGCCTGCCCCTCCTCTTCCCCTCTTGAGAAAGTTGCAACTGCAGTGAGGTCTTCCCTCAATCTCCTCCAGCTGAACACACCAAGTGCTCTCAACTGCTCCTCATGCAACTTCTCTTCAAGGCTCTTCACCATCTTCATTGCCCTCCATTGGACACTCTTTAATGGCTTCATATCTTTCTTACATTGTGGTGACTAAAACTGCCATGTCATTCAAGGTGGAGCTGCCCCAGTGCAGAGCACAGCAGGACAATCCCCTCCCTCACCCGGCTGGTGATGCTGTGCCTGATGCCCCCCAGGACAGGATTGGTCCTCTTGGCTGCCAGAGCACTACTGATTCCAGTTCAGCTGCCATTGACCACCCACCATGTCCATGGGCTGGACATTTTGACCAGAAGGA
>JAWWMO010000096.1:9562617-9572661 GCA_035047845.1 Dendrocincla fuliginosa | reverse complement strand
GTGGTGGTCCCAGCCACACAGCAGTTTGTGAGGAACACTGCAGAGCTGTGAGAAATGTCTTCTCTTCATTGCAACTTCAGTGTAATAATTTTAGACAGTTTTACCACAGTAAATTAGTTTTTTGAGCACAACAATAAGAGGGTTTTGAGTAGGCTGGCATATAAATGGTGAATTTCAACCATTTTGACTTGAAATTTCAAAAAAACCAAACAAACCTGAACAATTTTCTTGTCCTGGAAAAGGACTTGTAGCCATTCCTTGCTATCGTTTTCATTCAGCAACAGCAACAATCAGAATGAGATAAATAATTAAATGCAGATTGAACCAAATAAGTTTGTGTCCTTGGAAGATCAGGGGTGAGCTGGCACTGTAACTTTCAGCTGAAGATAGTGCTTCATTTCCTTGTATAGTTCCGTAAAATACGGCATTAATTCCTGGGTGATAGAGAAGACCTGTTGAGAGGATGGTGGCAAAGACAAGAGAATATCGGAGGAAGCTCTCAGCTGGTCCTTCCATTGATGATAGTGGTGTTACCATGAAAAACCTGTGCCCACACAGGTAGGCTGGAGTCACAGCAGGAATGCTATGTCCTGGAGAGGGTGTTGGGGCAGACCTCAGCCATGCCTTGCCTTCTGAAGAGCCTTTTCTCAGTACAGATGCTGCCAAGTGTTCACCGCCTGGATTTGACCACTGTCATCTTCACAGTATCAATACTGGGTCCTGTATGGGGCAGGTAGGATGGCAGATCAGTATTCCCTAAGGCATAAGGCTGAGGGAGATCTGAGGAATTAAGGAACTTACAGCAGTAAGTGAAATTCAGTATGAGCCATGTTCTTAGTGGGGACTGTGGAAAAAGAGGCAGACAGACTGTTCAGACCACAAAAAGTAATCCTGCAGTGGACACCAGCTGCAAAAACCAAAACTGATTAAAACTGGAACATTTTTTAAATTAGAGTAGGCAAACACCAAAGGAGAGGCTGTGTGTTCTCTGTCTTGAAGGCATTTGTAATGTGACCACTGCAGGCTGGGACTGTGCTGGCCCTGCTTTGAGAGGTGTTGGACTGCAGGGCCCCTTCCCAGCTAAAATCCCTTGTGATTCTGTGCCTTCTGTGTGGCTTGTGAAAACATTCAGCCATTTAGCTAAGTACAGATGACTGGGGACACGAGCTCCCATGCAGAGCCAGAAGAGCCTCTCTCTCCCACGTGCAGCTGTGCTGATGCAGACCTTGGAGACACTGCGGTGAAAAAGGGCACAGATGCTTTTGGCCCAGCACAGGTTAGTGCTTGATTAAACACCCACTGGAGCACTTTGCAAAGGTCAGCTTTTGGTGAAGAGGCCTGCTTTTCCCGGGGAGAATGTGTGGTGTCATTCTGAAACTGGCTGATTGGGGTTGAGAGCACCATGACCCTCTTCTTGCTGCTATTCTCTGCTTTTGAGTGCTCTGCATGCAGCTTGTCTCACAGCCAGTGCCTTCCTCAGATCCAGTCCTCCCCCTTGGCTGCTGTTTGAATGCTGCAGACTTGATTAATTTTGTTCTTTCTGTTTGTGACATTAAAACTGCAGCCACAAACATCCTTGCAGAGGACTCGGGAAATGTCACACAGGTTGCTGAAACCAGCCCAGAACTGAGAGAGGTGATGTCCCAAGACACAAGTTCAGTTTTGTTTGCTGCAGAGATTGTTCCGTGTTATAGAATGTCCCTGGATGGGGTTTCAATGTAGAAAGTGATATTAACAAGGACTGACTCTGTCACAAGGATGCTGTTAGAGTAGATAAGTTGAAGGATTTAAAAACTTGCAGAAATGTTGTATGGAAAAGAGAGTTTCTGTCTGCACTTAACATAATTCTCCCTTGTGTGGAGGAACTGGATTGTGGCACTGTACACTCACAGGAGTTTAGAGAAACATACTAAGGAGAGAGACTTTGGCTCCTGGAGGAGAAGTAACCTAAACTGTGGCAGGGGAGTCCTCAGCTTTGCTGGAGGATTTGAATTGAAGTACAGTGCCAATGTCCTGAATGAGAAAAAAACATGAAAGAAAAAAAGGTTTGAAGCTGCACCCATTCTTGGCTGTCAGCACAATCAATAATTACTCTTTTAAATTGACTAGAACACTTCAAGTCTGCCCTCCACCCTTATCTCACTGTGGAGCTCCTGCAGAAGGGCTGCTGCAGAATGCCCTTCATCTGCAACCTTCACTTAGTTGTAACCCAAACATATTCCTGGACAGTTTATCTTAAGTTTATCCTCAGAGAAAGAAGCTCTTTTTGATGTTTCATTCAATTTTTTTAGAATGCTGTTGTGGAAATGATTATTTATGAGCTTACCAGAAAATGGTATAAGAAAAAAAAATGCCATCTCCTTTTAAAAGTAATAGTTCTGTTGATTAAATTGATAATTAAATTAACTGTTGGTAATCTGTACAGAAGTGCAGGGAGTATCAGGTGGTAAAATTGTGCTGAGAACTTGATAGGGGAAGATGAGACATTCCACTGAAAATGTCACTTCATAAGTTGAAGGACTATCATGGACAAAAGGCTTTTGAAGAGGAAAATGAGACATCATTTTATCATCTGCTGGCTCAGGAGGAGAAAGGAAATAAATAAAGCACATGCAGCAGAGATCTCTGAGACCTGAATGTTGAGGAGTGAATATTTGGTGACCCTGTCGATAATGGGAGTAAGGCAGGGAAAATGGAAGAAGTTTTCTCAGTGAAATTGGCAGAGGAAAAATGATTGCTGGGTAGGTATTTCTAATTCATACTGGCGTTTTGGGATATCACTGCAGTATTTTTACCAGCTCGTAATGTGAAAGGGAATCTGAGCAAGAGCGAACAATACATCCTCAGTGTAGGTGAGCTGCTACTGCATTCAGGGAACAAAGAACAAAAACACATCCAGGGGAACTACCTTTGCTTCACTATTACCTACATCATGCCAGACAACAGATCACCCATGCTTTCAGTCCCTAACCTCCAGTGCAATTTTCCTGCCATTTCCTCTGTCGTGATTAAGCCACTATGATACAGAAATTCATTAACCTTGCATTGTTTTCCCAAACGGAAGTAAAAGCAGTTTGCTTGCTGTTTTCTCTTTCTTCCCATATCTATCTATATTTAGATTTCAGATTTGGAGCTGAATTGTAACCATTCCTAGAGAGCTGATGCAATTTTGGCAGAAGCTAAGGTACTTAATAGTGCTGGTGATTGATTCTGGGAGGCCAGCTGGATAACTTGGCTGGATGCGGACCCCACTCATGCAGAATCATCAGGGTGTAAATCATGAGAATCACTGAAGTTACTTGACTTCAGAAATGACTGGAGAAAAAAAAATACAAGTTCTTTGAGGAGCTATTCAGGCCACATTCAACTGCACTTAGCTGGATTAGCTATCAGAATCAGGTGTCCAATCCCCCACTGAATTTTTGGGGAACAGCAAGGCTCACTTTCTAGAGCTCATGTTAAACACACAGGGAAACAAAATCTGCAAATTCCAGCAACTAAATTAAGTGCCAGAGATGGCATCACAGAAATAATCCAGTTATGTTGAATCACCTTGTTTCACCACGCGAATACAGCATTATTGCCATATGCCTAAACTCTCTATTGAACCAAAGGCAGTGTTCACTTAAAAAAAGTCACATTTTTATGTGTTATGGTATAGAAAATGTGGGGTAACTCTGCTCAGACCAGCAGAATGGAATGGAACAGATTTATAGCCTAGTAAAATTTACTCCTAAGTGGAACTAATCTATCCACATGGGAATTGCTAGGAGAATGCCAGACAGCTTGATTTATAGAAACAAAGACAGATATTGAAGCAGATGAATAATCTTTTAACTTCTGGTTAAAAGGAACTTTAAAAATGAATGTATTACTACAGAAGGACTATTAGTATGTTTTATACCTCAGTCTCTCTTATTTGAAAAGTTCAGGGGTTTTTAAAGAATAGTAACAGAGTTGAAATTCCTCAGGGTGTGAATTGTCTCTCAATGTGTATGTACAGCCCCGGGCACACAGAGACCCAAAGCATTAACTCAAACTTCTGAACATTATCGTAATTCAAATAATAAACGTTTTGAAACAGAGTGTCACTTTTAAACTGCTTTGGTGCAGCTGGTCTTTTTCTTAATTCCCAGCCCCATCGTTAGTGAGCTGAGCTTATTGAACTGCTTGCCAATTCTGTTAAGAGCAGATGGAGTGAAACGGGATAAAGGCAGTATTTCAGTGCAGCTCCCATGCATTGGCTCCCCCCTCCCCAGATGCCATTATCGACATGCATTTTACAGCTCCACATCTCTCGCCATCAGCGGCCAGAATTATAAAGAGGTTGAGCATACTTGGCTTGAATGTCAATAATCAATAAGGATGCTGATCTGGCCTAATAAGGATAAATTGTTGCCCTTGAAACAACGTACCATTCCAGCAGTCAAAGTGAACTAAGGTGACTTCCTTGACAATTATGCTAGCCATGGGTGTCTGTGCCAGTGTGTATGTGTGTGTGTATGCTGAGATGTGTATGCTGAGATATGTATGCTGTTCTGTAGTTCTCTCTCTGTTCCCTACTGCTGTGGACTTCTCTTGCATGTGTCCTAAAATAATGTATTAAATTATTTATTTTGAGTGCTCCCCTTTAATAGCTCACTTCTTCCACTTCAGGCAGGCTTTTTTTTTTTTTAAAAAAAGACTTTCTTTACAGACTCTGTCTTTCTAAAATGCTCACAGTTTTCCCTTCAAAAAGCCTGCTGACAGAGCATGGTAGGTGATATTTTCAGAAGTCCCTGCTGTGTGTGGGCCATCGTTGCCTCTAAAGCCTGTAAATTCTGTCTAGCTTTAGTGAGGGCAGATAGGCCTCAGTGCAGCAGAAGTCAATTAATTCTAAGTGCTTAAGAAAAAGTGATCCTATTCCCATGGGAAGCAGCTATTATTTTTAAAGAACACATGAATGTTTTGATGATACAAAAAGATGTAACACATAAGAATGGCTAGCATCAAAATCAATGGTTCCCTGGAGACTTAATTTTTGGTATTTTGATAAGTAAAACAGGACATTTAGTCAAATCTTTCTCATAGTGTGTTAATACCAACAGTCCTTGGTTATTGCCAGCAATTCTTGTTTGTTATTACCAACAATCCTTGTTTTGGCTTCACAGCCATTTGAGACATACATATTAGCTCTATATCTTCTGGGAATTGAGAGCTCAAAAGGATCTCACTGTGTTGTTTATAGGGTCACAAGATAGTTGGCTTTAGTCATAGTAATTTTACATCCTGTCCACAATTTGAGTTGGTATCTTTGAAGGTGCAACAACAAAAATATATTCCACTTGGGTTGTTTTTCAGGCAAGAAACATAAGTTTCCAAGGCTGTTTGCTAAAAAACAGGGGCTCCTTAGACAGCACTAGTTCCTGGGAGCAGACAGTGTTTCTGATAAGCTCAGGAGGGACTTGGTTCATCAAGGCTGAGGCATTTCTCACATCAGATTCTCTGGGCCTCTACACCCTTGAGCACAGGAATGACCCTTGTCTTGTTTAGGAGCTGTGTCTGTGTCAGTTCACCTTGTGCAATGTGGCCTCACTGTAGAAGTGCAACCTCCCAAAGCCATGTTGCTGTGTAGCACTTTCTGTGGGCTAGAACTAGTCACCCATATTTTAGTGTTTTGCTCATGTAATTTTTAACCTTCTGTTTCTTTCCCTTTCCTGGCAGATTTTTATTGGTGAAATATCCATGTATTTCATAAAGTCAACCCGAGAAACCCTAATTATTCAAGAGAAGACTATTTTGACTGGAGAATGCTGTTACCTGAACCCACTGCTTCGAAGAATAATACGTTTTATAGGTAAGCATCCTGAGCACCACAGACTTAGTCCCTGCTTGCACCAAAACAGAACAAAACACCCTGATAAATACAGAAATACATAATAAGTACATCACAAAATTAATTAAGCTGTGAAATCTTTGCAGGCATCTTCCACCTTAGAGGGATAGTCCCCTCGGGATTTCCAAGGTAATGTTCAAAATTTGCCATATCATGCTGTCTGGAGCTGGTTTGTATAGTATTCTGCTGAGCTTAATGCTTTTTCTAGACCCTTGAAGAAAGGTTATATCAATCAAATCCTTATATGAATAATTCCATCATTGCTAGTCTGTGTAAGCTACCCATTTTACTTACAAATCGGTCCTCACCAGCTCATCTATTTGGCATTTTTCTTTTCAGCTCTAATTTTAACATCCATAGCTCTGCCACATAATGTTCTGCTGAGCACAGTGCAAAAAAGCCCAGAGCACACTTCAAAACAATGTTATTATTTTCATTGTATTTGCTTCTTTTTAGAGCTTTCATGGAGTTAATTGCTGAGAAATGAAGTTCTGTCACTAAACCAGTTGGAGGTTGCTTTGTATGGTGCTTGAAAATGCTTTACCTTCTTCACACTGTTGATCAGCAGTCCCAAGTTCAAGCATGGAGTTGATGGTCTTACCCTGTGTTAGGGTTTTCATCATCAGCAAATACATGCTGCGAAGGAGGAAGAGCCACGGTTTTCTTTCTCTCTCTCCTCCCTCTGTGCCTCCTGCTTTATGCATGGAGGGCAGGGAGAGAAATGTCCCTTCTGCCAACATTGGGGTGGAAGCAGACCACCTGTGGTTTGTTACTCAGGCCTGGACTGTGTGCTGCTGATGGAAACAAAGGACACAGGAGTCCAGTTCAAAGTAAAATACCCTTGAACTTCACATAACCTCTAGGAAATATTGATGGACACAGCAAACTGCCATTAAGAGAGAAGCAGGGTACCAAAGTCCACTGGGCCACTCCGGGCTGTTTGACTGTTCCAGCACATTTGGCATGTTGCACAGTACCAATCAAACACTCTTGCCTGTAGGGTCAGCATTACAACACTTAGATCATGGAGGCTAAGCACTTGCTCAGTATATTTTCTTATAGTTAGCTTTATTCTAAAACATTCATGCTATTGTTTCTCTTCTGGTGGAAGAGAAAAGGGGTAGCAATGACACAGTGGACTCTGAGAGCTGTAGGATATGAACCGTGTTAGAGAAATCAATCTTGGCCTTGCAGCTATGTTTGTTTTCCTGAGAAAAATGAATTTAATATTATTAGAAGTGGCTTGGTCTTTGTCATGTCTTAAACTACACTGACTCTCCGCTTGTTTTTTTCTGAAACTTTCCCGCTGCCTCTGCAGAGAAATGAGACAAGTTGAATTTGTTGAAAGGGGAATGAAATCATTTATGAAAGGAGCTGAAAATAACGGCATGTTTTCCATTTTGCATTTCACCTGCATTTTGAAAACATGACATGCACTGAGCAGCTGTACCCTGTGCTGGATGATCCAGGGAAGTTAGCTCCAATACTGCTGCTTACTCCAAAAAGAGGCTTCCCAGATGCTTGGCTCTGCGGATATGACCAGGTTGCTTATACATGGATTTATCTGTGTGTCTTCTCTTGCTAAACCTGAGGGACAAAAGTTGCAGAGTAGGTTGTCTTCCAAGATACCCTATGGAACAAAGTGGCTTGTTGGAAAGAATTTTGCTGTCAATTTAGTTTTGGTACAAATTTATTGAAATCTGTCCATATCTGGTGATTTCTTTTGCCCAGATGTTTGAGCACCTGCAAAAAGTAGCAGTTTAACTCCTTGAAATATTGCCTTATAAGGCACCAGAGTTGATATTATTCAAAAGGATGAGAAAAATTCTTCAATGTGTGCTAATTGTGTTAGGAATTGTGTTAGGAATTGTGTCAAAATGTGCTAATTCTGGGTGCTAATGTGTTAGGAAGAATGAACAGTACTGTCTGACTCTGCAAGGCACATCATGGGCAACTTTTGAGAGTTGCTGTTCCCAAATTCTAGAACGGCAAAGAGGCTTTTCTCCCTCCATAACTCTGTAACTGGAGTTGCTGGGAAGAGATAGGATTTCAAGAGCAGTAGCCTAAAGATGCTTTCCACAAAACAAACAGAAAGTTATAGATACTTCACTGAACATTCATTTAGATGTTGTAAGGAAAGAGAAGCAAAAAGGGAAACTCTGAACTGTCTTTTGGTCCTGTGAAAGGCAAGGATCCTTGTCATACTATCTCCGTGAGATCCTTTGGGTTTAGTTGCTGGACTTGAGCTTTTCTCCTCTCGCTTTCTCTTCCAGTATACAGAATTAAGTACTGTTTTACTCTTTGATAGTGGAGCAAAGTAAAAAGCCTGAAACTCTTCTGGAATATCGGCAAAGCCCCATGTTTCTCTTTTGTGTTTTTTCCCTTATCTTGCTTACTATGCACTGCTGATTCTCTCCCTGTTTTTCTCAAGGCCTCAGCAGATGTCTAACAGCCTTCCCTCCTGTGTTTAGTAGGGAACTTGAGTGCTGAGCTCTGTATTAAATCCCATCCTGGTTCTTTGTTCACATGAAGCAGAACCACAGTTTCTTCTTGCTTCCTGTTCCAGGCATGAATTCTGCATGTTGTCAGACTTTTGCTTTTGTAGCAAAGGGCTGCCTCTTACCTTGCTGCAGTGTTTGTCACGTCCTGTACTGCAGCCTAGATTGGTGAAGCCTGCTGTGTTCCCTAATACAGCCTGCTGTATTTAGAAAATCAGTTTCTTTATCAGTGAAAAAAAGCTGGCTTAGCTTGGAAACATCAGACTTTGATGTATGTTGCAATTTGTTCCATCTTCCTCTTTATCTTTTACAGCTGCTTCCACAGACATTTTTTTTTTAAAAGATTTTCAGGTCAAACAAATGGTGTGCAATTGCTTTGGAGGATTTTCTTCTAAGATATTGGTGCTGCGCTGCTTTTCTTTAGTCACTAATTTCTCCTCCCTCCTCTCCCCACCCTTGCTGGCAGTTTTATCATTGATTCTGCTACCAAAACTCACAGTTCATGCATGGAACCTTTGAGAAACTAGGGGGTAAGAGTGGCTGTTTTCTTGGGCCTCTACCTCTTCTCCCTGTCTCTCACCTTGAGCACACACAGCCTTTTTTATTCATTCTGTCTTGTAATTTTCCATTCAGTACTTTGTTAACATCATGCCATTTTGCATTTGCTTCCATGTTCTACTTCATGGTTTGTATTGCAAATAGAGGTTACAAAATATTTTAGCATTATTTAGTGAATTATTTCAGTGAAGGTTTCAGCCTGTTTATGTACAGCTGCTGTCAAACCACCAGGATCATGGATTCAGACCTTCCTGACTCACTGTGGCAGGGTGACTAGAGAGTATGTATTGTGCTGCATTTCATTATATTAGGTTTGTAATCCACATGATTAAGTTGTCTACCTGCAAAGGCCTGATAACATGCAAGTAGCCTCTCTTATAGCTCAGCTATGTAGAAATGCAATGTGCTGCTTCAGTTTGTTACCAGTGGCTTTAACTTTGGATGCGCATAATTTGCAGTTAACAAATGGTGCAGATCAGCTTCTGTTGACAACTTAATCTAAAGCATGGTGACACCTCACAGTGGGCAGCTAAATAATGAAATTAGGGCTTTATTTCAGCAAATTAAGGCTTTAGTTCAGCAAATAAAGATTTACAAGATTTATGCACACATTGAGTTTATTGTATTAGGATAGATATACCCCAGAGCTCTGATGTGGATTCCCTGAGCAGCTGCAGGACACAGCTTGCCTGACCTTATCCTTCCGTCTGCCTCAGATCTGAAGTTCACTGTGAAACAATGCATTTTGTGTTACTATCTGGCTGCCTTTCTGCAGGACTCAGGCTGGATTTGGGTTTGTTGTCCCTAACCTAAAGTGCTCAGCAGCTTGGAACTACTGGAAATTTCCCTTCTTATCACTGGAGAACATCCACAAAGAGAAACAGGTCACTGTGCTGGGGACAAATCAACCCTTCCTGCTCCTTTTTATGCCAGGCTCTGAGCTGACAGTTGTCTAGATGAAAACTGGTAGTTGTGAAAGCAGTGAGGAAGAAAGATACCCTCGTGCATCTGTTGTGAGGAGTCTGGAGGCTCCAGAGTTCTTTTGTACCAAGAACTGAATTTCTTCTGGCATGCTCAGAACTTGTGTCGGCCTTCCTATGTCTGGAGGGACCA
>JAWWMO010000096.1:9525109-9536051 GCA_035047845.1 Dendrocincla fuliginosa | reverse complement strand
CCAGTGCCATTTTAATAAATGTGCCATTCCACCGTAGCCATTCCACCATCCATCATACCTCTGCCTGGACTGTGCCTGTCCTTCTTACCCTCGAAGGGTCTCGCCAGCGGATCCCTTGTTGTTTCATCCTCCATTTTCCTCCATGTTGTCTTCTTCCCCCTCACAGTTTTCCCGCCTTTGCCCTGGATCCTGCTTCCCTATTAGTTCCTTTTACCTCCTTTGGCTAGTTGCTCCCGATTAGTTGTTCGGTTGCCCAGTTACAAACTCCGCTCCCTGTTCTATCCAATCACATCCAAGTTCCAGAACCTTCCCTTGGGATGCTATAAAAACCCGAGGCTCAGTTGAATAAATGCCTTTTGTGCCTTCATGCTCAGCCCATGTCGTGTGGTGTTGTGTGAGGAAGGTCCTTCCATCGGTGGCTCATCAATGCTTTGTTTCCGGAGTGCAGAAGAGAACATAGTCCAGAGTGGCAGTTTTCATGTCCTTTCCCTGCAGAGAGAACTGATAATATTTCCCAGCATTTCTTGGTGATAGAGTGATAAGAAAAAAAAATAAATCACAGCTGACTGCTTCAAAAGGGACAAAAAGGAGTAAGATTTAACAAAACCCCTAGGAGGTCTGTTAATTTAAGTGGTGAACACAGCAAACTGACAGGTGATCTTTAGAGGAACAATAATATGCAGAGATATGATGGATTATAACTTGCTTGAATGGTTGAATGTGGGATGACTGGTAAATGAAGGCAGGGAGATCGAGAACTGATTGAAACCTGGTTATCTAGAGACCACAGTGGAAAATAACAAATTTGTTACTTTTTCCTGGTTGCTTACTAACAATTGTTGAACGCCACTACTGGGCTGATTTCTGTACTTAACCTCTTTTTCACAAATCAAGTGAGATCCTTCCAGCATATCATGTTTTGTCACAGTTCTGTCCTGAAACATACTGTATCACCTACCTTTGGGGGTTGGACTGGATGACCCTTGTGGATCCGTTCCAGCTCAGTATATTTAGAGATTCTCTGAAAAGGGAACTTTTTTGTCCATCAGCACTATCAGCAGTAGCTTTTGGCACCTGATTCTAGCACACGGCACATGAAAATTTAAGTCAGATTTCCTTTTTCCTGTTTTGGATATATCTTCCTATTTAAAACAGCTTTTACCAGCCAACTTCTGCCATTCTGGAAGAATAAAGATATCAGATAGGACAAAGAGGAATGGCTTTAAACTGGAAGAGGGTAGGTTTATATTAGATATTAGGAAAAACTTTACTATGAGGGTGATGAGGGTCTGGCATGAGTTGCCCAGAGAAGCTGTGGCTGCCCCATCCCTGGAAGTACTCAAGTCCAGGTTAGATGGGGCTTGGAGGCACTTGGGATAGTGGAAGGTGTGCTTGCCTATGGCAAGGGAGTTGGAACTGGATGGTCTTGTAGGTCCCTTCCAACCCAAACCATTCTATTATTCTATGACTGCAGTTTTTAGCTTTCTCTGTGATCCTCTTCAAATTAACTTCAGAGGCAATTCTGAATTAACTCATGTTTATTGTGCAGAATGGGGAGTACTGCAGAACTTCTACTCTCCCTCTCCATCTGGCAACTATTGTATATCTGTATTTTGACTGCGGAGTCCCTGAGGACCGTTTCACAGTGGGAGTGAATGTACATTGTCAGTAGCTCCTGCTCATGGCCCAGGTTTTGCACAAAAGGCATTGGATTGTCCTTTCTCCCTGCTGTTTCTCCTAATTTCACCCAGATGTGAGACTCCAAGGTTCAACCTGTAAGGCCGAGACATTTAAATTAACACATCTCATTGTTCATGGAATTTCCTAACCAAAAGACCCTGCGTGAGCTGTCTGACTTCTGCTGCCTCTGAGGTACAATCAGTAGAGTTTCCACACCAGATTTTATCTCCAGACTGGCAGAGTTTTTTGCCCAGGGGTTGTCTGAACCTGTGGAAGGAACTATCTCAGCCTGTGTTGCTCAGACTAATGAGTTTCCTGCATCTGCACAATACTGGTGTGTTCTCAAAGCTCTAGACTGACTGTCAAAGTGTGAGAAATTAATCCTGGCAGGAACAGAAATTCAAAGAAAAGTCAGTTTGCATGTGGGGGGTAAATCTGACTACATGGAGAATTACTAGGCAATGTGGAATGTGTGGTGCAGGACTGTACTCTGTGTACCATCACATGTAGTATGAGACAGGCAGCAATCTGATGGAATAGACATTCAAAAGAAAAATAAAAATCAGTGTTTCTGCACCCTGGTCAAGATTTACCCCAGGAAAGGGTGGTAGAAGATGTCAGTGATCTGAGTTCATTTTTTTGCTGGGCTGTCTGCAATCTGTGTGACAGAGGTTAAACACATATAGACCAGAATAAAACCTTTTCAGGTGAGAATTCAGCAGGACTTTGATGTGGAAATGCAAACTGTAACACGGGTGGGCATCAGCAAGAGACAGTGTTTGCTGCAATCAATAGGTAGCCTTAGTTTAGTATAAGACATGTCTCTCCTGGGACAATATATCTTTTCCATGGAGGGAAAATGGACTTGCTGATCTTATAGATCTTCTCAATTTCAAAATATTACGATTCTGTAATAACACTAGCAGCACTTGCTGCCAACAAAATAATAGATCTCAGAACAGCATTTATGGTTCAGCACAGCACAGAAGGGAACCAAAACAACAACACAAAAAGCCAACCCAATTTGGGTTGTTGTGTTTGTTAAGCTTTGCAATCACAGACTATGATAGACACAAATTAAAGATTTTTGCGTAATATTTATTATAATTTTATCTGCCTGTGCAGAGAAGAAACAAGAGGTTGAATAGATCTTGCTTGAAAGGATGCCCAGTTGTTCTGGAGCTTCTTTGCTCTGTGTAAAATCCTGTTTTGGGTAATTTCTTCTCAGCAGCAGCACAACAGTGAATCATAAAAAAAAGAAGCAGTGACAGCTGATGCAGTGTTAAGGTTGAACCTTGATTTCCAGCTTAAGTTTCATTTTAGACACTTTCCTCCATCAAAGGGCTCTGTTGTTTACTTTTAGGCAATTTGTTTCATGTCTCTCTGCTCCTTTTCCTTTGCGTTGGTCAGGCTTAAATTTTCAGCAGTTGATCAGCATGTCTCAATGGACTCTGGTGAGAGGTTCTTTGCAATACTGGCAGGACACCAATAAATAAGTTTGTGTTATCCTTTTCAGTGTTGATCTGAAAGATGGGTTTAACTGTTGGGAGGAGGAAATACAGAGGTTATGAGTCCTGGGGCGACCAGAGTGGAAGGTGGCATAAAAAATTTGGAGAAATGGTTTGAATTCTAATTCATGGGGTGTTTCAATACCAATAAAAACCAGTATGAGCTGTTACACTTCTGAGAAGGAAATAGAATTCATATGACAGAAATAACTTGCTAGACAGTAGTGTGAGAAAACAACAACACTAAAGTTGAAATTTTACTGGAATGGGAGTGAATAGTATAAAGCTGGAGCAAAAAAGGGCACATTCTCTTCTGAGCTGTTTTAATGGGATGGCTGTGTGTCAGTCTCAGATGACAATTATTCTAATATGCTCAGCTGGAGCCTTGTTTACAGGGCATTGCATATACATGAAGATCAAGAGGACAGTGAAAGATCTAGAAAGCAACACTACTGTGGAGAAGCTAGATTTGCTTTGTGTGAAAAAGGGAATCTTGATTCAGTTGCCAAAATATGACTGCCTGGGATACCTGGCTATGTGTTGTGTCATTCCTAGCATCTACAAAGGGCAGGCTGGTGTGAGCATGGTGGAGGCCAGGCAGGATCAGTAAGGAAATTGAAATGATGCCATGTGTCTGTGCTTGGACAACTGAATCACTGGCTAGAGGATAGAAAGGAAATAGCCTAACTTCTTAACAGCTAGAAGACAGTTTTTTTAATTATTTATCATCATCACCCATAATAATAATCACATTATTATTATTATTATTAATGTTGCTAACAATATTTATTATCATTTATTATTATTATTATTATTATTATTGCTATAAAGGTATTCACCTTTATGTTTTCTTTTTTGAACACAAGAAGAACATGAAGAAATCAACCAAAGTTGCAAGGAGGTGTTCTTTACATTTGAACTTTAAGTTGAAACTTGGAAACAGACTGCACACTGCTTCTGTACAGTCTGACATCATCCATATAAAATACTTAAAAAGGGTGCTCTATGTCCATTTTACACATGGAGAAGTGAGTTCCAGAAAGGATTAATATATGATACAGGGTTCTCTGTATAACAAGATGTACATGGTTTATCACACCAGTATTGAAGTTTGTCTCAAAGAGCCTCAAAGATCATTGGCTGCTGCAGTTACAGAGAGTTTGGGTGTAAAGTGCTCTGTTGTCTTCTCAAGAATGATCTCAGATCACTGAATTTGGATCAAGCCCAAAAATCAGAAGAATAAATGGGACAAATCACCAAGGTTTATATTTTCATCACACAAGCCTCTCTACATAGGAAGGTGTGCTCTAGGCTTCTGAAGCTGCTTTCAAGAGAAAGCATCAGATTCTGGTAGAACTCATGCAATGTGAAGGTGGGCCCGTGTTGTCTGCCTCCAGGAGCAAGGAGTCCTCTGTACATTACACTGCTTTTCAGAAATGTTATTGGCAATGGTGTTCTGAAGCTCATGCTAATCCTACTCAAAAAGGTAAGAAAATGGATTATGTTTCATCATGCTAAGGCCACTGATCTGAGCTTCTTTGACAGAGGTTGCAGCTCCCAGGATCAAATCTGGTGTGTTGCATGGCCACAACTTCTTGAAAGAATCAATTTTCAGGAGCTTTCCCAGAAAGTCTACTCCTTCCTCATGTGCATTTGAAACTCTGGATACAGCCATAAATCGTGGCAACAGAAGTTTATAGGAAAGGATTTGGGCCTGCTCATGGATGAGAGGCTCAATATGAGCCAGCTCTGCACAGCGAAGCTGTGGCTATCCCATCCCTGGAAGTGTCAAAGGCCAGGTTGGATGGAGCTCGAGGAACCTGGTCTAGTGGAAGGTGTCCCTGCCTATGTGGTGGGTGGAAACTAAATGATCTTTATGATCCCTTTCAAACCAACTCATTCTATCTTGTCTCTCTTGCATATTACCATCCTTCTGCTATGATTTGTTTGTCCCATCCCTTTGGAAATGCTGCCTGAACTACTCATGAGGACATCGTCAAGCCCATTTAGCCCAAATGACCCAGACTTGGAAACTTCTGTAGGCCTAATAGAGCTGCAGCTTTAAAACCTGAACCAGCAACAAGTGAAAAGATGCCTGAACAGAGCAGGGTTCACAACACTGTCAGTTTAAGGTGAGAAAAGAGACATAATAACTGTCTATAAAAATGAAAGTAGCTTATGAAACAGGTACATGTTGTACATCTGTTTTCTGAAGAGACAATTTTGCCACCTATGTTTTAAGACATCCCTATAAACCTCTAATAAAAATAAATATAAACTAAACCAAAGAATATAAAAATCATAAAATAGAGGGGGTAAAAGAACAGTATGAATTACCCCAGATGGAAATTCCTTTTACGATTCAGCTGGAAAGGCTGACCAAGATACTTGTGGAGAATCTTAATCTTATCTATACTTTTTCCATATGTCTTCCAGAAATGTTGTAACTTAATAGCTGAATAAAAGATACCATATCAGCATTAATTAGAGTAGTTCTTTCATAGGTGAAGCTTACTCTCTAATTTTACTCTCAAAACAGGCATTTTTGAATCTCATTTCTCTTATGTTTTTCAATCAGAGAACTTGAAAAGCTGTGGTTTATGCTGCATAGCTACTTCAGTTCACCAATAACCCTCTTTATCACTCACCTGCTTCCTGATTTGCATATGTCTGTTAGAAAGAGGAAACTGGCTTGTTATTATGATCACTGTAATAATAGTTGAGTTATGAGCACTTCAGGTAAAGCCACTGTACTGTTAAATAAGTGGTTATGCAAAAAGATGCAGAATCAGTCCAGTAGTTCACAGTCTCTGTGGAAAAGACTGAAAAATTGTGATCTGAGAAGAATATGATCTTGTCCAAGGTCAAAGTTAATGAATCACTAAATCAAGGGTGGTTTTTTTTTAGAGTTGCAGTTTGGAGCTATGTTGCAGCACCAGGGGGTGTATCCAGGTAATTTTTAATCCCTGTACATGAATTGTGAGACTGCCAGTTTCTCTAGTCAGGTAATAACATGATAGGCACAATTTCTCTCCAGTAGTGCAACAAACAATAAGACTAAGGTCTACTTCTTCTTACTTGTTTCAAGTGTTTGCCTAAAGATAAGTTATCACTCAAAACCACCCTGCAAAGCACAGAAGTACAGAAATACGAATTTTCAGTGAAAAACACTGTTTCAAGTGAGTACTGGAAGAGACTGAAACAATACACAAAGTCTACTTCCACAATGATGAACTGGAAGGACAGCAAATTAGTTCCAGTTTCTGTGAAAGTATCTTACTGAGTGTGAAGGAATAGACAGAGATTTGCCAAAAGTCTCCCCAAAATTATCTTTAAGGCCATGGTGGGTGGTTCTCAGCTACCCTGTTCAGCTACAAGGACGAATAAAAGGCACACTATTTCTAACTAAATTGTAAAGAAATGAGTGCAAAAGAGCAGTTGTGAACCTAATAATAGCTCATGGGTGCAGAATGTTCAAGTACCCTTGATTTAGTATTTTATTTTTCTGTTATTCTTTCATGAGGAGCATAACATCTGAGGATCTTCATGGCTGGATTCAAAAAGGGTGTCTCTGCTCCGTTGTCCTGCTCTGAGCATTTAAAGGCAAGTGGAGAAGCCTCACACTTTAGTGATCTGTCATGCAGCTACTTCATAAAGTGTAAGCTCCCAGCACATTCACAGAAACATTAATGTCTGCCCTTAAGGAGCTGAGTATGTCACCTCACAGGTCCTGAGGAAGAACAGTTGTGCACAGGCTGCCAGAGCCGCACAGCTGATTTCAGTCTTCCAAGAACAAATTTGTCTGTTTGTTTTACTCTTCTACCTGTTTAATTTGGCGACTTTTCCAGGAAGGAAGGAGCTCTGTAACAATACACAGGAGTTGTCCCAGCACTAAAGTTTTTCAAGAAATTTTGCTTGTATTTATCCATTTTAGGCTGTAGGCTGTCACAAGCTCTAGTGATTTCACATTGATTTTACATTGCATTCTCTCTGTACTAATTGCTTACATAACATTTTTATAAAATTAGAAGGAAAAAAAATCACAAAAAAACTGCACGGAATGAAAAAAAAAAAGCAAACAACCCTGAAAAACCAAAAACTAAACCAAAACAAAACAAAAACCCCCAAATCACAGTTTTGTGGCTGCCTGGAGGGTCTGTCAGGCTCCTTAAGCAAATGAAGTTCTTTGTTCAGCCCCCAGCCAGCAGGAGGAGAGGGTAGGGAAAAGGGGACAGCACAGTTGTAAAAGTAAATACTGTACTGTTGGAATCTCATGTTTTTCTCAGTTGTCATTAAAGAGGAGGGGAGGTGTCTTCAGGGATATCAGCACAAGCACTGTATCCTGATAATATTGAGACCCAAAGAGCAGAGTCAAGACAAACAGCAGCAGGAATGTTACGTTTCACTGCAGGTCATCTTAGAAACATTAATACTCCATTCGTGTCTTTTCTTTCCAAACAACTCAAGTGGCATCTTCTAATCTTACAGAAAACCTCACCTGAGTTGTGGTTTGCAGTCAGGAAAAGGTTGGATTAAAATCTTGTGTCTTTTCATTGCCATCTTTTATAAAATTGGTTCCAAAATTGCAGGACCAAATTCTCAAACTGCTCTGTATCTCATGTGTGTGTAACTTTTTCTGTTCAATTACTAGTAAAGACAGACCTTCAACACCAACTCTGACAGTCAGCAATGGAAACTCTGCACATAAGATTCTGCTTGCCAAGAGCAGGGTTTGGAGAAGCAAAAGTGGAACATATAAATGGATAAATACAACTGATAGGGAGAGTGAAAAGTATGTAAAAATGTAGCCCATTTCATGTAGGCACAGTGTTGACCTGACTGGATTTACTCCTCTTTTACACTTGTATGCTTAGGAGAGACAGACATATAATGGGTTAGGCACCTTGTATTCTCACTGCAGTGTGTAAATCAAGTTGGTTGCCTCACTTCTCTATGGAGCTCCCTTAAAAAGCTATTCCTAAGTAAGCCTGGTTACTTGGGTGTTGTGATAACAGATGGGTATGAGCAGCCAGGCAAGCCTGGCCCTGTCGTGCTGATGGAGCACATTCTTATCCAGCTGCAGATGACACCAAGCTGGCAGAACTCATTGATACACTTGATTGATGGGCAGCCATCCAGAGGAGCCTGTTTGGGGGGTGGGAAGAGGCCAGCAGGAGCACCGTGAAGTCCAGCCAAGACAAATGCTCAGCTCCTGCCGGAGGCACAGAGCCCTGGCAGTGATCCCCCCCAGGACAGGGGAACAGCATTTGGGGATGGCCCAAGGCCCTGTTAGGCACTGAGCTGAGCAGGGGCCAGCAACAAGGGCCCAAGCACGCTGTGTGATCAGGGGTCCAGCCCAGAGAGCCAGGGAAGGACAGGGGTTATCCCCCTTGGCTCAGCACTCTTTAGGTTACACAGGGGTACTTCATCCAGCATTGGGCCCCTGCAGTACAGGAAAGACATTGACAAACTGAAGTGAGTTAGTTCAACAGGTGCTGCTGAGAGGGTCAGGGGCTGCAGTGCTTGCTCTGAGAGGAGCAGCCTGCAGAGATGGATCTAGTTCAGCTTCAGGCAGTGATGGCTTCAGGGGCACCTCGCAGCAGCCCTCAGCACCTACAGAGTGGAGATCACAGAGGCAGAGCCAGCTCTTCACAGTGGCATGTGAAGGGACAGTGAGAGACGATAGGCATAAGCTGAAACTAGAGAGGCTCGGACTGGATATGAAGAATTTTTTTTCACTATTAGGATAGCCAAGCAATGGAGCAGGTTGACAAAGAGGCTGTGGTGTCTCCATCACTGGAGGTTGCCAAGACACACCTGAATAAACCCTAAGCACCTTGGTCTGACCTTGTGTCTAGTCCTGCTTTGGGCAGGAGGTGGTTGGACTACAGAATTTCTTGTGTGCCTTTCATCCTGAATCACTCTGTGACTCTCTGTGAGAATCTGCTTTAGGGAGTCGAGGTGGAAGTGGTGCGTCCCGTATGTGTAAAGGATCTCTGAGGAAGGAATAGGATATTCCTCCCATCATCTTTGCACTGAGAGTGAAGGTTTCTCTATAGCAAAATATTTAATTTCTTGGTTCTAAGAAGTCTCAAGGGTATGGGAGGAAAAGGGATACTCAGACTTCTGTCACCTAGAAATAGGGACAGATGTTTTTGATTGGCATACTAATTTCACCATCTCAATAGGTCCTTTGGGGCATGTTTGATGGTAAATTGCCTGGTTGCTTTTTGCTTTCTATTATGATTTTCTTTTTACCCTCTCAAGTTCTGTCTAGGGACCTTGATTCAATGTCCTTTCTCGAGGTGAACTGCAAACCTGCAGTTCACTGTCCTGGTTCCCATATTAGCCTCAGAGGTGTACTGAAGCCCCAAGCAAACGTACCCCTATTCGCTTCCCTAGCAACTATTAAAGGAGGTTATGTACTCAAAGCCCCAGCCTCTGCAATTAGTACAGAGCATTGATGGAGGCTAGATGTGGCTGAGGTGGCAAACAGCTGATTGCTTTGAAGTAATGTGGTCATTAGGGAGAAACTGCTTCTCTTTCAGGGCTGGGCTCTTCTTAAAGAAGGTAATAAATTGCTGTCAGACTTGCATAAGAATTCAAGTATTGCATTGCCAGCAGGGGAGGCTGGGGGAAGTGGTGGCAAGGGTCTCAGGTGGGATGAATAATTTGGGTGCTAGGCACATGAGATGGTTGAGAATGTGAGGAAGGATCACAGACTCAATGAGGATTTGAGTTGGTTGAGCCATTTCCTGAAGCTGGCTGTTCACAGCTTAACTAACCAACAGCCTAATGCAAGACCAGGTTTTGTTTTCCTGCACCACAGACCATCCTACAGCCCCCTGCCAAAGGATGTTATCTGCACTACTGCACTAATGCTTCAGAAGAAGCTACACAACAAACACACATTATTGCACTTCTGTCAGCCCTGGTGTCTGTCAGAACCAGCTGCCTTCTACAGTCATTCTCTGTTCTCCTTGCAAAACATAAATTTATGTATGCCACAAACAAAAACAAACCCTGAACAAAGCAACAGAAAGCAATGCAGGTATGTTATTGCTGTAGCTCCCTTAGACTAAGGATTCACTTACTCCAGGAGTTCTGAGCAACTAAGCTAAGTTAGAAAGCCAGTGTTAACAGCAAATGGATCACTTTGGAAGACCACTGCAGAATGGGTGAGTGCTTATTTCTCACAAGCTCTTCCTGGAACAAAAAAATAAAAACACAAAAACAACTTCCCAAGCCCATTGTAGATAAACAGGCAAGGTCTCAGCTGCTGATATACATACCACTTTTATAGTTTAGAAACTAAATTATTATACTTACTTGTTTGTGGGCAGTGCCTCTGCTGCTACAAGCTTCTGGTGAAATGTTTGCAGGAAAAGAGACCCAATCCTTCTAATCACTAACTTTTATAAAATTCTTGACAGGTTGTTTGTTTTTTTCCCCCTCTCCACTCCTTCATTGTCCCTCCTCCCTCCCTAGGCTGTCTGGGGAGGTGTCACTGCTCAAGGTTGGTCATTGGCTATCAGACCACCACCACACACCTCCAACGGGACCTGGTCATGCTCCTGCTGTTCCTCCCCTTTCCCCTCCCCTATATATTCACCATGCAGTGAAACGGAATTGTTTTCTAGTTATTTCAAATTATTCCTCCTTTTTCCAAAACAGACTGAAAAGAACTACAAGAGGAACCATGGAAATTGTTTACAGGGATCTTGGGCATAATTTTCCATTTAGGGTTATATCTT
>JAWWMO010000096.1:9512329-9525009 GCA_035047845.1 Dendrocincla fuliginosa | reverse complement strand
ACAGTGCAGGAAGGAAGAGTAGAAAACAAAATGCAGAAACCATGCAACAGATTCCTTAATTGGCATAACTTGGTATCATTTCAATGGCCTCCTAAGTGTTACACTGCTTTTCTTCACTGGAAAATTTAGCATGGAGACGTATTTTCCTTTTTCAAATAGTACATTAAAAGGCAAAATATGGTGTTACAGTGTCAGGGTTAATGATGTCCTGTTACTCAGTGTTTGTGTGAGAATACATGGTCATCAGACAAAATATGCCCACATTGAGGTGCACAGCTGCAAGGCAAATCTGCCCCCAAAATCCCACTGAAACGCCCACATGGCAATGACATAGAAACTTCTCAGTTGCTTAGCAAAATTTTTCTGTGAAAAATACTGGCGCTGTATAAACGGTGGGTCAGCATTCCAGTTTGTAACCACACTACCACACTACAGCTATTTACCAAACCCAGGTAGAATAATTATTTGTTTTATTCTCTCCCCCCATGCTACAGGTCAGTATTCCTGTAGGGAGGAACAGCACTGGGACTGTTATGCAAACATCATACCCTTAGCAACAACATGCTCTGCAACCTTGGACATTGGCACGTTTTTTACTGCAAAGACACAGTGTTTGCCTGAAGAATGACGTAGATTCTCAGTTTATTTGGCTCACATAGTGACACCTTTAGCCTTTACATGGACAGGATGAGGCATCTGATTTCTCCCCTCTCTGTGCAACACTGTCTTCCTTAAGGCACTTCCTCCTTAAGCCTGTCTCTTCTAGAGCTGCATGACAAGATCAGTGCTTGTAGGGAATGTTAGCAACCTGCATGCTGCCAGCAGCAGCACTTTATGACAGTCAGCAAAGAAACCTCTGAAAAAGCTGAGAATGCAGTCCAATTGAAGGCCCTGTGCTTGTGTGTCTTTGTTTTCTTTCATGTTGTCCTGTGGCACACAACATGGACATAAAGCCTTCCCACCTTTACAGTGTTTGCTTTACGTTTCATTTCTCCCATCTTAACAGAAAGACAAACACTGTGGTGTACTAAAGCTTCTCCACCACAACAGAGGCATTCAATATAGACGAAAAATATTTTTCGTCAAATACATGATCTAAGACAATCTTGAGACCAAGAAGGTGTCATACTGGTAGTCTTCTTCAGGGCCACACTGAAAATCACAGTTTGAATCCTATTGTTCTTGGTTTGGTTGGAAGCTGTCACAGGAGGAAAGTACTTAGGCGTATGGTTATTTCCCAGTGTCATCTGTGGTATGGTCTGACAGGCTATTAGAGAAATTCTGGGGGAGTCTTCTTGAAAAAAACCCAGTGTCTGACACTCAGAAACCACTTCAGATAATCCCCTGCAGGCCACCTTGCATTATTAACTCTTTCA
Source organism: Dendrocincla fuliginosa (assembly GCA_035047845.1). Classification (NCBI taxonomy): domain Eukaryota; kingdom Metazoa; phylum Chordata; class Aves; order Passeriformes; family Dendrocolaptidae; genus Dendrocincla; species Dendrocincla fuliginosa. The sequence goes on along the minus strand of JAWWMO010000096.1, from coordinate 9,523,633 downwards.
GAAGTATATATATGGGTTTCCAAGTGGATAATTACTGGTATATGCCTTCTGACCCAGCACTCCAAGGAGTGGGATTACAGATCCTAGTAGAGATTTTGAGGAGTGAGGAGATAAAATGCTGAATGGACATGATGGTTAACTTTTTCACTTAATTTAAGAATGGGAGCCTTTTCAGGCAAGAACATGTAATGAGTAATTATGCTGGATCATGTCACTGTAAGGTTTGGTTCTGTTAGCATGCCACTGTAAAAGAGTACATACTTTCATTATTCATAATCACATGATATTTTACCTCTAAAAATTAGAGGTTATAGTAGTGTTGTGTATCCTTAAATGGTAAGAGGAATAAGCTTGCATCATGAGGGGAATGCAGTGTACTTGCATTTAGCCAGACAACTAACCTGGCATATAAAAAGTACAAATCACTGCCCGCAATCATTATTCTATGGCAAAATTGGTGTATTGTCCAAGTTGCAAGCCTGTCTCCTGGAGCTGGTGTTTGAACTCAGTCTTGCCAACTCTCTCACCTTTCCAGTGACCCAAATGATTTTGGAATGGCTTCTCTTTTTGCTTAAGCTTTTTTTCAGAGTAAGGTGCGCAGCCTCAGGGCTGTGGCTTGACAGAGGCTGTCTGCTGGTGTGAGTAGAGGGAGATTGGATTTGTGGCCATGGACAGCAGGGCTTTGATATGGCATCGCAATGCAGAACAGCTGAGACACCCGTGGAGAACAAGGAGTGGGAGGAACACTGAAGCTGTGGTGGAAGGTGTGTTCAGAGGAATAAGGGCACAGGCCAGGAATCAGATTTGGGGGCTTCAGGAAAACAAGAGGCAGAGAGAGGCAGATGCCATGCAGGCAAATGTTAAGGGGTCCAGGTAACCACTTTGTGACAAAGGGGCTCAGTAATAGTGTGAAACAGACTTATTGTGTAACATCCACTGATGTTTGTATTGCCACCCATCACAGTGTTACCTGGAATTTGTCTTTTCCAGTTTGCAGGGCTGGCCAGGCAGGCAGAGTTCCCAGTGAGAGTTCAGTTTCAGAGGAAGGATCGTGTCTTCTCTGCATTCCTGGGGTTTCTCATCCCCCTCTGCCTCAGGGGATGGAGGATGTACTACAAATATCCCAGGCTGAGGACAGGGAGAATGGGAAGGGAGGTCACTTGAGCTAAAGAACTACTCTTGGTTTTTGATATTCTTAAAAATAATTTTACAGACTATTGCAGTGATTGCTGATGCACTTTTCCAGTGAAGATATAATCTTTTAACAGAGGGAGGATTACTGTTTTCTCAAGAGTTCTGGATGTCTGAGAATTGATTTCTTAAATACATATCTAACTAAATACAGTGAAGGTGTTCTGCACAGATTGTGGCTTTTTTATGTGTTCATGAGAAAGTTGATATAAACAGTCTTGCAATATAAAATCTTTTACAGCTTGCTCCAATCTGTGTTTGAAACATCGCTGCAAACAAGATACATAAATACAAAGAGAACTTACATGCTCATTGTTTTGCCTTTTATAGCATGGAAACAGAAAATGGTAGTTAGGTAAAGTTAAAACACAAGTGTCTGGCATCTCCTCTCACAAATGTGGCAAAACATAAGTGAATTTTCTATTTGAATGGCTTGAAAATTTTGCTGGTGTCAAATTTTCCATCTGAAATTACCATACAAAACTTGTCAGAAGTATGTATTTAAATATGTTAAAGATCACTAAAAACTGTATCCACAGGTGGCTTGGGTTATTACTTAGGTCTTAATCTGTGGGCTTGCTTTCTGGAGTTTGACAATGCAAGTACTGGATTTTCATATTAGAAATTAATTCAATTGTTATCCTTTTTAACATCCAGCCTTGCTATCAAAGAATCCATGAGTTCTGCACTGAAGTTTTGAGTGAAGTCTTGCTGAGTATATTAAAATCAATGGAAAGTCTGGTTTAAGGGCAAGAGGTAATTTTTTTTCAAGAGCTCATATTTTTCCAGGTTGGTGATTGTGTTTTTTTCTGTTTCCAGCAGAATAATTCTGATACTGTTTTTGCATTTAGTTACTCAAATTAACTAGAATTTCAAATACAAATTATAGGCAAATGTGAAGACTTTAGTCTAGTGAAGCTTTAGTACATCTGAGAAAGAATGATGAAAAATAAAGAAGTGGATGCAGCAATTTCAGAGATGATGTGGTCACCAAGAGAAAAATGAAAAGCTTAAAGCTTCCCTCTGCACTTCAGTAAATGAAACCCTATTAACCTTATCAACACTTTTGGACGTGGTCAGACCTGTAAAAGGTACTGAAATGGAATGGAAAAAAACACTGGGAGTTGGAAGGATGTCCAAGAATCATATGCATCCACATGAAAAACACCTGGCTCTGTGGCCATGGGAGGCTGCTGCCTGCGTGACGGGGTTAAAGTCTAATCCAAGCAGAGCCTGTCTCCTACCTACCTCTCCACACCGTGCTGGATGTTTCCTGTTTTCTGTACTCTGCAGTCTTGCTCAACCATCTCAAAGTTCAGCTTGTTCATCCCTATCTAATCAGAGGTATTGTTTATTAAGTGGTTTGTTTTCCCCACTCACCTACAGCCCTCACCCCCGGTGTGGAGGGCCTGGCTGTTAACCCCTCCGAAAGAAATGCCCCTGTATTTTTGGCTCCACAGCAGTGTCTGTAGACATAAATATCACGGAGGGTGTTGGGCAGAACAGACTTATGCCCACAGAGCCCACCAAGGGGATTGAACAAGGGAGGGTTTGCCTTGCTTTTTGTTCTGTGTGACTTAAATCTGGGCTGCAATAAACACCATGACCTGGAATAAAAACAGGCAAGCACACAACATCACTGTTATCAGAACCTAAATCTTTTTTTATAATTTCAATAGTGGGCATAGCAAACAACTTTAAATTGAGCTGCCTGTGGCTACATTTCTGGGCTGTGCAGAACAGCTGTGAGCAAACATGAAGGTAAGTACTGTGATGACACAGGTCTCTGCCTTCTGTTTTTAAAAAAGCAGGCAAACAACTCACTTCTGAACAGGGAGACACTGTTTATTACCTGTTTATCTAAGCAGCACATAGTCCCCCCAAAAAATACATTCAAATGCTGCATGTTAATATTCAAATGCAGTTTGCGAACTACAAACCCCAACAGATGTCTGAAGTGGATCAGCTTGCTGAAAAGACCATGGCAGATGTGGTTTCTGCACCACTGCAGGAACACTGGGCACCATGGCAGAAATTCAAAGAGAAAATAGGCACAGCTCTCCAGAGACTTATGAACAAGGCAGTAAAATATAACTCTTATTTTTCATCAACATCTAAAAATTACTGTCATTATACAGCTGGGAACATGGCATTCATAGCTTGCCATGAAGAACAAACTCATGGAAAGGGACATTGATGCTGCTCCTAGCCTGTAGGTGCACGGATAAAGTGGCTGAGGGGGTGAATTCTCCCAAAGCTCAGGCTGTCAGGACAGATAGTCTGTGGGAATGAAGTTACACACTCAGTGAAGAAGCACAGACCATGGAGTATCTAATTCTGTATGCATTTCTGGCAGATGTATGTTTTACTGAAGATTATTCAGAACCACATGTTGGGATCTGCCATCTGCTGGATTTGGATACGATGCCTGTAAAGCTGGTGTGGAAATAACACAGAACGAAACTCTGCCTCTGGGAGAGAAACTGCCAAAGCCTTTGTAGCTACAACATTGTCAATCTACAGAAAATCACCTTTTTTATTTTGTGAAATATGTACCCTCTCTAAACAGAAGTAAGCTAAGGTTAAATTCCAGCACTCAGACCTTGATTTTTATCTCAGGTCCCTGTTAAAATGCCTTAATACTTCATTGGAGAAGAGCCTGAGGAACCTGGTCTAATAAGGCCTGCTTTGAGTGTGGAATTGGACCATGGACCTTCAGAGGTCCTTTTCAATCTGAGTGGTTGTAAGATCAAAATTATTACATCTTGCTGATGTTTAAACATGAAAGTATTTTCTTTGTCAAATATGGTAAGAAAATACGGATCTGCCAGTCAGAAAAGCAAACAGGAAGAACAGAAAACAGAGTTTTACTAGGAAAGTTGTTTATTTTGTAGAAAATTTGCTTGTAAACGAGTTATTTTTTTAAAAAAATGTAGTTCAGCCTGCATCCAGACAAATTGCTGTTGAAATACCCAACTGGGTGATGCACAGCTCCTCACCACTGGAAGGAAAGTTTTTCCCTTCTCTCTTCACACGCAGTGCCTTCTCACTAAGATACTGGTAACTACTGTAGTTAGAAAATCCTCTTGGGCTTCCAATCCAGTAGAGACCTGTCATTTTCTGTCCTGTATGTATGTAGTTTTGGTTTAATTTAATGACTTTTAATAATTGGTCCTGGACAATAAAGCCTTGAGTCCTGCTGCTGGCCCATCAGGAAAGAATCCTCTTGTGCAAGCAGTAGTTGCTGCATTCAAAAATAGTCTCCAAACTATTGCAAATGAACCGCCTAAGAAAATCCACATTGTTTATTTAAAAAAGTAGTCACTAAGTTTGTTTTAAAATGAATGAAACCAAAACCTCAGGGCCATGTTTCAAGGAGCTAATGCTATGCCTTGAACTTACGTAGCCTGAGATAACAGCAACTCAGCTCCCCCTCCCCTGGTGGAAAAGAGAGGGAGAAGGCTTTTTTGTGTTTGCAACTGCATTTTCAGCCTGAATTGCGGAACAAAATCCAAGAGGAATTAAGAAATCACACTAGCCTCCTATTTTCTGTTCTGAGCGTGTTGTACACTTCTCTGACCTGCGGCACAGAAAAGAGGAACAAAAATCATTCTAACTTGAGATGGGTCAGAGGCAGAAGCAGCAGAAGGAGCCCTTGCCTGAGATGCCCCCCTGGCAGAGCAGGCACTGCCCAAGTACCAGTAACTCAGAAACAGCTCCCAGCAGGCTCAGCAAAAGCAGCACTTCTGTTGTGAAGGGGAGTTGTGCACTTAAGAAAATTATTCCAGAAAGAAAGAAAGAATTTATTAACTTGCTTCTTGTACAAAGGACCTTGTTCTCAACTGGTTTATCTGAAACTCTCACACTCGCAAGTTCAAGCCCTAGGTCCTCTGAAAAATTGTTTGATCTCCCAGTCAGCTTCTCTCACCTCTTATGCCCTGAAAACTGTCTTTTTGTTTAGGAGGGATGCCTCAGATTTGTGTTCTTAACTTCCAGCTACAAGACTCAGTGAAATTATTGACCTCCCCTGGACTTTTCGGATGACATAATAATATGACATAAAATAAAGTACTCCTGGACAAACAAGGAAAATAATTTTGAGACAAATGGATAAATCCTTTCCTCATATCAAAATATTTATTGACTGTTTATAATTCATAGGTTTCTTTTCAAGATTTCCTTCTTTCTTTTCCTCCTCCTTTTTCCATTCACGGACCAATTGCTGTGAGATATTCTTTGCAAGAATGAATATGAATGGGCCCTCATGAAAAGAATGGGGCACTGTCCTGAATTTGTATAGCACAAAGATATAAAAGACTGAAGAGAAAAAGAATGTCAGCAGAAAAACATTCATAGCTGAAGATGCAAAACCAATTTTTATGTGCAGGCACTTAGTGAAATAAATACAGGACAATGCTCAAATCCTGCCATCTTGACCCTAAGTAAAGCCTGAGAAGAGGTTTGCCCACCTGCCATGGTATCCCCGGGGTTTTCAGCAGCTGGGAACAAAACATGTTTTTACCTGTGCAATTTCTCCAGTGTCCTCTGCCAGGAGAGGTGCTTTGCCTTTGGAATGACATGGATTCCACCAGCAGCTGTTCTAAAAGTATCCCTGCTGATTACCAAGAGAGCAAAGCACTGCTCTGACACGGCTTCTCTGCTAACCTGTGCTAAGTGTTTGTGTTGTGTAACTGGTACCCACTGTGTGCTGACAGAAGGAGGTCTGCCATTTTCTTTGGTTTCATCTCTCAGGAGTTTTATGTCTTTCACACCTATAACCAGACCTGTTAAGAGCTTAAGGCATAAGTCACCTCGGAGAGACCTGTGGTAAGAAAATTCATAGCAGAGCTCTTCCATCACCAAAACAAAAAAAACCCAAGCAACTAAACTCAACAAAAAATATTGTACTTGCCTCACTCTCAAGCTAGGAATATGGTTTTAAGAAGAGTTCAACCAAACTCCACATATAAGTGAATTTGATTCAAAGCCCACTACAGCCAAGGTGAGCTTTACATTAGACATACACAATTTTTGCCTGTTTTCAATCTGTGTAAGATCATTTGTCACCTGCATGGTTTTATATTTAACTGTGCCCACATCCCTGGTACAAAGTACATATCCCAAATGCCTAACAACCAGGGCACACAAAGTTAATGGGTCACTATTAGAGTGGCCCCTTGATGTGCTGTGCTATTGGTGCTTGTCTTCGTGAACAGCTAACTTTCTTTCCTACAGGTATTTTGCTTTCTGCCAGGAGCAGCGAATGAACCACTCAGGCTGAGCTGTGAATTACAGCTCCAAAATGAACAAGGATCCTGCACAACAGCGCCACCTGATCTAATATTTCCTTTGCCTCCATGCTCTTAGGAAGTCAAGGTGAATTAATGCTGAATGCCTAAATTCAATTAGCAACTGACAAGACCTCCTTTAATGACCTGGATTCACTACAACTAGTGAGGATACCAACCAACACAGGAATCATCCTGTGATGTGTATTAACATCTGTCATGTGTCAATGAAAATGTGCATTTGTGACCTGTCTGTGCAACATCAGTGGGTGTGATTCTGTTTTCTTATTCCTACCCTTAGAGTTGATAACTAATGGAGCAGCAAAGGTTTTACTTTTAAGAGCCTCTGGTCTCATCAAAAGGAACGGGAAGGGAGCAGGTGCAGATAGGATTTGCAGAGGGAAACAAGAACTAATAGAGGCTTCATCAAATTTGAAGTATCCAGAGACAATTGGTGTAAAGTTCCTGTAAACCACTTTTGAAAGGTCTGGTCAAAACCACAGCTTTGAAACAGAGGTCAGAGATCAGACCTTAATAAGAATGGAGAAATAAAGCCCATCCCTGCTCATCAGCTTAAATTTGAAACATTCACTTTGCCCAACATTTCTGTTGCCCTAAGGCATGGAATTTTGTAACCAGTGCACAGGAGAATAGGCAGGACAGCTGTGCACATTGGTGAGAGAGCTTTTCTTTTAGAACAGTTCAGGGGAGTGGGCAACCCACACCTTCAGCTGGATCATCCACCTCCTCCCAGGTGGTATATGGTATATATTAAATAGGGTCTATATGTATGTATGTTGATTTTTTTAAAGAGGGTTATTCTTTGTCCATTCGGAGGCACGGGATGCCCAGTGCAAACAGCACAATATCCAAGCCTGCACACTTTCCCTCTGCCCAGTGGCAAGTTCCCTTTTTATGTCTGGAAAGGCGTGGACAGATCACAGCAGCTTTGGGTTGCTGTTTATCCGGAGGCTGGAATACATTCCCACGTGCCGGACCAGGTTGGGTTCCACGACGTAGGCATTCTCCCCCTTAGCCCGCAGCAGGGAGTAGAGGGCAGTGTCCTTAGCAAAACCCTGCCGGCAGTGCAGCCCCTTCAGGTAACCCAAGGCACGTCTGGCAGAGGGAGCAGGGAAGAGCATGGCCGGGGTGCAGCACTCGGTGACCGGCACCACATTGTAGAGCGCGGGGTGCAGCCGGCGCAGCTCCAGCAGGTAGTGCCGCCCCACCAGCTCCGACAGGGCCATGCTGTACAGAGCGAAGAACAGCACCAGGAACCAGCCGGGGCCAGGTCGCCCCAGCACCCAGGAGTACACACAGCTCAGCACTGGCCCCAGGAACATGCCCAGGCCAAGCCACTCCAGGATTCTCATGGGCTCGGGGTTGAAGTAGCGCTGGAGCCTCTCGGGATGGTAAAGCTTGAAGTAGAGAGCGTCTCTGAGGTATGGTTTGGATAACCGGGCCAAGAAGAGGTGCTGCAGGACAGAGAATATCTCCTCCTCTGGCACAGCGTCATCTTCCACTACAAGGATGTACTGTGGGTTGTATGATAACAGGGACTGCTCAAGGCAGAACACATAGTCCTGCTTCTCCTTCTCAAACTGGTTCACTCTGGGGTCAGGGTTCTCTCCAGTTCTGTCATGACTGACCATAGGAAAGAAGCTGCTCAGCAGCCTGACATCCTCGTGGCTACTGGGGTCTGACTCCACGTTGCAGAGGAGCACGCGGTGGCTCCGGCACCGTGCGCCACATTTCTGGAGGAGGTGGTGGAAGCGGGAGGCCACTTGCAAGACATAGTGGAAATCATTCCGCCTCTGCACAGTGATAATGGTGATCAGCAGCAAGGGCTGGAAGGCATCACTGCCAGAGGCCTCGGAGGCATTTGGTATCTGCATCTTCTCAAAGTAATGGAGGGCGTCCTGTCCCTCCTGCTGGTTGTGCTCCAGGAACTCCTGGCTCATGGGGTTCAGGTGCCAGCGCCGCAAATAGAAGTAGGAGTGGAGGAGCCGGTGGCAAATTAGAGGCGCGAGCACCCCGAATGTCACCACAGTCAATGTGAGGAGATGGATAACAGGGCTGGACCAGCGGCACCACCGCCCACAGAGCTGCCAGGCTTGATGTAACATAGCTGCTGCAGAAGGAGGGCACTCCTGTGCTATTCATGCCCTCAATCCTTCACTTCCAATGCATTCCCTTCCCTGGATTGCAAGGTATCACTGGGGCAGTGGCTGTGAAACCCGCACAAGTTGTCCAAGCCTTGAAAGGAAGAAAATGATGGTTACTGAAATAGGAACTGACAGAGAAAATAGAAAGCAGGGGGTTAGTCACTGAGTAAACCAAAATACATGGCCTCTGAGGAGTCCCCTGTGGTAGGAGCATCAAAGAACAGCCTGGAGGGGTTTACGATAGATGAGCCAAACTTAGTTTCCAGCAAAGTGTCCCTAAGGCCTTTTCATCATGTAGGAGCTCTGATCTCACTTAGCTTGATAGGACTTTGTTGTGTTTATTTATTACTGCACTTCAAACAGCTAACGACAGGCAACATGGATGGAGGATGAGTGGAAATCCCTTTCTGTTAAAGGCAGAGAACTTAGAAACCACTGTCCAGTCACAGTGCCATAGTCAGATTTGTGTCACAGCCAAGAAACAGAGCCAGATCTCTTGTATCTTAGCCTAGCACATATCTGAAAGACAAACTTTTATCCCTCTGGAATGAAACTATTCCCTTCTGTTGCTCACACACTTCAAACACATGCTTTTTCACTGCCCTGTCCCCCGCCCCCAGAGTGTGAAGCCAGATAACAAAGACACCAGTTTACTTCACTAAGGGCTCGTGTATGCCAAGTATAATGTGTGTATCTGTGTATCTGTCTGTCTCTTTCAGATGCCTTCTCCTTGCTACACGCTGTGAAATACATGGGCACAGCAAGATGTTGTAACTGAGCCATTGACTCATATTTCTTATTTAGAAATTTGCAATTTAAAAGTGCATGACTTTTATTTAAAACTGAAACATTCATATAAATATGGTTTGGGGTTTTTTTTGTACAGACACACACTTTAAGTAAACATCCACCTTCACACAAGTTAGATTTTGTCATATTTGGCTTTTCTGTTCTGCTTCCCTGGCTGCCATGAACACCTCACAGCCTGGCTGTTGGAAGCTTACAAAAAATCAGGGCAATTATGCTGTTCAGATAAATTCTGTTGTGCCAGTAATCTCCCTTTTTAATCTGCTGTTTCATTCTCCCGTGAATTTCCTATTCCCTCTCCTTCTGAACTGAGTTATTCATACCCCCCCCCCCGATCCGACTGACTGCACTGGATGTTCAATGGAGAGTTTCTCTGATTTTTGACCTCCTGCCTTCAGCAAGTTCTGATCATCAAGTGGTGCTCCCAGACCAAAACGTTTCTCTTCGTTCATCTCTGTATCATCATCTGAAGCAGCCTAAACAGTGTTGGGTGGGTGGAAAGAAATCATGGCTTTTCTCACCTGTCTCCGAAAAATGGATTTGTACAAGAAATTACTTGGAGGAGACAGAGCAGGGTCTGACTCGGGGTGTGCTTCAAAACTGCCTTCATTACTGTAGTCACAGATTTGCTAGTTTTATCATTAAGAGAACCTTTTCCTGTTGCCATATGGGAATGTGACGACCTCCTATGAAAAGCCTTTTAACAAGATTAATGGAAAATATACAAGAGTTATTCCAAATATTTGTTAGAGAAGAGGCACTTCGTGCTGTGAGATCTCAAACCATCCTTAAATACACTGTGGTATCAGTGTTTTGTTCTCTTATGATTCAAGGAAAGATTTAGAGTAATTAAACAGGGATAACCAATTTACATGCTGATGCATGAGAATCTGTACCTATATAGGTTCTTTTTTGTTTTCTTTCTGAAACAATTGTGAAACAATCCTGTTTCACAGACACTGCATTGTATTGCATCAGTGGACCTTAAAGATGATGGCTGCCCTTCACCTGTGAGATCTAAGCCATGAGGAGTCAGGACATGAAGACCTAAAATCCATCAGATGCCAAGACCTGCCACTTAAATCCATTTATTCATGCAAAGTCCTGGCTTTGCTGGCTACCCTGCCACAAGCTTTAAGGGAACACACAAATCAGTCTACAACTGATACTGGCATACTTTGAGTCTCCTCTTGATATCAGCATCATTGTGTGCACTGTATCTGAGCCAGACTCCAAACCTGAAAGCGAGGACCACAGTGGGAAAACAAGATAAGGACAAGCTAGAAAGTTGTTTAGTTCTCAGGGAGTAAAATAGTTTACTTTCCATCTGCCAGCCATGCTGAAGATCTGAGCTACAAGAACTGTGAGCCAGCAGTGAGCTCTTGAGATATACACTGAATATATGAATATACAGTTGTAATTCTTTCCGCATTTCTTCATTAATAATTCTTCAAGAAACATGGTCTAGTCAGTGGCATCCCTGTCCACAGCAGGGGGTTGAAACTAGCTGGTCTTTAAGGTCCCCTCCAATCCAAACCTTTCAATGGTTCTGATGATAATGCTCAGCCAAGACAGAGGCCAGCTTCCCTTATACCATCTGCTACTGAAGAGGGAAAAAGGGGTGTCCTGTCTTCCCTGCTGTGGCCTTGTGAGATGAATCAAACAGATTTTCACCTGAGGTCCTGCTCTTCTGCAGCCTGTGTTACTTAAAGGTGAGGTTCCCCTGAAGGTGCCTCCCAGGTCCCTGCAGGCGGACTTGCATTAAGTCTGAGGCTCAACAGTTCTTCCTCCATCCACCCTTCCTGCTGGAAAAGTGGTGCTGGGACTCCACCTACTGGTGTCCCAGCTCCTGG
>JAWWMO010000096.1:9462728-9497645 GCA_035047845.1 Dendrocincla fuliginosa | reverse complement strand
GGGGTCATCCTGACCAGGAGACCCCATCTCCCTGTACAGGGGGGCATGCCAAACCCAATCACAAGAAGAGGCCCCACCTCTCATTATCCGAACAAGGTGGGACTCTGGGTACACATAAAAAGCAAGATTTTTGGGGTGTGGGCGTGCTTTTTGGACCTCCGTGGCCAGGGCACCCAGCACGCGCTGAAATAGAAACTTTCTTTTTCTGCTAAACTTCTTTATCTCACAGATATTTGTATCCTAACTAAATTGATTAAAAGAGATTTTTCTCACACTTGTTTCCCATAACATATTCCTTGGGGTTTTTTTACCTTTGTAACCATTTATGGCCTCAACTTTTCAGTGTTAGTTCCCTTAGTATTGGTAACTTCTATTTAGTGTTGGTACCTTAGGATCCCACACGGGGTGTCCCGCCGGGAATTCGGGCAAGGCCTGGACGGGGCGATGCGGGGCTCGGGGCGGCGTTGGGCGCCATGGCAACGGCCGCCATGGCAACGGCCGCCATGTCGGGCGAGGGCAAAGCGGCGCCTCCATTACGGGTGAGGGCGAAATGGCGGCCGGAAGGGGCGGGCGGCGGCGGCGGCCATTGCCGGCGGGGCGGGGCGGGACGGGGAGGAGGCGGCTCTGTCGGGGTTGGGGTCGCTGTCGGTGTCGCTGTCGGTGTCGGGGAGGCCGCGGCAGGTCTGTGGGCCGGGCCGGGGCCCGGGGAGTGCTGGGAGGTGGCGGTGCGGGGGAAGCGGGCGGTAGTTCCGCGGTGGAGGGAGGGAGGGACGGGCCTGAGGGGTGTGCGAGGCTACCGGGGGCGGTGGCAGGGCCGCGGCGGAGGTGTGGGGGCGGCTGGTGTGTAGTTGAATTGCAGAATCACCAGGGTTGGGAGGCACGTCTGGAGCTCACCCAGCCCAGCCCCCAGCCGGGGCAGGGTCACCTGGAGCAGGTGACACAGGTGAGTTCGGGATGGCTCCACACAGGGCGACTCCACTCCCTCCCTGGGGAGCTGTGCCAGTGCTCTGCCACCCTCAGTGTGAAGAGGTTGTTCCTCGTGGTGAGGTGGAACTTCTGTGTTTTAGTTTATGGCCTTGTCCCGATGCGGGACACCACAGGAAAGAGTCCAGGACCATCCTCTGGGCACCCCCCTTGAGATGTTTCAATGCATTAAAATGATCCCCTCTCAGTCTTCCCCTCTCCAGACTAACCAGACCCAGCTCCCACATTTCTCCTCACAGAGTTGTTCCAGACCCCTTGTCATCTCTGTGGCCTCTGCTGGATTCTCTCCAGGAGCTCCCGGTCTCTCTCATACTGAGGAGCCCAGAATTGGACACAGCACTCCAGATGTGGCTCACTGCAAGTGGGTGATTTTAGGCTGGTGGTGGGTGAAGAGATGCCAGGAGGAGGTGTGTTTTGTTCTCTGTATGAGAGGGTTTTAACCATGAGAAGGGGGATTAGGGCAAAGCTGAGCCCCTGGTAGGGGAGGACAATCAGTCTGTGATAAATCAGTGTGGTCTTTTGGGGAAGGGAATAATGTGAATGGCCTCTGACTGAGAAAAAAAAGGTTGAGTCCCTAAAGAATGGAAATTAAAACAGGCGTTACTTTAAGGAGATCTAGATGTGATCTTTAAATGGAACGGACAGTTTTCTCCTTTCTCCTTCCATGCGTAAGATATTCCTGGTGAGGCAGGACTGAAGGCTATGGGAAAATTCCCTTTAGGCTTGTGGACAGAACATTGCTTGACTGTAGTTCCTGCTGGGGACTATAAACTCAAATGGCAGCTTTTACATGTGCTCTGTGGCTTTATTTCTGTGATTCTGTGTACATAAATGCAGATGTATATGTATGCAGTAGAGTTTCTGTATTGTAGCAGGAAGAACTGGTGGTAGCAGACATAATAAAACCTCAAGGTTTTTGGATTCAGTTTTAAAATGGTTGTAAGTGAGAAGAGAAAATGTAATTTGAGTTTCAGTTTGTAGGGTTTGTCATCAGAAATCTTTTTTTTTAAAGCAAGTACAATGTGAGAATCAAATGTTATTTTGTCAGTTTGCAGAGCAGAACAGCTCTTCTGTATCAAAAAGGAAATAAATGAGACATTTAAAACCGGGTACATTCCTGCTTAGAATTCTTTATCTTTTTTCTGTGTAAGGAGTAGAGTGGGTTGTTAAGTGTTGGGCTGCGCTGTCCAGGGAGGTGGTGGAGTCACCATCCCTGGAGGTTTTCAGGGAAAGACCTAGTGCCATGGTGTAGCTGACAAGGTGGTGATCAGGCAAAGGTTGGACTCGATGATCTTGGAGGTCTTTTCCAATCTAAAGGATTCTGTGATTCTGTGAAGAGAGGGTGTGCAGTAACAAAAAATCAGTGGGTTGAGTTGTGGCATACAGTATGTGAGGAAGTGGGGAGGGGGAGAAGCTGGAGCTGTGAGGAGTGGTGCCAGGAGGCAATGGAGAGGTTATTTGTGGACAAAAAGTGTGAAAAGGAGTGGTTATTGGTGGTTTGCTGGACTGATGGGCAGTAGATGTATGTTTTTAGTGACCTGTTCTCCCCCCCTCTCCAGGGCCCTCATAATTCCAGCTAAAGTCAGTTCTGCTGCTGAGAGAAAGAAAACAATTCAGTGGAAGTTGTTTCCGGTTTTTTAATGCTGAGATATATATAATTGCTTATGTTAAAACGTAACTCAGAGCAACACCATATGTGCTGTTTCAGTAACTCACTTAGAAATAATCTTTGTATTATTATATCTTTGTATGTATTGTATCTGATCTTTGTATTATTTTGCGTACAGTGAAGGGCAGTGCCAGGCTAAGATGCTTATTGAAAGTTAAGGTTTGGCAAAGCAGTGTACTGGCTTCATCCTGAAAATACAGTGGCCCTATTGCTTTCAGTACAACTGCTCAAGTAGAGCAAATAGATAAGAATTGGCAGGTTCAGTTTGTAGCCCCTAGTTTGACTGTAAATGCTGTTACAAACCTGAACAGAACAACACAAGTTTTGTGTGTATGGTCTGTATTTAATTACTTCTGGTTTCATTCAGTTTGGAAAAAGCTGTTTTATTGTTGAGGGTCATCAAGTGCAGGGATAGCCTGCCCAAAGATATTGCTGAGTTTCTGTGCCTGGACAAGGCGCTTGACAATCTGCTTTGGCTGATGCTGCTTCCTTCAGGAGCACTGGGCAGGTGACCTCTAGACATCCCTCCCAGCCTCAGCTGTTCTGTGATTCTCTAGCTAGTAGTCCAGAGCTTTTCAGAAAGCATTAATTTAGGGATAGATTCTCTTCAAACATGTCGGCGTCTTCTGATGGAGAGGAAAGCTCTTTGAATAAGTCTTTACAAGCCTTGGCTCAGAGTTGCTTTTCAGTTCCATAGGATTTGTGAGGTCTCTAAGGACAGGGCTCATCTCCAGAGTGTTGCTGTCCTCAGTTTTGATTGGCTTTGCATGTAGATATAGGAAGAACAGTTTGGTTGATATTTGATTGATATGAAGTGAACTTGATGCCATGTATACACAGTCTCAGCTATTTGTTAAAATCTAACCCTGATAATTTTTGTTATTGCAGAAGATACTCAGTGACTGAACCTCCATGAAGATTTTTTTGCAAAGAGAGTGATAAGGTACAGTGCTTCCATTTTAACATTACAGAAGAATGCAATTTTTTTCCTTTAAATTTGCTGTTTGTAGTGCTGATCCTACTGATGTCTTTCACCATTTAACATTTGGCCAGAATGTGTGAGTCGACACAGGCAAGCACAAACTCACAGCTGGAACACAAAGAGTAAATTTATTTCCATTACCTTGCTAATCCTGGGATCCCCAAAGGAACACCTGGGTGTCTGTACCCTACCCTGGACATGTGCACTGTTAGACTCGGTACATGCCTGAGCATCACCACTCTATCAAGGCTTATTCCCTTGAGCAAGGTCCCTTAAGCAATTTACAGTCCTCCTCACCAGTCTTCCACTTTTAGCCCATTCCTTCCCTAAAGTATTTTCCCAAACCATTAAAGTTACATGATCTGTTCTGTGTTTGGCATTGTGTTACCATGATGGATCAGTATGTTAAAAACCCCAAACTGAGTTGATTGTGTGGGCGTGCATCTGGGGGTTTTTTAGTAATGTTTCTTAATGTTCAGGAAGAACTTGGAGAAGGTGGGAATCTGTATACTTCAGCCACCATGTCTGGAATTGGCAATAAACGGGCAGCTGCAGAGCCTGGCCCTTCTGCACCTCCGGAGAAGAAGGCAGGCGTTGAAGATTCGGGGACGACAGTGGAGACCATTAAGCTTGGAGGTGTTTCTTCAACGGTACGTCTTCCCCACTCAAGCTCTTTCTGTTTTTCATGTGGAAACAAAAGTGTGTCTGTGTTCAGTATGTGCCCTTCTGTGATGTGTCTGGTGTGCCACGTGCCCTTGCACAGGAGGACCTGGACATCCGGACCCTGCAGAGCAAGAACCGGAAGCTCGCGGAGATGCTGGACCAGCGTCAGGCCATTGAGGATGAGCTGCGGGAGCACATCGAGAAGCTGGAGCGCCGGCAGGCCACTGATGATGCTTCTCTGCTGATCATCAATCGTTACTGGAACCAGGTTGGTTTGCTGCTTTTTGTACACTGTTCTCTTGTTTCCTCTGTACCACTGCACTGCTTTTATTCACATCCGTTCTTTGTCTTGGCTTGCCTATCCCATAATTCAGTTTGATGAAAATATCCGCATCATCCTTAAACGCTTCGACCTGGAGCAAGATCTTGGAGACCTTTTGTCTGAAAGAAAAGCGCTGGTGGTACCAGAACCTGAACCAGACTCTGACAGTAATCAGGAGCGCAAAGATGAGAGGGAACGAGGTGAGCCATCTGTCTGGAGATAGTGGGAAGGATGGATTTCAGTGGTGGACAGTGCTGATGTCTCTTTCTAAAGGGTGACAGAGGCTCCGCTTTGTGATTTTGCGGATGAGTGATATGTTACCCGCTAGAGCACATTTACTTTTTAGCACCTCTTTATGTTTCCAGGGGAAGGACTGGAGCCAGCTTTCTCCTTCCTGGCCACTCTGGCCAGCAGCACCAGTGAGGAGATAGAATCCCAGCTCCAGGAGCGTGTGGAGTCCTCCCGCCGTGCTGTCGCCCAGATTGTGACAATGTATGACAAGCTGCAGGAGAAAGTGGATGTGCTGACTCACAAGCTGAACAGCGGAGGTATGACCAAGGTGTCAGATTTTCAAGAATGCTCATCTGCCCCCACCTTAGACCTGATACTACATTGTGAATGTTAAGGCCTAGTCAGTCTCATGCTCATTTATTTTCCAAACTAAATTGGCCTGGATTTCCAAACTCACTATAAAAATCTCTAATAAAGGACTATATGCTAGAAGTGTACTGTAACTACCTCTAAATTTAAATGGTGAGAGCTCTGCCCAGGTGTTCAGCTAAGAAAAAGCTTGTTTGTGCCTGTAGAGTGTTCGTGCACCTGAGAAGTTACAGATTGCAGCTGAACCTTATCACCCTGCTGTCCTTAGCCATCATTTAAAAGGCTTCATGCTTACAAGTGAAGAAGTGAAATGAGCATTCTAGACTGGTGTTGGACTCCTTCTCGCTGGCAGTTTAGTAAAAGGTGTAGGAATGACCAACTGCTCCATTTCCACTGAATTTTGAGCAAAATGGTGCCCATCTAATGTCTTGGCATGCTTGGTATAGCAGTCAGTTTTGAATGCAAAGCCAAATGACTGGCTTCTAAAAACTAATGTAGCAGACTCACATTTAGATGACTGTCTAATACACTTCATTAGCTTAAGGTTAGAATTTAATCTTTTGAATGAAAACTTGGTTGAAATATCAGCTCATCCATGGTTTGCCTGCTCTCCAGAGGTTTCTATGTTCTCTGATTGAGGAGCTCTGAGAAGTCTGACATTGGCTCAGGGAAGTGTCACTGACCTTGGCTGGCTGGCAGTCATAAATTGTAGTAGCATTTACACTGGTGCCTGTACTTTGGTGCTGTGGTTGTCACCTGATGTGTTTTATCAAGCCACCTGCCGTAGCAGGTTTATGCATGAATTTGACCTGCATTAGGGTGTCTCTGGTTTACAAGGGTATGTTCTGTGTCACTCATACCAACGCAGTTGAAGTGACCTCTGACATGAGGGGAGGGTGACTGCGTCAGAAATGTGCAGCATGTTAAACTGCAAAGCCTTTTATTAGGTGAGTGCAAGTCACGTAACTCACCAGATCTCATGGAGATCAGGCCCTTGGCAATGACATGCAGGAGAGTTAAACACAAAACCAGAAATTTCCTTTTCTGTTTTCTTCTTGCACTCTTTGTCATGTAAGAACTAAAACCAGCATTCCTTTATGTCCATTGGTTTTCTTCATGCATCTTTCAGATATTTCATTAATGGAAGAAGCAGTGCTGGAGCTTAACACCTATCTGTCACATGAAAATGGACGGCTGCAGGAACTGGCTGATGTTCTTCAAGAGAAGCACCGAATCATGTCTCAAGAGGTATAAAAAGGAGAGGGAAAGAAATCTGCTTTGGGGTCTTGCTTATAATCTGTGATCACCAGAGTCTGGAAAAAAGGTTATTTTCTTAGAGAGAGACAGGAACAGCACAAAGTTATGGAAAGAGTTATTGTAGTGGAGATCTGTACATAGATTTTCTGTGTAATTCAGATTGATTTGCATGTTACATCACGAAAGCGAAGAGGATAACCAAATCAGTGAGTTGAATAGATTTAATATTAAAAGAAAACAGAGCAGAGGAAGAAGTAGGGTGATGCAAAGGGGTTGTGTAAACACCTGAGACACTTGACATGACATCGCAGTAATTCTAAATTCCTTGGTTTCTCTGCATCATATATGAAAGTGTAATGACATCAATTACAAGATGATCCCAGTCATTAGGGGTTCACATTATTGGCAGTATTTGCTTTGGAGGGTTCAGCTCCTTTAAAAATTGTTACCACTGATCTTGGTCAGGGTTAGGCATCTGAGCACTTATGTGGTCTGTAGAGTAGATGAGCATATATATTGAAAACAAAAAAAGCTTTTGAATAAGTTGAGGTGGCCACGTCTCTAGTCTGCCAGATATTACCAGTTTCTTTCTCTTTCTCCATTTTCATTCTTGTCTTATTTTTCTTACTGTCTGGAGATTGGGCCAGTGTAAAATACAGAACTGTCAAGTCTGTTGCTACAGCAAAAGATGGAATAAGATGAATAAGAGCAGCCTCAGGAAGTGTTGATTCTGTTCAATATGCTGGCTGATACACTCTTCTGATTGCAGTTCTCCAAGCTGCAAGAGAGAGTGGAGACAGCAGAATCCCGTGTGTCTGTTCTGGAGACCATGATTGATGACCTCCAGTGGGACATCGACAAGATACGCAAGAGGGAGCAGAGGCTCAACCGCCACTTAGCGGATGTTCTGGAGCGAGTAAGTGCTGTCCTCTCTGCCAGGAAAGCAGAGAAACGGGTGCAGGTTTGAGATGGAGATGTGTGACATCATCTCATGGTACTTCGCTGTGAGAACTGAGAATCTGCAGTGTATCGTCTCTGGTTCGGATTTGCTGTGTTGGCAGTCGTGCCAGTGTTTAACTGGATCTTGATGAAATCTTTTGCTTATTTTGCAGGTAAATTCCAAAGGCTACAAGGTGTATGGAGCTGGGAGCAGCCTCTATGGGGGCACAATCACCATTAATGCCCGCAAGGTATTGACAAGGGCTTGGTTGTGGGTAAGGGGAAGAAAAAAGTCAAAGAGAGCTTGTGCTTGGGGCATAGATTGGAACAGAATTTAGATGCTTATTTTAGATTATTTTAGGTCCTTTGCCAAATCTGTGTGACTCTGGACAAGCCATTTTGTTTGTATACAAGTTTTCTACTTACAAAACAGACCTGATGGAATTAGACTCTGTCTCACTAGCTCATGTTATCTGACTGTTTAGAGTGTAATTTCTGTTACTACATAAATGTTAGTACCTTCAGGAGAGACATTAACAATAGGATTTACAAGCAGTTTATCCCCAACAGTTTGAGGAGATGAATGCAGAGCTGGAAGAGAATAAAGAGCTCGCTGGGAATCGCCTCAATGAATTGGAGGAGCTACGCCAGGATCTTGAGGAAGTAACAACACAGAATGAAAAACTCAAGGTGAGACATTGTACTTTTTTGAGAATGAAGGTGTTTTCTGTGGTGCGCTGCCCTTTGCTTTGTTGTGCGGTGCCTCCAGGAAAACCTCGTTAGCACTGTTCTGTTCTGTGTTTGCTCTTTCAACTGTTTATAGTTTGTACAAGGTACAAATTAGCAAGTCTGTGACTTACCCTTGCAGTTCAGTGAGTTGGTGACCCCATGTGGTCATCCTTGGAAACTGGAATGGTTTCCTTCCTGTTTTCCACTCTGATCTTTTCTGGACGTTTTAATGATGTCTAGTTACAACTGTTTTCACCTTGTTAAAAGTACTAATCCCTTTTCCACCTTCCCCACACCCTATGCAAGAGGAACCAGAGAACTGAGAAAATCAAGAAATTTGTGTAGGAGAGAGAGGCTATTGAAAGAGTCAATGAATATGTCTTTACCAGTGGGTAGTCAGGAAGCAGCATATGACTTTCTCATGTTTTAAAGGTGGAAAAAGGTAAGTATATGATGGAGGGAATCATCCAAATGTCATCTTAGTGGTCAGTTAATCTGTTAGCCTGTTATAAGAAATGTCTGATATGATAATCTAAGTTTAAGGCATCTGGTTCCAGGAACTATCTTGAGGCACCTCTAAATTCTGTTTGTCCATGAGTTTGTTTTGAGGGAAACACTCTTCAGCTTACAACTTCTTTTTTTCTTTTCTATAGTGTTAAGCTGTATGCATGTATATATGTGTCTGTTTCACTGCTGGTAGTCACAATCATTTGCTAACTCTTATTTTGTAAGGAAAATTCAGATTCTGTACCTCTGCTTCTTTCTCATTTCTCTTCAGTCACTATGTCTTAATAGTAGAAGGCCAGCATAATGCCTACTTGCACATGCATTTTCTTTATTCTGTCATACTTTCCTATGTGTCCATCTTTATTGATTTAGGTGATTACAGTTTACAGTAAATCCATTGAAAAGGTGTGTTATGTTTTCCAAGTTCATATCTTTGAAACTATTTCAGGATTGAAAAGTGAAATATTCTGTCATGTGAGAAATTTCTCTTGTGTGTAAGAGAAACAGCCTAGTGCATGCAGAGAAAGCACAGACTTTTGAAATTGATACTGAAGCATATCACTTGCAGCTACTTCACAGTAATGCTGTTGAAGTTCTGCATTTGTCTTTGCTTGTGGCAGCTTGATTCGCTGTTCTTCCCTCTTCTGAAGTAAAAAACAAAGGCAAGGGGATAATCTTTGTGGCATCTTCTTGTGTCCCACCTAGGTTGAGCTGCGACGAGCAGTGGAAGAGGCTGTGAAGGAGACCCCGGAGTATCGCTGCATGCAGTCCCAGTTTTCTGTGCTGTATAACGAGAGTCTCCAGCTGAAGGCACACCTGGACGAGGCTCGCACGCTGCTCCACGGCACCCGCGCCACACACCAGCGCCAGGTGGAGCTGATTGAGGTAACACCTCTGCTCCGCCAGATCAGGAACACGGCTGAGTCTGAGTGGTTCTGGGGATGCTCAGGAGACGTTAATTTCTGGCAATAATTCAGTCTTTTCTGGTATTTTATGTTGATGAGGTGAGAGAGCATACTCCAGGCACCAAGTTCTGTTGCCTTTTTACTCCTCAGAGGGACGAGGTCAGCCTGCACAAGAAGCTGCGCACGGAGGTGATTCAGTTGGAGGACACCCTGGCCCAAGTCCGCAAAGAATATGAGATGTTGAGGATAGAGTTTGAACAGACACTTGCTGCCAATGAGCAAGCAGGTATGGTGTTGTTCTGCTTGTGCCTAAAAGCAAACACCACTGGCCCCCCAGTGCCCATTAGAGGCTACACTGCTGTAAAACATCTGGGTTGATTCTTGGTTAAATACTTGTTCTGGCATATCTCTTTATTTCTGTAAACAAAACCCCTCGTGTTTTATTGGGAAGCCAGTTCCATGTTACCTGACTTCCTTTTACATGTTGCATAATAAATATATTTTGCTAATAATTTGGTTTATGACAGGGTATTTTGCATTATTAAAAATAATACCTGAAAGAGGGAAGATTCACTTACAAGACTGGCATGACAACCTGAATAGGAAAGCAGTAATTTTCAAACTTCAGCAGAGAAAATAAAGAAGTTATTTCTAAAATAACACTTAAATCATAAAGGTTTTTTGTAGCATAACATGTTTCCCTTAGGATCATGGGGAAAAAAGTAATGTTAATGGCAGATTAGGACTGTGAATTTGCAAGGACTTACTGTTGCATGTAAAGCTGGCACAACTTTTTTCTGCAAATGTGTTGCTCTGTTGTGTGACAGAATGGTAATAGTCTTATTTTAGTTCTTTGCCACTGACACTTGGCTTGTTCTCTATCTCCATGAGAGTCCTGCAGCAGGCTGACCAAAGTGTGGTTTGTTACCTCTGTGTTTCTGTTTTTATAGGCCCAATTAACCGTGAGATGCGTCACCTCATCAGCAGCCTCCAAAATCACAACCACCAGCTGAAAGGAGAGGTGTTGAGATACAAGCGCAAGCTGAGAGAGGCCCAGTCTGACTTGAGCAAGGTATGACAGCAGAAAATGGCAGAAAAGAGGAGGAAGTGCTTAGGACTAGAGGGAATGCTGTCACCCTTGCTCCACTGTCAACCTTCTGATATGGCATGCAGGATGCAGTCTGATTCAGTGGAGCTCTGCACTCTTCTGCCTCCTTTTACCAAATGAAAGGTCCCTTTGTAGCTGTGTAGTGCTTCTTGAAAGGTAATAGCAGTGACAAAGGGGACATGTAAGCATGATCTGGGAAGACAAGGAAAAAGGGGATAAGATAGATTTCTGGCTAAGAACTTAATGGTTTGTTTTCTTCTGTGTCATTTTTCTTGCTTTTTCATGACAGATCCGCTCTCGCAGTGGAAGTGCTCTCTTGCAGTCCCAGTCCAGCACAGAAGACACAAAGGAGGAACCTCCAGAGATCAAGCAGGAACCTGAGGACCCTTCTGCCCAAGTATCTGTCCCCAAGGCTGCTTCTGAAGATGTTAATGAAATGAAGGCCAGGCGAGATGAAGAGGAGCGGGAGCGAGAGAGACGGGAGAGGGAGAGGGAACGAGAGAAGGAAAAAGAGAAAGAGAGAGAGCGAGAAAAAGAGAAAGAAAAGGAAAAGGAACGAGAGCGGGAAAAGCAGAAGCAGAAGGAATCTGAGAAGGAGAGAGAATCCAAAGAGAAGGAGAAAGGGAAGCATGAAGAGGGAAGAAAGAAGGAGGCTGAAGTGATCAAGCAGCTGAAAGCTGAGCTCAAGTAAGAGTTGTCCCTCCCTTTCTTGTTTGAGCAGTATCCAGACCTGGGGTATTTGTTTTTGTATTTGTATTGTTTGGTGTTGTAACTTGCACTTAAAAGATTACTATGACTGAAGTGAAAGGGTAGTTTCTTGGCACCTTTTGTATCTGATTGTGATCTGGTCAATGTAGTAATGTTTCTCTTACAACAGCCTAAAACATGAATTACCAAACCAGATACTTCATGGTATGGATAAAATAATATTTATTTGTTGCTGTCATAATAATTGCGTAAAACTTCACAGCAGCAGGTTATTAATAAAGGGCACAACAGTCTTCCCTCTCTTGAATCGTTACCAAAGCAGAGGTGGATAGTTTGTTGCTTACTGTTTCCAGCCCACTTCTCTTGTCTTTTCTACCAATGTGCCTGAGTATGTTTCTTTTCCAGCCTGTACTCCTTGGCTGTTTTAGGTTGCCAGGGTAAGTTGAGCCAAGGACAACTCCATATCCACATGGGAGATGGAGAGAATATGGCTCAGACTCTCATGCTGGCTATGTAGAAGTGTGGCTTTCCTGCTGTGTTCTCACAGTTATCTCCCTGTCTCCAGGAAGGCCCAGGAGAGCCAAAAGGAGATGAAGCTGTTGCTTGATATGTACCGCTCTGCCCCCAAAGAGCAGAGAGACAAAGTGCAGCTGATGGCAGCTGAAAAGAAGGCAAAAGCTGAGGTAAGTCTAATTTCTCTTCCCTTTTTCTCTTTTGTGCATTAAACTTTTCAGATATTCTGCATGAGAACTGTGTTGTTTTGCTGTTCAAAACTGATCATTATTGTCCATTCTCGGTTTTGTCACTTAGAAAAGAGTTTGGAATGGTCTAGAGATGAACAGGTCGATTCTGGGGTATCCTCCTCTGGGAATGCATGATCCCTTTGCCGTGGCTGAGAGACATGGCTCCCTCTTTCTCAGTTGCAGATTCAGCTGGTAGTGGAGTGAGCAAATATCCCAGAGACACACAGCCAGTCAGACTGGCACATACATATATATATATATGTATATACACATATGTATGTACATTCCTTCAGCAGCATGTACATATAGGACTTGTAAAACAAAAGCATAGACGAGTCCCTTCCTTTTCAGCTGGTAGATGCAGAATGTCACTAGTGCAGGCACACACACACAACAATCCAGGTTCACCAGCACACCCCTCTGGTATCCCTGTGGTTCCCTTTTACCTTCTTCACGAACAGGTCTCACCTGTAGCTAGCTCTTATTCTGTGCAGCACACATACACAGGGGGTAAAGAGTTAGATTACACAGAGACAGTTAAAAAAATACCTAATAAAAAGATGGAAGAAGGTTGGACAGGACAGGCTGCTGCGATCATGTGCAGGGCTGAGACAGACAGGTGTGTACCGCCTGCCCACATTTTATATGTGACTGGCTCCTTTTATAGCCTGCTCTGTCTAACCCCAGTTTGTTCATCTTTGCTCTCCCTGTCCCTGCACATCACTTCTGTGTTTGCACATCTTTGTTGGTTCCCACAGCCCTCCTAGTTCAGGATCCACCCCTGGTTTACAGTCTTACCAGTTACGAAGTCCTAGTTGATCTTCCAGGAAGTGGTGCCTGCAGTTTCTTGGAAGCCTGTCAGCTATTGTGGCTGGCGAGGTTTGCTTCTCTCTTTGTTTTGTCAGGTCTTTGTATATTTTGTTTCCGGTTTCCCTCATTTTCCCACAGTCTCATAACGTTATTGGAATAATCATTCTCACAGTCTCACATGTTCTCATCACTTAATGTGACTGTCCAGGTTTTGTTGTAATCACTGCCTCCTTTATCATTTGCATGCCAGGTTTGTGTCTGTGTATGTTTTGTGTTACTTTCTTCTTCTTATCTCTTTCTATATTGAAAAAGGTCCTTGAGTGGATGCCCTTAAAGGAGCAGATACTCTTTTTCCACATACCCTTACATATAAAAAAGAGACTGATGTTCCTTTTCTGACAAAAGATTTATGGAGTTGTCAAACCTTTTAACATCAAGGTCTTGAGCTTAAAGCCCGTCTCAATGATCCATCTACCAGTAATGCTCAGTCCTGTCAAAATAACTTGGGCTTTCTTTTCCCATGCTTTGAAGGCAGTTTTTTCAGTGTTTCAGAGAATTGTAGGGAAAACGGGCACTTAACAATGTGCAGGCCACATCCTTATGTTAAGTGTCATTTCTGATTTGTCCTTGTAGCTGGAAGAACTGAGGCAGAGGGTGAAAGAATTAGAAGACAAGGAAAAAAAGGAGAGTAAAAAGATGGCTGACGAAGATGCCCTCCGCAAGATCCGAGCAGTGGAGGAACAAATTGAGTATTTACAGAAGAAACTAGCCATGGCTAAGCAGGTGAGAAGTTTGTGAAGAGTTCTGTTTCGGCCAGAGCACCTCTGAAGGAACTGGCTTTGGATTACAGACAGGTAGATTACCTGAGAGAAGGAATTTCTGTCTCTATAGGGGCCAGAGATGTGAGCTTGGTCTTTGCTTATTGAAGGGAGAAAAAATGAAAAACCCCACAACTGGAGGGTGTCAGAGACCTTATGGCAGGTGATGGTGTGGCATATTTAATAACAATTAAACATGTGGCCTTGATGAAGAGCATAGAGGGGAAGTGGCTGAATCAGCCACTGGGGAGGAGGTTGCAATTTCTTTTTAAAAGTTATCTATACAAATTCCCGTAATGAAACTACATAAAAGTGCTTAATCCAGTGAAAGAACAGGACAACCTCAGTGGGGGAGAGGCAGGCCCACGACTTGACATGTGCTTTTCTGAAATTCGGATTCTTTTAGTTACAGAAAAGAACTGATCTATCTTGTCACTTAGTCCTTTAATGCTAAAGTGGTCAAAGTAAGTTTGAGGGCTTGGCAGCCTCTTAGTTGGAAGCTGCCAAGCTGTCCACATGTCGAATTCCTGGCCTGGTGTATCTCAAGCTGTCCAGGTAGCTGCTGGAAGTTGGGAGTTGGTTTCTGCCCAGTGCTGGCAATGACTGTGCCACAGCTGATTCTGCCAGCAGACAAGCCACAGTCTCTGAATGCTTGTGCACACGACCATCTCTTTTCTACACCTTCAGATCTGGAGTATCTCCGCTGTGGTGCAGATTTCTAGGGAGCACCTTTTTCTGTTCTCTGATACTGAGACATCTTCTTTCATCCATGCTAGGTTTGATGTCTCTGAGTAAAATGTTTAGGGTCACTGTAAAGTGTACAGGAGACAGTTTTTCCAGAGCCTGTGATTGTTTTGCAGGAGGAGGAGGCCCTGCTGTCAGAAATGGATGTCACAGGCCAAGCCTTTGAAGACATGCAGGAGCAGAACATCCGCCTGATGCAGCAGCTGCGGGAGAAGGATGATGCCAACTTCAAGCTGATGTCAGAACGCATCAAATCCAATCAGATCCACAAGCTGCTGAAAGAGGAGAAGGAGGAGCTGGCAGACCAAGTTTTGACACTGAAGACACAGGTAACCTGGGAAAAAGAGAGAGGACTACAGCACTGGTGGGGAAAAGTGGAGGTATTATGGGTTATCTCTAGTAGGCAGCTCCACACACTGTGGGACAGGGTAGAGAATCAGAAGGGCAAAAGTGAGAAAATGGGTGAGTTGAGATAGAGGCAGTTCAACAGCTAAAGGAAAGCTGTGCACACAAGCAAAGCAAAACCATGAATTAATTCACTGCTTCCCATGGCAGGCAGGAAATCAGCCATCTCAGGGAGAGCAGGGCTCCATCATGCATAATTGTTAGTTAATAAATGTCTCAACACTGAACATCCTGCTAGTTTTCCTTTCCACCAGCTTCTATTGCTGAGCACAGCATCATATGGTATGCAATACCCCTTGGTCAGGTGGATCAGCTCTCCTGGCTGTGTGGGATCTCAGCTTCTTGTGTACCCTCAGCCTTCTTGCTGGTGGGCAGCATGAGACACAAAAGGTCTTGATGCTGTGTAAGCACCGCTCAGCAATATCTAAACCAATGTGTTACTGACACAGTTTTTCTCCCAAATGCAAAATACAGCAGCATGTGAGCTGCTATGAAGAGAATTAACTGTATCCCCACCAAAATCAGTCCTGCAGGAAATGTTCTTCTAACAGACCTAGGAATGCTGTGTCAGACTTCAAAGTCTTAATAAGAAACTGAGACTGCTATATGAGCAGGCGTTCATTGCTATGGAGAACAAATGGGATAAGGAAAGTGAGAAGTCATTTTCCTGTTGTAATGGTACTTCTACCTATATATTCTACCTAAACCTGTATATATTGGTAACAAGCAGGAGAAGCTGGAAACTGTGGTTCAGTTAGAACTATCACAGACTTAAGTACAAGTACAGGCTGGGAAAAGGAGTCACTGAGAGCAGCCTTGTGGAGAAGGGCTTGTAGGTGCTGGTGGGTGAAAAGCTAAACATGGACTGGCAGTATATGCTGGCAGCCCAGAAAGCCAAACATGTCCTGGGCTGCATCACCAGCAGTGTGGGCAGCAGGTCGAGGGGGATTCTGCCCCTCTGCTCTGGAGGCAGGCTGAGAGTGCTGGGGTTGTTCAGCTTGGAGAGGGCTCTGGGGAGATCTCATTGCAGTACCTGAAAGGGGCTTAGAAAAAAGAGGGAGAGGGACTTCTTGTACAAGCAAATAATGGACAGGACAAGGGGTAATGGTTTTAAACTGACAAAAGGGCAGGTATAGGTTAGGTCTGTGAAGAAATTCTTTACTGAAAGGATGGTGAGGCACTAGCACAGTGCTGGGGAGGGAGGGTTAGTTTTAGCATGATAGTTCTGAAGACCTGCAGAACATGCATTTAATTCCTTCTGTACCTCCTTTCCCCCTTTCCAAGGTGGATGCCCAGCTGCAGGTTGTACGTAAGCTGGAGGAGAAGGAACACTTGCTGCAGAGCAGTATTGGCACTGGAGAGAAGGAGCTGGGTCTGCGAACACAGGCCCTGGAAATGAACAAACGCAAGGTGAGTGAGCGATTTCCTTTTGGACTGCAAGATGGAGCTGTTGCCTCGCGGGAGGCACAAAGGGCTCTGAGCTCTTACTGGTGTTACAGAACCTTGTACTCGCTGATTTTGTACTAGTATGCCAGAAGGCTTAGGAATCTTAAAGAGAATTCTCATTAAAGTACTGTAGACTGATGCTTCCTTTGATCAGGAGGAGCAGGTTGTACGTGTTCCTGTGAAAGCCTGATTAGGAGCTGAAATAAGGTGCCTTTATAGGAAACTTGTTGTGAAAGAAGAGGCAGCAGCCAGATGTAGTTAACTGAGGGTCAAAGCTTTTATAGGAAAGATAGAATAAATAAAAGGGAAATACAGCTAGGGAATGTTAAGACTTTAAACAAATGCCTAAGATGAAGTATGTTTGTTACCAGTAAAGTAAGACTGAGTCTCATGGTTGATGCTGCCTTTGTTAAAGTTTTAGTACAAATGCAGGCATGACATAAAAAAAGGCAGAAGTTAAAGCAGACATATCACTATGAGGAGGAGATGGGGGAATTCAGCACAGTCACGCTTAAGATGACAATCTGTGGTATTAAGGGAACTTGGTTAGAAGGTTATAGGAGAACAGTGAAGAGAGAACATGCTTAAAAACACTTATCTTGGCACTTCTGTCTACTTCAGCTATAGAACCATCTCTAAACAATGTAATAGAGAAAATGTGTAATAGAGAAAAAGCAGGAAGGCTGAGAATACATGAAGAGGAAAATTGTGTGGTCATTAGTGTTTTTCTAAGTGACATGCTGTTCATTATGACAAGATTTGGCTCTGCTGAACAGGGATCTTGAAACTAAATGATTAGAACTTGTTAATAATAAGGTATTTTGATGTTGAAGTGATGCTTAGGGAATAATTCCAGTTATTTCACTTGGAAATACTAAAAATGGATTAAAAAAACAGATCATCAGCCTGAGGAGTATTTGTGAGCAGTCTTGGATTGCCAGGGAGAGGGTCTAGAAATCAATAGAGCTCTTTTTGCGTGTTTGGTTACTTCTGTACTGTTGTTTTTTTTAGGCCATGGATGCAGCCCAGCTTGCAGATGATCTGAAAGCTCAGCTGGAGCTGGCTCAGAAGAAGTTGCATGACTTTCAGGAGGAAATTGTGGAAAACAGAGTAACGAGAGAGAAAGAGATGTTTAACTTCAAAAGGGCTGAGGTATACATCCTATGCACAATCCTTCAGTATCTGTCTGCTTTAGTGTTCATCTCCTTTTACAGTAAGCTCTGAGTGTGTTTCAACTGCACTATTTTGGTGTTCAGTTTCACTTTGACTTCAGCTTCATCAGGTCTTGGCTGTTTCAGATTTTGTCCACTGATAACTGACAATAAGTGTGGCATCAGATGTTAATGTTGTTTGTTGGCTTATTGGGGATGAAAGTATGGGGTGGAATGACTTATTCAGATACACTGTTGGCACATTCTCTTTGGTCCCTCAAGAGGCTGTGACACAGAATGTGCTGCTCACTCATTTGATCTCTTGTTTTCATGCAGGAAGATATTTCTAGGTTGCGCAGAAAGCTGGAGACCACAAAGAAGCCTGACATGGTTCCCAACTGTGATGAGATACTGATGGAAGAAATCAAGGATTACAAGGTAAGTAACTGTCTCTATCAACTTCCCTCTTCTCTTTAGTCAGAAGGCTCTGTAGACACGCTTTCAGTATTTCACATCTCTTGTCTGGCATTGAAGCTGCCTTCTCTTGGAGAGGAATGGAAGGTCCTTCATCTCCAGGCATCTTCTAGCACATCTGATGGAACACAGTGTGCCCTCACGGTGATGTTCATGTGTTGCAGGCCCGGCTGACCTGCCCGTGCTGCAACATGCGCAAGAAGGACGCCGTGCTCACCAAGTGCTTCCACGTCTTCTGCTTCGAGTGCGTGAAGACGCGCTACGACACCCGGCAGCGCAAGTGCCCCAAGTGCAACGCGGCCTTCGGCGCCAACGACTTCCACAGGATCTACATCGGGTGATGCCTTCTGCCAGGGCCACGGGATCTCACTGCTTACGCTGACCACCCAGACTCCCTCACCTGCTGTGGCCGCCACCCACGGGGCAGTCACAGCTTCTGTCAGCTAATCTGCAGTGTCTTCTGTGAAGTGTGTTTAGGGTATGGAAAGAAACAGACTCTGGATCTTGGTTCCTTTCTTGCCCTTTTCCTTTTTGTTCTTGCCCTCATTTTCGTGGACTTTTTGTGCCTGAAAGGAAATTTCCCATCCATGACCATCACACTGCCAGGTTGGGGGCATCTAACTGCCTTGATGGGATGGAAGCTGTGTGTGGTGCAGCAGAGAGTAGTGAGACCTACATTATTATAAGGTGTTTGCTTTGGATGTTAATTAAATTGCATCAAGGTATGGCAGTGCCATAGTGAATAGTTTCCCAATTAACAGGCCAAATAATATAAATCTTTAGACTTCAGTGGAGTGACTCCTTACGCATGTATCCTCCTGAGTCAGGGCAAGAACCTCTTAGGGCTGTTGCATTAGTAAACATCCTCCCCAGCCCAGGAAGCACACACACATCTTAATATCCCGACGAGGAGAAAGGTAAGACATCGGAGAATCTCTGAAAACAGCATTCCACTGATGAACCCTGGTTGATGTGGACACCTTTCCCTAGGCTGAAGCATCACTGTCATTACCCTTAGAAGAAAAGGATTTTTAGGGGTTCCTTTGTTGCAGCTTTACCACAGAGATTAATCTTTTTATGCACAAAATCTAATTAAAGCTGTTGTTTGGGTTATTTTTCTGGTTTTCTTGCCTCTGGTAGTTATCTGCCTGTGCTGTGTCCATTGTCCAGTTATTGGAAACAGTTTTCACAAGTTTTAAGCTTTTGAAGTAGAGAGGCTAACTTCTTCCCTTCTCTGCCTTCATAGTAAGTTTGAATAAACAAGTTTTGTCCTTTTGGCTGGATAACTCCATTATCTTATTCCTGACACAACAGAAGGGCCAAGATGCTGAATTATTTCTGCAATCGTTTTGACATGGCTACTGGGAATTTTTGTGAAAAGGTTGTGGCATGGGTTGTAGTCTCTATGCTTCCTGTGGCTGGAGGCTGTATTTGAAGTCTGCTCCTAAAAGCAAAATGTGAAGTCATTTATTTGCAACATTCCGTTACAGGGTGTAGTGTTTTTCTTGTAAACGTATTTTTCTTGGAAGGTGCACCTTTCAAGAGTTTTGTCTCCTGTGTGTTTCTTCCCTGAACCATGAAATCTGTACTACCTTCCTGTATTCACTGTGGGGACTAATAGAAACAATAGTAAAGTGAAAGGAATTAATCACAGACTGTCTTACAGTATGCATTATTATCTTTCTGAAAACATCCAGGATATATGAATAAAACCTCATAAATTATTATGAACCCTGAAAAGAGAGAGAGAACACATGGCCCTGCCTGACAAGGGGAAGTTGGGATGCTGAGAGCTTCTGGTGTGGTCTAAGTGGTGTTAGAAGAAAAGAAAGTAGAACCCCTCTCCCCTTTCACTGGAAGTTGCTCTCTGGATTACAGTTTGTGGCATCAAGTTGGAGAAAGAACCCTGTGGTAATGCTGGTGATAGTTTGAGGTACAAATGCTTGTTCATCAGAATTAGGACCTGGATCAACAACAAACTATCTTCAAACTGCTACAGCAGCAGACTTCCTTTTAGCGGTGTGAAGAACCATGTGAACTAAACAGCCCTTGAGCAGGTGCAAAGCCCCTTGGTGCTTTCCCAGTCATAAAGTTGCATCACCTTTCTACTGAAATCAAGCTTGAAACTTTTGTATGTTGGTCATGTTGGGAGCACTCTGGTCATGGCAGGGAACAGGTACTCAAAGCAATCTGGATTAGTTTCATAGATGAGATTTGGAAAACTCCTATCTTCTCTTTCCTTACCAAGAAAGATGTTAGTGGGGTTGGTTTGGTTTGGTTTGGCATAAAATAATAGTTTATTTTGAAAGTGACTGAATTTCTCTGTGCTTATAATTGAAGCATTGAGAAACAATGAAAATTTTGGATGGGCTGTTTGCCAGAATGACCTGCAGTAATTAAAATAATTAAAAGCTTATCAGGACTAAAAGTGTATAGGTTAAAAAAGTAAAGGTGTGACAAGTATTATCAAAAATCTCTAAATTCAGTGTCTCAGATGACAAAGAAAAAGCCTCATCTCCAGTCTCCAGAGTGCCTTCTGTCATAGCAAATCCTCCCCCGTGACATATCACTGACATGTCTGTGGTACTCCCCATCCCATAGAAAGCTGCAGCAATCTTTTGTCCCTAAGGGGATCAGGCTGGAGCACTAGCTAAGAAAGTAACGTGCCATAATGTCTTTGGGGGGCAGCAACAAAGATCTTCTACCAAAAGGTTTCTAGTTGGTGCTGCAGTACTTTGGAGCAATCCCTATTCTCATTCTTACATTTTTTGTTTTAAATGAAGGCTGATTATTTGAGGATTGGGTGTTCAGGTTGGAACTTCAAAAGATACATTTTTGTTTAAGATGTTAAACATTTTACTTCTTTTTTTAAAAAAAAAATTCTTTCTGGGCTTATTCATGTGGAGATAAAGGCATTAAAAACTCAATAAAAATACTTGTAAGATTAGGCCAAAATAATTTTTTCTGGTGTTCTGATGAAAAGAGTAGTGTTCATCTGTTCTAACTAAGTGATGCTGGAGTTTGTGAAGTACCAGGTGCTACGCAGGTAACAAGCTCTTCCTAAAAGGCTGATGATCTAAATGAGGGAGGGAGGGGAAAGGAAGGGAAGGAACAAAAGGAACCCCAGTGATTTGCCCTCTGGCTTGTCAGGAGCAAGGAAAATAGGGACATCCCAGGTCTTAGACATGCAGGGCTGTGGATCCCACTTTTTTATGTCGTGATTTCTCTTTCCTGTGTTACTGACTGTATTGAAAGGAGTAGACACGCTGCCCAAAAGCAAAGTCCAAGGACTGAACAGGGAATAAAATCCGAACTACTTATGAGGCTAATTAGTCATTAGCTCTCAGTGGTCCACACAGAGCTTTTCATTTGCAAAGTGTTTTTCAAAGGATAAAGGTGCAAAAAAAATAGAATGTCTTTTCAGACCCCAAAATAGAGTTTCAGACCTGCCTGTAGCTGTTAAACTGCCTGACAAGAGCATCACCTTGGGCAACATTCATGCATGTGCTTGGAGACACAAGGAGGGCAAAGGGTATCTTGGACATCAGAGTTAATTCTGACAGTGTTACAAACATTCTTTTTCTCTTAATATGGGATGTGTTGGGGAGTGGTGTTTAAAAACTGATAGAAATCCTGCTTAAAAAACACAAGACAGTTGGGTTGATGAAGTATTTATTCAGATGTACAACAGCTTACCCTTCCTTCCCCTCTACCCATCCTCCAGGTGGGAGAGGGCTCCACTCAGTACATTGCCTTCGAAACCACAATTCTCCTCCTTCATCCCCAGGGAGTCTTTGGCGACTCCCTTTCACTTTGATGAAATGAATAATGAACTAGATCCCCTTTATGTCACCTCGTCTGTGAGAAGAACCCTACTGTCAACTGACGACAGTGAGTATTAAGGGAGTAGTTTCACACTGGCAAAATACTTCACTTTTTCAGGTAAATACTGATTTGCAGTATTGCCACCCCTCCCTTCCCCTTATCCTTGCTTTGTGCCACTGTGAATCCATCCCTTCACACCTGCTGGTGCAGCTGTTTGCGTGGCTTCTTCCTGGGTGCACTGGAAGCCAAGGCTGGGCTCAGAAGCAGACGGAGGTGGTGGTTTGGTTTTTGCCAAGTTATTTTTAAGCTGGGTGAGTTCCTTCACCACAGTCTCAGAGCAGCCACATCTGCATTTGTGCTGACAGAGCTGAGGGAATGGTGTGTACTGGGTTTGCCACCAAGGATTTGTCTTGTGAGCCTGTACCAGGAGGGAAGGGACTGCCAACACAGAACTAGCACCTGGCATAATGAGGCATCCACGAGGAGCCTTCACATGAACAGAGACTAGACTCACAGATAACACAACAAAAATATACCAATAAGGGACATGCTTCCAATGAGCAGTTTACATTTTCTTTTTTTTTTTTTTATCTTTTTTTTTTAATTAATGCACAGAAAGGGCTAAAAAAGTGGGAACCTCACTGTACTGTCAAGTAGAGGAATGAGGAACTCTGACTGTTCAGATGCTCCTTGTCTCTCCAGTCCCTTAGGGAATGGCTGGTATTTTCCAGGAGAATGAGAAACCTGTGAAAGGAGGACTCAGGAGGGTGGCAGTGGCTGTGGGCTGCTGCAATCCTGCTCCCTTAAGAGCATGTTGCCTGCTCTATTTTTGCACCTCTTCCTGGCATTACAAAAGTGTGTTACAAATTTCACAGAGGAAGGGGGGAAGGGAAGCAAAGGTGGAAGGCCCCAGGTGTCCTGGCCTAGGGCTCTGCAGTCCTGTTTGTCCTCTGATACTCTTCCAGCTCTGATTTCCTGTCCATGGCAAGTTGCAGCTCCTGCTTGATGATTTCGATCTGCTTCTCCAGCTCTGTGAGCTCCTGCATCACCGAGGTCCTCGTGATGCTGAGGGACTCTGCCTTCCCGTTGGTGGTTAAGGAAGCTGGGATGTCTCTCCTCACCTGTGGCAGGGGGATGTCCTGGTGCTCACGGATTGTCACCTCGTTCTGCCCTTGGTCCGTGCAGATGTATTTTTTCCGGTGGCAGTTTCCCACACTGGCTGTGTTCCACACAGCATGCTGGCTGTTCCCTACGTGGGACCTGAACAGAGAGACTGAGAGTTAATGCCACATCGGAGCCTGCTCTGGTGTGTAAGCAGTCCGTCCCTGTGAGCTGCCCTACTGAAAAAATATTAGGCTGCTGTTACATATTACGTAGAAATATTATTCCTTCATCCCTGCAATTATTTTTTTCTTGCAAAGCACAAATCATGAGAGTAAATGACCAAATTTTCATGATTAAACCACAGCAGACACTAAAACAGAACCCTAAATCTTCCCCAAATCTCTTTGTCGCTTATGAAATTACAGCCCTCCCAGCTCCAGCTCAGGAAAATGCAAGTCCTTCAAAACTTTGTGAAAGATTTTGTGGTTGTATGCCCAGGTTTGTCACAATGTTAGTCCTTTGCATGTTAGTGCTCTGTGCTGGCTTGGGCATTTGCTTGCATGGAGGAAGAAAGAGACTGCCTAGAGTTGGTGTAGAGAGGTGAAGGAGAAGGTGTGCCCTTTGGATTTGAAGTCTTGCTGGAAAGCTGCTTGCACTTCTGAGATGGACATGACGATGTGCTGTATCCAAACCTTGCAGGGACATTCATGACCTTCCTGGCAGAACAAAGAAATCTTGGAGTTGTCATGTTAGGGGAGAAGTTCCCATTTGGGGACTTTGTCAAGTGATTCTTTCTGCATTTCCATATTTCCATGATATTTTAATTCCAGAGACATGTCCCTCCCCCCCGTTTTTTTTGGAGGAACTTCACTTTACCCCCCTCCCAAACCAGGACATTGCCAGGGTTCATTCCCTGCACCTGGGAAGGTGAGAAGGAGCACCCTGTGGCCTCTGCTCTCTGATTGGAACATAAGGAAACACTTATGCTGTTGTGGGAGAGAAGCCTTAGCTTTCCAATCTGCTTTATCTTTGGGATAGATCTGTGTGTTCATCTTATATTAAAACTCTGAAGTTTAAAAGTGCTCCATCACAGGGGTCTTCTGTGGGTATCCCTGGACCAAACACCTATTAGTGTGAGCTGCCAATTGGCAGATTAAGGAAACAGGTTAACATTGCAGGACTGGGACTGCTGAAAACAGTCTCATGAGGAGTCTGGAGCTGTGAGTAGATACTTTTCTCAGCTGCCTGCAGAGAAGGAAGTTGGGAAGTGGAAATTCCTTTACAGGTGGCAATTGGGAGCGTTTTCAAAGAGATGGGATAGCAGGGAGAGGGGGAAGGTTTCAGGCAGGGGCAGCAGCCCCAGCCTGGGTCACCCTACAGAAGACTCAAGTCTTGTGCTAAACTGGATGTGTGTTTTGTGGCGCAAATTAATCCTCTGAAGAGGTGAAAACAAGTAAGTACCTCTTAAGGGAGTTTCAGACATGAAACAGGATTAGCTGGCAAGTAGAAAGGGGCAAAGCATTTCCAAGGGTAGGAGCAAAAGGCCACCACACTGTATTTCCACACAGGCAGGGGACTAGACAAAGAAGGCCACCACTGACAAGGGTCTGAGGTGCCCAAAACTGCCTCCTGTTGTGCATCTCTGCAGAGCCCATGGTCCTGGGGGTCCTGGGCTCCAACTTGCCTTGTAGAAGAAGTACTTGCCTCAAGACGAGAAGCCACAGCCTTTTGTCTTGTAAATATTTCTCAGAGTCTTACAATTAATCCACAGTGTCTGATATGTTTTTCTCTGCTCTTGTAATCAAAATGGCTTTTTGATAAAGTGCTAATAACCAAAATAACTTCTGCTGGTGGTGGTACTTTTGGCTGGAGGTCTGGGCAGGTGACTTTAACAAAGGCCCAAATACACAGTTAACACTCAGGTTTCACCAAGTAAATAAAACCATTTACAATTTGGCTACTGATGCTGAGCAGCTCTTCTAGTTTTTGGAAACTTAGACCTAGAAAAACCCCAGAGGATGCTCTTCCATGAGGATAATAGCCGTAGAATAATGGAAATTCTTTCCACTTCTTTTCTGTATCTTAGTGTTTTAATAGTTTCTCAGCTCCCACCAGGAATAAAATAAAGTGTGAAAATGTAATTGATTTGAGAGCTCTGGGTTGCGCCTTGCCACAGCAGGGTTCATGACAAGCTGGGCACATTACTGGGTGTGTTGAGTTAAATTCACCATAATTCTGTGCCAACAGCAGCTCAGACCATAAGAACATCAAGGATAGTGTGTGCGTGCATACACACACAGGCTGAATGCTGTGTGGGCAGAAGTTTAGAAGTTTTTGGACAGCACATCTTCACTGTCCATGTCAAAACAGTATTTGTGTGGATCATTTTCTAAGCAGTTCTCTGTGGGTTTATGGCCCATGTCCTTGTGTTAAAAGTTTTTGTACTGCTCAACACCTGACTGATAATTCAGCATTGTGCTTTTTCTATCAACAGAGATAGAGAGAGATTCTTCCTCTGGCAGAGTCAGTGCCTCCTACAGCTGTTCACAGACCAAAATCGAGGAGTGTGGAAGGAGGTGCCATACTGTGTTTTACTATGGTTTTGGGGGCCTGTAAGATGAAGGAATGAACAGAGGAAATAAACTTCATGTACTTTCATATACTTGTGTGTATAAAGGCAGTCTAGGATAGACACTTCGTTCTTACATTTGCTGCCATCAGTGCAGGAATGACAAATAAGCACAACATACATTTACATCTGTGAGTTTCAGACATGCCAAACATCCAGCAAGAGCATGAAAGACTTTTCATAGTCTGTGGCTGAACTCATC
Organism: Dendrocincla fuliginosa; assembly: GCA_035047845.1. Classification (NCBI taxonomy): domain Eukaryota; kingdom Metazoa; phylum Chordata; class Aves; order Passeriformes; family Dendrocolaptidae; genus Dendrocincla; species Dendrocincla fuliginosa. Next base: position 9,471,921 of record JAWWMO010000096.1, on the reverse strand, counting down.
TCTAGAAAAGCAACACTGCTGCCTGTGTCCTCGAAAAGTGCACTAATAGTTCTGAGTTACTGAGCAAATGCACAGTTTTAATACAATGCCTTGTGTTCCTGGGTAGCTGTAGATAAGATTGTCTCCTTTTCAGACGACACAGGCTATAAAAACAAGGCAAGACTGTTACCTACTTTTTTCCTCCAAGAAGAGTTGTTGGACACAAAGGTTTCTGAAAGGACTGCATTTTCCTATTCTCAGCTTTCTTATTTCTCATTCTAAAAAGTAAGAAAGCTGAGAGTGTTTCTAACGTATTAGTGACTGATCTCTCATTCACTGTGAAGCTCTCACAGGGTTCTAGTTATCTGCCAGTGCTTTAGTATGTGAGTAATTAATTATCTAAACACAAGGGCAGTGGACTTGGACTGCAAAGCCTGTCTTTAGAATGGGAGTGCTTTTATTAGCTGTATGCAGAGTCATGAAAAACCCAAAAATTTCTGGGTTTAATAGTCTCTATTGGAAAAAATAAATTCCTTTCTGCCTCCCTCGTCACTTCTATCTTGTATCCATTTTTTTTTGATTCTATTACATTGGGTTGCATTAGGTCTATAACTAGATATCCAGACACAACATATATAAGTTCAAATTAATTTTTGTATTTTGTGTTTTAAGGCATGGAAAACTTCCCACCTCTTTTCTACTCGTTTTTTCTTGGGCTGACGTTTTTCCTCAATAAATGAACTGTTCAGAGCACGGTGTAACCTCTAGAGGGAAAAGAGGAAAATAAATTAGTAGAAGCAAGATTAAGAATAGCTACACAAATAGGTAAACAATTTGGGCTTTGTGTGATGGACTTAAGCATAAATTACTTTGCACATTGAAGGATACAAGCAATGTCTGTGCTTTGTCATTACAACAGATTTATTTTCCTGTGGTTTCCCAAGGAAGGGCAATCTGAAAGGTTGATGAATAGTTTGCAAACAATCCTTGCTGTTAAAATTCCTCATTAAAAAAAAAAAAGAAAAAGAATATGTCTTGGGAAACTTCATTATGTTGTCAAAGATTCCTTCCACTGTGCAGCTTTAAAGCCATAGACGCTCTTCCCTTTTGTGCCTTTTGCTGCAAAGTAACTTCTTCCTTTAGAGGAAACACCTACAGCAATTTTGTCCCACTAGTTTCTCTAGAATAATGAAGGAGGTTACCCAGCACTTCCTGCATGGATCAAAAGTTCGGGAACCCGTAACAGTGAGATGAGATGTTCTGGTTAGCCAGTTCAGGCTAACCACTGTTGCTTCTGTCATCCAAAAGGGCTGTGAGGTTACAAGTGCAAATGGAAAAGGTTCCTCTGTTAACTTTGCAACTGTGAATATTTGAACTGTTTCCTCTGTGCTTCCCATTCCATCATTAGGTAAATCTTTTCAAGTTTCAGAAGCTGCTGCTACACCTCAAATGCCAATCATCAGTGCTCTTACAACCTTTTATACCTTGCTCTCGTCCAGGCTCTCTTAATCAGCCAGACGACTTTCACAGGGTCACTTCAAAATACGCACCTGACTTGTGTGGAGCCAGTATTTCATCTTGGATTTCTTCTTGATTCGTGGCAGCACCAGTCTGTACACGATGTGCTCCCCAATGGTGGTGAGAATGGACAAACCAAACCCAATGCACAACATCACAAAGAGCCCTGAAAAGTGCTTGATGCCCATTTGCAGTGTCTGCGAATAAAGTCAAAAGGGGAGGTTAAAGCAGTAGGCTGTTAGTGCACTGTAACAGATGCTCTTTTTTTCTCATGTGGTCTGACTAAACACACAGTGATGAAGTAACACAGAATAGTCTGGATACAGTTCACAACAAAGCCTCTCTGTGCTGCAGAGAGCTCGTTGTTCAGTCAGAGCAAAGGACCTGGGAAGAGTATCTGCCAAAGACCAGGGAAATTATGCTGTTTCCCTAATGAGATGAAGTGTCGAGCATACACAAAAACCCAGTGTTTGTAGTGTCTTTGCATTTGTAAAAGCAAATACTGCGTGACAGAATATAGTCAATGAACTGTAGAGCAAGTCCCTCATCAGAAGGGAGCCAAGACCGACTGTTCACTGTCCGTATTTTCTGGGAATTGGTTGTTAACTTCTCCTTTCTGTGCTTTAATCTTCATGGAGGGTCATGGACAGAAAACACTGTGAAATAAGTAGCACAAACATGGCACCTCTTCAATCCCTACATTAACAGGACTGAAATTGTTTTTGCTGGGAACCCCAACTACAACTATGAAAAAGAGAAACACTCCCACCTTTTCTGCCAACCCACCCTTTTCATGTAGGGTGGGAAGCCTTTAATTAGATGAGTGTCTTATTGCCATCATTCATGTTTGAATCCCAAGAAACCCTGTACAGCAGCAATCTGTACCACAAACACCTGCACTGCACTGGGTGGGTCAGGTTTGTCTGTTCTATACAGTCTTAGAACTTTTGTTCTCACTCCTCTACAGCTAAGCTGTGAGTTTTACCCACAACTAAAATCTCTTGGTAATAATTACTGCCCAGAGGCTGCTACGGAAATATTTTCAATAATAAAAATTCTGCTTGTGTCTTCCTATTACACAGTGTTATTCCCCAAATAAGAAGAAAATAGGAGAAGGAAACTGCTTGGGTAGGATTTTATGTCAGGAGATGGCACTTTTAGTCCTGTTACTTTGGACAACTGACATGTTGTGTTCCTTGTGTGCATTTGGTAGGGGGTTGGTAGTGGGCATTGTGCTTGATTAAGACTATATGTTTAATCCTGAAAGAGAAACTGGATTTATCACAGAATATTTGTAAAGTCTTGTTATGAGGTCATTTTAAGCCAAGGAGATGATTTGTGATGAGTCCTCTGAAGTTGAGGGGCTTGGAAGTTTTGATGGGTGATTACGAGCCATATTTCTTTCTCCTGATTTGCACATTTAATTGCTGGTTTGCACATTTGATTCCTGTTCTTTAAAATACAATGGTATGAGCATATCACAGGTTTTTTACAAGAACAGAGCTTCAGCAATCTAGCAGTGAGAACTTCTGCAGGTAGCACTGGCAATGAACTCTTAGTTTGGGGATTCTCTGCCAAAATCAACCTGCTTGCTCTGAAGCACACCAAGAAGAGCTTTTGGGAAGAGAATTTTCATATCAGTGAATAAACACTTCAAGGCTGTTGAAAGGCATAATGGAGGTGTAAAAAAAATTTCAAAAGAAACTTACTGCAGCTTAGAAACGAAAGTGAAAAACCACAGCAGAGTGGCTCTGGGGTAGAAGTGTGTCAGAGTCTTGGCACAAGGGTTTTCTGATGCTGAGACTGCACCAGTTCAACCGAAAATCAAGGCTTGCTTTTCTACATCAGAATTTCTTACTGACAAGAGCCTGCTGTCCTTCCAGTTAGGGGAATGGGAAGGTGAGGCAAAAATTATAGGTGGTAATGCTTTAAACCACTTAAAAACCCCCAAAGTGTTTGACGGGAGGTCTGTGTGACTTGTCTCTTTTAACTGGCAGCAAAGCCCAGCTTTTACACCAAGTAGCATAAAATCAGAATGAGGTCCCATACCTGACCTTTTTCTCAGAGGTCTCCCAGCTGAGACCTCAGAACAGTCCCCAAAGGCAGGGGAGATCTGCTAGTGTTTGGCTGCTTTATGGTGGGGAGCACTTACATTGCTCTGAGAATAGAAACCAGGTTTAATGCATTATCATAAAACTCCAGCCATTCAAATTAATAATAAAAATCCCTACTGCAGTGGGGATTCCTGAATTCTGAGATGTCTCTTCCAGCCTGAGGTCAGTGTGTGATGCTACTCCAGCACTGCTGCAGAGAGAACACTTGGGCAGATCCTTACATGAAAAATAATTCCCTTGTCTTCAGCAAAGTCCCTCTGATTTATGCTGATGAGGTTCTGGCTCCCTGTCCTGTCAGCTCTGCAGAATTGTTTACTGCCTTCCCTGGAAACAGGTGAAAGAAATTCCAGTACTGTCATCTCAGGTGCATTTTTCACTTGTAATGGATAGCTTTTGAAATTGTCCCAAGCAAGACATCTTTTCCTAGGAAAGGAAATGCCAAAACAAAGGATCAATAATATTTCATCTAGCAATAAAGAAGAAAATGCATTGAAAGAGCTGCCTGATAAAGGCTGCACAGTAGAGGGAAATTTTTGAGACTAAATTAAGTGGGAAAACAAGGTAGGGGAGAAATAATTAGCACAGTGTGTTTTACAGTGTATGGAGAGATTATTTATAGTAATATCAGCACATTTACATTCCATTGTAAAATGGCTGTTTATCAGCTGTTCATAATTACTGTAGACATACACATGTTAAATAATGAAGGAAACTATCTAATAGAGGCACCTCTTTTCATTGCTTCGTACTGATTGGAGCAGCAAGACCTACTACTTATTTTGTACTTGGTGTATGTATTTTTAGATGCATATATAGAATGTATGTGGAAAGAGCAGAAATAAAATAGATTCTCTGCATCACTGCTTTCCTCTCTGCTGAAGCTGAAGGGGTCAAGGGAGTGGTTGTGTGTGTGCTGGGGGTGTGTGGTGGCAACAGAAAACAAACTGATTAATTTCTCTACTGCAATACCTTTCTATTTCTTGTCCTTTTTAAGGAATAAAAGCCTATAATGTGGTGCATTCTGTATTAAGCCAGAATGAAAATACAGTCCTTGCTCCAACTTTGTGATGATAAATTCATGAGGTAGCTGCCTGCATTTTAGGACAAGGAACTCAATTACACCCACGTGGTAGTTCTGAAGCAACAAGCAACCCTAGTCAATCCTGGGATGATTACAGCTAATGGGTGCTAAGCACTGCAGTGGCAACAGCCTCTAAGTTGCTTCCCACTTGCAAATTGGGAAATTGGCACTTTCAGGAAACTAACAAATAGAAGAGCAGAAGTGGAGGTATCTGCTTTTTTTTATATATCCCTGGAGAGACTTTTCGGATTCATCAACCCATATCTGCAATTGCTACCTCAACATTTCCTGCTGTCTCCACTGTAGTTTTATGCATTTATTTTTTTTATTTTTTATAAGAAAAGAAGAGAAGCAAGGGGATAGAAAGAAGAGATTTTGATATCTGCGCTCACTTTGGAACGGGGAGCAGAGACACAAACAGCACTCAAGTGATTTCAGCATTTGTTTTCATGAGAAAAACTCCTGTTTTACTCCCTGCTACAGGAGACTGTAAAACTCTCCCTGGTTGTACTGAGTAAGTCAGCTTTGACTCATTAGAAGCTTGTAAAGATTTTTGTGAATACTCTGCAGGTTTGCAGCACAGCAGAGATATTGGTGCTACACACTGCTGAACCCAAACTCTAAATAGGGGTATCATGTGTGTATTAGCTATAATAATAATTTATATATTTTTTATTGCATTTCCCCCATAAAGATTTTGAAAAGCTTTGCTCATAATAGGATGGTAAATTTTGCAGCACCTGTGCAAAGAAGGAATTAGTAGGGATAAATGGGTATGAAGGGCAGAATTCTAAACTCGTTTACACATCTCAGTAGGCTTGCAAAATCCTACCAATGCTGACGCTTCTATTTAGGTAACTAAGTGTTATTAAAACGTCCCTCTCTCCATATTGTGGCATTTCTTGTATCTGTGGAGATTCTGGTTTGTTTTTACTTAATTTTCATTCTTATGGCTTTCTGTGCTCTCAAGAAGTTGCAGTACTGAACTAATGCACATTTAATCTCTTTAGGAGGATTATCCTTAGCAAAGACTGGTGACCATGGCTTTAGGGTTTAAAGTGCCAAATTTCAAGACCGTGTAAATCATTGCCTCACATTAGCAAGAGAACTTCTTTTCCCCTCTTGTTGTGAGGACTTTTGAACAGAACTGGGAAAACTCTCTGATTTGTAATAAATGTTTTTCTTTCAACTCATCCATTTTTCAAGACCTGTCAGTATCTCCTCAGATAGTCAGCTTTGTTTTGGTTGTTTTGTTTAGTTTGTTGTTTTTTTTTTTTTTTTGCTTTGCTTTTTTTTTCCAGTCTCAACAGACAGATCTAAATTTGTTAGTCATTTCCAAAGACTCAAAACATGATTCTCCTGTCTGTTGTCGGACTCAATATTCACCCACTTCTTTCTAAAGGCCCACTGTGCAAAGTATTTTTTCCTGCAGTGCAAGTCCAGAACCCACTGCCTTTTCCCACACTGAGACAACCCCTTTGCAGTTCAACATCTGACACCTTGTGACACCCTTTTTCTTGATATTCCCAGTCCTCCAGTGGGCAAGGGCCAGCTCTCCTCTCCAGACAGCCTGTGTGCAGGCTGATGAAATTTTGGCTGCAGGATCTTTTTTTCCTATTCTTTGTGTTTATTTTTCACACTCTGGTAACAAGGAACTGTGAAAGGTGACTGATGGGCAGCTGCTATTTATGAGCACAGGGCAGTTTGTTTCCTTTGTGGAAGTGTCTGTGTGGCCTTCCCTTGACACCTGCGGAGCACCAGGGGCAAAGTTAAACCAGAGCTTCAAAGCAATGGCTAGAAAAGTCACTGCTGAGTTGTCAGGTGATGGGTGTTAACAGAAAAGGGAACTAATAATTGACCTTTAAGGGGACTAGGCAAAATGCAGAGCAGAAAAACACAATTTGCTGGGTGACAACTGGATAAAATCACAGCAAGATGAATAAGGCACTGTCTGATTGTGCCTCTCGTGTGATGCTGAGGCCAGGGATCACCAATTCAGGAAGAAATCATGGCAAGTTTGAGCAAATTCCTTCAAAAACTTCAGAGAGGAGCCATCAATGGGTCCCACCACAGATGAAAAGAGGATTAGTCACCATCCCTGGAGGGATTTGAAAGACAGAGATGTGGCACTCAGGGACATGGTCAGTGGTGGGCTTGGCAGTGCTGGGTTAATGGTTGGACTGCGTGGTCTTAGAGATCTTTGCCAACCTAAAGGATTCCATGATTCTATGATGAAAGGACTTTGTCTTTGCTGTGTGGCTCATCTGTATCACTTGGAAGCTCAGGCACTGTCAGGAGGTTCATGGCACTGTGCCTTCCCCAGCATCACACCCCTGAGGAAAATAGTGGGACTAAAGTGACAGGGTCAGTTTGGGCTGCCATTGTTTGTATGTTTCCCTATATTGTTATTTTAAATGTCAGGTTAGAGACTGTGTGAAGCACCAGTAAGTTGTTGATATGAATAGTTGGGATAACGTTATATAACATTATATAGGGGTTTTTTTTTTCCATGTGTTGGTTGTTATCTGACTGAACTGCCAGTCAATGTGCAAATCAGTTTAAATTCTAGAGCACCAGTTGTCCTATGACAATTGCAAATATAGTATGGAGAATATATAAACCTTTCAAGTGACATAGAAGATAGTTTCAGCAATAACACTTTTAAAAATGCAGCTTAAAAGTTATGAAACAGTGTGTTCACAGAGTTAGCTTTTCCCAAAGCAGGGACATCTTTAACTAGACAAGGTTGCTCAGAGCTCCACTAAATCTGGCCTTGAATGCTGGGGATGGGGAATCCATCACCTTTCTGGTCAACCCTTGCCAGTGTTTTAACATCCTCACTGTAAAAACCTTCTTCCTGCAGCCTCTCCTGAGCTTCTTGGGTGGAGCTAAAAGGATGAAAGGAAAAGTCCCAGAAGCCTGGCTCCTGAAGAGGTGTGAGAGCAACAGTAAGGTAGAGGAAGGGCTAAGTGTCTTGTATGAAAAGTGAAAGCAAATTACATTGATCATGTCAAATGTAACATGTGCAAATACAGCTCTGCCAATCCTTCTTCCCTCCTGCACCATGCTCTGCCCTAAGCAGTGACCTAGCAATTTTACCGCAAAGGAATTCATTTGAAACTAAAGCATGACAATTTAAAACCAAGAGTACTCAAGCAATATTGCTAGTGACTAGCACTCAGCATGAACAGCCACTGCTGTCCACAATTACCTGTGGTGGAGAGGGAAGATGGAATCCTTGCAGCAATTCATTCCTGGTCTGAGTTAGGTGCATGCCCTGTGAATGATCCAATGGGTACCTTGGCTAAGTGGTTTAGCTAGAAAGGCTCATACAAAACCACAGAGTCAAGCACTTCTGGCCTCTGCACTTTCAAACTCATCTTTATTGGTTTCTCAGCTTGAAGAGTCACTGCAAATTCTCCAGCTCCAGTCTGAATCATACCTTTCCACGACAACTTCTTTTTGAGATGCAATTTATAATGAGCAAAGTGCTCATTCAGTGCCAGATAGAGAGAGATGGAAAGAGCTAGCAGTGAATTCTGCCACAGAAAATACAGTTTATCACTGTAAGATTAGTAAAAAATGATGAGTAGGAAAATGAATCTCAATATAAGGCTAAAGAAAAATTAACCTCTGTGGGCAGGAGTGGCAGGTGGATAAGAATCAGGTATAGCCTAAGGAAGTGATGACAGAAAGGAACAATGAATATCTCACCCATTTAAAGGCTATACTGATCAGTAGTCCACCTACATATATTCCCATTTTTGGGTCATTACTCTTGGTCAACAGGTGCAGTACGTCACATACCAAATTTATCAAAAGACATAGGAAAACACTGAGCCTTACTTTGGTATATAATCCATGTGAATCACTACCTGCTGAGAAGCTGAGACTTTTTCAAAAATTAATTATCTGCTTCGTGTTGAACATTGTCCACCATCCAGTGGATCTGTTAAATGCTACAGTGACTGACAGCAGGAAGTTAAAAATCAGAGATTTCTGGGCTGTACAGGAGTAAATAATACAAACTGATGTAAGTTTGAGACTAATTCTCATGCTTCTTGACATAACAATGGGAAAGATATGCTTTGGAGTGTCCACTGCTCAGATGTTTGGTTTAGTAAATCTGTCCCAACTATGAAATCACACGTCTTAAAATCTACAAATTCTTGGCCAGGAAGGAGTGGATGAAGAGGAAATGATGCACATGGGAGATGTGTTAGAAGTATGATAATTCAGGAAAATGTAGATCTGGACTTAGCAGAGCTTACCCCACAAAGGCAGAGATTTACATGTGGTTTCATTCACTCTGATTGCAAAAGGACATTTGAACTGTGAGAAATTGTTCAAGGTCTTGAGTGACTTCCGACATTCACAGAATACCAGAATAGTTTGGTTTAGAAGAGACCTTAAGAACCATACAGTTCCAAGCCTCCTGTCATAGGCAGGGATGCCACTCACCAGAACAGGTTGCTCCAAGCCCCATCCAACCTTGGACACT
>JAWWMO010000096.1:9401929-9415401 GCA_035047845.1 Dendrocincla fuliginosa | reverse complement strand
TGTCCTGAGGAGCCCAGAACTGGACACACAATTCCAGATGTGGCCCCAGCAGGGCTGAGCAGAGGGGCAGGATCCCCTCCCTGCCCTGCTGGCCACTCTTCCTGCAGCACCCCAGGATCCCATTGTCCCTCCTGGCCCCAGCTCATGGTCAGCGTGTCCCCCAGCAGCACCCCCAGGTCCTTCTGCACAGAGCTGCTCTCGTGGGTCACCCCAGCCTGTGCTGGGACTGGGGGTTGCTCCTCCCCAGCTGCAGGACCTGCCCTTGCCCTTGTTGAACTTCTTTAGGTTTCTCTCCACCCAACTCTCCAGCCTGTCCAGGTCCCTCTGGATGGCAGCACAGCCTTCACGTGGATCAGCCACTCCCCCAGTTCTGTATCATCAGATATGATCAGATAAACAGGATGAAAAAAACAAAGGACTGGTGGGTGGAGACACTCCTTTTACCTCTAGGGACTTTAGTTGCCAGAAGAAGGAATGATATGAGAGTCAACAAATAACTTTTGGCATTGAAGTACAACTCTTCTCTGTACAACTGATAGAATGTGACTTTTCTTCAGGCTCAAAGACCATTCTTTTTGTTGTGGTTTAGTATTTCAAACACAATATTCTTGCATTAATCTGAAGACTTTAAAAGTGAATTTAAACCTTGTCAGCACTGAAGAATCTGTTTTGGCACAGAAAAAAATTTGTATATAAATGGGACATTCTTGGTTGCATGCATATATATGGTTGAAATGCTGCATTTTTACCACCAGTTTTCCAAAGGTTAATGATAAAAATCTTTTTTTTTCCCTTTCTTTTTTTTTTTTTTTTGTAATTTGTATATTTGGCTGCCCTTATCATCTTCTGCCTTTTTTTTTCCGTCTCCTATCCCAGCCATGAAAAGAGGGATTTTGAGAATTAATATTCTTCTTCTTTATGGCTACATTGCCCCAATATTGGCTATTTCACTACCACACCTACAGAACCCTATTGTTTAGGAGATGTTATACCCCATTACAGCTCTGGTGAATGAGTATGCCAGATTTGTAAAAACTACCTTAATTTGCAAGAAACTAAAATATTTGACTGCTTATATTAAAAAATAACTTGACAAATAATAAACTTCCATATTATATCCATCCATAATTTATAATTGAATTTTATAGGAGCAATTAATCTTTCCTATTTAGCTGACTGGAACCAAAGGAATTGAAGGAAAACTACCTTTGTGAAAACTCTTAATTCTTGAGTATATTTAAATATAAAATATATACAGCAGCATCCTTTATCATACTCTTTCACAAACTTCTGTAAGGGAATACTTAAGTGGGAAGCTCTTTTGAATTGAGAAAAATGGATGATGAAATTGACCCCTTAAAATATTTTCACTTAAGAGACCAAACTCCCAATTTTAAACATTAAAGTTTTTGGGTTTTTTTTTGGTGGGAGAACCACCACTCGGGCAGCACTTCAGGATGTGAAAGGAGTAAGCAGAATGTAAAAACCTTGCAAAAAAGAAAACCTTTATGTGTATATTTATATATTTCAATGTTATTAAGGCTTATGCATCCTATTAGAAACATGTAGTCATAATGCAACATAAAATCTGTTGAATTATATGGTCAGTTTGCCCATCCAGTGATGCTATAAACAATGTTTGTTCTGTATTCCTATACTAACATACATGTTTTAATTTTTATTGTTGTTGTTGTTGTTATTTATTATTATTGTTGTTTTTATTATTATTATGGTGGTGGTGGTGGTGGTGTTCTTGTTATTGTTATCATTACTACTGTCTGTCGAAGCAGTATTGCAGCACTCTCCTCCTCCAGGGAGGGTTGTCCTGATTTTGAACCCCAAAAAAACAAGAGATGATGTTACTGGTGGTCTGGGGCCTGCACAATCCTCCAGAGGTTCCTGTGAGGATACACGTGTCAGTCTGAAGGCTGAAGGAGCTTTTAACTTGGACAATCCAAGTCACCTTCAAATTATTTACTTCCCAAGACCCATATCCAATACAATTAACACCAAAACCAGAGAGAGAATTGCATGCCTAGGTCTTATTTTTTTTTCATTAAAAATCATTTATACTTATTCTTTTTCCCATTTGCTTTGTTTCAGTACAACACTTCCTGGCTTTGCCTGTAATCTTAAACTGGGAATTCTTCAGGGAAGGGGCTGTTGCTGCTGCACCCCACACTCTGCAGCAGCTGTCTGCAGAATATACTTTGACTGCCAATAGAGATAAAATCAAGTGAGGTAAAATGAAGATTTCTCAAAATGATCACGAAAGCCGAAGTACTCACATTGAAAAGTGGAGTTCCCTGACGGGAAGGAAACAGTCAAGATATTTAATTGATATACCAGAAACCCAGATGAAGCAGCTGCATTGCCTGAGTCAGAGCACAGGTTGGAATCTCAGCCTCTTGTGTCAGGTAAGTTTTCTGGCTGCTGCACCACTTACAATCTGAAAAGAAAAGAGGAACTCTTGTCTTCTTTAGATGAGTATGCCCTTTTCCATCTTGCAGGAAAATGTTCCACCAGTCATGAAAAATATTACCTTTCAGAAATGTAGCTGCAACTAGTGCATCTCCTTCCCTGGTTTTTGTTTCTTTTTAGGTGTGTGTGTGATGAATATCAATTTCTGACACATATCTCCAGGTCTTAACCTCGAGAAGAAAACAACAAAAACAACGAACCAACCTAAAGGAAGAAAAAAATCCACCAAGCCAAGAACACTTAAGAATAAGTTTATTTCAAAAAATTGTTGTCATACGTTGAGGCAGCATGGCTCTGTTCACTGCAGTGGCATAAAATTATTTCTAAAATCTCTCACATTGTCAAATTCCAAAGGGAGTTATCTACAAACTGTCATGCTGGACTGCCAAGTATCAGAAGATGGAAGAAAAAAATCTTGATTGGTTGCCTTCTTGATTAATACAAAACTAATGATTGAAATCTATCAAGTGTATGAAATGCCGATTTGAAATGAGTTCCACCATGACAGACTAAGAGCCAAAAATCTCCTGGCTCTAATAATATTCTCTTATTTTTAAATCACGAGATCTTTGGCAAAGTGTGCAGTTGAGTCCCTGAAAATGGGATGGCACAATGCCATTAAACACTTTATTGTGATTTAATGGTTCCTCTCCTGAGTCCTGAAATTCTGTGCGGATGAGAGGTTAAAACTAACTGTGCAATATCAGTGCTGAAAGTAAGATAAAATAATTCCTAAAATTATGTTTCAAATCTTGTTTTCTCCCTCAGAGTAAAATAAATTAACCAAAAAAAACCCCAAAACAAACAAACAAACAAAAAAACCAACCAAACAAAAAACTCCTTCTTATTTATTGCAAAGATCTGCAACAGCACACAACCTCAGACACCGTAAGAACTCCTTACAGCTTAAATGGTTGAAGAACATTCTTGTTAAGATGAAAGTACTTTTTTTAGGTGTCTGAAATAAACTCTTTCATCACCTTCATTCATGGCGTTCTCCTTGAAATTCTGATATAAATAACAGTAGGATACAGGCATCAGTGAAACACATTTAACTTAGCAAAACAGCAGCTTCAGCATTAAAACCAAAACAACACCTTGGTTGTTACAAATTTAATGCAGGAGATTTAGATTTGCCTCTGAAAATCTGTACTTGGAATTTTACCAGCTTTCTTCTTAGCACAGCCCTTGTGTGATTTGTAGAAATTCAGTTTCATTTGGTCGAGTGTTAAAGCAAATCCAGGGACTCAGATTTCTAAGATTGCAATATGTATTGAAGGAGAAGGAATTCTTGCGTCTTCTGAAAACCTGGAACAGTGGGCTGTGCTTCAGAGATGTCCCTGAGATGATTCAGGGTGCAAACAGGTCCCAATAGAGAAGCTGAGAGGTAAAAGCAGCTTTACCACAAATTTCAGAGTTGTTGGCCCCTTTTCCCTAAACAGCTGCTTGGAAAGGTGCAAATGTCCCAACACTGGTGTTGATGGTGATGATTTGACTTTGCTGTAGGAAACAGAACACACAGGTGGGGAGGAACAGCCTCCACTAGAGCAAAGCAGACACTATGAAAGCGGAAAAAAAAGGGAATCCTGAGCCAGTGGGGAGAGAGAGAGAGAAACTCGAGAAGGAGAGAGGTGTGTGTCAGCATCACCACTTGTTAGCACAGGGTTCTGAGCAGAAATTTTGGGGGTCCAAGATGGTGTGGGAACCCTTTTCATCCCCAAGCTGGGGTTCCCAGAAGTTTGAGGAACCTTTTTGCTCCCTATTTGAGGGTCCAAGTGGTGTTCAGGGAACCTTTTCATCCCTAATTTGGGGATCCTGAGGATCTGAATGACACTTCTCACACCCAGTCTGAGGGCTGCTGCTGTCTTTGAGGGCTCTTTTCACCCCCAGTTTGGGGGTCCCAGGATTTTGGGGACCCCTTTACTGTTAATATTGGGATCCAGTGCATTTTGGGGGACCCTTTTCCTCCTGATTTGGTGTCTCAGGGGATTGGGGACCTCTTTCATTCCCACTTTGGTTGTCCTGGGGCCTTAGGGAATGCTTTACATCCCCAATGCAGGTGTCCCGGAGGCTGAGGGAACCATTTTCATCCCAGCTTTTGGGCTCCCAGTTTGGTGTTTAATTCTGCCTTTTTACCCTAATTCCAGAAACGCAGAGGAGTGACATTAATCCTTAACTTGGACTTTCTGATGAACGTGGAAAGGGGAGGAACCAGGTGGTGCTGGTGGTAAACTGTGTGGAGAGGCTCCGAGCAGGCACATTCGGTTTCTTCACATCCTAGTTCTGCTGAAAGAACCTCCGCTCGCTGCTCCCATAAATCTAAATTCCTTTCACAAGTGGGCAGGGAATAATTTCAGATGAAATTAATTAGCTCCTGGCTCCGGAGCTTCAGTGGTGTGCAGAAGGCTTTATAGAACAAAACGTGGGAGTACCTCGTTTCAGGGGCTGTGCTCACACCTTAGCCTGTGCACCCTTCTCCTCTTTTATGTTCTGGTGAACATTACATGTTCATATTATGGGAGGAAAAGGATTAATTTTAAAACATGCTCAGACATTTAGACAGGATTCTTTAATATTATCCTCTGCAGGTACTAAAGGCTCGTTTCCAAAATAAAAGAAAGGTAATCAAAACCAATTATGACACCAGTTTTGTTGGCTTCTTTCTATAAATAGTCAAAAAGGGAAAAAAAAATCGGTGCTGCAAAAGAAAGACTGAAAGAAAAAGTTATTTTTAATTTTTATTTTAATAGAGTGTTTCCCTGTGTTGCACAGCCGCCTCTCTCCCTTCCCTGTGATGGAGCATTACATGACAATGCTTTTGAACCGGAAAGGTTTGAGGGAAGCAGGATCTTCCACAAAACCCACGTCGACTTAACAGGAAACCTTGCATGTTTGAGAAGTGAGGGATCAGGCTGCGTTTGGGAAGAGATAAAAGGACGGATTGCTCCCATTTTTAGAGGCAGTGTCAACCCAAAGAGTAATTCTGGCAGCGTCTCTGCTGTGGTGACAGGCAGATGCATTATCTCTCCTTTTCTCAAATACACACCGAAGACTTGCAGAATCAGAGCAGCTGGTTGTGATGAGCGGTGTATGACAAATCCCCCAAGAACAAAGTACGTATTATTAGAAAACATTATGGAAAGTTCTGCAGCGTGCAGCAGCGGCTTTTTATAGCCCTAATTATAATCCCTGCCTGTGGGCCCTGGGCTCTGAGCCTGTCCTGATCTCCCTTTAAGAAGGCTCCAATCTGGCCAGTGCTGTGATGGCAGGCAGTGATAAAGCTAATCTTCCAAACAAAGCCAGTATCCAAGATACCCTAAAGGTGTTATAGGGCAATTGGCAGATTACACTTACGATGTCTAGATGACATCTAAAATTAGCAGGAGGATGGCAAACACTAGGGATTAGCTCTTACTCTTCTGCTGCTGCAGAACAGGTGGGAGTTACTTGGTTCATCTTTTGTGTAACAAGTGTTTGAGCTTATGCCATTCCTATTAAACATTAACCATTATTCTGTTTCTTATGCTAAAAACATCCTCATGTCGTGCATTCAGATTTGTTGTTCTCGATCGTGTACTGATTTGGGCAGTGTGGCTGCCCACTCTTCTAATGGCTATCATTTTTTTTTCCCTGTTGAATATACTGGAGGGCTTCAAAGGGTCCGTTTGAGCACGTAAGGCAAGACAGGGAATAATGCAAGGAAAATAAGCTACTAATGAAAGTAAGATGGAGGGAAACGGTAGGGACATTAGCAGCCATGGAATAACTCTTTCCCAGTTCAAGATGTCTTTTTTTTCCTTGGCAAGGTAGCAGTTGATTTGTGTCTCTATTCTACTGCTTCTACTCCAGGTCAATAGGGATCCTTAGCCTAAGGGAGGGAAGTTGCAGATTTAGGCAGTCTCCACAGTTCCTGTCAGGTAAACCTGTTAGGTAGAAATACCAGGCAAAAAGTGCTGATCATTTAGATAGACTAATATTTAAAAAACTAGATGCAAAGTTCAGTCCTTGATCCTGAATGACTGATATACAAATAAAAAAAAAATATTTTGATATTAGAGTGTGGCTAAGTAAAAGTTAGCAGAAATTATCCTGAAGAGTGGAAACAGTTTGGAAAATGAAAATCAGTCTCCATGTCCTATGTTCACACTACAGATGGCAGGGGAAAGGAAAATAGAATTATTAAGGATTAATATCTGTCAGCTCTTGAGCCCACTTTGGTCTTGAATTCCAAAACATAAAGCACATCATGAATTCACATGACAGAAGGAAGAATTTTGCCTTGCAGATAAATATCAAAGCACAAATATAAAAAAATGATGTTTATGTATTGCGTATAAATATTAATGTTGATATAAAAGGTGAGAAAGTCAGCTTCAGCTGCAATGGCTTGTGCCCTCCCAGTCCCATCTTGTCCGTATTTCAGCCAACTGCTGAAGACCATAAGGATTTACAGACATGTAACAGAATAAGGGGAAGAGAACCTTCAGGATGTCTTTGGTCCTTGGGTTTCCCACATAAAAATGATGTTTCCATACTTATAGGTCCTTACAAAGTAGAGTCACAAGGCAGGTTTTCCTGCTGCCAATAAGGCTGTTGAGTCAAGAAACGCATATTAAAGGAATGGCAAAAATACAAAATTTCTGATCTTTAGAGGACAATGAAAGATGTCAGGTCAGCATCTTCAACAAGAAAGTTATGTTACAGACTGGCCACTATAGGAGGAGAGTGCTGGGACATGCAGCAACCACAGCAGCCCTTGTGACAGCACTGGCCATGTAGCTCTGGGGAACTGCAAAGGAAGTCTTGGGTAACACATGGGCTAGAACAGTAAATAGCACTGTTTGTTTTATAAAACCCACACTGAGAAAACCTAGATGCAAGTAATTTCTGCATTTGAGTTCAGAGGAACAGTCTGCACCTCAGTCTGCACCATCCCTATAGCACAGAGCTGGAGTGGGTGCTGTGTTGTTCTTGCTAAGGAAAGGGCTGGATGAAGGGGATCTCCTGCAGCGTCCCCCAGCCGTGGTCCTTTCAGGAACATAGGAGAGAACAAGCAGGAGAAAGCAGCACATGAAGAGAATCCCAGCAGAGCCGGTCAATGAGAAAGCTGGAGGAACACTGATTACTCTGAGGTGGGGAGGCAGATTTTATAGAATAAAACTTACTGAAAACCTGAAAACAAAAAGGCATTGCACTTTAGGTAAGAACCAGGCATAAAAGCCTTTTGTTGTTTCATCCCTTTTGGCTGAATAAACAATGCGTGGCTTTGAAGAAACTATTACTGTGTCATTTTAATCAGCTGCTAGTCACAGGGCCCTCAGTGGAAAAAGACTTCTCAGTACCAAGTGCAGTTAGGCCCTTTAGATTTATCCTAATTGGGGAAATAAAGGGGCTGCATTACAAGATTATTCCCTCAAGAAAAATAAAATAAAAAAAAAAAACAGGCAAGCCTGCCACATGGGGGTGCAGGCATGCTGGGCTGCCACAGCAGCTATAGTGCAGCTTGCCTTGTAATTATGACAGCTGGATTCTTGGTTGTAAAACAGAGATAAGCAGTAAAATTAGCACCGCTGTGGAGAAACGACGCATTAATATCAGAAGCTTTGTTAAGGTTTCCTAAATTTGCACTATCTCTGTATTGACAGCAAAGCAGCCCTCAGGGAGAAATAGAAGTATTTTCCTTCCAGGTGGCAGTTCTTCACGGAGATCTCTGGCAATGGAGACTGATGTGTAAAATCCAAGTCTCTGTAGGGGTAGTGATGCAATCTCAGGTATGCCTGTGCAGCTGAACTGCAGTCCATGTGGGTGCTGCCAGGTGAATTGTGCACATTGTAGTGAAGACAGTGGAAGTTTTGGGGAATGTTACAAGCTACTGAATGTCCACAGAGGAACACTGGACTACAGTTTGTGACAACACATCTTCTCCGCCAGTATGGGCTGAATTAATGTAGGGGCGATTTTTTTTTCCCTTTATCTGTCCTAACCTGATGGGTAATTCTGCACTGCCCCACCGCTGCTGGCTGAGTGCCACCAGAGAGGCTTGTGCCTCCATGATGGGTGAAGTGCACACTTGGTGTGTGTACCACTGCCCTGCATGCAAACAGGAAACGCTCTGGGATTCTGAGTGTCAAAAGCTCTTTATCAAGGTGTGTTATATTTGTTAATTTCATAGTTTAACCAGCGCAAAAAGCCTGGTCCTTTTAAATCTTTACTGACAATGCAATGTGTTGAAACCAAAACACTTTCAGTGTCAGAGAGAATTGTGATTAATTGCGAGCTGAGATGTAAAACCAGAGCTTTAGGGAAGGGCTGTCACCCTGCCACTGACAGGAGTTTAATGGCAGACAAAGGGCTTGCAAAATGAAATGCTGGAACTGCTGTGAGTTGCCAGCCAAAGTAACCAACAGATCAGACGACTTAACGGGTCATTTCCACTCCTAATTTCACTATGTCTCTTCTTGTTGTCATGCAACCAGCCCGGAGTTTCAGGTTGTATCTGCAGAAATGCTTCCTAACAGCGCAGTCTGTTCAGTACATCCTTCTCACTCGGCAATTGCATTAAAGCTTAATCTAATATTAATATGGGGTCTTTTACTATGAGGGCATAGAGAGGGGATGCAAATTACAGGCATAAAATACCTGAAGAGACTTTTAACGACCACTAGGCAATTCCCACTTTTTTCTCTCTTGTAGCTCTATATACCCAGGTAGGGAAAAGAGATAAAAATAAAAAAGTGTGTAGTAGTCTGCCACGAGACTTTCCCGTCCTCCGCCTTGCACTATTTCTGAAATTTCACCGCGTCTTGCACTCTTGCTTTAGCTTCCTTTCATGACATCCTTCCTGGGTAGGGAGGGTGGTGGAAGAACAGACACCTGGACTGCTGGAAGGTGTCCCTGCCAGCGGCAAGGGGGCTTGGGGATGTGATGAGTTTTGAGGTCCCTTCCAACTCGAATCACTCCGTGACTCTGTGTGAGTCCCCTCTCTGGATGTCCAGGAAAGATGAAAGAAGCGCACGGCAGAGAGCAGGGATTGGACAGCGCCTACAAGACACAAGTTCGTGGAGGGTAAAACACCCGCCTGAACTGCGTCTGGGTCTGCCGTCCTTCGTTCGGCAGGCGAGGGCAGGTGCCCACAGGGATGGAACCGCGGGAGCGGAACCCCGCGGTCGCAGAGCGCAAACGGGGCGCTGCGGGAGCATCCCTGCGATAAGCCGGAGGGCTCCGAGACCTGGGCGGGCGCTCCATCCCTCACCCCGCATCCCCCACCCCGCATCCCGCACCCTTCATCCCGCATTCCGCATCCCGCATCCCGCATCTCGGGGGGGCGGCGGCGGGCGGGGCGCGGCCGGGGTGTGTCCCGCAGCACCGCCCCCAGGAGGAGGAGGAGGAGGAGGAAGGAGGAGGAGGAGGAGGGCCATGCTGGCGGCGCGGCGGCACCTGGCGGGCGCGCAGAGCGGGCGGGCTGCGGGACGGGCTCCGCGCCGCGCGTAGGGCGGCGGAGCGGCTGCGGGAGCAGAGCGGAGCGGGGGCGGCGTTCGGCTGGGCAGAGGGCACCGGGACCCTCCCTGCGCATCCTCGCAGCGCAGAGCCGGGCGGAGGCACCGCCAGCCGCTCGCATCCCTCGGCAGAGGCGGAGAGGAGGAGGAGGAAGAGGAGGATGAGCCGCGCGGTGCTGGCCTGGCTGGCGCTCTGCGGGAGCCTGGCGGCGCCGCGCCCCGCCCGAGGTGAGAGCACGGGGGCACGGAGCGGGCACGGAGTGGTGATGGATCAGGGATGGATCAGGGATGCAGCGGGGATGCAGCGGGGATGGACGGGAGTCGGGATCGAGCCGGAGCTCCCGCAAAGTCAGAGTGCAAGTGCCGGGTGCCGCCGTCTGGGCTCTCCCTTCTTTTTTTCTTTGTAGATAAGTGTTTTTTTTATTATTTTTTTTATTATTATATCTACATTTGAAACGGAATCCGGCGGGAGATCCGTCCTCCTCAGACACGTTCTGTTTTTGAAACTATGCTTAATTAGAGGGGAAAGAAATGCCGCGAGGGCTTAAATGTAATCCAGATGAGCGGCTGGGAAGATTTAATATCCGCAGAGCTGTCCACATCTCTTTTTCCCTTCCTCCCCTCCCGCCCCCCCCACCGCACCCCAGTCACCGATCTTCACTGTAGTTTGGAGGCTGCTTAGCTCCGAGCCGGAGATCCAGCAAACCGCGGAACAGTTTGCGAACACGTTCGGGGGCTTGAGCATCTCGGCAGCTGCGAGCAGCTCTTGCCTGGCGACTCTTTTGCTGCCTCCTTCTAATTAGGGCATCTCCATCTCAAACACCAAAGGAGCCTTCTCCGTGTCTCGCCCCCTCTCAGGGCAAAAGAAAAAAAAAAAAAAAAAAGAGATACAAAACCAACCGTACCCCACAAAGATAACTTTAGAGCTCTTGGGAGTTCTCTTTATTATGTATAATAGTTAGTGCGAAGTATGGGGGTTTCCCCTCCTTGCATTACAAAAGTAGGAGCTCCTCACCGTCGAGGTGCTGGTGGGGGTACGGGGCCGGTCCCCCCGGCAGCAGAAGGGACCGGGGACTCTGGGCGACCACTCGCTGCCCGTCCCGTCGCGTCACAGGATCAGCTAGGTTGGAAAAGAGCTCTGAGATAATCATTGAGTCCAACCCGTGACTCCCGCCGGGGCACCCGTCGGGGAAGGGACTGGGCTCGGCTCCGGGACCACCGGGTCGGACAGTCATGGGTCCCCTCCTGTCCCCCGCATCTCCCCGAGGATCCTTTTCGTCCTCTGCGAGCTCCGAGCGTCCCCCATGCCGCGGGTGTTCTGCCCCTCACTGTGATCCCACCCGCCGTAGAGACCTTTTTATCCTCCTATTTGTACCTTTCCCGAGCTCGGTAGAACAACTCTCGACCTAATGAGTAGTGGAATATTCCCACTGACTTTTAGAACTGTCCCCTTCACTTTTTTTTTTCTTTTTTAATTATTATTTTTAGATTTTAAAATACAAACCGTGTATCAGTAGAGCTGAATATTTTATTAGACCTTAAATTATTCAGCACAGTGGCTTCTCCAAATCCAGTAACATTCACACAGTTTCAGTGAGCATGTGATAGCTTATGCAATATGCCCTTGTACCTCCAGATTATCCCCCAAAGTCTTTTTTTTTAAGCAAAAGATAACTGTGTCTGCCACAGAGTCTAGGCTTGCCATAAGTAGTTTGCATTGGGCTTCTGCAGGACTTCTCATAGTTCACATCTGTGACATTTTTTCATTAAATTCCAGTATTTTGCCATGATTTTGGGTAACTTCAGAAAGGAGAGAACTTAATAGATTTTCTAACAGAAGTGAAATAGGAAGAAGAAAAATCCATTTGCTCTGTGATTGCTTAAACTGAGATTGTTCAGTTAAAGGTTTGTCCTTGGCTTTCCAAATGAAACAGAAGAAAATTATACAGAGTCCTTTCTTTCTGCTGAAACAGAGCAAAATACTCCTTTACAGGGCTGATGTACAGGGGTAACTTTGCTGGCTGTCATAGCTTTAACTTTTAACAGATCCTCTTGTTACAGTGACTTTGTAAGTAACCAAGACTCTTTAGAAAGCAGGTTTTGATCACTGCAAAACTTCTCCCTGCATTGTTTCAACACCACTTGCTCGTGAGTCCATTAGTGTTAATGGTGCACGATGAAAACCTGTGGAAGTGCAGTGGCTGGTTCTTCTCTGCCTTTTGAGGTAAATTCCAAGTGCACATCAAAGTTAAGTCATATACTTCTATACTGACCTGCATTTCAAGCCTACTGTTAAAGAAAAATACTAACTGCTTTTTTTGTTGAAGCTCTGCAAAATAATTATGGGAGTCAAAATCCTGTTTATTCATAATGTCCTAAAAACCTCTTTTTCTTTTTTTGTTTGGAACAAATACATAGTGTATCAGAAAGTCTATAGGTTTTTGGTCCTTTTTTAACTTTTTGTTGTTCATCTTATTGTTTTTAAGGTATAGAGAAGGATGAGAAAGATTGAGAGAGAGAGATAATGATGATGATGAAAAAGTCATCTCAATAGGAGACTGTAATTTTCTTTTCCTGGCCAGTCTGATAAATTTGCAATCTCATGCATTGTAACAGGAGCCTGATCTTCAGAGATGTGTTTATATGCAAGTACATGATGAAACCAGGCTTCAAGGGTGCAGTGACTTCTACCCCTTAGTTTGCAAGAAAGATGTACGTGCATTTTTAATAAACAATGTCCTCTTATACATATTTCAAAACAGCTGTGAGCTTTTACATTTGCTGTTGTTGCTGTTCCTTGGTCAAATTTGAATGCAAGCCATTCCGGTGTTCTGCTGTGCAGTGGACATAACAGAAAGCACCAGAGTGACTACAGGGAGTACAGGAGATTATTTTAGGTGGAAGAAATATAGTGTATCTCATGTACTGTAATACAGGGTCCTGAGTCCCCAGTGTGTATTATTTTTAGGCACAAATAAGCCAACACCTTTCAGAACAGTCAGTGAAGACTGGGATGAAAGGAAAACATAATTTAAAACTGGTGGCTGTTTTAGTCCCCAGATTCACCTCAGGCCATGGGGTAAGCTGATCAACTATGGTAATGGTGCTGTAAGTGCACAGTAAATCAGTGTATCCCATGTCTTCGTGATAAATGGCTTTGCAACAGGACCTTCTGAAAAATTACCATGTGAGTCATCTTTATAGCGAAGCTAATCCCTAAGTTGTATCATGCTTATCCACTTAACTGGCCGCTGAATTTTTGTGTGCTGTGTCTAAAAATGATATTGACATTGCCAAAAACAGGCAGGTCTAGTTCTTTATTTTATGACTGTGTTCTGTCAGCCCGAGGTAAATACTTTGGAACTTTGAAGAAACTGTTTCAAAGACGTTGCTTTTTCTCCATTTCAGTGGGAACCTTCACTCTCTCTGAGGCTTAGAAGTTTCTATAAAGCCTCTTTCTGCAGCTGGAATGAGCTGCAAGGAGTAAGAGTGCTG
>JAWWMO010000096.1:9378194-9396928 GCA_035047845.1 Dendrocincla fuliginosa | reverse complement strand
TATTTCTCACTCTATTTCCCTAAAACTTTCTAATAAGTCACCATTTTTTGGCAAAATGGTTTATTATGGCATATATGTATGTAAGAGTTGTGAAGTTGTTTTCAAATAGAGAAGAATAATTCATCTGTGCCATTTAAGTGGGGAATCCTGGAGTATCTCAGCTCTTCCCCCCTCAGCAGCAGAATGCCCAGTTTTCAGGAGTTAGGATTTTAACCACAATATTTAAAGCAGCAAGCTGAAGCGTGCAGAGGAGCAGCAGATGGATAAGCAGGACTAGGAAGATCAGTCCTCCGTGAGCAGACCCAGAGCCAGAGCTTGGCACATCCCAGTGACAAACTAACAATGCGAGCAGGAAAATGTGCTGCAGTTCTGTGGGCTGTGTGTGACCCCAAAGGGAACAGGGAGAGGGAATCAGGTGCCCCCCAGGGCAGGTGGGAGGTTGGATGTGGGGTGCTGTCTGTTGCCTCCTGTCCCAAATGGTGTGTGGGAGCATGGGGTCAGGTCCAGGAGCACAGCCTGCCCTGGAGGGTGTGTCTGCATCAAGTGGTGACTATTGGTTAAAGCTACTCAGAAAATTTCAAAGGAAAAACACTTCTGTCAGAGTATTTCAATACCGTAAAACAAGAGTTTACCCAGTCAAGTCTCCCTTGGGTAAAAAAGCACGTACCTTGCCCACTTGGGACAGAAAGCATGAGCTGAGTTGACTATTGAAGTGTTTCACGCTATGTATTTGAACTTGAGAGTTGCTAATTTTGAATTTTAATGCAGATCAGGACTTTTTTTTTTTTTTTTCAGATGTCTTGCAGGTAACCTTCTTTCTTTCCTTCTTCCTGTCCCTCTCCCCTTGCAACTAATTTTTTTTTCCTTGACTGTTTTCAGTTCTAAACAACATGAGGCATTTGTGCCCAGCCAGATTGTGGCCCTGCTGTAGGATAAAGCTACTGTTTAAACATAGAAGGATTTTTTATTTCTTTATGTTTGCTTGTTTGTTTGTATCTTTAAGTGTTCTCACAATAGTAACTTTTTGACAGACAAAAAAACCAAAACAACCAAAAAAACCCCAAAACCCAAACCTGAAATAGATGACTGCTTTGCCTGTTTTCAGCTGCAGTAGTTTGCTTTTGGTTTTTTTTGCCATGTGGATAGGGTGCCCAAATTTCTACAAAAACTGCTCCATTGTCAAGATGCTGTGTCAACCTGCATAACTCGGGAGAGCTCTGACAGCAGTACCTAAATAACAGTAATTTCTGCCATCTGATTACCCATGTCTTGGTTTCTTCAATAGTGAAGCTACAACAGACAATACGAGAAATACTCTCGGGTAACACTTGCACACACCAGCCATGAGCGTGAAAAGTATGAAATAAAAGGTTTTGATTTATTTTATGTTTAGCATTTACTTCTTTCAGTCCATCTCTCCCTCATCTACAACAGCTTCTGTCACTGCTGGGTGTCAATGCACACAACCAACCCCTTTAATCAGGGTTTCCTCTCTGATTATTCCATATTATAGACTACCGTGCTTTAATTTGTTGGTGAGGCTGGTTTTCTTTTTGTTTTTCTGTTTTTCTAACTAATTATTATGTATACAGAGAGTGCTCTGAAACTGAATTTTTATTTTCTTTTTTACTCCTTTTCCAACTCGGGCTTTTGAAATAGAGATGGAGAAAATATTATATGCAGTGTAACTTATCAGACTCCTTACTTGTGTGAGGAATTGCATGAGATTGCCTCTCAAGGTCTTTTCTAGGTTAAAAACTAAGACCTACTAGCTGATTGCTTTCAGATGCTATTCCAGAACTGTTTTAACACCACGGAATGCTGTTTATTTGAACAATTTCAAGGGAAGATTAGACTGATATTGTGAGTACTGTAACAGTGTGGATGGGAGAATGATGTGCTATTGTCATGGAAAGTAGGTAAAATGACCTCCTAGTTGTCTTCCATGGTGTGTCTCATATATATTCCTTTAGTCGTGCTTTTGTCTAATTTCTTTGATGTCTCTTTTTATGTCTTACCTTCTGACCTGTACAAAATGATGTATTGATAGTCCTTCAGGATAAAGATCAGCCTTTTTAACATTTTAACCTTTCATTTTTCCTGGGTGTTATCGAGCCCATCCTATTCCAGCATCTTGACTTTCTTCACCAGGCTTCTCTTCAACCTGGCATCCTCATTCAGGTGGATGTTTTCTTTCAGAAATTTCTCTTAAAAATGCTGCATTTTTGCACTGTTGCACACCAACATGAATGCTCTGGTTCCTTCTTATGGTGGTTTTACTTAACCTTAAACTCTTCTCCATATATTGGTCCTGTAATTCAGTCTGTCACTAAAGTCATAGCAAAAAAAAGAAAACGTAATTGAAGAAATGTCAGGGCTACCTGGGAATGTAGTGTCAGATGTATCCCTTCTTATACAGAATCCTTTGGAGGTTAACAAAAAATCAAAGCAACATTCTGAAAGCATCTGGAGTAAAGTGTGATCACTATATGTATTGACTTCATGTTTTTACTACAGCAAGAGCAGTGATTACTCCAGAATACCTCAATATTTTTCAGTGTAGATGAATAATTACATACTAATATGCATTTAAAACCATAGAGTCACAGAATCACTGAATGGTTAGGTTTGGGAAGGACCTTGAACATCATCCCATTCCATCCTCTGCCATGGGCAGGGACATTTTCCGCCAGCCCAGGTTGGTCCAAGCCCAGTCCAACCTGGCCTTGGACACTTCCAGGGTTCCAGGGGCAGCCACAACTTCTCTTCCCAACCTGTGCCAGGGTCAGCCCACCCTCATGGGGAAGAATTCCTTCCCAGTATCCCATCTATCCCTGCCCTCTGTCAGTGGGAAGCCAAAATGCTGAGTGTCAGTAAAAGTGGAGTAGTAAAAGGTGCAGTTCTGACCTGTGGGTCAGAACATCTTGGCCACACTGGGGTGAAGCAAGTGCCTGGTCTGTAGGAAACTTCCTAAGTTTCCAAAGTCCTTTACTGCTAGACACAGCAGAGACAAGTAACTGTGCCCTGGGAGGTCTGACACTACTCATTCCCTTGCCACTGACTTTCCCCTGGTTTCAGCACTGGTGATGGTCTTAGGCAGAGCAGCAAAATTCTGTGGTACTTTATCTTGTTGGGATGACTTAGGGCAGGACCAGCCAAGCCCCAGTGATGGTGCAAGGAAGGGAAATGGGGACAGGGAGGAGTGAGTGGATTGGGCAGGGATGCTGGACACCAGATGTGTCCTCACCTGGTTCCATGAGGGGGGAGTCACAGATAGGTTTCTCAATGAGAGTTTTACACATTTTTTCACCAAGAAATAGGTTTCTGAACAGACCCTAGGGCACAGAATGGCAGATTTATCCCTGCCTTGTGTAGAGCTGCGTATCTCCCACTGTGCAAACATGGCTGAGAGGTCAGATCCATGAGTATCCACTGGGTCCCTGTCTGCATTGCCTTGGCATGGATAAAGGCAGGGGAGCAAATTCCTCATTTCTCCAGTTGCCTACCAGTCCTGACTGGCATTTCACCATCCTGGGGCAGATCCAGTGGTGCTTGACCAAACTGTCCTGGTAGATTATTTTGTTGAGGACAAATGACAGTGTTTTTCTTCCCTAATTATTTGTTGCAAATGTTTATGCTATGGATAAAGATCCCTCCCAGGCCTTGCAAAGCAGAAGGGGCTCAAGCATATCCTGTGTGCCCTCAGTGGAACAGGAGGAGCTTAGGAATTCTGGTCTGGCTTATTTCTAAGCAAGAAAACTGCTTTAGAACTACTGCTGACTCGATGTGGTTTTGGCTCCTCCACTCAGACCAGCTGAGGGGCTGAGCAGGAAGAAAGAATAAGCCAAAATGGGTAAAATCATTACGTGCTTCAGTTACTTCAGGAGGAAAGAGAGAAAACTCTTCAAAATGTCTGAAACTAGTGATTGACAAATTTTGACCTGTTAGTCTGCTGCTTGATTGTTTTTTGGCTTTTGCTAAAAAAAAATTGACTTTTTTTTTAAGTTCTATGTAGAAAGCAATAAATAATTAAAAACAGGTACACTGGTTTCTTTTCCAGCAGTAATGAATTCTAGTTATGGCACTAGTACTTCTGGAAAATTCTGAACAGAATTTTAAATCTTGACTAAAAATTTCCTTTTGAGGCAGAGGAGGGAAGCAGGAATATCCCAAAACTTTGCAACTTTAGTGGAATAAGGATTACTGATATTATAATGACTTTTATGATTTTTTGTTTGTTTGTTTTTCTTTTGTCTCTAGATGAGCACCATGTGCAGAGATGAAGAATTAAGGCAAAAAAACCCACTTTTTCATCCTTTTAATGATTATTGAGTTTCAGGAAGCTACTTTGTGACCATGTAAATGCTCCAGTCTGGCAGAAAATCATGAGCCCTTGTGCTAGTACCTTTCATAGCAATCTTTTGTCTCTTGGGTCACATCAAGCTTTTTCTGTGTCATTGTCCCCCGTCTTTTACTTCTGATGTGTGTGTACCATCCAGACTATACAATGAGCATCCCTGAAGTCTGAAAGCAAAGATCAATATATCACATGGAAATTCCATCAACTTTTGAGATAAATCATGAGATGTGATGACTTAGGTCTGCTAAAAGCTGGGTCTCCTATATTGTGAGTTCAAGCACAGCAGCTGCTTGCATATACATGTTGTGTGTGTGTGAGAGAAGTGTTGGAACAGTGGAAATATTTACCCAAAGACTAGCAGGGATCCCACAAACAGAGTATCATCTGGAACTGCTGTTCCAGGAGAGCCCTCAGCTAATGCCATTCAGTGTTATTCTCACTTCATTACTGTATATGCAGGAGATCCTCATTTCTTTTTCATTTTCAAAATTATGTGTAAGAAGCTTTTGAAATTGAAATTGCAAATGCTCAGTCTGTTTACAGCATGGTAAGTATATTCTGTAACAGTTGGACTTAATTTTTAAAACCCTTTAATATAGCATTTCAGAACAAATTTTCTGTAGAAAAAAAGGAGCTTTGGAAAGGGCCTAGTTTCTCTCTGCTCCATTTCTGTGTTAAGATACAGAAGCAAAACTACGGAAGATTTTAGACATATTACACCTACTCTTTGAAAAAGAACAGCATAAAAGACACAAAATTGCTGTTCTAGTAGATTACAGGCTGCAGTGTGTACCTGCTGAAATTGGCCTTATGGGCAGTGCTACCTCAAAACTGATGTAGTTTAAAAATAAGATACAAACTTCTTTTGACTCACACCCTCCCTGGGTCACCCTGCTCTTTGGCTACACCTGGAGTTTGGGCCTTGGGGGGCAAGCAGCCTGAAGGCCAGAGGTTGGCACCATTCCACAGGTGGACATCATTCCACCAGTGACTGAGGAAGGAATGGAGTCATTCCTGTGCCATGTGCTTTCAACAGCTGTAAGGGGAAAAGGGAGAGTATTTAGTCTTGATGCTCCTTAAGGCATAGCTGAACCCTTATTTTCCTGGTGGTAACGAGGGCTTTGAAGAAACTGCATCTGTGTAGAGTTTGTGGTATCTTGCCAGTACTGTTTTTGGAGCAGCACAGATGTGTCACCACGTGGTCCTGTCAGACCTCGTGGTAGTCTGGTCATAAGTAGCAGTGGCATGAATTGTACAGGGATGTATTAGCTGGGGAGGATAGGCCATTACTGTACTACCATGCAATATTTTTGTTGGCTTTTGTTTTTTTCTATCATACCTCTAAGTGCAAACAGAGGACAGGTCATTACATACTATTTATGCTCTGCAATATTCACCCAAAAGTGAAGAGTGGTGGTGATGTTTGCAGACTAAACAGGTTTCTGCGTTCAGTACAGCTATCTCAGGCTGTCAAAAAATTTCCTGGGAATGTTTCCCTGCATTAAAAATAACTATATTTATCCTTGGTATCTGTGTGGTGACCTAGTTTGTTTATCACTAACTACCTCGAATTTTCAGACTCCATCCACTGTTGTCTGGAAGAGTAAAGAATAAATTTATTTATTTATTCATGTATGTTTGTGGGAAGAGCTGTAATTCTCTTCTATTTGGCTGGATTTCTTTTGTGTCTTCAAGCCTGAGGTTTTCAGGAGGTGCTGATTTCATCCTTTGCACAAAGGCTTTGCATGGAGCACTCCATTTTTCCAGAATCTCTTTAGGTAATTGAAAGCCATCTAATAATTCTGAAAATTAACAGGGTTGCAAGCCATAATGGCCAAGAACTAGAGTTAACTGCAGCTGCAGTACATTCAGGGCAGAAAATATAGACAAAAAGCTTTACTGTGTCAAACATGGTGCTGTTTGAAAGTGTTTTCAGGTTTCAGCTTTATATTATACCTTAACCCACTGCTTCTTTTCTCTGGACTATTATTTTATCCTGTTGTTTATTTTTTTCCCCATTCGTAATTTGAACTGATTTGGACTTAAGGATTTTTGATTTTTCAGTTGGTGGTTCAATAACCAAGGGCCCTGGTAGATGATAATACAAACCTGATGTTGAAAATAGGTTGCTTTCCAGATTTAATTTTTTTGAGGAATATGGATTTTTGTGGCTTCTTTTGCTTTTAAAAATGCAAAGCCACCTCTTTTGAATACAGCCGAATAACTTTACACCAAAGCTGCCTCTAGATTAATGTCTGCAGCTTTGCCAAAACTATTATCTGTATTGCAAGCTGTCACTTCATGTCCAAACTAAGTAATTAAATCTTCAGATCAGATGTGTAGTTTTTTTATTACTATAAACATAGTTTAGGATTTTATGGTTTCAGAGAACCTTCAGGAAAAAAAACCCAGCTGTATTACAGCCTACTAGAGAATGGGATAAAACCTCTCTGAAATTTTGGGCTATTAAATTATATATTCAGTCTTGGATTCATGTCTCTCAGGCAAAAAGAAAAGAGGAAAAGCTGCCAGCACTGCATTAGGTGTGTTGTGCCTTAATCACTGCAAGCCTCTTTATCTGATCTGGGCGCCTTAGTCGGTGTTTCTTGCTAGCAATTATGTAAGAGATTTATCAACTTTTTAAATACAAAGTGGCCAGCTCATCCTTTTGCAACATACCAGTACAGAAACACTATTTGTACGCAAAACGAACGCCACTGTCTTTTAGATATGGGTGTTGCAAGTGGCTGTTGGGTCTTGGGAGTTCATGTCCCATTCGTGTTGATGTGCCAGACAAGGCTGGCTCTGGCATGGGCTGGTCCTTCCCCCCTGGAGCATCAGAGACCTCCAGGGATGATGCAGCTGTGGAGATGCTCAGGGTGGGGACAGTGGTGCCTGTCAGTGTGTGCTGTGTGACAAACAGGGGGCTGATGGGGTCTTGAAAAGACCCCACAAAGCCAACAGCTCAAGTCCTGTGCTACAAGTGAGGAGGGAAATCTAAGGGACCATCCCCAAATGAGCTGTGATTAGAAACTTCCATGATGGGGGAAGCTGGAAATTCATAATTTCTGGTGTCACATCTCAGCCCTCTACCCCACCTCTGGCTTTGCAGTTACAGGTGCCAACCAGGTGACAGAGCAAAGAGAAAAAAGAAAAAGAAGAAGGAGAGTGATAGCTAAATAAACTCCCCTGCAGGGAACAAAGGCAGCTGGTGTCTTCTCTTGGGCACTTATATTTGGGGTGGTGCAGGGAGACTGTGCTCAGTGATACTGTTGGGGTGGTCTGACAGAGAAAATGCGGGGTGGGTGACTTGGGGTGACAGTGATCACAGAGGGAACTAAACACTGACTGTGTCAGAGTCCTCTCCAGCCAGTCCTCTCTGTGCTTGGAGAGGCAGATCAAGAAGAGAAATAACCAGCACTGGGTGAGCATCAAGCTGGGGTGGCTGAGAAAACCTCACCTTGGGCCAGTGGGACATGAAGGACTGCACCCAAAGGTGCTGGGAGCTGGACAGTGCCTTTGCAGGGAGAGACATCTGTAACCTTTGGGAGGTCCAGGAAGGACCCTGGTGGCCAAAGAATGGCAAATGTTGCACCCATACCCCAAGAAGTCAAACAGGGTGACTGAAGGGGAAGCTCCAGGCTGGTCAGCCTTGCTTGATCCCTGGGAGAATCATGGGTCATGTTTCTGGGAGTGTGATGGAGAAGCGTGACTTGGAGCTGTCATCAGGGTGTGTAGGGGAAAATCACACCTGACCCACCTGGTGGCCTTCTGGGAAGAAGTGTCTGGAGCGAGGATGGGCAGAGAGCAGTGGATGTCCCATGTCTGGGCTGGGAGAAGGGTCTGGGCAATGTCACTCTTCTCATGTCTAAGCTGGGCCATGGTTGTGTGGGTGGATGGACAGTGAGAAAGATAAAAAGCGGTTTAGATAATGGGATTCAGAGGGCAGTAGATGATCAGTGGCATCACCCTGGAGCTTCACACCCTCAGGTGTACAGGTTACACCCAGCCAGGGTGACCCAGGGTTGCCCTCAAGGACATAAGGGACAAATGACAAGTCCTGCCCTTGCAGGCAGAGCCACTCTGAGTGCCAGAGTGCTTGGTGTTTCCATCCCCAGCTTAGGAAAGGCCTGGATAAAAGGTGGTGAGGTCATGGAGACCATGGAATAAGTGGGGGCTGTTTCCCCCCTGCCCTGCAAATAGAGGGACCCATGGGACCAGCGCTGTGTCATGCAAGGGGGCGGATTCAAGGGCAAAAGAGCAGCTCCCACTGCCTGCAGAAGGGGGAGGTTGAGGAGACAGGAGCAGACCCCTCACAGCAGTGTATGGCAGGAGAGGGAGAGTCGCCTTCTCTGTAAACATGACCCGACCCTTACTGGGGGTGAGGATGAAGTCTCATGCCCCTCATAACCTCCACTTTGAGTATCTGTGTGGGATTAAAGCATTGTTAAACTGCCTTCTGCAGAACAGTCTCTCCTTTCAATGTAAAGAACGGGATTGTATTCTATGTAGATGCTAGCAAAATAAAATCTAAGACATAACAGGGTGCATCTGGTGCTTTTTGGGTTTGTTTGCTCGTTTACTTTGTAATTGTTGCTTATCATTAATAAAGTAGGCTAAGCAACATTAAACAAGCTGTGATTTTCAATGTTGTGGGGTTTTTTTGTTTTGCAGTTTTCACTTTATAGTCCTGCAGTTGTGTGGGCTGCTAGCAAGATCCCCAAAACAAAGATTTACTTGCATTATTAACTTTCCTTTATGTTTGTTTATGAAATACAAGTGGGGAAAAAAATGGTAGCAATATGCAGAGATTCTTCTTGAATGTTTTCCTCCTTGAGATTGTAATAATAGAAATGTCCAAGTGCCAGATTGTGGCAGAAAACCATGGCTTTCAAGCACATTGGAATGAAGTTATGAGCCTGCATTTTAAAATGCAATCTGGATTTGGCACAAGAGATCTCAGATGAAAACCTCCTGCTGAGAGGATGAGGTTTATAGATTTAAGATTCAGTGATCATGCAAAGAGTTTAACAACTCTGTTGATATGAGTGTTAAGGGAAGAAGTTAAAATGAACTGAATTGGTGATTCATTTTGGTTACACTCTGGGGGAAGAACAGACATTTTCTAATAATTAATTATCTAATTTAAAACCTCCCTATTTCTTGACTGAGATAAGAAATGAGGTATTTTGTATAATAAAGCAGCTGATTTTTAAAACTAATGGAAAGTGCTGTTATATTTTTCACAAAAACTATAGGCACTTCAGTTCACTGGGCTCTGCCTCAAGAAATTAGTTTCAAGCAAATTAGCCAATAAAATGAATGTACCCTGCACTAGTCTATTAATGAAAGTAGTGTGTAAACACAGCTGATCAGTATATGGCAGTCTGCATAAGAAGAGAAATAAAAATATGCATAAATTAAATGGTCTTGATAACTGACCATTGATCGTGAGCTATGTTTCCCTTGGTTCAGGGTGAAATGTTTCTTTTACTTGAAAAATGAGAATGTGTCACTCCAATAAGCCAGGCAGTTTTCATTGCCTTTGATTGCCTTCATTACATATTGAGAGCATTCAATAGGACTTAGAATTAAAAAAAGGCACAGTCTTGCAATGCTGTGGATTTTGGAAAATGTGCTCTAAGATGCTACCATTTCACCCTTTATCATGAAAGCCATCAGCTGAGGATTGCCTTCAGTGTTAATGTTCGGATTCTGCATCTTCCTCCAATGCGTGCACAAAGATTCTCTCTCAGACAAACGTGCCACAGGCTAAGTGTCCCAAATGTCATGACCCATTTGGTAGGGGGCATCTTGTTAGTCAGAAATTCTCATCAGGCTCAACAAAGACACCAGTCCACCTGTCAGGGAATTCTTGTGCTTTATTATGTTGTCACCTTAACTCTGGCAATTAGCCCACTATTTAGTTTTAAAAGTGTTGGCTAACAAGCCCTTAAATATTAGAAGCCCCAACAAGCTCCCAATTCCTGCAACAAACTTGAGGTAACAAACTCTCAGCTAACTTTGACAAGCTCCTCTTAAACTTTGGTATAGAGTAAGGGGTAGAATATGGGAACTGCACTTTGCCCAGGCAGAGTAAGAGAGGAGAGAAACAAAGGTAAAAAAGAGAAAGAGAAGGAGAAAAAGAAAGAGGGAGAAGAAGAAAGAGAGAGAGAGAAAAAAGAAAGAAATCTGTATAATCCTGTTCCCACAGTGTCCAGGGACGTACTGGAGGGCACCACAGCATTGTAATAGCCAACCCTGCAGGAAAATGAAAGAATTGCCAAGCCTTGCAGCCTCAAGATAAAAGAAAATGCTGCTTGGGCACCTAATGAATTACAAGACTGTGATGTCAAAGTGGCTACAGTGATCTCCTGGTATAACTAAAGGTCAGTGATTTGGTGTGACACAGAGAGCTCTAAGGATGGGTTTAGAGAAGATGAAAGGCAGCTTTGTTGAACTTCTCAAAAATATCCTCCCAAAGCTAAAGGGTGACATGAGAGAGAATGAAATGCAGGGTGCTTTGGTGATGGATTTTTGAATACATGGAAGGTTCAGCTGGACTTCTTGTTACTGAGTAATTGATGATGCGTTAGGAGATAGCCCTTGAGAGAGCTTTGAAAGTACAGAACAGTGACATGTGTTGGACATGACAGGAAAGACCGAGAAAAGGGAGCTACAAAAGGACAGTAATGATCTAGTTAGAGCAAGAGGTTTGTGTGATGCCCTGCAACAGCATCTGGAAAGCTGCTGTTCCGTTCCTGAAAGTGTGAGTGAGAGGTGATGAATTAACATAAACTCAAGCAGATGAGAACTTGGGGTGGTTAGCTGTGCCAGGGGCTAGGAAAGGGGGGTGGTGTCTTAGGGGAATAATTAAGGTGGTAAAAAGGCAGACTGTCAGCCAGCATAGCCTCTGACTCTCACCCCTTTTAGAATCAAGTGGCAAGTTCCATGTAAGCTATTATAATTCAGGATTCTTCATATTTTGACAGGAAATCAGGGTCACTGGGGACTTGCAGGGTGTGGTTCACTTATTAGTATGGCTCCTGAAGAACTTGAAGAATAGGCCTCAGCCCTTTATTCTCATTTATCCATATCATTCTGTCCTGAAATTCAGGTTGCATCAGGAAGGGCTCTTCTGTCTGCTCTTGGAGGGCAAATGCATGAACTATGTAGGAAAAAGGGTAAAACTTTCCCCAACAGAGCTTCTAAACCAACTAGTTGAACATGCCCAGCTATTTCTAGTTGTCAGTATTTGGGAGAAAAATGTGCACTGTAGCCACACTGCTTGAGCTGATGGGGAATGAAATGGTGGTTTGAACAGGAGACAATGACCCTTTATAAAGATCTTGGAGAAAAATCCAAATTTTATCCAGTCCAAGATCCAGTGCCTGTTTTTCTTCAGAAGAAAAGGGTATGCAGGAGAGAATCTCATCTCTGAAGTGAGAGATGGGAGGAACTTGCACAGTCCCAGACACAAGTGTGTGTGTAAGTATTACATTGTGCTGGGCTGAGGTCTGAAACCCCCTTACCCTCTTGTAATCACGGCCTTTCTCTTTGCTTGGGTTTCCAAGGGCAGGAATTCCACATGCCTTGGTCTGGGATGCTCCATAATTACTCCAATCTAGTGTGGATAATTAGGGGACTGTAAGTCTTGGGACCAGTTGTGGAGTCAACTGAGAGGTAATTTCAGATTTCGTTCATGAAAGTCAAAGTGTCATTTGGAAAAAAATTAAAGAGGTAAAAGACAAAAGTATTTTTTTAACAATGTCACTGCAAGTAATAAGTTACACAGAATAGAAATGCTGCATAATGATTGCATGCAGATCTTACCAGAATCATCAGCCTTCCAAAAGCAGTCTGGTGGATGAATTGAACTGACCTAGAAAATTATTTACTTTACACAATATCTGCAAACATTTCAGATGACCATGTGTAGAGAATCAATGAACTCATTGGGTGTTAGAGCATGCTTCATGTGAGAAAGAGAGGAAGCAATGTGATTTCATGTTAGGCAATGTTAGTCAGGTCCAATTTGTCCTGCAGGAGGAGAAGCACGTCTCTGGAATAAGTTGTGATGAGCAGCACATCTCGGTAGTTTGAGGCACTGGTCTGCTAACTTAGACCAAATGGAGGTCATTGGTCCCCATTTGTGAAACTTTCTTTGTTTTTCCATCCTTAGGAATTAAAAAGGCAGCTTCGCAGGTCCTTTGGAACACGAAGGAATCCAAGTACTTACTGGCATTTGAGACCATGTAGGAGAATTTTTTGTGAAAACAGATCTATTATCAATTTTGTAAGTGCAGATTCAGAACTGTCCAGTGGGAATCCAGACCTGTGAGTTAATTTGATGTGGGACCCCGACTTCCATTTGTGTTCTATTTGCAGAGTCTATGCAACCAAAGGATGATGAGGAGCTATCCTTTTTGTCTCTAGCTCCCACTTTCAGCTATTTTAGGTGTGTTGGCCTTAAATAGTATTTGCAAAACTGCTTCTGTTAACATTTGAAAATAATGGAACATCGGAAGAGTATCCCCTTACATTTTATCCCTATCTGGACAAACTGAAGAAGAGTTCGAAAAACTGTACATTATTAGCTGAATTCTTGAAACAGTTGAAGTTAACATTTATTGTCTTAATCTGTAGCTAAAATTAAAACAGATTGAAGTATTTGTGATTTTCTACCTGACTCATTGGGAAGAGGTGGTAAGGACACATCTAAAACAAATCAGCCTTTTTGTCCTTTTGTCCTCAGATTGTAATGAAGCTTTAAGTGGACATTATTTACTCTCAGAGTAAAGATGGAATGGAAGACAGATCTTGCACAGGGTAACTTTTTTCATGCAGTTCTGCAGAAAAAAATAAAATGGCAGAACCTGTTTGTGGAAATAGTGATAGCAGAGTCTCAGAGGAAAGGAGCCACGGAGGTAAAAGTAACTTAAGGTTATTTATGCTTTTGTCTCCATCTCTTGCTGTCAGCAGTTGCTGTTTTCAGAAGTAACCCTGCTTGCTTCTGGTAGAAAGCCAGAGTTCCGGAGCATCTCAGTCCTGCACCAGCTGAGAGTCTGGCTGCAGGTGTCTGACAAAAGGAGCACCTCAGAGCACCTGCTGCTCCTTACCTCTGTTTTGTTTTATGGGCCTGAGTTGTGCAAAGTTCAGGTACATGCAGGAAAGTAATTTTTTGCCACTGTTTGCTTCCATTTGTGTAGAACCATTTTTGAGCATCTGCCTAACTCATGGGTTACTATATATATATATATATATATATATATATATAAATATATATATATATAAACAAACACTGTGTTCAAATAATTTCAGGTAAACTTAAGAGACTGGAAATAGGTTGAATAGCTGTAGAACATCAAGATAGGATAATAAAGCCAAGATGCTCTATGAAGTCTTACTGTATGAGTAATATTTCAGGCATCTTGATACAATATTTACTAGCACCAGCTTGTCTAGGGAGTTTCCTGCTTAGGTTGAATTCCCCGTGTTTTTTCATTTGGCTCTCTATGCTCGCTTCTTACTATTTTAATAAGGTTGCAACTGAGCTTGCTGTAACTCAAGTACCAGGATAGATCTGCCTGTGTCATTCCCAGAAATTAGCAAAAGGTGAATTTTGATTTAGCAATAGATGAGAGCAAAGCTGTGGCCTGTCATTAAATTTCTGGATGCTTTTTACTCATGAAAAGCTTACTGTAATAGTAAGTATGCTCTGCTTAAAAAACATCTTAGATTTTCAGTCATATTTCAGGCAAATTTTGTGACTACTCTACATTATCATGGACCAAGATGGAGAAACCTCTCTTTGAGGTCATTTGTATTTCTGATCAGAACTCAGGATTGTGTCCATAGGAATTTCACTGAAGTTATTGAAACTATGTATTTCAATGAAGAAGAGAGAAATGTAACCTTTGATGAATCCAGACAAATTTTTGTTTTTTTTAGTTTCTGGTGGTGTTCCTCCCAGGTCACCAAAGTCAGTAAATCCAAGTCAAACCATCAAATTTCTAGACACGTGATAGTTTTAAGTTTAACACCTGAGGGGATTGTTTCTTGATCACCAAGACCTGCAGCTTTTGAATATTTGTCCTTCAAAATCAGAAGTTTTAAATACACTCCATTGATTGCAGCTGTGTTACAGCAGTTTTCTGCTGTAACAGAAAACTTCCATTTCTTTCATTCACTTCATAGCTACTGAAGTTTTTAGGAGTAAGAAAGTAAATCATGCTGATTACAGGCTTCCATTAAACAGAAATAGTAATTTTCTGCACTAGAATTACAAGCATTTATCATTTAAAGATAATTAGATGTATATAGTGGATCAGCTTAAAATTTGCAATTAGAATGACTGAGTAATATAATAGAAGAATTTCTTGAAGCAAATGAATTTCCAGACTTCCATAGTTATCTGTAGAAGAAAATGAATACATATAGTATGTATTTTCTTACAAAAAGATGAAACTGTTGCTCTTCATAAAATGCAGAGAGCAAAAAAAAAAAGATAATTTATGTTGGATGCTCCATAAGAACTGGGGTATGTCAGGAATGCAGTGCCCAGTGTCAAAAATGTCATTGTCTCTCAGTAAGGTCCTTATGATTATCAAGGTTGCAACTTCGACTATTCATCAAGTAATGCAAACCTCATGGAAATGACTAATATCTGAGTGTATTTAATCCTAAAGGCAAACACATAGATTCTCTCTCAGACTTATGAACAGCCAGTCACTCCATGCTCCCTTTGTTATGTTTTATATGGAAGATGAATTTTTGGCTGCACTTCAGCAGTGGCTTATTTGACTCGACAGTGTCCCGTGTTCAGCAGGGATGTGGTTATTTGAAATGGGGATGATGTGTTTTCTTTCACTGGTGTTGCCACAGGAGGATTTAAATCATCTGGCACAATTTCAGTCGCGGACTGTTCTGGCGGAAAAACCCAAGGACAGCAGAATCATCAAAATGATAGACTAGGACATAGAAGTCAAAGGGAAAGGAGGACTTAATGGCACAGACAATAACAGAATCATTTTAGGCATTTAAAGAGTAAGTCAAATGCTTTCTAAGCAAACGCAGTCCTTAAAATGTGTACTCTGAGGGGCTTTTCTGTCTTTAACCAGAAAAAAAAACATTAGCTATGTGTTACAAACATTTATTTGAGGGTGAGACTAAGTCTGTTAGGAAAAAAAAAACCCTAACACCACCAAATGAGTCTGTAAATAAATTTGATCAGAAATGAGTCCATAAATAAATGTGATAGGTCTGTATATGAAACCTCCTGTAGTACTTCCCTGTCATACAGTGGGTACCTTCCTCGAGTTTGTTGATATCAGGAGATGGGGCCCAAGGTTATGCTGCTTTTATAGATTTTAGGGAGAGTAAGGACGTTTCAGTTGTGTGACTGCTTATAAAAATGGACTCTTGCCTGAATAAAAGTCAACTCTAATGTACTACTAGTTCCCTTTTGGGGGCACTGCACACTTGAACTGAAGTATTCACATCAGGGTAATTGATCAAAGTGTCCTTTCCCTGTGTGAGAAGCTTATCCTGGGACTCCAGGTGTTTGCATCTGGGAATACATTTTGTTTTGTGTTCCTAAAGCATTTGTCATGATGAAGACCTACTTCATGACTAGTAAGCCATTTGGACGGCTCGTTACCCAGAGCAATTGTTGTGTTCAGAACATCCTGTGGATCCTGGGATCTATTAAGGGTCTGTAGGTTCACACACTTTGCAGGTCTTTTTGATGATTTGTGATCTAAGTATCAACATTATACGATCTTGGATCTCCTTTTTACAAGTTGCATCCCGTGCTCCTGCTAACTTTGCTGCCTTGTGCAATCCCCAGCTTCTTCACAAAGAATTAGGTGGTTTTGAACTAGACTGTCTGAAGCTACTGGTGTAGACATGTGAAAGTGCAGAGGAATAAAACTAAACCAAAACCCTTTTCTTGACAGACTTTGCCAAAAGTCTACTCAGGAATTGACCTACAGATGGTAGGAATTTTCATTTTGTCTAGTTCAGGTTAGTGCTGGCTGCCCAGCACATGTTGCATTGTGATGCCATGTGATGGGAGACCACCACACTGACAGGACATGCACTGTCCTTGCTGCTTTCAGGGCTTGGGTGGATTTTCTTGCTGTTGGATTTACCTGAGAGACTCTGGGCAGACTCTAAATAGTTTTTGAAGTCTTTAAATAAAACTGCCTGATGAAAACAGAAAAATAAACTGGAAAGTATAGATAGCATTTTCTCTCTCTTTAACTACATGTAATTACTGGCATTATCTGATAACAACTGGGAAAATATTTTATTATATTCAGCATGCTGTTTGACTTATATGTAACTTGCCTATTATTTAGCCAGTGGTATGGAAGATCCCACTGCTGTAGCATGGTCACATCTGCAAACACTCTGCATGGACTGGGTCCTTACCTAAACCAGAGGGCTGGTGTGTTACAAGAAGCTTTGAGGCAGTAGGATTTCCTCAGTTTGTTGTGTTTTGTTGTTTTTTGATTGTTGGTTTTCTTTTTTTTAAACCAGAGTGTGCATGCAGACACATGCACGCAAGAGTGGGTAAACTGTGCATTACACCAGTTGAGATGAAAAACTCACATTTGTCACAGCCTGGCGTTTGCTGCGGGTGCAGGGCGAAGAGGCTGGACACGTTTATCCCCTCTGTGTTGCATCAGTCCAGCAGTGGGTGATGGTGCTCAGCTCTTGTGCCAAAGGCAAACTTCACGTCCCAGGTGTAGGAATAGAGAAACAGCCTCACACAGGGCTGTGTCATCTGCAAAAAGTGTCCCAGTGCTACTCTTAGCCCGGGGCTTTGCCAGAAGGCACAGACCACTGCAAGGATTTTGTGCTCTGTAGTTTCTGCTTTCTTATCCCTTTTCTTCCCTTTTCCCTGGTTCCTTCTTCTCATCACATAAACACACACATCCTTGGCTTAGTAATGAAATGTGAAGGGTGTTTACTGGGACAGAAGGAGCTGGAATAGTGTCCTGGGAGAAAATTTGAAAGCTGCCCTTTGCCAAGTACTTATAAGCCATGAATCAGCAGAGGGGAGAGACTGTCATAAAAAGATCACCAGGCTGTTTTATGTGTGTAGAATCAGAGATGCTTGTCATGTTATCCAACAGCCAAGTGTCTACTGTTAAATCCTAGAGTGTTTTGCAAGGTATTGTGTGCTTAGAAACCACACCACAATGTAATATCTAAATGGAACTATTTCTGTTTAAAATCACTTTTTTCTGGTTTCTTTTAATTGTCCATTTGGTAACTGGTAATTTTTTTCCTGTTTACAGCCATGTTTATGATGAAAAAATTATGGCAGATGTTTTTTCTTAATTTAGAAAAAACAAACCTTACTCTGATAAATGCTGTTTTCAATTATTTAGTTCTTCAGAATGAAGAAATGATTTGTATCTTTCTGAACTTACTGTGTTGTTCAAGCCCTTTCAATAAACTGATAGTCTTGGTCACCTGGGGGTTGAGATGTCAAAAAATGTGAGGAATTTAATAATCTGACTGTTCTTCTCACACAGTTCTTTACTCACATGTGGGAGTAAGCAAAATGAATAAAGGAAATCCTCAGTAAAATTTTCCACTTTTGAACGTGTGGAATTTCTTGCTGGTTTTTCGGATGGAAATCAAACAAGTGAATTTTAGTTACTCCTGTTCGTCATGTCTGAAGCAGAAACATTATTTTAGAAAGGTTAAGTAACCAAAGTGTACTCTAAATGTTTTTTGTAAATGTAAACCTTCTAAGTATTATTGCGTAGGTTGCGTGCAGTATTCCAGGTAGTGATAATGGGTTTGGCAGGGCAGCTGTGTCTGTTTTAGGGTGTTTGGTGTGCATATGAAGGGAGGTCATGGGAATGGCTGTATTTGGCCACTGCATGCAATAATAGTCTTGTGTAAAACTTCAGAAGGTCTTTTAAAGGTCATTTGTGTGCATTCTGCTGTTTTGTTTGGACAGAATGAAATTACTGTGGGATCTGAAATTTCAGGAAAAGCATATAATGTCTTGATTCGAGCTGCTTTGTCATCAGTCCTTAGACAGAAAGGTTTATGTAAGCCATGCTTAGAAGTTCAAGTAACACACATGCCTTTTTCTCTGCTCCTTTGCAGCTGTAGAGGTAACAATTAGATCTGCTGTCCATGCCCAGGTGGATAGTTTGTGAGCCAAAAAAAAAAAAGTAGTTGTGTGCCCTTGATCAAAATCAACTGGCTTGGAGAAGATTGGGAAGGTGTAAAAGGCATATGTATTACACTGAGCTGAATATGATATAGATGAGTTGTGGACACCTTGAGCAGAGTTCTCCATGTTCTACATAATATAAAATAAGGACTGTAGTACCTACACTGGACA
>JAWWMO010000096.1:9367420-9378094 GCA_035047845.1 Dendrocincla fuliginosa | reverse complement strand
CAATCATAACATAAAACAATCTAATACAAAATAAAAAATAAGAACTGTAGTACCTACACTGGACATATTTCTCATGCATGGCTACCAGTTGCCTGATTGTTTTAGTGGTTTGTTTGTGATTGTTCTTTTTTTGTTTTGTTTTGTGGGTTTTTTTGACCATAATTTGTGATGTATAATAAATACACATTTAGGGTTTGTGGTTCCAGATCAGACCTTCCCAGTTCTGAAGTAAATAGTGCTCTGATAGAGCTGCTCCTTATGCCAGTGTGTTTCACATAAATTATGTATCATTTCCTCTGCCTAACAGAAATATGTTCCTGCCTTTACTTGATTTGGTTAAGATGTGTACTGACCAGTAATGCATCAGTTTGTAAGCTCGATATTAATAATCATTGAAGTAATAGGCAAAATCCTTTTTCAATTTTCAGACTATTAAGTGTGAATAGTTTACATGCAGGCATACTCATGTCAGTACTGGTAATGTGTCCCTTCCAACTCACAATATTCTGTCATTCTGTAATAGAAACATGTAGGGAAAACTTCAGGAAAGAACCGTGGTTGAAATTATACAGAAGGTGTTGGTGGTTTCCCTAAACACTTACTCTGAATTCCATGTTTGTGGTAAGCTCTATGTGTCCTTAAATTCACTTTTTATCAGTGACAATGACTGTGTATAATGGTCCAGTTGAGATCTCACTGAGTTCTTCACAATCATACTCAGGTTTTTGCACCTCTCCCAGAAATATTTCACATAATACATCCTTAACATGCCACTTGCCTTTTTCATGGATCATATGATTGATTAGCGTGATTGATTAGCTCTTTGAGCCTGCAGCTCACAGGGGCATGTTAATCCCTACATATTGAGAAATGGCATGTTGTTTTTGTAAATGCTGTCCCATCTGTATGACTGCATTGAGCCCATCCATTTATGCCTCTGCTATGCCCGTGTGCCTCAGTATTGATAACATTCCCCAGCTTTGTACCACCAGCAGGATTGCTAATGGAAACACTAAAAGACCTATTCATTGACATGTTTCAGAAGAAAGGTGTTTCTTTGCTGGAGCTACTCTTTTCAGGGTGCTCATTATCCACATGAAGTCTGGATTCACCTTGCATTTCCTTTGCTAATGATGCTGACAGGAGGCCCTGCAAGCACAGATCTGGTGAATATAAGTCCTCCAGCATGTTGCATGAGAAGGAGCAGCTGCAATTAAATCATATGGAGAACTGGGATGTAGAGTTGACCTGTTGCGATAATGATGGCATTTCTGTGTCTGATGTAAAGATGATGGCTTTAGACATGCATTAGGCTCATTACAATTTCACTGCACAGCGTCTGAGTCCAGGAAAGTGACACTTCTAATTAAGCTGGGAGATGCGGGCAGGATGTCTGTTGTCATGGATGTTGGCACACCTGTGATAGGTGGGATGGTCGAGGCGAAGCTGAGGGTTGCTGATGGCTCTGGGAGAGACGTATCCATGACATATGGCTTGCCTCCAGGTGCCCAGTGCAATTATGACACAAGCCTGAGACTTGGTAGTGATAAAAAAAAGCAAAAGGGCAGCACAGATGTGCTCACAAATGCTGTTGTCATCTATGTTTCAGTGGGGAATGGCATCAACACATAATGTGCTACCATAATAAAAGGTGTCTTTGAAAAGGGTTCTGAAGGAATGTTAAAGACAATGATACAGCAAAATATCTTTTGAATTTTCAGCTTGCTTTTACTTTTAGCTTTGTTCTTTAGCAAAGTCACGTGTGGGGAGGAGGAAGAACAGCAGTGTTCCTTATCCAAGTGAAAGAGTAAAGACATTTATGTAGAAAATGGCTGTGAGCACAATAGAAGACATCAGTTTGAAGAAGTACTTAGGGGAAGTGTCAGATGCTCACCCATCCTTTAGATCATTTTGAGCCTCCTTTTTGGGCAGTGACAAACATGTAAGGTTCAATTGTATTTTATCAACAGCTTGGTTGTTTTAAAGAACACTTCTTTAGCATAGATGTTATCTCAACCATCTTCTGCATAACATTCTGCATCACTTATTTGGAATATTTCTCTTATTTAATTTGTCTTCTTTTTCTTCCATACCTACACTTTTATGACTCCAACAGACATTCTTGAAAAACATTTTCAAATTTCATGTAAGGATTTTTTTTCTTTTTTTTCCTCTTTTTTTTTTTTTTTTTTGTCTCTTTTTGGTCATGTTTCTTTTCTTCCTTGTGGTCCTGATCCTGTCAGTGATTATGGCAGCAAGTAAACTTTACACAGTTCAGGTGCCCACAAAATATTGCTGACAAAACAGGTCTGTTCAAAAACTATGTGAAATATGTTCTCACTTTAAACCTAATCCTGAGCCTACTTTTTGTACCATGAATGGTCTTGCTGAGTTCAGTGACATGTTAGGAAGACCTTCAGATGTCAGGAAACATTTACTGCTTTTGGGTGCTTACCATAATGTATTAGAGAAATAATCTCTTGTGCCTTTTGTTAATTCAGAGCTACTAAAATTCTATAATAAGCCAATAGTGCTTCATAATATTTGTGGAAATAATATTTAATCTAGTATCTAACTCTTAGCAGATTTAAATTAAAGCACTTTTTACCAGCTGATGGAAGACTAATGGAAAACAGCAATATAATCATAAAATAATGGCTGTAGCAGGTTGTT
Source organism: Dendrocincla fuliginosa (assembly GCA_035047845.1). Classification (NCBI taxonomy): domain Eukaryota; kingdom Metazoa; phylum Chordata; class Aves; order Passeriformes; family Dendrocolaptidae; genus Dendrocincla; species Dendrocincla fuliginosa. The sequence continues at coordinate 9,375,421 of JAWWMO010000096.1, read as the reverse complement.
TTGTAAAATCTCACACTTGTATTGGCATTTGTGTGGATTCCTGCACCTCACCAAATGTTTTTTTGAACTCCAGGGAACTGGCATTTGGCAGCTTCTGGAGCACAGACATGGGGTTTATACATGTGTAAGTAAAATGTAATGTCCTGTGTGGCTGAATACACCCAAACTGTATAAACAATGTGGAGAACACACTGTCCAGAGAATTATTAGTATGTACTATACACTTACATATAAAGAATGTATGATAACATGCATAAAGAAGCAACAGAGATCACAGTATTTCTTACTAAAACATTATGTTTAACATAAAACAGGGGATTTTGAACCCAAGAAGTCTGTGGTCTAATAATACCTATAAGACCTACAGACATATGTTTGTAGGTGGTTTTATTTATGCATATCTGGCTTGTGTGTGAATTTTGGTATTTCCAAGGGCAGAGTTTTTGAAAAGTGAAAATCCGTGCCAAGATATCCTGGGCTCTCTGTTGCAGTGTTACAGACTCTGGCTCCCTTCATCCTTTTTATAAACTGAGAAGGAAATAATTTACCTTAGAAAGGGTACAGAAGCAGTGGAGCTGGATATGTGTCTTTCACTTTCGATGTAAACTTTTGCCATTTTTTTTTCTCCAGCTGCCTCAGAATGTAGTTCAGGACAGATTCAGGAAACAGAGTGAAGTAGATGAATACAGACCTTCCATCTTCTATAGTCACATTTGCTGGAGTGTACATGAGCATATCTTTTTTATTTTTTTTTTTTTACCCTTTTTCTTTGGTGGATGACAGGTGTTTTGTTTGGTTTCTGACTTTCTGGTGTGGGGCGTTTTTTGGTTATTTGTTGTTGGGGTTTTTTTCATAACTGTGTTGCAGAACCCCACTCAACTGAACTGCTGAAGTGGGCGATGTGAGGTTGATGAGTGTGTAGAATCCCAGCATGATTTGGTTTGAAAGGGACCTCAAAGCCCATCCAGTGCCACCCCCTGCCATGGGCAGAGCACCTTCCACCAGCCCAGGTTGCTCCAAGCCCCATCTGACCTGACCTTGGACACTCCCAGGGATCCAGGGGCAGCCACAGCTTCTCTGGGCACCCTGTGCCAGGGCCTGCCCACCCTCACAGGGAGGAATTCCCTGCCAATATCCCATCTATACCTGCCCTCTGGCAGTGGGAAATCATCCCTTCCATCCTTCGTCCAAAGTTCCTCTGTCTCTCTTGTAGTTTATATCTGTGGGCTCCTGATGTTGGGTAAGTGCAGAGTAGATGGTGGAACATGTTTTTTCCTGTTTCTTTATCCCTGCATGTTCAACTGACTCAGAAATGGTGATGGTGTTTAATTCTCTCACCTACTCACTGAAGCCTCACTAGCCTCACCTGCCCTATTATGTAGTAATTCCTCAGTGAAAACTGGGATTAAAAAGCAAAACAACAATTAACTCAGAAACTTTAGCTCAGGAATTCTACCTGCTGAAATGGAACACATTTATTCTGCTGGTTCTTCAGCTTAATCATTAGGCCCATATCACTTCTCACTGGGTAGGATTGTCTTCCTGCTGAACATGCATTAGTTCTTAATGAGGTAACTAATTTTCAAAATTTAAATCATGTGTCAGCCACTGTTCTCCATCAGAGACAGTTCCAAGGCTTGATGTCAGAAGAAGCCTTTTGATTTAGCTCTGAAAAGACTGGCAGGTTGTGAAAATCTGCTTCTGGTCATTTTAATAAAAATGAACAGTGGCTATTAAGAATTCTTGTACAACCCTTGACTGGCACCTCACAGACCATTGATAGAGAGATTGTAAGCAGCCACAGTACTTGTTTTGAATTTGCAGGGAGTTCAGTTGCTTCCATTAGATATCAACAGCATATCCCCTTCCATTTAAATAACTGTATCATTTCATATATGATTTTGTGAGTAATAAATGTGAATAAGTTATCTAGCTTCCCCCCCCCCATTTTTAACCAACTTATAATGTGTGTTCTTCTGTGTCCCCACTGCAAATCACATTTAGCTTGTCAGAAATTCGTAAAATATTTAAGTACTTCAGTGAAAACTTTTCTCATTACGTATTTTGATTGCAAGAACAGATTTTAAACTGTTACTGGTATTTAGCATATTTATAGAGTGGGCTGGCTGATAACTGATGATGGATAATTGGGCTGCATATTTTTCATGGGGATAGGACAAGATGTGAAACAAATTATCTAGAGCCAGCTATTTTCACAAAACTCCTAAGGAGGTAGCTATTTTGAATTTCTTAATATCCTACTAGGTGAACTAATGCATATTTAAAAATTAATTCAATTAAATTGCACACATCTTTTTATTTAGAAAAGCAGCCAAAAAAGAGCACTTGGAAATCAGAGAGATGCAGGAGTGTCTGGCCTGCCATACCAAAGAAAGGTGCTGTTTATGCCTGGGAATGAAAACACCCCAAGAAGAATTGTAGATCTGAGGTCTAAATATTTGTGTAAGCAAGGGATGTTGCACAAGACATGGAACCAATTCTGTCCACGTTCTCTTTCCTTTTCACTTAGAAATGTTCCTGGAAGAGATACCTTTAGTCTGTATAATCAGAGAAATGTGTCCAATTTCTTCCATCCTTCTTTTATCCTTCAGGAGGAAGGGCTATACCTGGGAGGAATATATACCTTTATATATATATAGGTTTATTGGCAGTTTAGCCCTGGGGGAAGAGAGGGTTGGAAGGTTGAGGTCACCATGTAGGAAGAGAGGGCACGTCTTCCTGTAGTGTGCTCTGAAACATAAAGGAACATGAAGACTGTCTTTTCCCCAACTTGTTTTTGATGAGGGAAAACCAAAAGAAAATCCTCCTTATGAGCAGAAAGATGTGTCAGGTCTATGTGAATTAAATTTCTGCCTTTGGAACCTTTGGAGGAATTGTGCAATAAGGTAAAAACGCTTTCAAAGAGTAGGAGCTGGGAGACCTGGGTTCAAGCTGATTCTCAGATTTAAGTAGAATGGAATAGAACACTTGTAAGGAACCCATAATGATACTGGGTACCTTCTTCCTTCCTCCTCCTGTTCACTGTCACTTTTATATAACTCAGATAATACTGCTTGCTTGGTCATAGTGATAATAGTGCTTCTCAAGTCTTGGTCATAAAAAGAGTTAAGAACATAAAACACAAAATTTTCTCTCTTGCAGCAAAGAGGAGCATGGCCACACTGAGGACAGATTCCCTCCTACACAGGTCTTGTGATGAATAATATCTCCCATTGGAATGAGAACTAGAAAAACTAGCATTTTGAACTCTGAGAATAGTTTTAACCACCCTTCTGTTAACTTTAAATTTACTTTCTGATAAAGAATGCAATTACTTACTATCAGTGGCTGCAGTGGGAATCAGAGTTTAAAAACTCGATTTATTATTTAAAAAGGTTTTGAGCAATAGACAAAGGTTGCTTTATTTTCTCTTCCTGAACTGATGAAGTTCAGGAAATGCCTTTACACAATTAGCAGACTAATAATCAAGGCTTTTAAGACTACTCAAGATTAGGAATTTATCTCTAGGCCTTTTGAGTTCTCAAATGTAATCAGTTATTTAGTTAGATGATGCCACCTTGAAGAATATTAAAAGTCATCGAGCACTGGGCTGTTCCTGCTCTCCAATTCAATTTACTTCTCTTCAGAAATGTGTTCTCATTTGAGTGTTTCATTCCCAGTGAGCCATGCAAGAATAGTAAATTTTAGAGATTATTTGAATGATTTCTAAATATTAGTCTAAACTTAAGTCTTACAGAAATAACTAAACGTTCTTGTTTAGGTTTGGGAACTGAGGAAACTTTTAATTTGTTCTGTTTCTGGGAGAAAGTTTTGTGTTTCCAGTTAGTCAGTTTCGTTCAATTTTTATAGTTTTCATAAAGTCTGAGTTGATATATCTTTACTGTTCAACTTCTCTAATTTCTGCTTAAAAAAAGCAAAGTATCTACAAATAAAAAAAATGCCAAAAGAATTAGTGTATCTCCCCATTCCAGAACAGATGTCTCTTCAGCAGCTTTTGAGCTATTATGCAATGATCTCAGTGGCCATGTAGAATCCTTTCATATAAGAATATAAGGTAATATTTGTATATAGTACTTAAAGATATAATTAGATTTTTTTTTCTTTCCTTTCCTTTCCAATATCTGAGCATGTGTACCTGCTGCTCAGGTAAACTGTAAGTTTTTATGTCAGTTTAAGAATTAAAATAAATAAATAAAAAGAAAAAATGAAATACTTTAAAAGTTGTTCCTGCATTGAAGTTATTCAAAAGATTAGGCAGAACTTTGAGATTTGCCAAAACAGGTATGTGATAAAATATCAGAGTGGATTTGATGATTGTGTTGTGGGCACGTCTCATCCCCCTGCCTGTGCTCCTGGATGAGGTGGTCTCACCTTAAGGCAGATAGGTGGAAGTACCTCTTAATCCAGTGTTTTCATTAAAAAGTGACATTTTGTCTTGTTTTGCTGCCACAGGTTTTGCTTGGGTTCGAAAAGCAGTATGGACATGCTCACACAACAAAAGTCTCAAATTGTGACTTGCTGGAAAGTCAAAATGTGTAGAAATACCGGGCTGCTGTTCACTGGGTTTGAAAACCTCTGCTGTATTTTCTGCTGAGAGCTTCGATCTGCCCCAGTACATCTGCTCTTAGTTCCCCTCTACCTGAGCAGTCCTTTTTCAGCTCTATCACAAAGTGCTTCTCAGACTGCCCTTCTGACTGCTCTGTCTGTGCATTTCTGGTTGGCTGAGTGGGACAATGCCAGCCCAGATCCCAAACCTGTACGAAGCTGGGCTTTTTATCCCATGTTATTCATCCCAGATTTGTTCAAAACCTGTTTGCCTTGTAATCACAGCAGGCTTGAGCATTATTTATTGCATTCTATTCAAAACTCACTCCTGAAGTAGGATGATTAATCTCCTTGCAGACTCATCACTGTTCATCCTTGTGGTATCCTTGCCAGCTTCCTGAACGTGTCTGAAAATATTTACATAGCAACCCTCTGACACCAGACCATATATTTGCCCTTGCTCAGGAAACTGAGGTGGGAGACTCTGGCTGTCTCATATTGTCACATTATTCTATTTCTTTGAGGAGAACTTTAAAAATTCACCTAACAGTTCAAACATTTATTGTGGATTTACATTCTTGTCAGTTTTTCTTGCAACATCTGGGTTTCACAATGAGCATCACAGGTTGCAATCCCTCAAGAGCAGTCTGGATGAAACACAAGGCACCTCTGTGGTTTCATTCCACTGTTTTAACCCTGAGATAATGACTCCTTTTCCTCCAATTACCCGTGGCAGTCATGGGTATCTTGTGGCACTTCCAATAAATATAAACCCAGCAGTATCTCAATATCGTTCACTGCACATTCATGATGTTGGCTTCGTGAATAACTGTTTTGCTGACCAAAATGGAAAAAAAAACGTTCTTCTTCCAAACTGGAAATGTTGGTCATTGTTCCCTGTATTAATACATCCTGTGGTTTTGGAGTGTTTTTTCACTTTGCTAAGGAAACCACAACAATCAGATTTCGAAATGAAATTTTGTTTTGGGGTACAAATTGGAAATACTTATGCTGTCTTGAAAATATTCCCAGGTTTTCCTTCTGGGATTCCAAATTATTAATGAAATTCAATTGTAATTCACAATGTTCACCCCATTCTGTTGTTTTGTTGAGTAACTAATCTGCTAATACAATATAACTCAGCTTGCTCAGCCATGACACACACAAAGGAGGTCCAGCCTGTATTTTCACTATGACTTACCAAACATATTTTCACTTTATCTCATTTGCATATGTGATTTCAATGTTTTCTTTCCTTAAATATCATCTGAAGTAGAAAAGCTGGAAGACTTCAGTCCTGCAGAAAGCAATGCTTTATGGCTCTGAATGAGTGATTGATCCGCCAGAGGCAATGGGAAGGAAGCATAGAAACCCAAATTTAAGAGGTATCTTTGCAGAACTGTTGCTGGTACAGACACTGGAGGTTTTTTCCTCTATTCATTTGGACATGCAAATGATTTTAGCATGGGCAATAATTGGCACAAGTTCCTGCTGAATGCTTCTGCATGTCAGAGTTGCAAACAAGAACTTGCTAATGCTGGGGCTTTGCATTAAAGCCACAGCATCTTACCCAAGTTCCTCTTCCTTCCCATGGCTCTTTAGGACTTGTCTTATTTAAAGTCTGGACTGACCTCCTTTTAAATCATAATTACCTGTACTTTCTTGACAGAAATCTCTAGTTTTTCCACAGACTGCTGGAATCAGCCTTTGGACTAATGTGTTGTTGTTTGCTATCCACGGTTTTTAAAGCCACTGATATTATTTATTTTACTGATGCCTTCCACTCCTTTTGTAATGTGTTTCTTCATGTTTCCCTGGGACACCTCTGTGAAGTATCCCACACATCAGCTAAGAGAGTTTCTGAGTGTTTTGGCTGTGATCCCCACAATTATCTAACCAGTGCTATAGAAACACTAGAAAACAGGTAATACACATTTGGATTACTTAATGATGAATTTGCAGGAAGTATAAAAGGCTATTAAAATCTTATATTTGTTATGCACTGTGATTTGGCTTTAGAGGCAGATTTTGGAATTCCATGTCTTTGATACAAAAATTTCTGCTCATATCAAGCAGGTCTAGACCCTAAATCCAGAAATGAGAATTTGTATCTTGCAATATGCTTGCTTTCATGTAGATATAAACATTTATTTCTTCTATTCATGTAGCATCAGAAAATACCTGAAACCCCTGATTTTCAACAGAGAGAAAATAAATCATATTTTCTGTCCAGTGGTGAAAAGGAGGAACCAAACTAGTAACTGGGGTGCTGCAGAATTGGAATATGGAGATTCAGATTCTTTACAGTTAAGGACCTCTAGTGTGCTTTTATTGTGGCCATCAGCAGGCAAAGCTGCTAGAAACAGCAGTGAAAATCAAAATCCTGTAAAATTACTTTGAAATTTGTATTTCCAGCCTATTCTGGTTAATTTTACTGCATATTTTGCATTTATTTAGAGTTATCAAATTTCATGATGTTACAAGAGAAGCAACAAAGCCAAGTAGTAACCAAAATGTATTTTTCTGTGTTTGCATAACAATGTACTTCTGCTTCATCCACTAAAAAAAAAAAAAAAAGAAAAATGTTCTCTCAGAGACTCCAGATAGAGAAATATTAATCTCAGCATCAAGGGACATGAGTGTAAGAGCACAGAGAACAGGGAAAGGCTGTTGTGTGTCTCATCACGCTGAGGAGTTCTCTGCACCTGACCTTTTACAGCGATAGCTCTTATAGATCAACCTAAAATGGGTGAAATTGCCCATGCATGGAGTTACCTGGGAGTACCTGCTACAATTAAACTCATGATAGATGTGCAAGCGTGGCCAAACTGCGAGCTGCAGCAGTGGATGTGATAAGTTATCTCTTAAAAGTGAATGCAGTGAGGATTTCAGGCAGGTGATGTGCTGTGAAAAAAGGAAAATGATATTTAGATAAAGTAATCATGGGAGAGTCTGGCTGCTTCATGAACAAGTGCCAATCAAAGCCCTGTTCTGTTCTCAGGTGGCAATTCAGAGTGTTGCCATAGCTGTTATCCATTCAGATGCAGCATGTACCACTCTGTCTTACTAATTTCCAAGGGATGCAGGGAGCCTCCAAAATAATAATCAGGATATGTGTGACAATCCAAGAAGGATCTCAGCTGAGAGGGTGCCAGTTTTAGAATGAAACTCATGGAGGTCTAACAGTGTCCTCCAGGATGAATTTACTCTCTTTGGCTGGTGTAAGACTCAGGACTGAACGGGTTTCTTGTGTGCTTGGGTACTACCACCACTACCAAAAAAATCAGTTTGCTGCCTCTGAGAGATAAAACTTGAGCACAGATTTCCTTGAAAAAGAAAAGGTGTGCAGAATATACGGAAAAAAAAAAAAAAAAAGACATTTGCTTAGTGGAGATAGGAAAGGGGAAAAAAACAGATGTCTGGAAGCCTGAGGTG
>JAWWMO010000096.1:9329072-9345338 GCA_035047845.1 Dendrocincla fuliginosa | reverse complement strand
CTGGGAACAATGCTACCACTGTTCTGAGAGGGAACTCTAAGTCTCCACAATGCAGTTTTAAGGGAATTTGGATTTAATTTGATTCCCCATAAGATGAACTTTCTGCAAACAAATCGAACTAATTCCTGTGATTGACAAATTTTGGTTGGGCACCAACTGCACCTTTTTCTGACTCTAAATTACTGTTTACTACCTGACATTTTGGTTGCATGAGGATGTGCTTGTTCCCTTGGTGCAGCCACACAAGAAGCCAGAAGACACTGCCACAAAATCCTGTTTTCCATCCCTTCCCCTAACCTTTTTATACATGCTTGAAATGCCTGAATTTATCCTACAGGTATAGGCCATGTTACCTTAAAATGAGCTTGAGATGGCTTTAGTTCAGGAAATTTTTGGATTTATTGTAGGCTTGGTTGGCAAGAAATTGCATGGCACGGAACTGGGAGGATGGCATGAGTGAATCTCAGATAAAAGGGTATTGTGAGAATTGCCTCTGTAATTAACAAAGGAGTATTAACAGGGCTTTGAAAAGTACACACATACTTAACTAAAATCTTCAAGCTCTTCAACAAAAACTCAGTTTAGTAAACAGAGTAAAGCATAAGTAAATACATTGACAGTGTGTGGTGATCACAACACTTACACAGGCAGGATGTTGCATTTCTAGTTTGCAATCCATAGAGAATATTTACTGAACAACATCAGTTAAGAACTTGCTAATATTCCTGTATTATTATTAAAATCCAGCGTGTTAATGTAGCTTGTGTTTGTCCTGCACGATAATGCTACGTGTATGGATTCAGAATCTAGCTTTATTGAAAACTTTTTTAAAAAATAGGTTTTAAAATAATCTTGATTTTTAGTAAAACATTATTCAGCATTATGTTCCCCTACAGAGTCATATAAACCATTGAAAAAAATGGTGTTTCAAGGTATTTTGATTTTTTTCCCCTACAAACATGATTGTGATAAATGTAAGCTATTAGTAAATGAGACTCCATTAATTAAAAAACTGGAATGTTCCAGCTAAAAGAACCAGGCAAAAGTTGAATCTGTGAGGAATCCAGGAGTCCCAGACCCTGACTGATCACTCTTAGTAGGAGAGTTTATTAGACGTAAGATTTAGGAAGGAATGCTCTCAAAGGTTACTTCTCTTTGACTTTTTAATGAGTTATTGCCTGAAAGCTAATCTCTTAATCCTTCCTATCTCAAAAACACTTCTTGACAATTTACTGTGTAGTCAAAACCACCAAGCTCGTTAAAAATTAGGCATTTAGGATGTCATCAGGAACTGTGTAAGAAGAAAAGAGGAGCATGAGGGGAAAAACAACCAACACAGGGAAGAGCGTGTGTCACTCTGTCTGCCCTTGTAAGGGCTGTACACCAAATTTTAAAAGCAGCTGAGTGTCCTCTCTGCCCACCTCATTAGACACTCCACTGTTAGATTTGATTCAGTCCAGGATATAATGTTGATCTCTGGTCATCAACTGGGAAATCACAAATTTCCAAGGGATGTACCTTAAATTAAGCAGGAGGATTTCACAGTAGAAGTAATTAATGCATTACTCATGCATTAATGTGGGTGAATAAAAAGCAGATAGGAAGTTATGAGCACATGAAGGAAAAAAGGTAGGTGCATGTAAGTACTATAGGTAGGAGGATTTAAGGCAGAACTTTTCCCTAAATGGATCAGTAAAAATTAAAGACAGTTTGGGAGCTGCATGGATAGTTCTAGGTCTGAAAAAGCAACTCCCCTTTATTATTTTAATAGAACTAAGATTGAAAGAACCTGGCCTGATCATAATACCTTGTTTCAGTCTAAGAAGATTAATTATTACTGTTTTTTTTATGAATTCATCCATGAAAAATCATCACTTTTCTGCCATACTCCACTGTTTCCTGATCCTGTAGCTTTGAGTGTGTCTAACCCAACTAAAAATTTTATACAGTCCGCCACAGTAATTTGTATATTTTAAATTGCTAACCCTATTCCAATCCTACTCCTTCTCTAATGGCTACCCTACCTTATGTCCTATGTTTCTTTATGTTATAGACTATACATGGTCATGCTGAAAGGGTTGAGAGGAGGTGACAGCTCTGTAATACCACCCTATTTGTGCAGCCAGGTTATTTCAGTGGTCTGTGTATCCCAACAGGCTCTAAATATCTGATAAATTGGCAAGGAGTAAAATAGAGGCAGGTGGGAAAATGTGCATTGTAGTTCTTTTCAGTATAGCACATTCTCCAACGAGGCTGAAAAAGGATTTAGCTAAACAAGTAAGAGTAAAAGGTGATTATATCAAGCACACCAAATAGCAGGATGTTTTCCAAAGGTAATAAGAATGCTATGGTCAGTTTAACTCTGTAGCAGACACCTATCTACATATATGGAAACATTAATTTTAAACTAGATTGAAAATTATCATGAATTATTTAACATTGCTACTGAAATGCATTACAGAGAAGTTGACAGACTTTACATCCTTTAAGTAACTTGTAAGTAATTCTCAGAAATCATGTAAATTAGAAAAATACCATAAGTAACCACTGTTACAGAAAATTTAGTAAGTACTGTTCAGGAAAAATCTTAATGTGCTTCCTGATCAACATGAGTAGTTGATGAAGTAAAAATAGATTAGTCATGGACAGCACTTGAGGAGAGCAGTGATGGTGTAACTGTGTACATTGAAATGATACTGGGGGAAGTGTTTTTTTTACATAGAAATTCTTCCTGTTTTGTTTAGTGTGCGCATAGGGGGAAACAGGGGCAGAAGTATATGACTGATGATAAAAAAAAGAGCAGCTCAGTTTAGAGTGCTGTGAGGCTACCAGGGTTCAAGCCACGAGTGACCATGTTGTTCACGTTTGAAAAATGAGCACCTTAAAACCACTCGGTTTTGATCTTCCAAATCTGAAATTCAATAACCGTCTGAGAGGATAAACTGGCAAACATGTTTGGTTTATGTAAGTGGAAAAATGAATGATGCAAAATGACAGGTAGGGTAGAGGAGCCACGAGCATGTTAGAGATGAGGTGGGAATGCTCTCCAAGGCTGCATTCAAATGGGCTGTTGGTATCCTTTTGGAAAGTGTCTGTATCTTTTATGTCAGCTCTCAGTACTCACTGAGAGAAACTCGTTATTGAAAAGCATGCTAAAAAATTGTCTCTGTGCATTTTAAAAGGATGGAAAGGCAAGTTAATGATCTTATATAATGCAGGAAACCTGGGTCTGAGTACAACACAGTGGCTTAGTAAAGGGAGGAGAGCTGAAAGGTGAAACAGGGATGCCATTTTACATCTTTATTCTACCAAATGATTAAGAAGTGATTGTGGGGTTCCTTCTTTACCACATTGCAGTGTTTCCCCGTATCAGTTTAGTCTTTCCAGTATCCAAAAAGAGACTATTTCTTTGGCAGCTGCTGTCTCTGAGCCAGAGATCCAGGTATCAAAGGGGTTCCTCCCTTTTCATGCTGTTAAATAAAAATTCAATGAGATGGATTAGACCCAGAGTGCTCTGATCAGTTTGCTTTGTGGCTTTGTTTACACAGCCTAAGTCTCTGGTTTTGCTGTCCTGACCTCTGCACTGACAGGACAAGGGCTTCTGAAAAAAATTAGTACAGATAAAATTCCTGTCATTTGTTTCCAGACAGTGTTGCAGATGCCTTTCAATGCCATGAGCAGAAATGACTGAATGATTTCAAAGAGGCTTTTATAGTCTCAAAATATGATTTTTTTTTATTATTTTTTTAAAAGTGGGTTGCTTGTACCACATATTAAACATATGTACTAATGGATTTTCTAAGGGAGAAATAGTGAATTGAATCTGCTCTAATAAAAGAATTCTAATGACTTGCTGTCATGTGAAGCTAGCATGCAATTGATATGAAGGTAGCTGCTTTAGTTCTAAATTAGGTAGCCTGAAATAATGCAAATTAAAACACTGTCTGAGAAAATCAAAGTAGTTGAAGACGTGAGGTGCTTATGGAGGTCTGTATTCTAACCCACCTTTGCAATGGATGATCCAGGGGGTGCAGGTTTCCCGGGATCATGTCCAGTTGTGTTTGGAGTATTGCCAAGGTTGGAGACTTTAGAGCTTGTCATGGCAATCTGTGCCAGTGTTTGATCACCTGCACAGTGAAAAGAGCAAGGAAATAGGCCCAAAACACCCGAATAAGTAGAATTTTGTGAAATTTAGTTTCTTCTCATTGCCCCTTGTGCTGTTACTATGTACCATGGAGAAGGCTCAGGCTCTGTTGTCTTTATTTCTATCTTTTTCCTCCACAGTCTGATTTTAGGGAAATAATCACATCCCTTAGTCTGCTGACAATGCTCTCCCTAGTACAGTATTGTCCTAGGTGCAGATTGCCCAGGGTATTGGAAAATAGAGTGTGGACTGCAGATTTCAGCATCTGTTGTCACTGCTTAATGTGTAATGTCACCCAAATTGACTCTATTTATTTCTGTAGTGAGAGAATCTACATAAGTGACTTATTCACCACTTTTCTTATTGTCAACAGGGAGATTTTATTATATGCCTGTGAGTGTGAATGTGTCATGCTCTACTCTTGATACTGATCTATTATTTGGAAAAATTGCAAAGGAAATAATTTCTGTCTATATTTTCACGCTCAAAAAAAATTTCAGTTGTTCTGTTGGTAAAAAAAACCCAGATGTGAAACATCAGAATGGTGAGGTGGGCCTGTGCTTATTTGAACTTAGGAGGAATAATCAGGTTTCATGGTCTAAGGTTAGTTTCTTCTGGGAAAGAGTGAGAGGGAGTGGGAGAGGAGAGATTGAAAACAAATTCTCCCTGCTGGGCTCTCTCTGTGATGCTTGTTTGGATTCTGTGCTGATTTCTTTCTTTGTGGGCAAAGAGCGGAGGTGTGAGAGCTTCCAGTTCTGAGCAACCAAAGTAGTAGTTAAGTGGAGCCCTACCAGCCTGGCACCCAATTAAAATGAAGCTCATTTTGTGTGAATCTGACTTTTGTTATCTGTTTCTGTTGGGAAATATCCTCAAGCTATTTACTAAACTATGGAAACCACTTCTGTATTACTTTCCTTATGACTAAAATTTGTAGTATGAGTATGGATTGGTAATATTCCTCTTAGTAAGTCCGTAGCAGTTGTACATTCAGTATTTAGAGGGTGTTTCTCAGTATTCTATTCTGAAGTCTGTAGCCTGTAGTTTCACATTTCTGTTGTAGCAGTGTTTAATTAGCTATAAACCACATTTTTTAAACAGAAGCTATCACATAATCAAGATGTTCTCAAACATTATGGAATGCTGTTAAAAGCAATCAATACATATTAATAAAAATAATTTGACAAATGAAGTCCTGATTTTTAGTTTCTAATTAGCCTGAAGAATGCATGATGCACTGAAATTTAAATTGGGTAATCTAAATGCATGTAAGCAGAATGTCTTAATAAATTGCATTGAATGCAGTGCAGAAAGAGTTGTACGTCACAGTTCTGCAATGTTTTTGCCAAAAAAATTGCCTTTGGTGTTGATTGCCACTAATCTGTTGTGAAATAAAAGGCCTCAAGTCACAACTCTAGAGAATGGTTCAATAATAGGTATTCATAGAATCACAGAACTCCAGGCTGGAAGAGACCTCAAGAATGGTCAGGTCCAAACTTTTCTGGCAAAAACACTGTCTAGACAAAATGGTCCCAGAACCCTGCCCAGCTGCATCTTAGAAGTGTCCAGTATTGGGGAATCCAGCACTTCCCTCAGCAGATTATTCCAATGGTTGATTGTTCTTATGGCAAAAATTTTCCTCTTGTGTCCAAGACTGCCCCCAGGTAATTTGTATCCACTACCCCTCAGATTTTCCATGGCATTCTTTACAAAAAGGGCGTCTCCACCTCCTCTGTAGCCACCCTTTGAACAGTAGAACATGGTGATGAGGTCTCCCCTCAGCCTTCTCTTCTCAGGGCTGAGCAATACCAGGTCTCTCAGTCTTTCCTCACATGTCAGACTTCCCAGCCCTTGAATCATCTCTGTGTCCCTTCTCTGTACTCCCTCCAGCCCTTCCACTTCCGTTTTGAATCACAGACACCAAATATTTTATTCCAGTTGTGACCCAACAAACACTGGGTAGAATGGGATAATGACTTTATCCCTCCTGGGGATGCCCTTTTTGATGACTCTCTGTGTGAAAGATGCTGCAGTTCCTTCACCATCTTTGTTGGCCTTTGCTCCAATATGTCCTTGTGTCTCTAGTCCTGGGGAGCCCAGAACTGCAGATGTGTCTCATCAGTGCCAAGCAGAAGGAAGGATCACCTACCTTGACCTGCTGGCAGTGATTCTGCCTAATGCAGCCCAGAATGCTCTTGGCAATTGGAGGGAAGAAAAGGAAAAAAGAAAAAAATGGGGGTTAATACTTTTTTAGGTTAATCAGAATGTATAGTTATAGAGCATTATGAAATACATGACATATCTTACAAGTCTGTGTGGTACCATTGATCTTGATATGACCATGAACACTGTTTGTAGGTAGTGAAAAGTTTAATAGTTCTCTGAAAATTACCCTGTCAAAGAAACCCTGTGCTGAAATTAATATAACATTTTTTATTTTGTTACATTTACGAATTTGTTATTTGAAACTACAAGCTGGTAAGGAACGAGCAGTTCCAGTCACACACTGGAGTGCTTGACAAAAGAGCAGTGGCACGCACTGGAGAAGATTTTATGCATTTTATGCATCTAATTAAAAGGACAAATGGAAAGCATCCAGCTTCTTGTTGCCAGCCCTACTGCTTAGGATGAGACCTTGCAAAGATAAACAAGGTTTGTGAGCATGGGTTTATTTGCAAAACACATCCCCAGCCCCTGCTTTCAACTGCAGAGACGAAGGACTCAGTAGTACATCATGTTTTGATTAAGAGCTCCAACACTGGTGCCAAACCTTGCATGCAAAAATGTTCAGAAAAGCATTCATGTAGGTCATGGAGAACAGTCACAAAATGGTGAGGGCTTTCCATCCAGGTGTTACTTAATTGGAAATTCCAAGTATACAGTGCCTACTGAAGGCAGGCTGGTCCAAAAACAAGAGTTAGCACCTGCCTGGACTGTGTGTCCTGGAAGGGAAGCACCTTCTGTAGTCCAGGTCCGTTTCCACTGGGTATTCCCCTACTTTATGGGGTGAAGAAGAGACAGAAGAAAGAACAGAAAAAGAAAAAAAACCCACAAAACAAAACATAAAATAGATTATTTTTCCTAGAAATGTGATGTGTCTGTGGCCTTGCGCATTTTAAACCAGCTTCAAAAAAAAAGTATAGAATAAACCAGTTGTGTTTTGCCAGATCTGCTAGTGAAACAGGCAGCACATAAAGACCTGGAGAGCTTATTTTGACAGACAAGGGAAATTGCTCTTTGGATAGCTGCTCTTGACGTTGTCTGGAAAGAGAACATGTGAATAATTCAACCACTTTGAAAGAGAGAGGTCTTGGTGGGCAGCAGCTGTAGCAGACTAAAGCAGCAGAGTACACGACACGCCAAGATCTAATGAAATAAATGTTCTGGTACACAACTTCATGCACATTTCACATCCATGAGTACCTCTGAAGTGGCCCAGGCGCCTGTGAGACTCTGACACAGCTGCTAGGCTGTTTGTAGTGATGTTCCATGTTATGTAGGCTTTGTTCTTCAGTGTCCCTGTCCTAGGGTTTAAAATAGGGCTCTCACCACCTATTATTGTTATTATTATTACTACTACTACTATTACCATCCTCCTCCTCATCATCATTGATATTATAGATATTATTATTGTCATAATCAGATTATTATTATTTTAAATAAACCCCACATGCAAATGACCCATATTTTATTATTACTAATGGATTGTTAGTGCCCTTCAGACAGTTTCTTGTATTAGATTATTTTTGTATGTATGTCATTATCTTTGCCAAATATTAAAATAAGAGTTCCATATGTTTGTGTCCAGCTCTAAAGAGATGAAGCATTGCAGGACTTTTCATACTTTTAAACTACACTTCTCATTAAGAATTATTAATTCTTAATGATTAGGGATAATTAAGTATCATTATGCTCAGGGATTAATTACTCTTCTTTTTTGCCAGCAATGGAGTGGTAGTTTTAGTTCCTTGTTCCTTTAGTTTCTTGGCTAATGTTAGGTAAGTGATTTGGCTGCTTTTGAAAAGACCAGACAACGTAATTTTCTCATAAAATTTAGACCTAAGAAATATTCCTAAAGTACTGCTCTTGTTTGTTACTGTTTTATATAATATAATATGCTCCTGGATTTCTGTGTAGAAAGATGTGACTCAACAGTATGGAAGCAACTTACTAAAATAAAAATGCCAGAAGGAAGCTAATTCTTGAGCTGAAAAAGCAAATTGGTCTTTAATGAGATGTTAATTCTGGCATCCTAGGAGATTCAGATTAGAAGATTTTAGACTTCTTAGGAAAAAATGATCAGATGGAAAACCTGGTGGTGTTCAGGTTAATGCAAGTTCTAAATGCAGTGCAGTTCCAGAGTAAATAAATGAAAATTAGAAGCTGAATATTGAACCTAGAGACAGATGGACCTTATTGTGTTTGTTTCTTTCTTTTCACCTCTTAGGTTATTTTCAAGATTTTTTTTTTTCCAAAACAATTTATGTAGAGGGCCTATTAAGCAAAGCAAAATTCATCATGATTTGGAATCACTTTTCTTACCTTTTTCTCTCCACGTATGTTTACTTGTTTTTTGAATGATGAATTAAGGAAATATTTCTTTGATACTAAAAGTAGATACAATAGTTCATAAATCTTTTTTTCTTGCCTTCACTAATAAAAATAGTATGTTCAGAAGCAGAATAAGAGTGCCCAAGTGTTTCTCTAAATAAATTTAATATTTCTAACTGGGAAAAGTTGCTATTAGTACCTCAGAAATTTATTTGCAGCATGTAACTCTGTGATCTGATCCGTTTCTCTGCTTATTCCTTTTTGATTTAAAATCTCTCTTAAGTAATTTGCTAAAGGGTCTTTACTGTTCGTCATCTCAATGCATAATTCCTTTAAGCATTTAAAACAATGTGGAATAATGTATCTACTCTTTTACAACTTTTTTTTCTGTGCACTTCCAGCATACTTAATGTTTTTTATTTTTTTTTCAAGATGTTAAACTGGTGTTATAGTTTCAAAATCTTTCATGGATTTTTATTTTCTGTCCCTTGCAAACACAGTGGTTTGGGAGTTGGAGAGCCAGGACAAGAAGGGATGGCTGATAGCTTTGCATTCCAAAGTGATGGCTGGGGAGAGGACTGGGGGGATATACAGGGAGAGAGACATGTCCTGGTTTTTGCCACATGTCTCCCCAGTCTACCATCTGCCGATTGCTGGGCTGGGGGCAGCACTGGGAGGGGGTTACTGGTTTTCCCCCGACTTTGCACTCCCTGTGCTGTTCTTCAGAGGGAAAAGTCACTGCTGTCTAGATTTGCTGCAAGCTCCTTATGGGGCTGGCACCACCTGCAGAAGAGTTGTTAACCACTCCCCCCCAATTCTTGTTTTGGACAAAAGATGGTAGGAGAGGGTCCTTGCACTGCCGCGGAAGGGGTTTTGTCCCATCTTTGTGGCTGCCACTCCCATGTGAATTTTTCGGAGCCAGCACCTCTCTCTGCCCCCATCTTTGCCTCACCAGAGCCAGTGAGTGACTTTGGCAGCCACTGCCTCCTGAGGCACAGCATCACCTCCCACTGTCTGTAAACAGAACTGCTCCAAGGGGGCAGAGAGAGGACTTCATTTGTTTGAAAGTTTGATTACAGTGTTGCTCTTTATTCTGTTCTGATTTTGGATATATATATTTATATTTGTATATATAGTACTAAAGAACAATTATCCTTTTCCCTACATTTTCTGATTAAGCTCTCTTAATTTCAAAGGTTGTGGTGGCTTTTGAGGAGAGGCCCCCTTCCTAGTCCAGAAGTATTCCTCACTTTCCTTGGTAGACATCTTGGTTTCTTTTAAACTGAGACAACTGGAATATATACAACCAGTATTGTCTTGAACAAATATACCTTATTCTTAAGTATGTTGAAGAATGAGACCTGTTGGTTGAAGTGGGCACTATTCTGAATGTAGAAAAATTGTGCTGGTATACTCCAAATGAACGCTCCTTGCTTTTCTTCAGCATAGAATTCATTTGTTCACAGCATCCCATTTTACCTAGGTAAGGAGAATAACTGAATGTTTTAGTTCCTAATTGGTGTGGTTTGATGTCGTTTTTTTTTTTTCTGTATTTTTCCTCTCGATACAAGTGTAATTAGAGGAACTTCACAATAAGTTTGTGGTTGAAAGTTTTTCCTATTAGGCTACAGAATAAATGCAGATTTTATTGCAAGGAGTCAAGAAAAGAGAGGAATTATGTGAGACAATATAGTAAAATATAAGAAAAAATTTAATTATTGAACACCTGCGAATATTATCAGTTAAAATAACAAGAAGGGAAAAAAATTACTTGTAATTCTCAGATAAATACTTTTCTTTGATAACCTCATACCATAAACTGATGAGATGTTGGGGTGATCTGGATAAGGAAGTGGTGCTGCTATATCCCAATTCCAGCTGGTTCATGGAGAGCCACCTGGGGGGTGTCTCTCCTTTCTTACCCCGTGCCAGGATTTAAGCTTTCTTGCCTGGACTTGTTGCCATTTAGTCAGATGCGCCTGTGCTGCACCAGCTTGTGCCACCCATTAATAACAAGGCTGTAAAATGCTCACTATTTTTCCTTGTCTTCCTTCATTTGCCTCGTAAATTACCTGGGATGGTTGCTTTGGGGTGAAAAGACATCATGTGCTCATCTTTCCATACACTCATGGCTGCTGAATAATGAAGACTTAAGTGAAATGCTGACTATATGAAGCATATAATAATTTAATTTAGTGATACTGGTAGTTTTTGGGTTTTATCACAGATGTACAGCCTTCCCCAATTTGGTGATGCCATAAAATAATGATTAAGGATAATTAATTCATATGTATAGTATATTAATGACCAAATTTATTAAGATATGAGGTTTTATTCTGAATTACGATTGCAGAACTAGTATTTTACAAGTGTTTCTTGAGCTGAACACCTGCTTGAGAATTGCCATTACACCATGAGTTAGGAGAGTCAATATATTATTTTCTGTTAGAAGAAAGTAATCAATGAAATTGAAATTAATATTTCATCTGGTCCTACGTGGCTGTATTTGTAATGTTAGAATTCTAATTTGAGGTACAAACTTTCCAGTCATCCATACCATCTTAATTTTGAATCAGCCACTGGGCTCATTCCAGTGTAAGCCGGGTGGTTCTGAAATCTGGAAAAGTGTGTGGAGGGGGTTGTCTTGGACATGATATTTTGATTGTTTTGTGTCTGAAACTAGGAAAAGAGGGAGGTAGAATTTAAGTTTCATGATTTGCTGAAATCACGCTTCAGATTCCTTAGTATTTATGATTCTATTTAGTTTATGTGCTTCCTGCTTCTTGCATAACTGGTGCAAATATGTGCAGTTCCACTCTTCCAATCTAT
The DNA here is from genome assembly GCA_035047845.1 of Dendrocincla fuliginosa. Classification (NCBI taxonomy): domain Eukaryota; kingdom Metazoa; phylum Chordata; class Aves; order Passeriformes; family Dendrocolaptidae; genus Dendrocincla; species Dendrocincla fuliginosa. Next base: position 9,333,817 of record JAWWMO010000096.1, on the reverse strand, counting down.
GTTTTCGACAGAAATCTAATTCAAATATGCATGAGTGCATGCAAGGTTTTAATGTTTTTTTCAAATGGATGGATATAAGACATGCATATACAATCTACTTTGTTTATCTGTCTATATGCATAATACTCTGATCATAGACTCCCAGAATGGTTTGGGTTGGAGGGACCTTACAGACCCCATCTAATTTTAATCCCCCTTCCATGGGCAGGGACACCTTCCACCAGCCCAGGTTGCTCCAAGCCCCGTCCTACCTGGCCTTGGACACCTCCAGGGATCCAGGGGCAGCCACAGCTTCTCTGCCCAACCTGTGCCAGGGCCAGCCCACTCTCACAGGGAAGAATTTCTTTCTGTTATCCTATCCAAACCTGCTCTCCATCAGTCTACATCAACGATGTCTCCATCTTTCTTGTCAGTTCCCTTCAGGGGCTGGAAGACCCCAATTAGATCACACTGAAACTTCCACTTCTCCAGCCTGAATAATCCCAAATCTACCAGCCTTAATGATGTCTGACATTTACTTCCTAACAAACTAACAGTGCTGGTCAAAATATCCTGGAATACTTATGTTTGCCATGCAAGCACTCTTTCTAGAGGCTATAGGATGCAGATGCTGAGATTTTAAATCCCCATGAAGATGCTTTAAATATTGCATTTCATTTCATACACACTCATTCCTTGCCCTTCCTCTTCATAGTGCAGCCACACAACCATGTGGTGTTGCAGAAAAGTGTGTCTTCTGGGAGATGCTTTTGTTACTCCTTTTACTCACCAAAAAGATGATGGAAGAAAGTTCCATGGGCTGCAGTTATTTACCCTGTGTGACATCCTACCCTCTGGATGGTGGGCTGGGAGTGATGCGCCTGTGCATGGATTCAGAGCTTCAGAGGTAAAATTCAGGATACCTGTAAATTCCTGAGTCTTTTCTCTAAATCCCAGCCAGTATCCTTTGTTGTTCCTCATGGCTTTGAACAGCAATAACTGTTTGGCTTCTGTTGACTATGTTTGCTCAACTGGTCTTTGTAGCTGCAGGTGTAGGGAAAACTACAGAGGAAAGAACAGCTGCTGCTGTGGTAACTGCCTTAGAGTTAATTTTTCTTCTAAACATACTTAGCTGTTTTCATGGAATCTGATGCCTTTTATGGTGTAAACAGAAACAGGACAGAAGTTCCTCATTTGGTGACGCCTTGGTCTCGTTTCCAGCCTTGTGTGGAAGCAACTTCATCTTCAAACGCATGTTTATTTGCTATGAATTAATGTGCTGTATAAAACCAAACCAACAACAAAAACCCACAGCAAAACAAGACAAAAAGAGTGTGTTAGTGGCCAGACTGTCAGACGTGTTGTATTAAAAGCCATCAGTGGGGAAAAGCTAAAAAAGGAAGGACCTGAGGGAAAGGTAATATGTTATTAGAAATGTACCAGAACAGAAGAGCTGAGATCTTTTATGTCCAGTTCTTGACTGTGATACTAACATACATATTCATTAAAAAAAATATTGTTTCCTATTTTACTCATATGTTAAAGTGACTAGAGATTTAAAAAGGGTTAAAAGCTCAGTTCCAACAGCTTGCATTTCATTAAGATGAAAATCAGATTCTTAGCGAGAACCTAACGTAACTATTATGGGCCTCAGCAGAATATGCTTGTCTAAGTATGAATGTTTAATAGGCATCATAAAACCTGAACCACACCATTGTCAGAGCTTCAAAACCATTTTTGGGTGTTTAGTTCTGCACAGAAAAACCCTGTTCCTGTGGTAGATGAGACCTTCCCCTACATTAACCAGCTTTCTCCTGTTGGGATGATATGAAATGAAAACATTCCTGCTGTGGCAAAGAGTTTTCATCATTAGTAAGGATTCATATATACCTTATATATTCTTATACACCTGATAAAATGTTCTGAGGAGTTGTTGAAGCCCCGTGTTGGCACAAGATCTGCAGTGATGAGATCAAGGTTTGTACAGAATCATGATTTTGAATCAAGCCTTAAAGCCCTGAAAAGCCAGGAAGAAAAATATTTTTCAGAGCTAAATCTCAGTATATTATATTACTATTATCTAGAAATATAAAATAGCATACCCACTTCTGGAAAACTCGATTTGAATTGGCATTAGATTAAATAAAAATAATTCTTGAAGGTGTCTTGGGTTTCTCTGTGTATAAGAGGAGGGCAATAAAGGTGTGAAATAGCATGAAGACAGAGACATGCCAACATATTTAAGTACAAATGTGCTCTTGCTGGAATCAAGAGAGAGAGAGGCATGTCTTGATTAAAAATTCCTATTACTTTCCTAGCCTTCTTAGGCAGGTCAACTTTTTAATCATAAGTTATATTATTCATTATGGATAGTCTAATGAGGCCAGAATTTGGTCCTTTAAGATTAATTTTTGCAGATAGAAAAGCTGTGTTCCCAGTGTCACTTGACTTATTCAAAAATATGACTGAATGGGCTGTAATTTATAAGGAGAACGATGACAGTCATAAAAAGAAAATATTTAATTTCAGCTTCTGCTTTTTCTGGCATGAAATAAGAAACATCTGCAGGAGTCATTAGCTCATAGCTGAACAATACATTAGCCTAAGTCAGCAACAAAAGAGAGCAATGGATTAACTTTGTCCTCACTGGTGGTGTCTTTGGGATCAGTCTTAGTTATATTAAAACGACAGATCCTAAGCAATGCAGCGTAAATGAAGTAAGTAAATATATCAATCTGTGTAACTTGTGGGTGCTTCTGAAACATCAGTGTGTTCATCACTTGCCCTCTCAGGGTGGAAGAAGGGACCCAAGCACTTTCAGAGAATCAGTAATTCAAAATGAAATAGATTAATTATATTTCAGATATTGCAGTTGAATATATGAATGCCCAAAGACCATGAAATAAAAAGTTTGCTAAAATAAGGAGTGTGAATATTAAACTAGCAGGCTATGAATCTTGATACCACTTAGAACTGGAGTGTGTTAAGCATTTCTTTCATGCATCTTACAGTTAAATACAGAAAGAATTAAATGATACAGGTTTTTGTCTGGCCTTGCAGAAATCAAACTGATAGCAATACTTTAGGTGAAATATCTGGTCCTTGTCTAGAAAAAAAGAAATATTAAAACTGCAATAATCTGGTTAATCAGCATTGAATTAAATGGCATCGTTTTTATATAATTTCATTTGCCCCTGAATTTCATTTCGTACTCTGTAACAAACAGTGTTGCATCTGTGTTTCTCATGAACTGTGTTCATCCAAAAATGGTCCATAGTGGCTGGACTGTTGTGCTTTGACTTGGCAGCCCTAAATCTCAGCACTGTTTGTTGCCTACCATTGGCCCTTCTTTGCAAACTTTTATGTCTCCTTCAGCTCTGTAGGGCTGATTGTCCTGTGAGATATGTCATGTTAGCAGAAGCCTTTGGGCAATAAGAAAACTACATTTTCTCTCCTGAATTATGTTGGCGTGACAGGTCTTCCTGGGACCTGAGGAGTCTACAGGTGGGGTGGGGGAGGAGATGGGACTTGCGGATCAGATTTAAATCTAGTTTGTTTCACCTTTATAGTCTTTACAATCACATTTAAATAGAAGAAGACAAATTAGCTTTATGAACACTGATTTTTTTTCATCATGTCACTTCCCAGCGTGGCAACAGACTGTCTGGTGAGAGCTAGAGCAGCAAAAAGGATGTAATTAATAGAAAATACTGCACTACAGAGTGCAGTACAGTAAAACATAACTGCGAATGCCTACCTGGTGAGAACAAAGTGATGAAGGGAGCCTGATTAAAAGGAATCAGAATGGTCTAGCAAGGCAGCTGAGCAGCATCACAAGACAAGGGACAAGGGGAGGGAGCTGATTCCACATCTCAAGGGAAACTCCAGGAAAATCAAGTTCCTTGCTGTTTAGTAAGTGGTATGAGTGATCTGTAGGGCTATGTCATCTGTAGGACCACACATTTCTGCTCTTTGGGAGTACTGAAAGTATCCTCTCAGACTGCAAAAGGGTCCTCAAACCCTTTGTCAGGGCAAAATAGTGATGGAGGGGCTGAGAACACAGGTGCCATTCTTCAGGGAAAGTATAACAAGTGAAAAAATGTAAAAAATAGTCTATGTGCGCTTTAACATTTTTAATAGGTGTTCAGGGCATTGTTCACAAGCATGTAACTTGAATAGAGTTAAATTTCTGACTGACTCTGAGGATTCCTGAACATTAGGACCAAAACAGGGCCTTTAGGAGATGCAGTATGGCCTCTGTAAATCACAGTGTGTTGTCACACCCCGATGTTGCTGCGTGGAGTCCAAAGAGACAGCTCAAAGCTTTGCTGAGCTCACAAGTGGGATACACCAAGACAGAGGAGGGCATTTCAGAGCAGGGAGTTTGATGAGGTGAGAGAAGCCCCAGCTGTGATATAGCTGGCAGTCTTTGCTCTAAAAGTAGCTGGAAAATTTTTTGGATTATGCATATTTCAGGGTAATTTCTTTTTCCCCTGACTCCTTAACGTGGCTACCACAGTGGTACAATATACAGTTACAACTTCACCTGGAAACATCACTTCATGTGTTGAGGTGGGTGTCTCCAATTCACTGAATCTCCAATTTACACCTATCTTTGTCAATGTAATATTTAATTAAAAAAAAAATAAGGAAAAAATTAAAAAAAAAAAAGAAAAAAAGAAAAAAGGAAAGAAAAAAGAAGAAAAAAAAGAAAAAAGAAGAAAAAAAAGAAAAAAAAGAAAAAACAAAGAGATCGGAAGAGCGTC
>JAWWMO010000096.1:9290609-9308714 GCA_035047845.1 Dendrocincla fuliginosa | reverse complement strand
ATATTAATTAATGGTATATCCTTCCAGCATGCATATTTAGCATAGAGAATGTTCTGTGTTTCAAAGTTTTCGAGCCTACAGAAATCTGGATCCATGTCTAGTGGTACTGATGCAAGTTGCTAAAGATCAGAGCTCAAATAATTCTAGTTAAATGAAAAAAAAAAAAAAAAAAAGACTGGCTGTGATGAGATTTCCTGAAATCTAATGGTTTTGAGGTGGAAGTTGTACACTCTTGGTGCTGACTACTTCAACATAAGACTGATAGATTCTGAGCAAAGTTAACCAATGTGAATCTTACAAGTAGCCTTGGTATGACTGTATGCTCCAGAGTCATTTGAAGAAGGGTACCAGAAAAGTCTTCAATTGAGAATATAATAAAATCAATGAATAAACAATAGAAAAAATTAGGAAGTTTAGGAAGGAATGGGAAGGGTTAGATCTTACAACCTCATGCTTTGTGCTATCTAGTTGTTGGGTACAATAAACAAGAGAAGAAAAGAAGCAAAACCCAATATTTTAATGTTAAAAACAAATTGCCAGTGTATGCTATCACTATTTTTGCTCCCTATGCTAAGAGGTTAAACAGCAGGGTGAATGGGAAATATCCCCCTCTAATAACTCTCTTGGGAATGCCTCTATTGTACAATTTCTACAATTTGATACTTGGACTGACATTCTGAAACAGCCAAGGAAAACCTTTAATGATAAGTTTAATCATACACCTTAGAAGTTTGTTGTTCTAGCAAATTGTTCTATCATTTCCTATCTCTTGTTATTTAAATAAATTTATTTTTTATCCATGACTCTTGACTACTAAAAACCAAGTAAATGTACAAAATTCTACTCTGATTCTTTGGGGGAAAACAAAGTTAATTCTCGTAATCATACCTTTTCAGTAATTCATATCTTATTCTGTGAGGGTGTTAAAGAACTTATGGAGGTGCCTAAGCTTAAGCAGGTTGGAAACTGCTGAAGCAAGTATGGAGGAAATGCCAAGGAAAGCCCTCTGGCCGGTGGCAAACTAGGCTGAACCGAGAGAATGTATTTATGTTAAATTCAGCCTCCTTTGAGATTGATTGTGTAATCAGGGAAAGGTGTGACATTTAGGATCATTTTCTAGTGTAGGTTCATAGGTTGGAAGAAGGCTGCAAGTGGGGCAGGTTTGTAGTACATCTTATTGAACCAGATGGTAGGTGAAAGTAGTAAGTATCAGGCAAAACGGATAAATATCAGACAAAAGAGTGTTTCTTCGTATCTGAAACAGCAGTATTTTATCAATCATGATCATGGATGTGCATAACACTATTACACTGGTGTGGATTTGTAGTGGATCAAAGCCCAGGAATGTTATAACTGCCAAATAATGGAATTATCTGCAGGGGGAACTAGGTGCCCTTGAGGACCAAGAGCAGGGTTTACAGTAGAGTTGTCATGGGATGTTTTCTTCAGTCTGGTCTAGGTTATGAATCTGTGTCTCACCAGCTGCTGCTCTGGTGCCCAGTTTTTATCAGAATGGGTTTCCCCCTGCACTGCACTGTGCTTACTGCTCTTCTGCCTATTACTAATCCCCCCAAAACACCTCCCCAGCAAAAAAATCCCTGCTCTCCCAAACTGTTTGGAGTCTGGCATCAGTCAGTACTGATCCATTAGAGACCAGTTGCACTCCTAGAGTAGTTGTATCACTGAGGTGTAGACAAGATCTTTAAGTCTGTTGTTTCTTTCCACTGGAAGTCATTTAAGATAAACCTCAGAGCGTGAATGTCCATTACTGGGATGAAAGAAAATAAAGGACTATATTCTGATGTATTGTGTCTTTATATCTATACAATTGTAGTAGTTAAAGTTACTATTTTGGAAACAACTTTCTTTTCCACTTACATAACATTCATTACTCTTCCTTACAAATAAATACCATGTGATGATAACAATATTTGCATAAGATCCAAAGTACTGAAAAGTAGTAAAATGTTAAATTACAAAAACTACCAGTGTCACTGGAGGTAAATAATAGAGGGGAAGCTTTCACAGTCTAGTCCAGAAATATATTTACTTTGCTTACTGAAGACACAACTTCCACTGGTGGCCATGGGAGTTGTGTCTGTATGACAGTTGCTGTGATAAAAATAACAGTTGTGAAGATGCAGCATGATCCCATGAATGACCAGTTATCTATTGTTAAAAAACAAACAAACCATCCAAACCAAAACAAGTAAAACCCCAAAATAAATAAAAACAAAAACAAACAAACAAACAAAGCCAAACAAAACCCAAACATGTTCAAATGAATTCTACCTTTAAATACTTCAGAAGTTATTCGAATTGCATCAAATAAGCTAGGAAATTACTTGGAATTCATTAAGTTTTATAGGAATGACTATCTGCAATGAACGATACATAACCCAGGAACAAAAAGGTCTGGATATGTTCAATTTGCCTGCAGCACCATATTTTAACATTTACTTGCAAAGCATGAATTAACACTCCACAGTAATATTATAAGTCAGTGTTACAGTTATTCATGAATTTCATTAGTTTCAACTTTTCAACAGTATTCTGTCCTGTTAAAACTGCAGAACAGTTTATTTATGAATATAATACAAGGGAAAAAGTGACAGCATTTCAATATCAGATTCTTAATCCTTCCATGTTAACCTGGAATTTCTCAATTTTCATTCTTTAATCAGGACTCCTAAATGAGAAAAAATGTTTCCACTATTTTATTTTTTCTGCAAAGCAGTATGTACTGGGCAATTTTTTTAAATAAAATGCAAATCAATGATCCTGTCAGGTGTGTGTTCTGCTTTAACCTCCTATGAGCAGGGACAGGGACTGAAGGTGTAAAACAGTGTTATTTATCATCAAGTCTTGTTCCTACCTAAATTTTTGCTAGCAGAATACAGGCAATATGTTACAACGTCTTAGGAAATTCCAAATAAAGAGCTTGCCTCAACCTATTTAAGTCATGTAGCCAGGTTTGCTTTCACAGTGTCTCCTGACTGTCTTATTCCTCATCATTCAGAACCTCACTGCAGATCCACATTTTTCATCCACGCATCCTTCCCTGTGCCTGACTCCATTCCATCACCAGATGACCAGTATTACAGATCCCCTTTCAGGAACCATATCCAGCTACCAGCCAGACTTGATTGGAAAGAGAATATTAACAGGTCATCTGTCCTGAGGTGAGGGAAAGTTGATTGTGGCTAATTCACGCCCTCATCTTCTGGAGTCACCCAGGTGAATAATGCCATCATTATACCCATGCACAGATCCATGGATCTTGCAAACCAGCAGACAGGTGGGTGTGTCTGATGAGCTACCCATGAAACAGCTGAGGGTGGACACCAGGAAAGACACTAGAGGAGCTCTGCAGGGCCATCCCCTAAGGGAATATATTAGTGGCCTTGGGATGCTTCAGCTTAGGCACCAGCCCTTGCACAGTTGAAGGCAGAATTTACCTGTGAAGAGAACTGTACTTGAACCTGTTATCACAAACTATTACTATTGCGTACAATACCACAAACCGTAATTTTACTTATCAGAAAATACCAATCTCCAGTATTGCTGTGCAGAAATTATTACCATTACCCACCAAAATAGGTCAGTGTTTTCACCCAGGTACAACTGGGTAACCGCATTAATCAAGAGCAATTAATTTGTATTTGTGTCGTGGATGAAGATGGTGCAAAGGAAGCAGGTACCAAGTGATCCCACTATATATCTTCCAGACTGAAGGCTCATGACTGCAAACATGGGTTGTGATTTTAAATTGAGGTTCTCATTCACTGTGTGGTTTTCTGAGTTGACAAGAGACCAATATGAAGCAGGAATGGGACATGAGGAGAAAAGAGAGCAATGATCTAGCTAAGAAAGGAGTAAGAGTTGGAGACTAGTGACAGGATCTGGAATTCAAAGGGATGTAGGGTCAGGTTTTTACATTAAATTGGAAGGGTTTGATGACAGCTTGGGGAAAAAATGGAAGAGGAAAGAATGCATTTCCTCTGTCCTACATCCTCGGGGAAATAAATGAGTGGAGTGTAAGTCTTGTCTATTTCCCTTGGTTTCTGCTGTGGACAACTTTATGCCTGTTTGGACTATATATATTTCACATTTAGTGATTCCCTTTCATCACTTCTTAATAATATTTCATGTCCTAAGGATAATCACCCTCTGAGATTCTCTTCTGCTCTTTCTGTGCCTTTAATGCAACACTAGTAATTAAGGCCTGACTCATGCAAATATGAATAGTCTAAGTTTAGGCTGTTTCATTTTTAGTTCTCACTGGAATGCTCAGCAAGAGGACTAACTGGATTTTAATCTATTTGCTGTCATAATTAAGGTTCACATAGTCTTTGCAGGTTTTCTCCGTTTTCCAGTTATTAGCAGAACACAATGAAAAAGGATGGGAAGTCCTGATCACTGGCAGCTTAAAGTGCAGTGAAACAATGGCAATCTTCCTATATGATGGCAAGAATTACGAAGATAAAAATAGCCCTGTTGCACAGGAATCCCAACTAGCATTGAGATTCTGCATTAGGCACCAAACTGTGTATAGTTTCCTTACTGCTGGGTCTGGTTTACTTAAGCAACACACCAATGCAGCAAACACAGATATGGATTTATTTCAACTAGGTGGGAAATGGATTTGGAGAGTTTATTTTAATGTGGAATATGTATACATTAGCATTGGCAGGACTGCACTTTTGAACTGAGTCTTTCAAACATCCCAGCTGAAATCTGCAATATTTCTCTGAATGTTCTAACATTAAAAATTCAGGTCTTTACAATCCTTCTGCAACATTTTTACATAATGGAAGATTCTCTGTGTTTTCACTGTTGATTTTTTCAGAACCAACTGAAAAAAAAAAAAGAATCTGAAAAATATTTCTGGCTTAAGTTGGAAAAATTAATCTGGCTTTAATGATGATGGAAAGTAAATCACAAAAAATGGAGTATAAACCCCAGCCCTGGGTCAGCAAGTGTGGGAGAAGCCAGGGATAGAAACAGGATCATCTAGGGAAGAAACAATGATGCTGCTGCCAGAGTGCAAAGTTAGACCAGGAGAAAGAAAAGGCCCTGAACCTGTATTTTCTGTAAACAGAGGGAGTATTCTCTGGGAAGATAAAATCCTCCTGTGGAAGACGATGCAGAGATGCAGAATAGGTCACACATTAACTTGCTAAGGGAGAATACTGTGGGCATTTTTCAGAAACACATATTTAGGTAGCAAAGGGTATAAAGAGGTGATAAACATCACTGACGATGGGGAAGGAAAGTTCTCAGGCTTGGAAGCTGAGGAGTATGGGGAGAAATAACGAGAGAGAACTGGGGGGAAATGTCTTGTACTGTGCTGAACTCTCCCTAGCTTTTAGAGAATTGTCATGCCTATCCCTGTGTGTATCACTACAGTGTCTGCTACACTGACCATGCCTCCAGTTTGGGTATAATCTGCCCTTCTCAGTCAATGGGAGAGTTAGAAGAGAAACTTTTAAGAGTATTAAGGAAAGACATTGTATAGCGATCAAGTTCAAACTGCATCTTTTCACAAAATATTTTAGTTATTCAGCTAGGGAGATGGCTGGACAATCAGCTTAAATTTCCACCCTGTAACAGAATTTTACAGAACAGAATTAGAGGGGAAAGTGCAGAAGTGACCTAAAGCATTTTGCACTCAAGGGGTGAACCTTAGTTTTTTTCTGCATCCAAATGGAGACACCTTGATCATTATAATCAGCACGCTCCATTTGCTGCATTAAAAACAAGATAAATATTTAATCACAGTGCAATTAAGTCTGGATTGGTGCCATTAGTTTATAATGAATATATAGGTAGATAGAATCTAATACAGTACTAATTCACTTATGAGCCAGGCTGAACAGATTTTTTTCAAATTTTTTTCCCCAAATCTGGTATCTTGGGAATGTCAATGAGATGACAGTGTGTGTAACTGCTAATTATTTTACTGCTTTCATGCATTAACTGGAATAACATATGATAACTTAAAGTTATCAATATTCTACGAAAACTGTGAATGATGTTCTGCAGTGCCTATTCAAGTTAAAAGAATCAAGCAAATAGCAAGCTGTAGCTCTAATACATATTGGTTGACACAAAGTTCATTTGTATCCTAAAAGTAAAATAGAATCAACAGTAGCAATTTCAAAAAGGAAATCAAGTGAAATACATTGATGTGTAGGAGCTATTGTGGCTTGGTTTATTTCTTTTTCTCTTTGCTTTAAAAATATTCAAGTATGCTGGACAAGCCAGAATTTCTTAATACACTTCAGAAGATTTGAAGGATGAGATAGTTCAAAATACATCAAGCTAAGCTTCCATGGACTTTAGTTAAACCAAGAGACTCCTTTATTTTCTTAGAGCCATGTCATGATGCACCAGTATAACTAGACTTGGGCCCTAAAATGTTTAGATATTTATGTAAATTTTTAGCCGAGAATGACTTCTGAGTGCCAAAAAAATAAGCACATGAGTAAGAAGTAGGAAATACAGGACTACAGCATATTCAGTCATTACGGCAAATGCTTCATCCTTAAGTGGCAAAATGAGCACATTGTCTAGAAGACATTTTCCTGATTGCAGTGCCTTCTGGCAGAAGGTCAATAGCACATCTGCTGGGAACGTGCTCTTCAAATGCCCTCGAAACTGTGCCCTGCAAAGCAGGCAGCTGACACGTGGTGAATGAACATGCTGTTCTCTGGGCCCAGCTACCCCAGGAGTGTTCCTGGACAATGGTAATTCTCTTCTGCATACAGGTGAAAGCTGCCAAACACCTGAGCAGCAGCTTGGTCTGAACCACACAGGGGGTGCAGAGGCTCAAAGTGCAGGTGGGAGAGTTGGTGGAATGGATGTGTGTCACTCTGTGCTTGAACCTCTCAGCAGGATGAGACACGGGTGCCTGTGTTGGTTAGGATTTAGTGATCCCCAGAACTCGGCAGGTGCAGGATCATTTCCATCAAGTTGTTAAAATGATCTCTGAAGAGTCACAGCTCCCACGCAGGCATGCATTCAAAACCAGGCTCTATGTCAGGCAAACCCTTCACAATAATGCTGAATTAATAGGCAAAGTACTAAATGTGAGGAAGATCAGAGACCCTCACAAGCTTTTGTTGTATTTCTGCTCCGTTTTGTGCAATAAAACAGTTTTCTGTCAGAACCTGTGGGGACATTTCTGCTGAATTTGAATGCCCATTTTGTGTGTCTCTGTGGAAGATGGTCTCTTTTGAATAGGATTATGTTGTATTTTGGGTTTGTGTCTGCCAAATTGTGAGTTCTGTAATCTCACCTTTGAAGGGGCAGACCTTTCAAAAACCCATTTTGAGTTTTTCAAAGGGTGATGAGGAAAGAAGGAGGTCAATATACTTCTGAAAAAAAGGTGGTTTGTCATCTGTGCATATACAGTGGTATGACTTTTGACTACATGAAGGAAACAAACATCTCCATTAGAAAATTATGTTAGATAGATATTAGGTTCATCTCAAGTATTTGTGAGATACCTAGACCAGATTTTTACTTATTCCCACTGCATGGTTGTTCATCTTCGTTGTCAGGTTGCAGGAATTGATGACCAGAACGGGTGGAGTGTTGGATTACCTGAACAATGATCCTAATTCAGTGTGATAATCCCTAACTTCCTCATGGGAAGCTTGTGCCATTCTGACTCCAGCAGCAGGGAGGCTAATTCTTCCCTTCCCAGAAAGATGAATGAAGCTGTATGTGCCACTGCCTGCTTTTGCACATATTAGTTTCAAAATACACGAGCTCTTGCTAACTGAGCTCTGCCACAGCTTATTTTGAAGAATTTGCTTTGGTTGAGCAAGCATCTGAAGTATCATGCATGATCAAAACACAGAGGAGAACCCAAACTATTGATGTTGTAACTGTGTGAGAGCTCTCTGATGAAGATTTCAACTTATCAGAGGGGGGGAAACCCTATTTGACATCTGTGTGAAGCCAAGAGGGACTTCAGAAAAGCTAGTGCTACAAAGGCAAGCAGCTAGAGAGTGATTTTGTTTAAAATGAAAGGTAAAACCATTTGATACCTTTTATTAGTCTGATGATAACTTCCAATATTTGTTTTGATGGGATTGGTAGCTTATTATATCATCAGAGTAACATTATCTATTAGTCCTATTCAGTAATATTCCACAAAATAAATGAAGCTATTAGCTCTGTAGCTAACAGTATCTTCATCTTGATGCATATCAAGGTCAATATCTAATTTAGTATTTTTCATTAAAGTTGAATTATTTCTACATGAAGAGAAAATGGATGGATAAATACCATCAAAAGTGTTAACATTTTGATTTCACTGTCTTTAATTTTAACTTCTAAAAAAATATGGTGATTTTGCATGTTTCACTCCTTTGGAGCATATATTTCTTTTTTTATCCTTCTCTCTATATTCTTCATATTCATCTCTTAATCTTGACTTAGTAAGAAACGATGGGCTTTTATTTTTGATCACTTTCCTGTTTTAGCACACTTTTGAGTATGAAGAATAAAACTGTGAGGAAGATGCGGATGATGTAGATTTCTTGTTTAATAACATCCTCTAAAACTACTGATGCTTTTGAATGTCTTTCCCATTGAAGCATCAGCAGATTTTATATTTAGCCAAAAAAACCAAAAAAAAAAACAAAAAAAAAAAGCTTATGCTGTTTGTTAGGAGAATGAAAAATGGGTTGTTTTTACAGATGACTATCACTGCACTGGTTTCTTTGCTTTCCTGGCTTTTCTTGCTAAAGACAAACTAATGGTTTCTCTCAAATATGTAATTTCCACTTCAGGATTGCATGATAGAAGATTTTATTATGAAATTTTAGTTGACTATGCTTGTCAAAGGAGAAAACAGATAACATGGTTCTGCCTCAAGGCCCTTGCAACTCTACCGAGGATGCATTTGTTTGATTCATACATCTATAAAATCTCAGAGGTTTTAGTAAGAACATCTAAAATTTAAACCCTGCTATGCTTTAAGTTAACTTTCAATATTTTTTCAAAAACAGCATGGGATTTCAACTGAATAACAGAATGATGTATTTTGGACTATACTTATTATGTTGGAACTGAACAAAGAAGGACTGAAAAGAGCAGGAAAAGTGAATAGATCTATTACTTTGAGTGCACAATTAATCTTGCTGACATTATTTTATATGAACATGGATAAAAATGCCTGGAAACCATACCATTGAATTCCTCTGCTCATTAATATTGATCAAATGTTGTTCTCTTTGTGTTGGAAGCCACTTAAAGATTACCTGTAAAAGTATTACAGCGCTATTGATTTTAAAAACCCAATCCCTGAAGTCTGCTGTTGTTGAAAATTAGTTGACAAGTTTGGTTTGTTCTTTTGTTGGTTTGTTTGGAGGATTTGTTTTTTCTGGGTGTTGTTGGAGGGGGGTTTGAGTTTTGGTTTTGTTGTTTTTTTCTTTTAAAAAGGTGGGGTTTGAACTTGCTGTTATATATCTGTGCAACAGAGAATATTAATTACATTGTGAGGTAATTAATTATCCAGTGTTCAATACCATGCCATTTAAAAGCCTACACATCCCTGTGTAAACTGGCTGGAGCCCCTCATCATCTGGAAGCTGTGCCTAGATCTTACATGCCATTTTTGGGTCTCAGATGGAAGGGTTAGGTCCCAAATGCTTCAAGACACTCAAACTTGCAGAACTTGCATCAGGGAACCTGTACACTCAGTTAAAAAAACAAACAAACAATCCAACAAACAAACAAACAAACAAAACAACAACAAAACCCCCAAACAAATTAAAAAGGGTCATATGTTTGGGTGTTCATGGAATTGAAATATCCTGAAAATGAGTGAATTCAGAGCCTGGTTCTCTGGGAGAATTAGGAGAAACAAGAGATGACAATACAGGCTTCTTAATTTCCAGTCATTCACTGCTTTAGAACACGTATCAGTCTATCCATGTTCTTATTAATAAATGAATGGTAACTTGTAAAAATTAGGTGATTTTTTTTATTATTGATTTCACTAGGTTTGAGGATGCTTCATTGCTCTAAAAATCAGTTTGGAACTATCAGTTTCTATTAACAACAACAAAAACAACAAAAGCAAACAAAAATACCCAAAGCAAAATACTCAACAGTTACATTGAAAATATTGTTATTATTTGTCTACAACCAAACAGGCATAATCAGGAAAAAAATTGTCTATGTTGTGGGTGTGGGGTTTTTCCCAGGAGGAAGATAAACATTAGTTAAAAATACTGTCATGCACCAGTATATTTATTACTGTGCACCTCAAATGACCTTTTAAGCTTTTGTACTTTGGAGTGATTTGAGAAAATGCAAAATATAAAGAAAATCAATGAAAGTAGGCTGAGTATGTGCTTAACAAGCCATATGGAGAAAGCAGCAAGCAAAATGAGAAAGTAATTATTAAAAGATTTATTGTTCTTGGAAGATTAGAGATCTGGTTGCATTAAAACTATTAACATATGAGGCCACCTGCAGGGACTCCCCAAACTGCAGCACTGTGATAGAGGCTTAAAAAAAAAGAAAAAACACAGTTCATATTTACTGGGAGACCAAAAGTGCAAGTTATTAAACATGTTTTTCTCCCACAATATTGTGAAGGAGTAATAGCATGAACAGAAGCAGTGATACTTGAAAGACATGAGTCTTTCTAGACTGATGGCATCTGTTGTCTAGAATTAAGAGTGTAGTGTACCATCAGTTTTAAAATGTAATGCAGAATGTGGATAGAGAGAGGCAAAACAAGAAGCTACCAGAGTTCTCGTTTTCATCTTCATTATTTTTGCCCTTTTAACTACCAGTTGCATTTGGAATAAGCTGCTGTATAATCATGTCCCTTATTTTTTGGGTTCAGTGGGACATATCCTAAGTTTAATGATGTGTACAAGCATAACTTGTGCAAGGATGTGTCTTGGAATAGGTTGATGACACAAGATGTAATAGAAACGTGGACCTCTGTGGTTCCTCTAATTGCAATAACCACACAGGCTGTTGGAACTAGGGAATATGTTCTGACATCCTTGTCATTCAGTTAATTTCTATCTTTTGCAAATTCATATTTTCTTGGAGACTCTGGTTTAATTTTGATGACTGCTGCTGCTGTGAACATCTGTCAGCCCGAGGTTTGTAATTGAAAACATGGACTAATCAGCAGACCCTCAGAAACACTAAACTTACAGCTCTTTTAAGTTTAAATCATTCAATTTGATCATTCATTGGTTCAATATGATGAGGTGTTCGGTCACAACAACACTAGGCTGGACAAAGAGGGGATGGAAAGCTGGACCTGGGGGTGCTGTGACAGTGGCTGGACACGAGCCCAGGTGCGCCCAGGTGGCAAAAGGCCAGTGGCCCCTGGGCTGTGCTGTAGAATTACTTTATGTTTTTTTGGGGTTTTTGTTGTTTTGGTTTGGTTTGGTTTGGTTTTGGAATGCAATTGAATGATTATGAATTGCATTTCAATAAGCAATGCGTGTCATCTTCCTGTGTGCATGGCAAACATTGCAAATAACATTCTTTATATTGAATTCACAAATCTTTTCACACACAGGCTTGCACATGAGGCTTTCTGATCAGTGATTGCCAGTTCTTTAAAATGAGATTGGGAAAAAAAATCACCAAAATGCCAAGTGTTTTGTCCTGTTAGGAGTCATGTTACAGGTAGTATTAGTAAGATATTAAAATGTAAAAAGCTCTTAACATGTGCTGTTAAATGAGTAACCTTTAGACCTCAGCTTGAAAGATTCTGTTCTTTAAAAGTATTTAAAGTTATATTAGTTGCAAATCTAACAACTAAGATCTCACTGCTTAAATTTTATGTATCTGACCAAGTGATTTGTTGGGGAAAAAGAAAATTTAGTCAGAAGAGCTTTTTGAAATCACCTTGACGTGGATATGCTACAAAGGCACTCAATGGAAAAGGAATAGTTGGTTCAGGAGCTGCAAACTGCAGGCCCAGGTAGTCACATATTCAGAAAGTCACCCAAAGCCATAGCAAAGATCTCCTCAGCCTGCTAACTTGACATGTAGTGATCATTCAGGGACGTTGTACCTGTCACTCTGTACATGATGGGCATGTTTGATTAATACCTATTTCCTCAGTGGTGTAAAAGTTAGAATGCCTGTTATCTTTAATAGGAGAGCAAGATTTAACTTCTCTGTCTCCTGTCTTCTCTTACATTAAAAAATAATGCTGTGATTAATGAGTAGTGACATGCTTCATATTTTTTCTTGTTCATAAAAATCCATGCTGGCAAGTTATCTGAAGTAAATGAAGGATGTGTTTTAACTGGGTTAGTGGAATATAAAGGTATCCATAAGGCATTTTATTTCTTTAATGAATGCTTATAAGTGACTGAAATTATTATGGTTGTTACCTTGTATGTATACATACTTCTCTTTTTTTTTTCCCCTCTCTCAGGACCCTGCCTTCCTAATCCATGTCATAATGGTGGGATATGTGAAATTAGTGAAGCATACCGAGGCGACACATTCATAGGATATGTTTGTAAATGTCCAGAGGGATTTAATGGGATTCACTGCCAGCACAGTAAGTTCCACATAGTAAATTTTATTATGTTTATAGATAGGAGCCTTTTTATTGCCTGCAATGTTAAGGATTGATATTGGATCTGGTTTTCTGAAGTATATCAGACTTTGGCCTTTCTATTATGAGCCAGCTAATACCACTGAATACTACTGCTGCCTTCAGAAAAGGATCTGACTACCCACCTGCTGGACACAACAGTGAATAATTTGCTACGCATATTTTAGAGCATGGCAAGGACAAGGTAAACACATTTTGATGGATTTAATGGAAAAGCATATTTGAAATAGTAGGGATCTCTTCTTACCTCAGAACTGTTTGTGGGTTTGTTTTGATTAATGCTAGACAAAATGAGGTAAGAAATAAACTCCTGAACAAATATGTCTTCTAGATCTTTATGTCTTTATAACTTATGAAGAAATGCTTTAAATCACGATACTTAAATTCGAGGGTAGAAGCACCACACTTAAATTGAATGTACATTTAATCCTGTTTAAAATACAGCTTTTGGATCTCTTTCTAACCATTATCATTTCTTTGAAGGCTATTTCCTGTTTTCAGGTCAGAATCATAGTCTTAGAGTGTGCAGTTAGAGAACTGACAAGTAACCAGATGGGAAAAGAAATCCTGAGTGTGCTGAATTTGGCTGGAGTAGAGTTAAATTTCTCCACAGTAGCTGGTGGGGGGCTGTGTTTTAAATTTATGCTGGAAACAGCATTGATAATTCAGGGATGTTTTTGTTATTGCTGGGCAGTGCTTACACAGAGTCAAGACCCTTTCTGCTTCTCACACTCCACCACCAGTGATCAAAACCAGTTAGTAAGAGATATCCATGTTCATCTGCAGGTGGCTGATCAGGTCATGTGCTAACCTATAAATGTAACCTGCAGTATCTGTCTCTTGAATAGAGGCTGGGTTTTTTTCGTATACAAAACTCAGTGCTTGACTAAGGAGAAACTCACAAGCCAAATTTTGGGGGTTTATTTTGTGCGTGAATTATTTCTTAAACCAAGCACAGTATGGTACTTAAAATCTCAAATTGCTGATTCATTTGGAAGCCAACTGTTACTTGGAAGATAAAAACTCAAGTAAATAATCAAGAACCCAGTTCCATTTGCATGTAAAAGATTAGTTCACTCCTTCAGATCAGAGTGAATAAGCACTGAATCCAGCCTACCTGAATTAATTGCTCCATTTAGATACTTGTCTATAATTTGAAGTGTCAGGGACCAAGGCAGTCCAGCTCACCTAAGTACTTAATGCTTGTTATGTCCCTCAAATACTCAATGGAAAGTGTCCCCAAAGACTAGAATATGGACATCCAATTTCATTAACTTTGGGCACACTCTCAGTTAATTACATGGGTAACGCAGGCAGTTCCACCAAATTAATCTAGTGAAAATACACACCTGCCTCTTCCACTGGGAGCATTGAAATGTGTCCATGGTGTGCAGTCGTATGGATGAGGTCATGTGCAAACATCCTCACGTGGACTTGCGTTCTCAGGCGTTTTCCATCATGGGACCAACACGTGGTACTCAGCTCTTCCTCTGCTAAGTGTCAAGCAGGTGACCCTTGTTAAAGAAGTGAATAATGCCACAAGTTTTCATCAAGTAAAATGCATGCTGAACATTTGCTCTCTGGAAAAATATCATCTCTCATTACCTAATTCATGAAAAAATCCCATACAGTTAGTACATTATGGACTGATCTCATCATAGTTGTCTGCTAAATATTCAAAATATTTATATTCAAAATATAAATGTTCAAAAATATTTAGGTATGTAACAGTTAGCAAATGATCGTGATAATCAGCGAAGTGCATTTATATCAACTTCAGAACAAAGTGAAGCTCTCACGTGGGCAATCCAGGCTCACTGAGGGCAGACCAGAACCCATGGAGGCAGCTAAAGGGATTCGAGACAAGTTTATGTGAAGAGTTAGCCCTTGGGGGAGAACTAAACTTGGTCCTTTTCAGATAATCTGATTTAAGATCTGATAATAAATCAGATACACTATATAGGTGTTCAGAAGGTCCCTAAGGATGTGAGCCGTGAGAAGCAGCCAAGGAGGTCTCTGCAATCAGGGAGAAGTATGGGACTTTTGATGATGAACTAAATTGACTCTTCCATATTATATCACTTTAGCTCAATTCACAGAGTTCCTTTTATACAAATTCCTCTGCTTCAAAAAGTTTAGCAATTCACTTCCGAACTCACTGTAAATCGAGTAAGAAGTCTGTCAAATTTATCATAAAAAGGTAAATTAAAATGACCTCATTGCAAGGCGCGTCTCTACTTCTACACTGCCAAGAATTCCAAAAATCACGTTATAGTTCTCTTGAACAGGGCTTTTTATCTTGGATTTCTTTCATGTCTAATATTCTGTTGCAAAATCCATTAAGCTAGGTGATTGATTTTGCAGTCAAGATACATTCTCAAAGCTGTTATTTTATCATTCATATCAACAAACATCCTGTCAATATTTCTGAGATTCATTGACCCCCTACTCAAGTAAATAATTAATATGTAAATTATGAGATCATTAGCAATTTCACTGTTGTATATTCTCGATTTACTGCAAAACTGGTGTCATTTGGCAATGGTTGACTGAAAAGATTTTGATCACCCAGTGACAAAAAAAGAAACAGTTTCCCATTTCAAGTCTCATAAAGTAATCAGGGTTTGGGTAGAAACCTGGACAGATTTGGAACTAGACAATCTTTAAAGTACCTTACAACCCAAACCCAAACCATCCTGTGATTCTGTATTAAAACAGCTTAGAACAAGCTAAAGTCCATGGAAATACCCTGAAGACTGAAATGGACACCTTTTAGTACAAGGTAAAAAACTAAATCCTGAACATTGATTTATACAATATGCATTATTATGATTATCAGATAGAGATTGCCTGCTGGAAAAAGTAAGAAATTGAGACATTAGTTACAGTATATGTTACTGGCTGCCACTCAACTAGCTGAGATGACAGAGATCCTACCAGGAAAATTCAAGTTTGAAAGAATGAAGAGTTCAGATTTAACAGTTTGATTTGCATGTGGTTTTTATATTCTGAGGATCATTAACTCTGTCAGACATAACTAAATGCCTCACAGTCCAAGAATAAGGGTTATTAATCAAACACATTTAGAAATGTAAGCAAACCCTTCCTAGTGTTTGTAGTGAGTTCTCTGCTTTCTACCACCTTGCCGTAGATGGTGTGTGATATTCACATCTCTACACAAATTTGGGAAACTGCACAGATGGGAGCCATGTGGCAGAGCACCTGCTCACATTTTGGTTGAGTGCTGAGGAATCATCCCACCTAACCATAAGACAGGGGCTTTGAACGGTGGGGCTGCAGCTGGACAGGCCAGTGGCCATACGTTTCTGTCCTGCTGACATGATGCATAATCTGCAGTTTCAGCTCTACCAGCAAATTCAAATCACAGAGTCATGCAATATCCTGAGTCAGGTGGGACCCACAAGGATCATCCAGAACAACCCCTGGCCCTGCCCAGGACACCCCAACAATCCCACCCTGTGCCCCAGAGCATCATCCAAACCCTCCTGCAGCTCTGGCAGCCTTGGGGCTGTGCCCACTGCCCTGGGGAGCCTGGGCAGTGCCCACCACCCTCGGGGGGAAGAGCCTTTTGCTGAGATCCCACCTAACCCTGCCCTGACACAGCTCCAGCCATTCCCTCAGGTCCCAGCACTGCTTTCCAGCATCGCACTCCCCAACCTGTCCATACATCCCGTGTTGCTCCTCCCAGGGGCGGGGACTTTTCCTACTACCAGGAAGAAATACAGGTGGGGAAGGTGCAGAACATCCTGTGGTGTGGAATTTGCATGTTACAGCGAGCAAGTGCTCCTGCCAAGCCGTACCTGGCTGCGGTTTGGTGGTACATCACTCCAGACACCATTCCCCAACAGATGGTGTTCATGCAGCTGTCTTATTTTGAAGACTAAAACCGATTGTTATCTCACAAAGATGCAGGTTGTTCCAAGCCAGCCATCCCAAGAGCCAAGTGCGCAAATTTAATGTACTAGGGTGCATGCAGTTGTACCACACCAGGTGTTCATCCCATACCTCTGCTGGTAAACACTTACTGGGGTTTCTCCTTTGGAAAGAATTTTCTGTTTCTGTTTAGGGCATTCTAAATTTAACCCAGGTGTTCCTTTTTATTTTGAGGATGGTAATTTTCATTTCAGTTTTAACAAATTATACTATCGACAAGCTACTTAATGGAGTACTAATGAACTGCATAGTATAATCATAAGTTACATGTTTAAGTTTGTCCTAGGAGGCTTTTACCTGTAAGCATTGTAGAGCTGAAGTCTGAAAACTATTCCTGTGTTTGACCAGGAGCTCAGATAGGAAATGAAGGAGGAAAAATGTACCATTGCTCATTTGGGAACCTTCTAGGATTTCTCTTAATTAAAAAGCAAGAGAAAGTGGGTAATTTGAAGGGCACTTATGAGAGAGAGGTCACCAATAAAAACTAAAAAAGCAAATAACCACCAAAGGCTACTGGAGCAAAAGTCAGTAAAATGTTCCTAAAACAAGAGTTGCGTAAAGGAGCTAAAATAAATGGCAGAACCACCAGGTGTGGGAGCACAGTAAATGTTTGCACCATTCACAGAAGGCCGGGAAAATTTTTTGGGTGGAACTGCCTGGGGAAGACAAATGCTCCAATGAGGTAGAAAATTATGGGTTTGCCAGTTGAACATGGAGAATATTTGGATCATGAATCTTCTTACAACAAATGTGTAGTGAGATTGAGCAACAGTGGCAACAGTCTGGGGGCTGCTGGAAAAGGGTGTTTGTTTTCCTTGCAGTCCAAATAAATATCTTGTTTAAAACAGTAGGTGATGGAGCTGAGGTCACATAAAGCCCAGAGAGGGAAAACATTAAACTTCAGGTAACAGAACAACACTGGATAGTTCTCAGAAGGGGTCATGAAAAGATGGGGCATAACTTGCCCCCTACTAAAGATTTTATTTCATTCAGTCAGAGTCAGAGATTGGCTTCAAGTTCTAGGTAGGAAGTTTGATATCCCTGCCAGTTTTGTTTCACTCTTGTTTCACATTTGCTTGTATAGCATTGTTTATTATTTTTATTTCAAACACAATTCAAATAGCTTTTTTTTCTTGTTGAATTTCTGGTCTCAACAATTTTCTCCTTCATTGCACTGAGTTTCATAGTCTAATTTTGCTGCATATTGAAAAAAAATCCCTTTTCAATTTCAAACTTGCTGTCTTTCAGCATCTTTAAATGTTTCATTCTTTGTTATAAGACGAGAAGAAAAGCAGATTTTGAATGCCTTCTGTACACCACTTATTATCTTGCACACATTTGTCATTCACTCTCTTCCTTTTCCTGTGCAACTAGTTAAATTGTTGCCATTTCTGTTTCACATGATAGTTTTTCTTCTACTTTTGAATGGTTTCTCAGTGGCATTCTCAAAACCTTTTTTGTTCTGTGCTGTATTTTACAGCAACAATGACCTGTATGGAAAAGAAAGCAAGACCATTTATTTTTTA
>JAWWMO010000096.1:9272216-9284054 GCA_035047845.1 Dendrocincla fuliginosa | reverse complement strand
TGCACCCTCAGCTCGGTGTCACCTGCAGAGCTGCTGAGGTGCCCCCAGTCCCTTCCTCTGGGTCATTAATGAAGATACGAAATCACACTGGTCCTAGTATGGGCTTCTGGGGCACCACTGGTCACTGGTGTCCATTTAGAGAAGGATGTTGTGGAGAACCACAAGTCAAAGGCTTCACAGGAGTCCAGATAAATGACATCTGTAGCCCATCCTGTGTCCACAAATGGAGTACTGAATATTTCAGGAAGAATTCTCATAGACATCACTGTGGTGGATTACTCTGGAGGGCATTTACCACAGGATTTTGTACCAAATGCTCACAGGAGGAGGAAAGCATTACATAGAATTATAAGAGTAAGGGTAACATAATGTTTAGGCTCTATGGGTGGGGAGCAAGAGGTTTGTGCATTTTCGTCTCAAGTGTAAAGCTGTTTTCTTCTCCTTTTGAAGATCAGATAATAAGGATATCTGAACAGTGAATCCCTTCAGCATGACATTACACTTGAAGTTTCCTGCAGGTTTTTTGGCACAGTGTTTTCAGAGCCTTCTGTAGTCAGGAAACTAGCTTTGAAAAAGCAATCAAACCACTGAATTCTAACAGATGTCTGTCTTGTGTTGAATGTGCATTGAATACATCCAGATCAGGTGTAATAATATACACTAACTTGATGTGTTTCATGGGAATATGCCCCACTTCTTTTCAAAAGTTTCACCCAGGGTTGAGACAGTAATGTATATTTCATATTTACATATATATATATAATGTCTTTGTATAATCCTAGTTAAGGAACAATTAAAGCCTAAATTTTGTTTACTTGAACTACAGACACTTACTCAGAAAGAGGCTAGAAACTTTCTTAAACCTATATTTAATATGAGAAGTTATTATCATGCTAGTTACTTATATTTTCTGTATCATTTAGTCAAAAAAGATTATCCACCTATACATTCAAATTTCTTTTTCAAGTGCTTTTTCATTCCATTGAAATACATTTATTTACTTATTTATTAGCTTTTGAGGAAGAAAAAGTGTTTAACCTCATTTAGGAGACCTTAACAGTTTAGGATGGGTTTAGTAAATCATAGGAATATGAGAAAGAATGTTGGGGGTTTTTTTTGTAAATATTTTAACAGAGGTCTCCTACTCTTACAGAACATGTGTCTTTCTATACATGCTTTGCTGTAGACCTTCAAATTTTATCATATCACTGAGTATCACTGCTAAGATAGTCATATTAGATTTTATTGTTTCTCTTGAGTCAGATTTTTCACCAAATAGAATCACTATATTTATATTTTTTCAATTATACTTTACCATTTAATGGTTCATAAAAATATGAAAATTGGCATGAATAATAAACAAAGAGTATGTAAGCTGACTTTCATGGTATTTATTATGGAATTAGGAATAAAAAGTTTTACTATTTGAAAGCCTAAGTTTAAAGAGTAACAGGATATTACAGAGTTCTGCAAGCGAGATCATACATTTTGTGTGACCTTACTGATGCAGTACTTATTAATGTAATTAAATCATTCAAGATCAATATGCAATAAAGAGAAATTACCTAGAATGCATTTCAAAAATCTATCAAGAGCCATCAAGCAACTATGAGAATAGCCTAGACTAAACTGCACCTAAAAGATAATTATTCTATATTACCTCTTTCTCCACCTTATACCATACTGGTTTCCAAAGACTGTTAGTTGTCAACAAATTTATTTAGAAGTAGAACCAGGTAGGGAAATTTTCTGGTTTTCTTTAAAAATATTAAAATTTGGGAGGCAGGAGGGAGTGCCAAGTTCCTCAGATTGTGAGTTGATCTTTATCCAGTGTATAGTTGTGGGTCCTCACGGAAGCCAGTTAAGATCCAGAGCTTATAGTTGGTTTTCTGCTCCCATCTGTATTCTATATACTAAATTGATTTTATTTTGGGGAAAAAAATAAATATTTGTAATGTTAGTAAGGCATAGTTGGGATTTTGCTTTTTTTAAGGGCCGCGCTGACTTTCAGTAAGGACTCTTGAACCTAAAAGCTGTGTGTGTTATGGGCCAGCCATTCTATCTGATAAAAAGACTGACTTAAAACATGACTTAGAGCTGAGAGGAGCAGACTCTGTGTGACCAGAAGCCAGAATGAGTACAAAATCAAAGGATAAGGAATGTGCTGGTCAGCAGGAGGGGACGCTAGGAAGTCTGTGCTGAGAGAGCCAGTCCTGGATCAGAAACAAGGGTTCAGGTGGCAGGAACCAGGAATTTGGGCTGGGTAAAGGACAAGCAAGCAGGGGACAGGAACAAGATACTGGTGTGTGTTTGAAGCCAAAACAAGATTTGTTGGTGAAAAAACAAACAAAAAAAAACCCACACAGCTAAATTGAGCTTATTGGTCCCATTATCACAAAAAGCCAGGTCTATACCAAGTATCTTGCTGAAGAACTTTATTGGCTGCAAGTAAAAGTTAGTTGCTTTTATTATAACTGTTACATCATTTATATGCCCATTCCCTGTGGGGTAATTTTTCAGGGAAACACATATGACTGTATTTAACATGTAAAGTCCAAAATGAGGATTACATATTTTTAATTATATCATGTTTGCAAATACAATGGTAGGTTTTATTCATGTTTTATGAAATACTTAGAGGACATATTTAAAAAAAAAATAAAATCTCTCAAAAAAAACAAAAGCACAGAAGTCTGCCTTTTTGATGGTTTTCCAAATCACCATGTGATGTACCCAAACTTTCTTTCCTAGTTTCTGACAATTGTGTTTCCAGGTGCACCACGAGTGTGCCTCAGACAGAAGTGTGTTTAGTGGCTTTGTAGCTATGGATTGATCTTAGGAAATGTAAATTTAATCATCTTCAGCATAAAAAGAAACCCTAGTATTGCTTTTACTTCCTAATCAATTCTCTTAGCAATTAGTCAAGGAACAATCTATTTTCAGAAAATTGTCAGTGTTTCCTTGTTCCTGCATCAGTATCAATCTCAGAATCCATCTTCAGCAGAGAAATTTTGGGGATTTAGGCATGGGGGTGAGCATTTGGGGTTTTTGGGGTAGGGGCGTCTTGACTTTTGAAGTTTTGTGGTTTTGAAGTTCTTTAGAAATTTCTTTTTCCTCATTTCTTTCTTTTTTTTTTCTTTTAATTGTTGTTTGGAGAGGGTTTTTATTTTGGCTAACCTGGACCCCATTTAGAAACACAAACTTTACCTCTTGATGAGCCCATTTCACTCAGTATTTACCAGTTTTACTAAGTAGCTCCTCGAGGAACTCTGATTTCTCCAGCAGCACCCAGCTCTCTGTGCTGTAGTGACTGCAGTGTATAAGATTTTTACCTGAACACTTCAAAATCTCATCTGAACCTGCCCTGACACAAAACCCAACCTCACCTGAAAACTGTGAGCAACGTGCAGTGATTTTACTGTGTCTTACTTGATTTGCATTGAAAGAAAATCCTTCTTGTGTAGGTATGTTCTGTGATCAGAATCAGAATCTGTGCGAGCCTTTATTGTCTTTAGGAGCAACTACCCCAGCAACTCTGTCATTTTAAGGTTCCTATTCAGATTTCCCTTTGTAATGACAGCATGACAAAGTTTAAACGGGTATTGTATGTTACAGGAGAAGGAAACACACCAGCTGGTGTAAAGTGAGGTACCATAATTGGCACATCCAGTCATGTAAACAAAATCTGACCACAGTTTGCAGGAACCACCTTTAATTAAATATTCCAGGTCTGCACATTCAGTCAAATTAAATAATAGCAGTAAATGATGTAATTCTGTAGAATTTATTATTTGACACATATTAAAGCATGTTATGTTCTTTAGCAGAGTTCAGTTAAATTTCTTTTTAAATAAACATATCAGACATGATAAAATGAAGAATCCTCATTCATCAAATGTGACATATTTGTTTGAACTGATTGGGCTGAAGTTTCTGAAGTCACTGGGAAAAAGATCACTGTAGGAGCCAAGTAACAAAGATAATAATTAAAAACTTCCATCTTTCTGCACTGATCATTGCTGATTGCTCCATGGTGATGGAATAGGAGGATTACTTTGAAAGTGTGTGGTATTTCAGTTTATTTTCTCCACCACCACATGGACAATATGAAATAGTCTGGAAAGCTGTGCATTTTCCCCTACATATTTCAAAAAGAGTGGCAAGTTAGGAAAAAATATCTCAAGAAGATATTATCTTTACACAAGAAAGCTTTTAAGAGGTTAAATTATCACCTGTATTTCACCAAGTAAGAGATAGTTCATATGTTCATTTTATACTTTCTAGTTCACAGTGACCTTGATACTTTTTTCCCCCACAAATGTGTTAGCCTGTATTAAATTTATGAATAACCTGATAAAAATGTAAGGTTAATGGGCTTTGCTTAAAAAGGCAAATAGGGAGCTGAAGAATCTTGTTAAATTTTATAAATACATATAAAGAATTTAATTTAGAACTGAGCAGATCTGCTCTTTGGTTATTTCCCTTGGCAGGTTTTATTTCTTGCACTCTAAGCTATTACTTCTCTTCTTCCTTTTTAATAGAAAGAAATTCAGCTAACTCTGATTTTTTTATTACTCCAGTAGGTGATATCTTTATAAGCAAGAAATAGTAAAACATGAGGGATTAAAAAGAACCTCAGAGATCAGTTACCATCACCAATTTTAGTATAAAAATCTCCAAGTTTTCTGATCCAAACAATTGAAATTAGCCTTCATATTTAGGTGAAGGTCCATTTCTGCATTTCTATTTACAGAAATGGGAAGTTTATCCCATCGAGTGTATGAAATCACTGAGTTTTTGAACATACATTCCCAGTCAATGAAAAATAAATAATTGAAAATACAAAAGTTACATACTCAAACTACCAAAAATCATGGAACTTTGTTGACAGAACTGAATTCTGCTTCTTCTGCACAAGCTGTATTTATTGCATAAGATTCAGACACTTTTGTAGCATCCTCTTTAGGCTGTGTGCCAGCACAGACTCCGTTTGCATTTTGGGGACAGAAACAAGAGGATAGAACAACAAGGACCATGACTTCAGTTCATAGAGTATTTCACCCACCAGTGGTTTACCATAATATCTGCCATATTATCTACCATATTTGCCATGTCATCCACCCTACTGAAGATATTTCACTGCAGCAGTGCAGCCCTTTGAGGTAATGATGTGCAAAATCCACACAACCCATTTCTGCTCCATGCAGAGTAAACATAAATGCAGAAACTGGGGATTTTATTTATGACTCATCATTATCCTTCGTTCTGCCTATTTGTGGTGACTGAAAAATACAATATCACATTTGAAAAAAGGAACCTGGTGTTAATGTTACTACATTGAAAAGCACAAGGGAGTGTTACTCTGGCAGAATTTCACAAAGTGTACTGGAAAAGAGAAATTCAAGTGAAATTACCCACCTTTTTTGTCTTTTGAATTTAATGAACTTTGCCTGCTTCTGGATTGAGTTATTAGTTTCAATTTGCCCACTAACTCATGCACAGAAAGGAAATTTTTTAGACGGTTAAACAACCTTGTCAATTAGATGTTTAATGAATTAAGATGAACTGAGAGACATCTTTAACTGGCGTCTGTTGATAAAGAAGTAGCTACACTTGCTGAAGTTGCAGGGATCACTACTGATTACCCATTAGAATGACTTCAATTTGCTTTTTTAAGGCTGAACTGTGGCTTTTGGCCCCGACACACTTTGGAAGTTACAGTGGAAATCCCTGAGCTAAACATTAATTTATATTGTATGATGGGACATAATAAAGCTTTTTTGTTTGTTGTTTTTTTAAAGTTCTTTTAAGATGTGTTTATTGCTTTTACCATTTCTCTGTTAATTCTGACATTGCCTCATGTGCTTCCTGCAGACGTGAATGAATGTGAATCTGAACCCTGCAAGAATGGTGGGATCTGTACAGATCTTGTTGCCAATTACTCCTGTGAATGCCCAGGTGAATTTATGGGAAGAAACTGCCAACAGAGTAAGTACAGCATGTTTGTAAATTCTTTTTACTAAAATAAAATATTTTATTTTTACAGAAAAAAAACTTTAATATACTAAGAAAGTATTTCTCTACATTACAACTACAGAATATTAAAAATTGCCATCTTGTTTTTCTCAAAATGGGGGAAATGTCAGAGATCAAGTCTGTCTTGCATTCAAGTAAAGTACCTGATATGGTGGAAACATTTGCAAAATACAAAATCATTATCTGAAGTCAAACAAGAAGAAGTAAGCAGTGTAAAGTAGAAAGTGTAAAGCAGTCTAGGAGCTCACCAAATATCCTGTATTCAACAGTAATTATTAGCAGATATCAACAATAGCAAGAACAGGTCAAAAACACATGTTATTTCTTCTGACATGTCTCTAGCCTCTGAAATTTGGACCACTGGTTTATGGAGAAGTCACTTATGAAGTTCCTCTAGGATCTGTCCTGAGAAAAATTTTTCATGATTTTACAATAATATTGGCTATCAATACACCAAAAAGGTCTGATTCCTAATGCCTTTAAAACAAAGGGGTTCTTCATGTGTGATAGACTAGGCAATCTTGAAAACCAGAAAAAACAGAAAGAGAATAAACTGCTGTGGAGTGAAATGCAACACACCTTAACAGTCATTAACATGTTAGAGACATGTTAGCATGTTAGAGACTCTTGAGCTTGAAGTGCTCCAAGGAGAAAAAAGTGTTGCAAGATGAATACTAAATAAATTAAACCATAGCAAAGCTGAAAAATATGATCCCTTTTCCTATGTTCACATTGTGGATGTATGAGGGAGAATGGAGATGAAAACAGGACGGAGAAATAACCACAAATGACAAAATGTGAGTTTTCTGAAGTAGCTTCAGTGAATTCCCAGATTTGTGTAGCACAGAATTAAAGATTTGAGGTGCCAACATGATGTGTATATAGTTCTAGAGAGGAATCAAAGATTAGGATTTCTTTTGTGGAGTTCACAGGTCTCTATGGCTACCTGAAAGAATTTGTAAGAAAAAAATTGACGTGTATTAAATATTTCTTCAAAATTTGCTGTTGAAACAATGCATGCATTTCCTTACAAGGTGCAACTGAATTGCCATTTTGAATTTTACCAGGAATATCATTCATTTCTTCAGAGTTTATCCCTTCTGTATTTTGGCTTCATCATGACCCTTGCTCAGATAATAGATGACATAAACCCAATCTCCTGTTATGCTAGAAATGGGGTAGCCAGAGCTATTACTTGAACTGATCATTGCATTTTCTGAACCATCAACTGTTATTTTGTATTTCTTTTTCTTAATAGATGTATATGTAATGATATGTAAAATTAGCTCTGTGTGTGAAATTGCGTATCTTATACTGATTCTATATATATATATATACACACACATATTTCTATTTTCAAGAAGAGAAAATATATATATATATTCTATATATATTGCATAACAAAAACATATATGTACCAAAAGTAGAAATGTCCAGTTTTTTGAAATAGTGAGAGACTTCTGCTACTGAATTACAAAATGTGCTACCTACAGTCTGTCTTTTTGGGGCATTTATATTGGCATATATATATATTTATACAGTGAAATAGTCTTTCTGAAGATGCTTCTGTAGAGAAATGCTGCCATCTGTGACCCAGAGCTCCACTGTCTACCACACGCAAACACCTGTTTGTACTGACTGTAATCATTCCTCGCTCAAAAAAGTCAACACATTCCACTAATTCTATTGCCCAGCTCACAAACTTTTACTTAGTTATCTACTTTTGAGCTAGTTTTAGCACAGGTAGCATTAAAATGGAAACTTGTGGTTTTATACCACCACTATAATTGTGCACTGTACCATTTTCTATGGCTGGGCTTGTAAATATCCCCCTTTTTCCCCCCCCATTAGAAGTTTTGTTATGTCATCATAATTATGTAATTACATGTAGTTATTACACATTCTAATTAGAGTTTTACATATATTTACAGTAATCATGTAATTAAATACTGTTATGCTAATTATGTAAATTACTGACTGATGTCTCAGAATTACCTCACAAAGCTCAAAGACTGCTAAGCCACATCACAGAATATGTAAAATATCCTAGGTCTAGAATAAAAAAGGCAAAAATTCATCATGCAATCTGCTTCTGCAAGGTGCGTTTCCTAATAGTTTATCTAATTTGGTATGGCCCAGATACCAAGGCTCTGTAATAATAACTTATCATGTTGCTCATCAGCTTTAAGTAGTTCATCTCAGACTGTTTTCCCTTCTAAGTTTTCTCCCTTTTGTTTTATTTTTTTTTTTTTATTTCCACCATAATTAATTCCTTTTAGCTAATTCTCTAAACAATTCCCATCCATTTTGTCTCATAGGTGGCACTTACCAGGTGTGAGATAAGTTTTGGTTTGCAACCAGGTCCTTCAAGCCTTGCAGGACACCCACCCAAAATCCTTCTGACTAGTCCCAAGAGCTGAAATAAGAGGGAAAGGCTTGACTGGAACTCAGTACTAAAATAACATAATAAAGAATAAAACACTAAAATGAGCTTGCAACCTTGTTTGGACCACCTTGACCCTCTTCTTGAGTCTCGTTCTGGCGTGGATAGGGCTTGGAGTTCCTTAAATCCAGTCTTCTTTCTTTCTTTCTTAATAGCTACTGCTCTCTTTAGCAATTCAGGCATTAATGGTTTTTAAACCAGCTGCTTCTCATTGCTGGAAAGCACTGGATGAGGCAAAATTCAAAGTAAAGTGGAGTGTGAGAGCACTGACAGCCTCCAAACATACTCAACCATTCTGGAATAAGCTTATCACCCTGTTAAGAGATACTTCACAGAACATCTGGCATCTACAGGATTTGCCTGCAGATGTTTAGTAAACACGGAATGGGAAGTGAGCACCTTTCCCCATCCTCTGAATGCCAAATCTAAACTGTATTAATTCAATATCACTTCCCACATTTCTCAAGGCCTCAGCATTTCCTTGATGCAGCTGCATCTCCTTCTGTTCTTCCCCTCTCTGAACCAATTTCTCACCTCTGTGCCAAATTCAAGCTATCAGTTATGATTATCTCCATCCTTTGGTCCTGGAGTCTCCATAAATAAAGTACTACTTGCAGGGCAGATTCTCCTGGGGCTGGAGTTTCTACTTTGTGGATCACAGAATTCTCTTGCAGGCAACAGGGAGCCACTTTCATCAGTGTCAGGCTGTTTGCATTATTTAGTACCAATCTGTATTGTTAACATCTCCCATGAGCAAAAAGGAGAGTGAATTGCAGTAATATGTGAGCAGATCCACAGGTAATTTTAGATGACTTTTCTTTTTTCTTTTTATTTATTTTTTTTAAAATTTATTATTTCTGTTAATCTGACAGATGGCACTATGCAGTGGACACCTTACAATTTCACCACTGTGCATTTTGGAGCTGTGTTTTGCTAATTGCCAGGAGTTGCTGCCATTAAAGCATGTGGCAAGTTTCCTCATGCTCGTTTCTTTAAAGATCTAGATCAAAATAGTCACTGTAAATATTTGTTTTCCATATGCTATGGCCCCTTCACCTCCTTTTCTGTGAATTCAACATGCCCATATTTAGGAAGATTCAGAGCAAATGCACCAATTTATTTGTCTAGAATGTCAGAAATACTGCTAAGCAGTGTACCTCCACCTAATTTTCATTTATTTTCTCTGGTTTTATACTTTAGTACACTATTGTCTTTATATTGCACTGCATTGCCTTCTGCCTTCCTCTCTGTGGAAATCAAAGTGTTTTTTTTTTTCTTTATTTAAATGAAAATGCCACTTCTTCCAGCATCATTTTCAGTTTAAAAATTATCTAAATGTCTGACAGACCTAGGCATAAAGAGTCTTTCAAGACTTCTTCTTACATGCAGCCTTATACTCCCAGGCTAGAAGGTGTCATCCACAGCATGCTAATACACTATGATTTTAGAGTTTTCTTTCTTTCTGAATTATTCCCAGGAATACATGACATCTGCAGCTTGAATAGTTTATAGAGTGGGATAAATAACAAGTTTCACAGTGTGTTTTTAAGAGACTCTATTGCTCCTTTCAGTGTCCCCTGCATTTCACTTTGTTTTCCAGGAAGTGTGTTTGGCCTTTTTGGCTTCAGGTGCTTCTCCTTTGAACTCCTCTGCTTGATGCTCACAGTTCTGGCTGGATTTTGGATGTCTCTGTCTTACAGATCCAGCTCTGACGAGCCCTGTCTCAGCATGGTTCAGGTTCATAAAGCCTGGTTGGGTTCAGAAAAACCCTACTCAAAACAGGCACAAAATAGTGCACAGACAAAACAAAACCGTTTATGAAAGACGTGTTTTCAGGGGGGCAGCTTTATGTCTGAGCAAAATTTGTCTTCCAAGAAGCCTGTGTTCTCAAAATATGCATAAGAATCAGAGCTTCACCATTTCCTCAAACCTGGTGACAGGCTTTCTGGTGATTTCAGCTGATGGAAATGCCCTGTTAAAATTAGGCTTTTAAGAACTGGACTGCTGTTGAATGGTAAACCAGATCTGGTTACATATATACCTTATTATCAGATTATGTGATGGGGAGCCTTGGTTTTAAGGCTTGGCATTCTTTATACACCTCTAGTTGGCAATACCTTGTGTCTTAGAGGTCGTTGTGAGCCCCTTAGAAACACTTGACTTGCCAGGAGCCAACACAGGCTCAAGTTCCCTAAATTACTGATCACTGTTGAAACCTCTTTGAATGACATTTAGAAGGACCTACAGCTCAAAATATCATCTCAACTAATTCTGTGAATAATGCAATATGAAGTTTGGGGTTGAGCATATTCTTGATTGGTTTGAATATCTTCAAGTTTTATAACCTGAAATACACGTGTTATATATAAAGTTGGAAATCTTTTATACATATATATATGTGTGTGTGTGTGTGTGCGCGTGTGTGTGTGTATGTGTGTAATGTATGTATATGTATATACATACATGTGTATAATTTTTATATTGATATATGTTTATATAATATTTATATATTGTGTTCTATATAAACTTTGGAAAACCAAACTGGACAGACACACTAGTGAAAAAAATTGGCCCAGGGGAAAAAAATGAAGCAGATCAGCTGTTTGAGCCAGTGAACTTCACAGCCCCACAGGCTGGTACAAATAAATAGGGGGGGACAGAGCCTGGGCATGAAATCAACACTTAAAACCAGTTAAAGAATGTTAATCAAGATGTGGTCTAATCAAGAGAATAAAAACTGTCCTTTAATGCATATTTAAGGCAAAGAGAAGAGTTCATTTCAATTTTAATATTTGTCTTGCTTTGTTTCACTTCAATCATAAAATTCAAAAGCCAGAATTGTCACTCACCAAGGGTACAAGGCATAAAAATTCAGAAAATTTGTATATTCCTGTTTGCTGTTATTTAAATGACAAATTCAAGACTTCCATGGCAAAATTAAAGAGGTTTCATAGGTATTCATACGTGTGTGTGTATGTGTGTGTGTGTGTAGATATATGTTTACAAAATTGTTAAATGTGGAGACATATTTTCTTTTTTTTTTTAAAATGTGCTCAGTGTAGTTAATTTATCGTTCAGATAATATCCTTGTGGATTTATGGAATTATGTGTGGTTAATGTCAGACAAAAAGGAAGAATGGAAAAAAAATTTGTGCCCGAAAGAATCATATCTACTTGCTATAATGTTAATAGTAATACTTGATGTGAGAGCTCCCTGGATCACAGAAATATCCCAGGGCAGAACCACATCAAAAATACTCTTTGAAAGCACAGAAGGCAAAACTTTTACATGTCAAATGTGACTTTAGGCCATGCAATTCAACTCATTCTTCGTAATTTGTCCTTTTTTTTAACATGTT
>JAWWMO010000096.1:9247692-9261891 GCA_035047845.1 Dendrocincla fuliginosa | reverse complement strand
CCTGTTGCTTCTTGCCCTGCTGGTGGGCACCACAGAGTGTCTGGCTCCATGGTATCCGTTCTCTCCCACCAGACATTTATACATATCCATAGGGTCCCCCTGAGCCTTCCCTTCTGCAGGCTGAGCACTTCCAGACCTCTCAGCATCTCCTTGTAGGTCCATTTTTAAAAAGCCTCTTTCTCTAAAACCCAAATATGTTAATGATGTAGTAAACCTGGCTTTTCAGGAAAATAAATCATCATGTATTTTTTAAGCAATGCCTTTTCAGTGTTTCTGAAACTCATTGGATTCATTTCACTTAATTTCAGTCTCTTAAACCAAGGCACTGAGTTAAGGCAGTGCTCTAGGCTTGCTCTTGGTCACTAGACTCAGAAAAGCTGATTACATCTATGTTAAATGCTTTCTTAATAAAAAATGAAATAATGAAAATTGTGGGTTAGTGTTCCCTGTTTCTCCCACAGATACCAAGCAGAGCCTGAACAGCTAGTTTGAGGTAGATGAGGAACTTTTAGGTGGTTGAAGCTGGGTCACATGGATTGCATTCCTCATGATTGATTTGTTTAGTCAGCTATTTATCAATTTAAATGCTTTGGAATAATGTCCTTTTTAGGGTGAAAAGAGATGCCTATAAGAAAAAACAATATATAAAGAAAAATAAGGTGACATTAAAAAAACCCTAGATGTACAGATCTATGCTTAAAATACACCATAGAGTCACAAATATAACATCTCTTTTTACAATACTCCTGTGTTAATGAAAGAATTCCACTGCATATATAAAAAGAGACCTTTATGAATCTTCATTCTGATTTTTTTCCCCCACCCTAATAAAAGTGCATGATCTTTAAATTAATTCTGTCTTTTTAACAGGGCTTCAAGCCCTGATCCTTAAAGCTGCTTTACATGAATATAAGGTTATATCTACATCAAATGGCTTCCGGGAACAAGATCTAAATGCAGATATCTGAATTTCCAGTTATTAAAAAGTCAGATGGGTTATAGAAGAAGATGGAAACAGCTTAGAGACCATAAGAAAGGCTGTTTCTGTGTAGTCAGATTTAAATAGCAGCCGTTTGCATGCAGTTTGTGTCCAGTGCTGTGGATATAGCTCATATTTAGCATATCAATTCAGCAGCATATTGTAGGAATATTCCCATCTTTTTGCTTCTTCTTTCTGAAGAACATGTATTTCATTGTGATGTAGAATTCATATTAGTGCCACTAGTAGTTTTTAAACAATTTCGATGAGCACATCTTGTAACAACTAATGTTGTCATTTATCGGAGCAGTTGGTGTTCTTGAGGGGGGGGTGGGAAATAAGCAATGCCAAATCACGAAGACAGAAAGAACGTCTCTAGGCAGTAAAATAAGAACTGCCTCTTGAAAAGCACATACTCTTCTCCTGGTAAATGAACAAGCTCGTTGTCAGGCCGGCTGGCAGGAATGCTAATTACATTGGTGCTGTAATCCCACTGATTCCCATGTTAGAACTCCTCGAAAAATGCAGATTGTCTTTCAGTGTGACTATATCTTATCATTCCAGTCTCGCTTCCAAGGGAAGGTTTGGGCTTGGGTTTCTTCCAAAGTTGCCTTTTCAAACAGGCAAATTTAAGAAGGAGCAATCATTAAGCACATGGATATATGTGTCATGAGCTGCCTTCAAAGCAGTAATGTCTGTAGGTAGTTAGCTACCTTAGGTTAAAATTATGAATTTTTTCTAGTACAAATGCTGCTCTGTGACAAAACAAGTCCTTTGAAGTGAACTTAGGGATAGGAGACGATACAATGCAATATAATTCATTTGCCACATGTAAGTTTTTGTTTGTATTACACACTCCATAAACAACTAAAGAAAAGAAACCTACATGTGACTAAGGAAATATGAATGTAAATATAAACCCAAGAAATTTTGAAAGACATTTGCTGCTCTTCTGAAATCAGGCTAAACTTTCTCAGAACACTGTGTCTAATTAGCAAATTTCAAAAAAAAAAAGCTGGAAAGCTGTTGAGTTTTCTTGTATTCTTCAAATAAATATTTCTAGCAGTACCCAGGGAGGGGAGAAATACATGGATTTTACAGGGTTTAGCAGCAGCAAATGAAGATTATTTTTAAATCCAGTTTGGTTCCTAATTTTGGGTTTAAGTGCCCAAATTATGCATAAACTGTTAATTGGCTGTAGCCTTTGCCACTGCCATTTGCAATCATTAGAAATAAAGGAAGTAATTAATAGATCCACAGCTGCACAAATCTCCTCCACCCACAGCAGCCCAAGTCCAGAACTACCTAAAAAATCTTGGGATTGGTAAATAGAACCCAAAATCATGTATCTTTTCATGTCAATGCAACCTAAGAGAAAAATGGTAATAATCAATTACTATTATGTGGAAATTTAGGGTCTATGTTTTCTGTGTCTGCCTTCCCTGAAGTGTGGCAATTATTTTACAGTGTGATTTGAAAGCTACTATGAATTTGCTTTCTATAATATGAATGTAGTTTAATGTAGTTTAATTCCTGTGAGGTTATTTCTTTTTTTGTGTGTTGATCCATAATTTCTTTTATTCAGATTAATTTTAGTAGTATTTAAGTGTCTGTGAGTTATGTCAATGGTTAATGTCAATACTCAACTGTGGTAGATATGTTATTTTTCACAGTGCCAACTTGAAAGGTCAAAATAATTTTTCACATACAGATTGAAGTATTTCTTTATGAGAGCTCAGAAGAGGAGTTTGGGAAATTAAAGTCCTTACTGCAAAATAATATTTTTTTTTCTTGCAAAAATTCATATTTGCTGCTTGACAACAAAATAAAATAAAGGTAGTGTGTATCAGTGAACTGTTGAACGCTGTAGCTTGAATAGAGGTATAAATTCAGAGGAAGGATTTTGGTTTTGGCAGTTAAATAAAGGTTCAGCCAATGATTTTCCTGAGTTCTAAACTCTGCCCTGGCTTTTGGGTTGTGCCTCCAGCTGTCCAGAGCAAGGAGGTCTGTGGTGTAAATAGATAAAATAGAGAATAGGTGCGGAGACAAATACTCTAAAAGCTATTTTAAGAGGACATTTTTGTCTGTGTTCAGAGAATCAGGACAAGAAATAATAAATGGAATAAGAAAGATTCAAGTTGGACTTAGTCAGACACCAAATGGGGTTGTTGAATGTTCACTATTGGATCTTTTCAAAGCAAACATTTGTCAGAATGGTATGGCTGTACTGTAATATTCTTTGGATAGAGAGTTTTCCAGATGGTTTGATTCTGTGGTTTTCTCAGAAAGGGATACACAAGCAGCGTATGTTCATTCTGGAAATCTTCTTCTTCCCGGGCCAGCTCCGTTGAAAGCCTCTTGAACATGCCTGGGGATGATGTCAGTAACATTAATGTGATGAAGTTCAACACAAACACAATCACTTCATGGAGAAATGCTAAACAAAAAAAAAGGTGATGTTTCTAACCAGAGCCTTGCAGATATGAGGTTTTAGATATGCCCTTATTTTTGAGCCTGGGAATAAACATGCTTGGTCTGGTGACAGTCCAATAGTCCTGTTTTAGGCAGTGATCAGAATTGAATGCTTGATGAATGAGTGTAAGAAGAGGGTCAAGCACGAAGTAATGGTTTTCCCATTGTGTTTTCCCATCTTTGGGCAGTCATCATTTTAAGGATCTTCCTAACTCAGAAGCTGTATCTTTCTTTAGTTTTACTCTTGTTGAATAGGTCCCTTATTCAGCCGTGCTGTATGTTGCAGTTCCCCAGCATTAATCCCTATGCTTTTTTGGTGGGGAATTTGCAATCCTATCCACCCTACTCAGTGAGCAGAATGGAGGAATTACCCAACTAGAACTAAGCAAGTCAGTCCTGAATAATGACCCTCTATTTCAATCACAGCGCTATATTAAAAAAAAAAGAGATAATCTGCTTTCACTGTCTGAGCCATCATCTCCATATGTTTGTGCTCTATGCTGGAAGTATAATGTTTTGCACAGTCACTCGAGGTAGAAAATCCCTCTGATTTTCCATCAGAGAGGTGTGAATCCCACCCTGGGACTGCAGTGTGGGAAAATGCTTATGGACAGACAGCTGAGAGAAAAGAAGAAATGGGCTGATGACTAGATTACAGATGGGTAGTTTATGCATATATCAGCATTAATTAATGCAGTGTCTGTAGTCATGTGTAATCCCACTGATCAGTGGTAAAGTTGGCAACTGGGAACCGTCTTGTCACTGTAACCATGAGAGGGTCCACAGATACCTCTAGCAGGAGTGGAAGCCATGTCTCCAGCCAACCATCTCTCTGCAAAAGCACTTTACTTAGCATTTTTAAGATTTCAGCATTATCGCACTGTGGTTATAAAAAGCAAGAACATCCTGTTTCACATTGATGAGCACTTTGATAACAGACTGTTAAATGATCGTCCATATCCATCTAACGAGCTCCTAAAAGTCAAACTCACTGTTACCTTAGAAGAGCTATCCTTGACAGAACAAACTGGTCAAGGATGTGTCAAGAGGAACAAGAAGGAGGAGGCTGGAGCCTAGTTGTATGGTGGAGAGCAGCATGAATTACTGTTGTGCCAGAGGTCGTCTGTAATCCCGTTGTCAGGCCATTCCTGGGCCATGCCAAGCACAGCCAGAATAATCTCATTCCAGAAAACAAGGTGCTGGGAGGAAGACAGGATTGCAGATGTCTAAAGCAGATTTGTTTTCCTCCTGCCTTCAGTTTTGCATCTGTTTGTTTTGATGACGTTGGCTAGAGGCAGGCCAACAGAGGGAATGAAAGCTGTGTACTCCTGCCTCAAAATCAGGCATGTTTCATCATCAGTAACAAGAAACCTTTCCCTTCTGTTTGCAGAGGGATAATTCTCACATTTTCAAGCAATTTTTAAACCATTTGGAAGTTTATTAATTTGTGGATAGGCATACGTAAAAGTTCAGATTAAACATGCTCATGTTTACCCAGTGCTTTCTGCTTATGACCTTTTACTGTAGTAACTCTTTATCATAAAAGGGTTTGTCTTTTCACTATAAGAAAGGAAATCAGTGACTTATTTCCTATTTTATTTTTCCTCTGAGGAGATACCAGTGTAAAACACAGTAAGCTGTCATCTTCTTCTGCTTCCATTTGCATGAATATTATTGTTCAGCTGGAGGGATTTGTTGTTGTCAGAGGTAAGGGTGAAGGCACAGAACTCATCTTTTGTCTGGGGAGCTGTTTGATTCCCATACCCTCGGTCTACAAGTGAAATCTGGACCAAAAACCAATTGGTCTGTGGTGCAAAATGGTACATAATGTTTATAGATCTAATTAAGTTTGATACTGTAAAAGAATCCTGCATGGTAGTAATAATATTATAATACTATTTATCACCATTGCTGTCTTCATGTGAGTGGGGGAGGATTCTTAGGAGAACTGAAGAGATTCACTTTTCCCACGTTACTGACTGGATCCATCATTTATTGAATCCATTCTCTTTCAGGCAGCTATTGGTACACCTTTGCATTCTATCACCTCCATGGGCAGGAAGGTTTTGTGTGCATAGGTTTGTGTTTGATGAGAAAAGGAGAGGCCTTAAAGAGGTTGTATTTAGTGCATACCAATAATTGTCACTGTAGGATTAAAACCAGTATTAGTTGAGTTCATGTCTTGCTTTTCAATGACATTGAAATAGCAGTTCTAGGAGACAAAACCTTCCATTTGAGTCTGTATCATGAACCTGTCGGGCAACTTTTTAATTGCTGTCTATTTTTTTTCTTTTTACTTTCTTGCATCAAGTGTATTGTCATACCCCAAAGTGTCTGCACTGACTAATAAAAATAGGGGGTTTTATTTTATTTAATAACGAGTGTTGACCAGTCTGAATTGCACACTGTAATGATGGTATTATTTCTCAAGATGACATGATTTTTATTAAATGAACTATGGATTTAATAGAAGCAGAAGTATAATGATAAAATATAATACAGCTTGTACTTGTCCTGCAAAACATGTATATCAGTTTTCTTTAAAAACCAAAAAATCTGAAAAAGTTGTGCTTGCTTATTTTCTTCACTGTCAGTGTACAATGGCATATCATAGCTCTTAAAACCCTTAAAGAAATAATTAACACCTTAACTTGAAGAAAAGTACTTTTTGTCTGAAATTTAATACCTTGTGCAAAAACTAGTCTGTAACCAGTCCTTTAGCTATACAACATGTTTGATGGAACCAGAGATGGGTCATTCAGCTGAGAGTTTTCAGGAAAAGTAAATTTCTTATAAGTTTAGAAAGTAACACCCACCCCCAACCCCCTTAGAGCTTTTATGAGGAGAAAGACTGACTTGATAATCTCATGGAGTATTTGGAAGAAATTAATGAGCATATGGCTAAGGGAAGTCCATTTGCTGTGGTATTTGACTATCCAAAAATGTGTTCAGTATTACATTTTAATGCATAAAATACAGTAAATTGGGAGGTTTTCTTGTGGAATAATGTCTGATTAAAATAAAGACCTAAAGGGGCAGGTATAACAGGGGTAGGAAATTGCTCACAGTGTCCTAATGAAACTTCTGAAGTACTGGCTTTTCTATAAATTTAAAAAGCAGCAAAATGTTCTGATAATTTAAGAAATGTACTTATAATTAATTTTGTTTAGGAATTGTTATCCAGTCTCATATTTCCTACACATCACGTTTTGTTTATGCCTGAACTGAACACTAAAGTATCTCTAATGTGGTAGTTTTAACTTTTAAGAGTGGTAAATTTGGTGTTTAACTCACATTGAAAAAGTGACAAACATGACAAACCATCACTGGAGCTGCAATGAAGTAAGGGACTTGTACAATAAAGCACCTATTCCCTGAGGGTAGAGATTTGCTTTGGATTTCAGGAATAATCCTCCCAGTGATAGGGAAGATAAACACCTCTGAGCACATATGGTCAAAGGGGACATAAGTGTTGTACTTGGTAATTAAACTGCCTTTAATTTAGGAAGGAAAATTCAACTTGTGAGGAGTTCATACATTTTTCAAATAACACTTAATGCATCTCAAACAAGAGATAATAAACTAACAGGTCTAACATTAACTAATATGCCTTCAACACACCTCCTTTTTAAGCTCCCCTTGGAAACCTCTCTTCTGCCTTCTCAAATATCTGGTTTTTAATAATTATCAGTCTATGATTGCAGGTGTTAGGAGTGGTTAATTTCATACATGTGCCCTGTATTTACATGTGTGTTGTGAGTTACACATACATACAGACACACCTGTGTGCGTTTTCTTTTCCATTATGAAATAGCAAGGTATTTTAATAAGTAAATATAAGAAACTTTTGAAGATACACATTTTTCTTAGGAAAGTAGAGTTGTTTACCTCTGACTTGCATCAGTTCGTGCACAAAAGGGTTTCACTCTGCTTCAATGGAAATATTTCAGAAACAGAGCTAAGACTTCAAAAGGTCTTTCAATTCTTAAGTAACAGCTTGAGAATTGACAATGAAGAATGACACTTTTCCAACATATGTGAGGGGTTTTTTTTGTTTGGTTGGTTGGTTGGGTTTTTTTTAATGCATTCTATATTGTGCCTGCCTGTGCTGGTGACAAAGGATTTATTTTTTTGTGTCACTACTGTGCGCCTGGCACAGCAACAGGGGAGAGCTGTGTGTTGT
This sequence comes from Dendrocincla fuliginosa, assembly GCA_035047845.1. Taxonomy (NCBI): domain Eukaryota; kingdom Metazoa; phylum Chordata; class Aves; order Passeriformes; family Dendrocolaptidae; genus Dendrocincla; species Dendrocincla fuliginosa. The sequence goes on along the minus strand of JAWWMO010000096.1, from coordinate 9,254,257 downwards.
CATGTTCTGAGCAGAGTTATTAGTCAAGTGCTGGATGCAAAGCCCCTATTGTTGGCTGATAAAGGAAAGTAGATTCTAGCCGAGCTTCGTGGAGTGTTAAAAATGTGTGTGAAATCATGGTGTCGTGCAAGTCAGACATTAATGTCAGTGGGGCCAGGATTTCGTTTAAGGATATCCTGGAAGTTTTGCACTGAAGAAGGAACACACCCTGAACACCACCTACATGGGAGGTTTGGTTTACCTTCTCAGGGCACAAGCACGTGCTTGTCCTTGGCACTTCTGCCATGATCAGGTGAAAACTTAGTTTAGTTTATATTTGCCTCCATCACTGGTGAGACACAGTACCTGGGGACTGTGCTACCAGTGACTTCCCCACACTGTCTCCCTGCCCAGAGGAGCAAATTGCATCGGTCACTTTTGCTTCCCTGTGCCTTTAAATTAATGAGGAATTAAATTATTTGTGACTTTCTGGCCAGGTGGTGCTGGGGGTTTGCAACAGTACCATTCCAGGGTCCATTCTAGGGTGCTGCTTGCGGTGAAACACAGCAAGGTTTCTGATAGAGCCTGAAATGTAAGCAAACTTGTGTCCTGTGGTGCTCAAAATTGCCCAAGTGCAGCTGGGCCACAAAGCAGAAGATCTTTCAGTCAGCAGAGCAGCACTGGCTTCCAGAGTTGTTCTTGCATTCACAGTCTCTTTAGATTCTGCATCAGAACTGAGTAAAGAAAAATCTCATTGGATTTTCTCTTGGAAGTGGTTGAATACTGGGTAGGCTGCCAATCATTTGCATACAATGCATTTTGAAAATTTTCTCAGATTGGATTGCTCACAATAACTGAATGTGGTTTTATCCTATACCCAAATGCAGTGGCTTCAGAAAAACATGTAAGCAGAAATATCTTGATTTTTTAAAAAAATTATGTCTACAAGTATTTCTGATTAATAAGTTAATGGTGAATACCACATAAAATTATGAACACTGGGACATTGCAGTTAAGTACATACTCTGTGATTGCTGATTAAAAATATAAGACCTTTAAATATTTTTAATATAACTGAACAATAACATGTCTAGTTTCCCTTTTTTAAAATACCCAACAATAACAATTTGTAGTATGTTGGCTAAATGGCAACCTCTGGGATAAGAGCAGCAACAAGAAACTTGGCAGTAATTACAGAATTTTAAATTTGGTTTTAGCAATCATTTCAATATTTGAATGTGAGAATTGGTTTTTTTCCATTGTGTTTGTAAAACCCAAACTCACAACTCATCAGATAGAACAAAGTAAAAGAATTGGAAACTTAATCCATTTCATTAATTTTACAATGAGACTAGTTATTTACAAGAAGCATTTTTTAAGCTTTTTTTCCTTTTTTTTTCTTTTCTTTTTAATTTCTACAAAAATAAGATGCTATTCGAGTACTTTCTATTCTTTCTAAGCTGTATTTGGCATGACGTTTTGGATCTATTTATATTCTATTGTAATTGCAGCCACTTTAGGCTCGAAGGAGTTGATCATTTCAGTGGCATTCCTTTCTTTTTCCTTTGCAGGATGCTCTGGCCCACTAGGGATAGAAGGAGGAATTGTGTCAAACCAACAAATCACTGCGTCGTCCACTCACCGGGCTCTTTTTGGCCTCCAGAAATGGTACCCATACTATGCGCGGCTTAATAAGAAGGGCCTTGTGAATGCCTGGACTGCTGCAGAGAATGACAGATGGCCGTGGATTCAGGTAACAGATGGAGCTGAGGGGGGAAAAATCTCCTTGATTCAATTGCCAGTGTCACTTAAGAAACTGATGAAGACAAGTGGTTAATGAACAGCTAGATTCTTATTCACTGTCAGAAACGTAGCCTAGGCTAAAAGGGACTATTTAGTTGCAAAACAGTGATAATCTTGGCTTTACAAATGCTCAAATCTTTTCATTTAAAACAAAATGTGTGCATATGTCCCATTGTGGCTCTTAACCATGGAAGCAGGTTTATACAAGCTGCTTTCAAAGAAGCTGCCTTCCACATATGCTACGTTTGGTAGTTGGGTTCTTAGAAGCACATCACAGCAATATCTTGTGGTGGAGATGTTTTAAGATGTACAGCCTTCCATGGGCATCTTTCTGGAGTGCTTTAATGTGGTTTTGGCTATACCAGAGCCTGCAGGAAGAGCTAGTCCTCTCTGCTGAGCTGCTCTTGGGTACACAGGTTAAATACCACATGCATCACACTGGAAGTGGCAAGAGCAGATTTAATTAAGGTTGGAACAGCTGTTAGTTCAGCCACATCCGTGGGGCTCCACATACACGTTTTCTCATTCCCACTCAAGGATGTTATTGCTGGAATGATTCAAATGGCAGTGCCCTCTCTGTGAACTGGATTTCTCTGTGCCCGACCAATTACTTCAGTGGAAGTCATGAAACAGTGAATATGAAGTCCTGTGGCAGTATTTTAATGAAGATAATGATCATCTAGTGATTGCCGTAGCTCTTTGCTCTGATGGTGTTTTCATGATATATGAGTTGGGCTAAGCTTTGGCAATTTCAGCTGTTGGTTAATAAAGGTTAGTAAGTTAGATACTTATGGGAAAATCTTTTTCACTAGTCAGTGTAGTCAATACGTGAAGAAGATGCTTCCCTTCCAGTGAATCCACTTCAGGATTGAGCAAAACATGGTATCTGAGCTTCTTGTCTGCCAGCACTAAGTTGAACTGTCCATTTTGTCCCTTAGGTGTGTCAGACACACTCTTCTTGAAGTTACCTTCGTGTGCATGTCATCATATTTGTCATATTCAAGTTTTTGTCCTGACTACCACTTGTGATTTTTCTGAGTGGCTCCCCAGATATCTGGGGAAAAAGCACATGGGATTGTGTGTTCATTTTTCTTGTTTGGAGAGCAGACACAAAGCAGAGTTTGATGAAGTTTTCTGAAACTGGGTGATGAGAGTGCTGGCTTTTGCCAGTTCTGAAAAATGAAGCTGGTGTTACTATTTGTTATTTATTGCAGAGTGAAAACACAAAGGCCCTTCAATGTATCTTCAGTCAGTTTTCATCTGTAAAGACTGGAGGGGTTAGGAAGTCTGTAAAATTTATATATTGAAAAAGAACTGGAAATAGTGAGGCTAAGGGATTAGAGCAAAATTATTCCCACAGGAATAGAAAGCTAAATGTTAATGGATAATGAAAAAGCCAGTGCTACAGTAGCTTTTGGGCTGCATTAGAATGAGAGTTTTATTAAATGATCTGGAGAAAAAAATTCAAAAGCGTTTAGCACTGGCTGTCCGAGACACATCTTCTTCTTGGAGGTGAACTGGTCTGATGCTTCCAGTGACGTTTGTACTTGGCAAAGCCACCTCCCATCATGGAGGCAGCTTTTGGGCACCTGTGTAGGTGTCTGGCCTGACCAGAGCTGGGGCTGTCTTGGGCTTTGCTCCTGGGGAAACTTCCCTTTGCTCTTACCTGGGAGGAGTGTTGGGCCAATGGAGAACATGTCTATAAACCTCAGCCCATCAGGTCTGAACAATGTTAGAGGCCCTTTTTTTTTAGGTCTTTTTTTTTCGTTTTGTTTCATTTTGGAGTCAAAAGCTCAAGTCTAGGAATTCCAACCCCGTACAGGTTAATCTGTAATTTTGACAACCATAGTGTATTCTGCATAGACATTCTACAAGCTTAAGTGGTATGATTAATATGTTCAAAGCCTTCTTTTTGTCCTCACTTTTCTTGCAAAATAAACTTTGGTCTTTGATTTTCACAAACTTGACAAATATCTTTTTCCTCTCTCTTTTTTTATTTTTTCATTTTTTTTTCAGTTCAGAGTGATATTAAAAATACTCTTTGTAATTTTAGGACAGAAGTCTAAGTCTTGAAAGCAATTCTTTCTTTCCATTTTTGAAGACTTTTCTCTTTAAAACACCTGGGGCCAGAAAATCTGAAATTTTTCTGATACTTGTAGGGGAAAAACTGCCTTTCAGTGTTCTGCAGGAACCCTGTTTTGACTTGGCAAGGGCACAGAGCTCCTCACACTCACACTTTATGCACTGCACAGTAGTTCTTTGCATCAGAGCACTGTTCTTCAAGCATGAAATAAGCTCTAAGAGACAAGCACTGCCTGACCCTTCTCTGGGTGAACAGCTCCTGCTGAGAGAAGAGAAGGAGCAGAAATCCCACATCTTATTTTTGCAAAGGGTCTGCGGTGGACGGGGAGACACTTCACAAACATCTGGGGAGGGTTACAAAAAAGCCAGCCCGATCTTGGTCTGGGCTGGCCTTCTGGCTACCTTCCTTCTGGCCTTGGGGGAAAGGGCCTCTAACAAGAACCTACTGGAGTTTTCACTTTACCCCATGACCTGCTCCTCCCTGCTGTGAGCAGCCTGCACATGGAACCTTTTCCATGATGCCCCCAGTGCCAAAGCAGCTGGTCCAGAAGAAGGCATGAAAAACGATGGAAATGTTTGGCGGAGGAAAAGTGGGAAAGTTGCAAAATCAGAAAGCCCATTTTGAGGAAATGAAGGTGAATATTCAGCTTAGTGAACCTGAAGCAATAGCTTGCTCCCCTCCTGTAGCTTCCAGTGCTAGATAAATCCTAGAGGAAGCTGTGTATAATGGGCAAAGTCAGGCAAAGAACGATTACATGCAGGCCTGTAGCTATTTTTGCCTTGTTCTATCATTATCAATTTTCTTTGTCATTTAATTTCTTTATTTATATGCAGCCTGGTGAATAAAAGGTTTGAGTGCTCTGCTTATAACTCACTTGTAATGAGTGCAGAGTTTTTTTTCTCTAATCTTTCAGGTGTCTGATACACATGAACTAATTAGTATGCAATTTCATTTTCCTGCATTCTCCCAATGAACTGAAAATTGAAATTGCCATTTTAAATTTACACTCTCAGCATGTAATTAGTAATGGCACTACAATGCTTGTAATTGGCTTGTGATTTAAAGGGTCAATGACCATGTTTTTGAAAGCAAATTAAAGTCAGAGTAAGTCATATCTGCCTTTTAAAGTTCTGCTGACCTCTCTGTCTCCTCACAGGTTGGCTGGGATAGCACCCAATAGCACCTGTGTATTAGCCCATACTTCTATTTTTCATTAATAGGTCCTGAAATATAACTAAAATGGTTACTTTGCCTACTCCAGTAACTAGTCTTTTTGGTCAACTCTCTTCTTAAAGACAGCATCTTCTCTTTTCTCTTTTGTCCTTTAGCATTTATGGATTTAAAATATGTTGGTTGGTTTTATTCTGATTTCACTTCAACTCTACTCATTCATTGCATGCATCCATGTTTTTCTATTCATATATTTGATTTTATTTTTATTTGAGCCGGTATGAATCAGAATAGATATGGCCATGGGCAGGATTGTTGCTTCTGTTAACTCTGTACTGCATCCAAAATCACTAATTGTGAAGAGGATCCCTGCCTGTAGGCTTTTTGGTTTAGTTTGGTTTGGTTTCTTTAAGAGATTGACATCTCTTTTATTTAAGAATTTTGTGCTCTTTTGGACATGGAAATAGTGACAAAGTATTAACCACTGCCACCAAAAGCAGACTTGAGCATACCTTACATTTGGAGAATATTAAGAAAATGCACTTACTGCTATGCATCCTGCCACTGTGATTGTGTTCAGCTGTGATTGAACACTTGAACTGTTGCTAGAGACTGTTGGATACAAACGTTAGTTATTAAATAGAATAATAAAAAATCTATTTTGTTATCCCTCATTAAAATAGAATAAGCTGTTTCTCTGGAGACATCGGTGTGGTACCCAATTGTCTTTTAAATAAAATATTCAATATTTATTTTATTACAGTGAGAAGGACTCATTTACAAAACAGCTGGACTGCTCAGTTTGGTTGCAGAATAAAAAAATGGGAAGTAAAGTTGATTCAGGCTGAGTAGTTACCTTTTTTCCTCTAGTTTTTGTTAAGTACAAGAATATCCAAAGTAATTGACTTTGGATTTTGTCCTACTCCAAGAATTCATCTCTTTCCAGCTCTATTTCATATTTTTGTTCTTTTGGGGGGTACGTTGTTGAAAGTCAAATGTAATTTCAAAAGGGAAAAGCTAGAACTTTTATTTTGAACCTATGAAAAGAACATTCTAATTCTAGCATTTTTCTAATTTATTCCCTAAATGATTTTTCTGAAACTGTGTGTTAAGGCTCAGATGAAACTCATTGTTCTGAGATATAATAATTTGATTGAAAAGGTGCCCAACCTCTAATGTTATATTAGTATTTCGTTCCAAAATAAAACATATTGGGTTCATTTACTTTCTCATTGCATCTGCTGTAAATAATACTTTTTGGTTTTTTTAGTAACTTTGCACAGTTGTAAGAAATTTTTTTCAGTATATTTCTTAAAACTAGGAGTAAATAGTCTTCCTGTAGAGATTGTTAATAAAAACAGGTGATTTGGGATGGAAAGGATTCTACTTCAGCAGATTCAAGGCAAAATATTTCCAAAACCTGTCTAATTTAGTATTACTTTATTTAGTCACTTTAAAAACTTTTTTAGTGATTACTGAGAATGCTTTTTTTAAGTCTAAATATATTGGAAATTTTTTTCTGGTAGGTAG
>JAWWMO010000096.1:9227134-9239603 GCA_035047845.1 Dendrocincla fuliginosa | reverse complement strand
AAGATAGGTGCAGTTGGGGTGGGGGGGGTGGATTTATCTTTTCTGTCAAATATACAGCTTCTGCAAACTGAATATACTAATGTTTGATCACAAATCGAAGAGGAAGATTGTCCACTGGTGCTGTCCCTAATCCCTGCTGTTCTGTTACATGCATATATTATGATTGTGAGTTTAGTCTACCTTTTTTCCTATAGTTCTAAACTTTGGACTCTTCATAGAAAACAAGCTCCTGCATTTACTCACAGCTACAAGTGGAGCTGCACACACAAGTGCAGATTGCAAGACTGGTTCTGAATTGCCTTTGAAAATGGTGCACTGTACAATCAACAGGAACAAATAAAACTACCTTGTTCATATTGCCACTTTCTCTTGGGGAAACACTCTTTTTCATTTGTTTTGTTTTCTTTCCAATATGGATTTTTTCAGGTTCCAGCGAAACGTAGATTGGATATGTCTTCATCAGTGTAGACAACTGAATTATTTAGCATCCCAAAACAGATTTGAGTGAGTCATTGCAGTCAAAAACATTAGTATAGCAGTGAAAATTTGCTAATGGATAATTACTCCTACAGAATCAGTGCTGAGAGCAGGAAATGTGGCACACTGGCTGCTTTTCCCCCTCGTGTTGAAAAAGGCCATGACTCTGTAACCTGCTGCGATCATTGAAGTGGTTTGTCTCATCATGGAGCTGGGAGGATGGTGCTGTGGCTGAAAGGAACAAGACCAGAAGAAATTTCAGGGACTTTCTAAATGAATAGAGTTGATTTTACTCCCCAGCTCCTGGGCACACACTGCACTGGAGGATGTTTGCCTATAGTGATTGTCTTTTGATTTACATTTGCTGCAGGGAGGAATTCAGCCTGTGACAGAGTGCACAGCAACAGCTCTGAGGTGGCATTGTGTCCTATCCCTGTCCCTTTACTCACATGGCTGGGTTGACTCCACTCTTGTCCTCTGGTTATGTTTCTCTCAGTATCAGCACAGTGATGCTGCATCATCCACCATATACCATGACATAACCTAGTTTTTGTAGTGTCAGATTTAAAACAATTGATGCCAGAATGCTGGCTTCATTTTGCATGCAGTTTTACCTGAGCAGTTCAGTCCTCACCACTCATCCTAGTCCCAGAATACTTCCACACTGACATGCAGAACCCATTTGAGCAGGTGTGAAGAAGCATCTTATTTGAGTTTCATGAAGTTCTTCCCACCATGAGGATGTAGGGCCCTGGGCATCCTTGGATTTGCTCATCACCATTGCAGCCAAATCCCTGGCATATGCTGGATGCCTTAGGTTCTATGGAAGTTGCTGGATGCAGGAGGCTCCTATAAGCTGGTGCCAAAAATGAACAGAGGTCAAGTGTGAAGTCGAATTCATTGTTCTCAAAATAACTTTAAATTTAATCGGGGTTGGTAAACTGATCAGCCCTCCCTCTCTCCTTCCTTCCCCTTCTGTTCATCTTCCCTTTATTTTTTCCTCCTCCTTTTTTTTTTTCTCTAAGTACGTTCCTCAAATGTCTTTGCAAGTGTCTTCCTCTTAAAAGGTCTTTACTGTGCATTATTCCTTAATTACAGGGGTCAATCTCTCGAAGTACTAATGATCTTCTATCATCCTTGATTTTTATCCCGTTCATCTAGGTAATGATAAGGAATCCCTATCAGGTGAATAAGGTGTTACCTTTCTAGAAAAGAAATGTTAAACTCTTATTCTTGTCCTGGTGAATTTCCCTGCTTTATTTGTTTTAAAACATAGTCACCCATGCAATTAAAGCACATGACTTTCTGTCCCACATCTGAATCCACAAAGCAGAGGCTTCTGAGCTGTTTTGCTTCACAATTTTCACAAAGAAACACTTTAGAAAGGCTTTCAGTGCTAAAAACATGTAGTTCAGGTTTCTCCACATCTTCCTGCTGAAGTGCCTTAAGAAAGATTTCATTCAGCACTTGCTTTGTTGTAGTCATTGCTGCAGTTGTAATATTGCAATTTTGCTAAGCTCTAACTTGAAAAATTAAAAAAAAAAAAAACATAAAAGAACCCAAAGACACAAATTGACAACGAATTCATGGTGTATCCATATTCACTGAAAGGAGCTACCACAAGCATGACATTAGCCCAGTGAGGATTTTTATATAAGCAAGCCAGAGGGATTTGAACCCATTTTTTTGTCCCCTTTCACTGGGATTTTCCTGCAAACATTAACCATATATATAGCCTGATTGCAAAACAAGGCATCCTGGTTTTATTTCTTGTGTTATATCAAGTTCAATGCTACTTGAAGAGAAAGCTCAGTTTGTGAGTTGAATGATGGGTACTGATCAATAAATACTCTAAAATTAAAGACTCTGTCTGTTTGTTTATCAGGATGTATATTAAATGATTATTTAAAAATTAGATCTTTTTTTCTTTTATTTTTATGATTATTGGACCAAATCTTCCATTCGTTCAGTAGGACCTTTACTTTTTTTTTCTTTAGAATTTCAACTATAGCATCAAACTCTCCGACAGATTACTTTTGGGTGGGGATTTTTTGTCATTGTTTTGCTTCCTGAAGTGCAGTGGATTATTTGTTGTGGAGATTATTTGATGTGGAGACTGGCGTGTGGAAATGAGCCAGTGTGGGAGTAGAGCATCCAGTGCTTAAAGTCATAGTTTCATTAGAAACTGCTTTTTGTGGGTAAACACTACAGAGAAAAATCCCCATAAATTCTCAAAACAAAAACCCTCCCCAAGATTATTATCTGCAAAGGGAAAAATTGGGAATTGAGCTAAAAGAATATTAGTTATATGCGTCATTGGATCAAAGAAAATTTATTTTATGTTGCATTACACCGTCCTTTTCCCATGCAGTGAAATGTGAAGATACCACCAGTCAGCAAATAATCAATAGCTGGTTTCTGTTTGAAAGTGCCTTCTAATTTGTTTTTGGAGATGGTATTCACTTCATTATTATCAATTTTGTAAATACATGAAAAATTGGTTTACTTGCTTGTTTATTAATTTTCTGAAATTCCATATGGAGAGTGAAATATGCATAAGAGACTTCCATAAAATCTTTAGCTTGTTGCTATTCCATGTTAACTACATTTTTAATGTAGTTGTGGGACTGATAGTAATCTCTGGAGCTGTCCTTTTACAAATATAGCATATTTGTTTTAGTTTGTTATCCACTCTGGGAGACCCAGAACTGGGGGAAAGAAGGTTTCCAAGATGTAAAAAAGGATGGATTCTCCTAATTTATACCTGTCTAAAATCCTGGCATGAGTCCATTCTTCCTACTGGAATTGCAAATGTTCCTGAGCTCTCCTCAACTGTGTTGGAAAGATCCTTTAAAAAAATGTGGTCTTTATAAAAGAAGCTTCTCCTCTCTCAGTGGGTCTAAACCTCTAAAATACACATTGTCTTTCTGAAGGTGTGTGAGGGTTTTTTACTTTCTTATAGGGAGAACTATGGTAAAACTACACTGAAGGCCAACTATTTCAGAAAAGCAGCAGAAAAATAGCCAGGCTCCCTCAAAACAAACAAACAAACCCCTAAAAAACAGCCAGAAATTTCTAACTTTCTCCCGTTTCCCACTGTGTACACAGTGAGATATTGAAACAGTCAAGTCTGATCGTCTTACATCCTTAACAGAGGTTAGATTATATTGCCAAGGGGGAGGAAGTCTTCAGACCATACTGCAAAGAATAAAGAGATTAAGGTATTTGGACAGCAGATACCTGATCTGTCTCCAAGTCCCCACCTACCTGCACTGGGGCTGCTATTCCAGACAGTGGGGATTGAACTGGGTCAGCTCCACTAACTGGGGAGAAGAGATAAGGCTCATTTGGAGGAGGTGAGTGCTAATGTCTTTTAATTATTATTTACCTGGTCCCAGGTAAATAATCATTAACAATAAATAAACAATAATCATTGTTTGCTTTCCAGTATTCCCATTTGCCTCCTATTACCACACACCTGCCTGCACCTTCTCTCCACTCTCATGGTGTGACAGCTCTTTGTTAAGCTGCATTTGGTGCACAAGTTGGAGATTTCAGCTGCCTACCATCAAGAGGGTGGGAGTGCAGCTGCCACAGATGGGCATCGTTGCTGCGATGAGACTGACTGTGCCAGCAGTGTTTGGTTTGAGTAGCACATTCTGAACTTTCAGAGAAAATAGTTGTCTTTGCCATGTCATAGACAGATAAAGAAAGCAAGACTAAGGCTTCTGGAACGTTGCTGAACTCTTCTTTTGTTCACTCTGAACATCTTCATTTTGTACTTGAAGCTGTTGCCGTCAACTCGGACAGGAACACTGGGAATGTTCGTATCCACTGATTGATATTTTGCTATTGACTGTTTTAAGATTAGCATTTCAGCCCTGATCTTTAGATACATGAATTTTCAATGGGAATCAAGGAAAAGGCTACTTCATTTCTTTCAGAGCTTCCATGTGTTTTTAGCATCATGAAGAAATTTTGCTTGAATTTAACTTAGGACCTTTTGTGTGGTATTGCAAATTGCCTTCTAATAGAACAGAAGTTTTAGCCTTTGTTAAATTATCACACTATTGCATTTACTTTTCAGGAAGGACATACATATATCAGTAACCCCATATGCCAGAAACATGCACTATCCCAGTAATACACTAGTAAAATTACGTATAATCAAAACATATGTAAATATGTGGGTACACATACACATGAAATAAGCATAGTCCAGGCTTTTGGTTCAGTTTTTTTTCATTCATTATGTACATTTTTATATTAAATTAATGAAACACAAAAGGAATTAATGCAAACATAAAAACAGTAATTTAAATGCTACAGTTATGCTTTTTCCTGTCATTTAAGAAAGGGGCAAAAAAAGGGAGTCAAAGGAATCAAGGACCAGAATTACGTCCTTCAGGTGTTTAGTGATAACAATGTGCTGTTATTTCAGATAAACCTGCAGAAGAAGATGCGAGTCACTGGAGTTATTACTCAAGGTGCCAAGAGGATTGGAAGTCCAGAATACGTAAAATCTTATAAAATTGCATACAGTAATGATGGGAAGTCATGGACAATGTACAAAGTAAAAGGCACAAGGGAAGATATGGTAAGATTAAATCATCTCTATCTGAATACCTCTTGTGTTTTAGCTGCCTTCAGAATTATGAGGTGTCACTGGTAGATAAGCCTAATTGCCTGGAAATATGATATAGGTTTCATTGTTATTATTTTTCTCTGATATAAAAAAAAAGGCATCAACAAATTTGCATTTTCTGTCTGCTAAGAATTTCTTATACTTTAATTGATGGTTGTATAAATACTATTTCCCCAAGCTAGAATAATCCTGTTTATTACACTTAACTGATTTTCATTTTAATTAGTTTACCAGTAATTACTCATTAATCTGTTTTCAATTTAGTTTTATTACATTGGCAGATTAGCGTTAACCCTTGAAAACACAGAACCCATTCATCAATGCTAATCTCTGAGCTGCATGAACAGTATCATCCAGTGGGATGTGTGTGTTTACAGTTTACAGTTACCAATTATTTTTGATGAAGTCATGCATACAAAGCAGCAAAAAAACCCCTTTACTGTGTAAGTTTGCACAGAACTAAGGCACTGTGCAGCATTAGACATAACTTCTCTATCAGAAAATTAAGATGCTGTGTGAGGAGGTATATAATGAGGGAAGAAAGCACAGTGCAGGGATATCTGGTTAGAGTGAAGAGTGAATAGGAGAATGCTGATGGGTTTAACTCAGCTCCCCCTGTGATCAGTGGGAGGGTTGCAGTCACTTCAGTGGGAGCAGGAGCGGGTTCTTGAACTAGAGGGAAAAAAAATAAGTGTCAATCAGCATAAATACTTGCAGGCAAAATTGAATTGGGACTATTTAATACACTAATTAGAGAAGAAGGCATAATTTAGTTGCATTAATAGCTTCAGCTTCTGGGAATGACAAGATAGAGGCCTTGGTTCAAACGCATCATGATGTGACCCAAAAGTGGGACATTTCACTTAAAAACTGATATCAGGCACTAGAGATGCTGAAACAGCTGCTGCTTTGGAAAAGCTTGCAGTGGCAGTCAGAACAATGCAGATGCCTTTGAGACACGTAAATCAACCAGACCTCTGGGAATCCTCCTGGCACGTTCCTGTGAGTGTGTTGTTCTGTCGCAGGTGTTCCGTGGGAATGTGGACAACAACACCCCTTACGCCAACTCCTTCACGCCGCCCATCAAGTCGCAGTACATTCGGCTGTACCCCCAGGTGTGCAGAAGGCACTGCACGCTGAGAATGGAGCTCCTGGGCTGTGAACTCACAGGTGGGGTCTCTGCAATGCCCAGGCACCGAGTGGGTCTGAGCCACGCGTGTTTTGTTCCAGTTAAAGCGCAGTTTATCCCGAGTTTATCCACACAGTCACCCACCTATTTTTGTGTGGATTGTACAACCAGCAACATTTAGTGAGGCGAAGTCAACAGTAGGGCAGTAGCAGCAGTGAGGCAATATGGTATCAACTTCATAATACTTGGTAAATTTTTCTGTGTGCATTGGCCTCCAATTACACGCGACCCAGAAAAGGCCATTTATGGCAGTTCTAATGAGTATCGATGGCTATCAGGACTCGTAATGTACCACACTGAGCAGAACATGAGGCAGGGAGTCTTTAAATCACAGCTGTGCTCAGCACAGCCTAAACAAAGGGCTGAGATTTGTCCCTGAGACCTGTAGGTGGTTGTACAGCGCCGTGCATTGGAGCCATGGCAGCAGCAGGGATCCATCCTGGTGCAGGTGATTCCTCCTGGCTGCTGGGTGACACCACCTGTGTGCTCCGTGACATCCTACAGGGGACAAACGTGCTTCCACAGCCATCCAGGGCTGCTCAGGATGCAGTAAAGCATGTTTGGTTGGGCTGCTTTAATCAAGATTTCAGCTTGGATTTGTTTCGTGGATTTAGCAGGAGCAGGGATTGCATCTGGTGGCAAAAAGTAAATGAACAAGTGGAGCCAATATAAACCCTCTTAAGATTCGTAGTATAGCTCTGAAATATAAAGCCTGACCTCCAGCCACTCTCTACAAGAACCATGTTCCCTTTCAAATTCAGTAAAGCATGTAAATTTTTTGTATTTTTCAAGAGATAAACCTTTTACTGGTAGGAGCACTCCACTGAATTCATTTAAGAATGATTTTTATGTGTCTGCCTGCTTACTGTACAAACAATAGTCATCCAGTTCAGGAATGATACATCAAAACAGCTGGAGTTAAATAATTCTCAGTCCTCTAGTGGCATCAAAACCAGATTCAGAAATGAAAAGTTAATGCATTAATCTCAGTGTAGCCCTTTTCCAATACAGATGGGTTTAAGAGTAAATAGAAATTTCTGTGTAGCTGCTTTAGTCTATTAGATTTTGTTATATTTTTTTATGTCTTCCATTTCTGGAACCACAATTTAGAGTAAGTCCTTGCCAGAATGACCAGGAATTGTTTTGCTCAAAGAACTGTGAAAGCTACTGAAGTGAATTCATTTCAGTGGTGTCCTAACAGTTTCAAGGTCATAATTTCTTTAAACTGTAGGCAGTCAATGCTCAGCAGAACAATTCCAGTCTTACTGAAAGAAAAATATAATCATACAGGCTAATTCACTCTTAATTGCAGGTGGTCTGTGTTGGACAGAAAAGCACTTTGGGAGGTCTGGCTTCTCTAACATGTCCTGGTGCTAGAGAAGAGAGTCACTGCTGAACAGAGGGAGACTTGTACCACCAGATCATCATAAAAACTAATTCTTTCTTAGCATAAACTTCAGCAAAATGTTCAATACAATCTTCTTTAGTCTCATAAATAGCTTTACTCATGAGGACCTACAGTCAGATCTTATTGAAAACCACGATCAATGCTAGTGGAGTTGGCCATCAATAAATTAGGCATTAATTTTCATGGCCTTGTGTTCCTGCCTCACTTGTGTTTTGCACATCTCTGTGTCCTAAATTCCCTTCCCTTCATAGAGTATTGATGTGACGGGGAGAAACAGATCACAGCTACTATTTATTAGAATGCCTTTATTCATTAAGCTGTTATTAATAGCTGCATCAAGCTGTTGTTTTTAAAAAACAGATCACAGTTCATACAACACAGTCGCTTACTCATGGAATTCAGTCATGGATTCAAACATCTGCCTTCATGCAAGCAGTCCCTGCCAAATGCTGTTGATAATTGTATATGTTGGTGCCTGTGCACCAATTCAGCCGGCTCTTGCTGTTTTGAGCTTCTCAGTTCTTGCAGGGGGATGTTGGTCCCCAGAACTTGAACATCCTTGTGACACCCACAGCATCTTCTGAGTGTGTAGCTTTCATCTCCTTTGGGCATGTTCTTCCCCGGTAACTATTTCTGTATCCTAACACAACCTATAGGTACCATTCACACAAAGCTCACACGAAATGGGACATCACGACACCTGCATTTAGTACTAAATTCCCCTTTCCTTGTTTGTTCTCATCATTATCTAGTCTGGAAAGTAATGCTGTGGTCATTAGATACAGGCCAGGTTGGAAGGGATTCTGAGCAACCTGGGCTAGTGGAAGGTGTCCCTGCACATGTCAGGGGGTTGGAACTGAATGAGCTTTAAGGTTCCTTCCAACCCAAACCAGTCCATGATTCATATAACAGGAAGAAAATTTTTTAAATCTCTCAATTTTTAGAAAAGTATCACAGTATTAATAAAAACAAAATCACCTTTGCCTTCAAATAATTGACCTTTGCTACTTTTGCCAATATTGCATCAATCTTTGCCCAAGACAAGGTGCATACAGACCTTTGCACGCACATCTGTGAGTTTGCCTTCATTACACTGGATATTTAACATTTCCTTTGAGATTTTGAGCTTACTTGAAAAAAGAGGTAGATGAGGGGCACAGTACAGGATGCAGACTGAAGAGTAAAAGATTGTGCCCTTGGGAGAGTCAGCAGGGAATAACCCTGTGTGCATTCTTTCAATTTTCAGATGCTAATCCTTACTCATCCTTGTTATTTCCCTGGTCCTGTTTCATCAAGCTAGACCAAATAAGAACTACAAACTTACTCCTGGATAGAATTAAACACAGAGAGGTATCAGGTATCATTTATCCAGATGGAATATATCCAGAGCATCTTGAACTTTCTGAGCTGAGATGCTCCAGTGAGTGTGGCCATGAGTGTGTCTGCATCAGCTCTCACTGACTTTAACAGGTGGTAAAAATGTAAATGGAAATTGAATCCTTTCACAGGGACATTGCAAAGCAAATTGAAAGATGCAGTGCAGTGAGGAGGAGATGTCCTGGGGAGCCTTGAGCATTATTGTAAATGCACTTCTAGGAGGGATGACAGTCTGCAGACACAAAGTTCTGTGTTGGTTTGGTGATCCTGTCCTTTGTGCTCTACGTTATGGCTCACCTATCCAGACACTCACTGTCATCTGGGAAGAGGCAGGGTCTCCTGTTGCCCTCTCTGACACAGCACCAAGGCTTGGTGCTGCCACCCTTGTGCATCAGGTCTGTCTCTTCTGGTTCTCACTGTTCTTCTCACTTTCTCCTGTTACCTTTAACAACTGTCTTCCCACTCCCTTTGGGGCCATGGAGGATGCAGTCAGTGTAAAATCCCATTAATTCATGCACGCATGCACAGGCAGACACAGCTGTTGTTTCATAAATCAATAATAGCACTCAGGAAAGATGGAACCATTTTTGATGGATTGGGCCAGCACTGAAACACAGCTTTGACAGCCTCTGTTTTTGTGTCAGGAGCCTCCTTCAGATTCCCAGGATGAAACATTCCTGCTGACAGCCCTTGTGAACCTGGAGTGATACTTCAGAATTTAATAATAACCCAAGTCTATCTCTAAAACAATAGATTAGTCTCTCTCATTTGTTGTATCAATTGCTCCCTCCCACTCCCAGGAAAATTGTTTTGTTGTTGTTTTGAACTAGGCAGTCCATTCTACAGACAAGGCTGTGCAATTTCATTTATGCATTGAGAATCAGTCCTGAAAGACGGGGTTTTTTTCATAGGTTGACTTTGTTTTCTCTTGGTGTTTTATGGGGTTTTGTTTGTCTGTTTTGTTTTGTTGGCTTTTTTTATTTGTTTTTGGGGGGTTTTTGGTTGAGGGGTTTTTTTAGGGGGGTAAATTTAATATGAAATTTCAATATTTGCATTTTAAATACATAAGATACTATGTTAAAGGTCATGTTGTTATTATTATTTGTCTCTGGTATTGTACATGTGCTCCTGCTGTTAGCCTCCCATAAGGGTCTGTGGTCTTACCTTCCTGATTGAATTTCTTAGTAATTCCACACAATTCTGTGTATTAAACCTATGATAGAAACCTATGATAGAATTAGAGGCTTTGACTGCTGTGGCAGGAAGGAAATGAAAATACAGCTTATTTTTTTATGTTCCCATCTCCACCTCTTCCACCTTTCACCTTTCCTCAACCATCAAGCTTTTCTCCACCCAGCCATACATCCACCTTTCCTGTCCTCTTAGCACCCTCTTGCTCTCAGCCTCTCAACTTGCCTTTCTTTTTCTTATATTTTTCTAATCTTAAAACCATACAGCTCATCTGCCTCCCTGGGCTTCCAGTACTTTTGTTCCAGTCCTGTTATTGAAGGGTTTCTCTCCTCTTTCAGCTTGTTTCTGCCCCCTTCTGCATCCAAATGTGCCTTCTGTGTCCCAATACACAATAGAATCCCCTTTTTTTTCTTTTTTTTTTTTACCATAGAGAGGGGAGAAACCCAAGATCTATATTTTCCTAAAACCAAAATAATTTCATTATATGGGATGTGCACAAACAAATAAAACAACTCTCCATTTCTCCTAAGTGATAATCTCCAGCTATTCTCCCTCCTTCCCAGTTGTTTTCCTATGGCCTACCCTTCCTTCAGTGGGCATTTGGTCTTTCTAGATTTTTAGCCAAATGTCAAGTAATTCAAAAGTTAAAAGAACTCAGTGCTTGTTAGCATTTTACTTCAGTAGTGGCTTTAAGAAAAATTAATGTTTCCTGAGTAGGCAAACACGTGGTTGAAGCGAGGTGGCATAAAAGCCTGATAAAATCAAACTGAACAGGGGAAACAATAGGAAGCTGCTGGATGGGAAAATAAAACCAAGATAAGCAGAGACAAAAGTAATCTTTTCACTCTGTTTTCCTTCATAAATTTATGCCAGGATAAAATTTGTTGATTTCTCTGTCTTGGTATTGCCTCACCCAAGCAATTGTTGAAATAAAGTGCATTGAACTGACTACTTTTCATTTATTTGTCCCTCCAACAATAGTCTTGATTAAAGCCTTTTCTTTGAGAAAACTGCGGGTTTTCTTTTCCACAACAGAAAACCTGAACCAACAGGGATGAGCAGGTAGTGTCACTGACCTTATCTTGCTGTTCCAGGTTGCTCTGAGCCCCTGGGGATGAAGTCAGGACATATACAGGACTTCCAAATCACTGCCTCCAGTGTTTTCCGTACGCTCAACATGGACATGTTCGCTTGGGAGCCCAGGAAAGCCCGGCTGGACAAGCAAGGCAAGGTTAATGCCTGGACCTCGGGCCACAACGACCAGTCACAGTGGTTGCAGGTAAAGCTTTGTGTCCATTTTCCCAAATATTTGCCTTCTCTGTGTTCCGGGTATGGGGACAGTTCTCTGGATTGGGGTTATATTTGTGTTCTTCTGTTTCTGAGTGTAACCACCCTAACTCTGCCACATGTAGGTGGTGATGCTCTGGAAGCCCAACAGGTGTTCATGTCCTTGGTACCCTGCTTGGGATGACTCCACTATCCCCAGCAGCCTTGAATTTTCCTTTGTTAGTGAACAAAAACAATATTTGCAGATCTGTTTCACTGAATTCTCATCTTCTGTTGAGAGAGATGAATTTTTTTCTACCTCCCTTCTGTCCTTGCAAAGCTCCCTGAAAAAGCGTATTTACTTTCAGCTTTGTGCACCTTAGCAAATCCTGGTCGTAGAAATTATCTTTGTCTAATTGAGGCTGCCCAAAACCACCTCCCAACACGACTCTGGAGCCAGCAAGACTGATTCAGCACACGAATTCATTATGAAGCTGTGCAAAGGGGTTGTTTTCAGCCCAGGAGTGATTTATACAAGTCACTAATATGAAAGATTGCAGTAAATCACCTGTGGGGAAGCCTGTTTGACCAGTCAGTGACACATTTACATTTTTTGAACTGTTGAAAATAGCAGTGTTTTCAGTCATCTGCCAGTTTGCAATGCAGTTCCCAGTGGGAAGCCTCAATAGCACTAGACGTGGCTACTGACCCCCTGCAATCTTTTCACATACGAATTATGACATATTAGCTTTTTTACCTACAGTTGCTAAGCAAGTGAGGAATACAGCTTCTATTTTTTTTCTCCCAAGTTTACACACTTTACATAGAGGAAGCAGCACTTGCCTTGTCCTTTTAAATTTGGAAGATCCTGGATTTGCTAAAAGTTTTTTTAGAGCAGCTTGTTGAAACAGCAGTT
>JAWWMO010000096.1:9180150-9193207 GCA_035047845.1 Dendrocincla fuliginosa | reverse complement strand
CTGGCATTTTCTGGGTACTGTTGTGATATATCAGTATTGAATATTTTTAGTTGTTCCTTTTCGTAAAAGGATTTATTACTCATCACTTGCTGCTAAATGATCAAATGCTGGGGTCTCCAGGGTTCCCTGTCTGATTGTTCCAAGGAGTCATTATTTCCTCTTCTGCTCTTATAAATGCACTCATACTTTTATGTGTTTTCTTCTTTATATAGTCACAGAATCCCAGAATGGTTTGGGTCGGAAGGGACATTAAAGTTCATCTCATCCCACTCCCTGCTGTGGGCAGGGACACCTTCCACCATCCCAAGTTGATCCAAGTCCTGTCAAACATGGCCTTGGACAAAAGTCCAAACCCTAATGTCCATCTTTCTAGGCATTGTCTTGGACTAGCTGACTTCTTATGTATTATTTATTTTCTTCTCATGATTAGTTTCTTTTGCTCTTCTGTCTAGGTACACATTCCAATGAAAATCTAGTTTACTCAAGGGAGGTCAGCTTCCCAAAAATCCAACACTGGATGTCCAGCATTTGATCAGCCAAAGATCCTTAATTTCTTCACATTTTTTTTTTATTTTTTTTTTTCTGAGAAAACATATCAGTCATCTTCTCATGGAGTTCAGCAGTCCTCTCATTTTACTGTAATATTTTTACTGTTAGTCTCTCTTGCCTGATTAATGGACAATATTAAAAATGTGGACTGCTTTGTAGCCATTTATTGTTTGAAATAAATCTACCTTCTTTCTATTTTTTTTTTTTTATTTTCTTGGCTTGCCAGGTTGCTGGAGGACACAGAGTGAAACCTCAGTTATACCATCACATTTCAAGAAAATGTCAATTTTGATAGGGAATTCAGCTCATTCATTCTTCCTCTGAAAATGCATTATTAGGTCAATTTACTTCTGTTATTGTATTCTCTTCCTTGATCATTTTAACATGGCCTGAATCTGTTACATTCGGTGTTGGGTTCTGTTTCAAAAAAACTATCACAGATGTGGTGAGCCACGTGAAAGCTACTTAAAATCTTAGATTTTATTAGGGTTTAAGATTCCTGCCTGGTATTTTTAAAAGTCTTGTGGTAAGATTATACAATGGAGGACAAAAAGAAAAAGAAAAAAAAAAAGAAAAAAGAAAAGGAAAAATCATGGAAAGGGAAAATTTGAAATTTCAAGGTAGAAAAAGAAAGAAAAGCATAAAGAGAGAAGAAATTTCAGCAGGAAAAGAAGCCTGATGGCAAGTGCTTTAAAAGCCTTAGTGAAGCATGGGCTCTGGGACAGAAGAAAATGGAAAAGCACTAGGAGAATCTCATTATTCAGGGCACGTGGGAACATATTTTATCTACAGATCTGTCCCCATGGTGATTGCTGTTTTGTAGGGGCCATGTATGACACCCAACACAATGGAAAATGGTGTGAGATTAGCCCTGTTGTAGTAGAAACAATACATATTTTTAAAAAAAAAAAAAAAGAAAAAAAGGAAAACAAATTTACTTTCTGTGGTGTCAGCACATGATGGGAGAGCTGTGGTGGGAGCTGCACCATTTTGCTTTGGTGTAGTGTAAAGTCTGACTGTAGAGCTGTCCCAGTGATGTTCTCCTCTGTTTTGTCTATTTCTGTTCCACTCAGGTTGACCTGCTCGTCCCTACAAAAATCACTGGGATAATTACCCAAGGAGCTAAAGATTTTGGTCATGTCCAGTTTGTGGGATCCTACAAGCTTGCCTACAGCAATGATGGGGAGCACTGGAAAATATACCAAGATGAGAAGCAAAAGAAGGATAAGGTAAAGCAAAGACACAATTGGTCTTTGGGTTGGGTTGACACAGGACTACACCTCTAGTAACAACACTATCTGCTTTGTGGGGTTCCATAGGCATGGGGCCCCACAAGTAAAAGTCAAGGTGGGTAAAAAAGAGTCACGTAACACAATGACATTTACAGTGCAGTAATATTGTCCCTGCAATGCACCTGATTTAACACTATTAAATATGGGACATAAACCTTCACAGTTCTCCATTTGCTGGAATTATTTCTTCCTTTAACTCTGGAAGAGGAAGAGTGTAAATAGCAGTTTATTTGTCTATTCAGAAACAGTGTTTCAGTGCATGTTTTGGTAAGTATGCACTATTTTCAGTAATTTTCCATGAAGAACATCTTTACATATGGCCATTACATATAGCCATTTTGGACTGTTTTTCTCTTTCTGAAAATTAATGGACAGGGTTTCAAACACCCAGTGAAAATACTATGTTTATTACACTGTAAAGTGAATACAAAACATTAAAAAAGTTTCAGAACTTCCTTTGCAAATGTTTAGTGAGCAGCATAGGGAAAGTATAGCTTTGCTGATTGATTTACCTGGAAGCATTTAACTTTTCTCTTGTTATTCATTATAGCTTTCCTCTAAACTACATAACACTTTTATACTGCAACTACCTCAATTCACAATATCATCTGTAAGAAAAGCACTACAGCATATGCATCGCTTAAGGGAAAGTTAAGCAAGCTGAAAAAATGTGAATTATTTATTAAATATCTTAGTGGAGTTATGTCTGATTGAAGCAAAAGGTACATATATTGAAACACCAGATGGCTGATGTGTCTGATAACATCTCAAATCTGGGTGTTCAGGGTGATACTTCTTCCCACTCACAGTTGTATTTTTTAGTATAAACACAAATTCTTCAGAAAAACTATCATATTCTTCATATAGGTCAATTAAAATCACCTTTTTTTAAGGGTGAGAAAGATTGTGATATGTACTGACTTATGGGTAACAGGGAAATCTAGTGATAGGGGATTAGACCACTGCATCCCCTGAATTTCACTGATTTTTAAATGATTGATCAAATGTGTACCTATTTATTAGGGGAATGTGTCCTAAATTAGGGGGTTAAATATGTCCATAACTGCATTGTCAAGTTATGTTTGTAAGATTATTACACAAAGATGGCCCTGTAAAGTCCCACTCTTACCAAACAAATGTCAAGTCACTGTGGTTTTAACCCCCCGTTTTTTTTTCTCTGTGAAATTCTAAAGGAATTTAGATAAGGAAAACAAAAGCAGTTATTTTAGCCAGGACCTTCAGTTTAGTAGGTCCCGACACTGATGATTATGGATGTGTCTGGTATAATTGGTTGTCAGATAAAAATTGGAAACAAACAGCTCACCTTTCATAGGAATACCATAAATGTGTTCAATAGAAGTGGCAGGTAGTCACTTCAATGCTCTGCTCATATCCCATCTTAAAACCCTGGCATTTAAAAGGAGAAGGAAATGTTCTACTGTGAAACAAATGCCTTCTCCAAGCCAAACTTTTGTTAGTGAACTTTAGCATTAATTTCATTGTAAAGGAGAGCATGCATTCATGTCTTTGGGGATAAATACAGTCACAAGCAAATCTAAAAGGAAATGCACTCTGACTTAACACCACTCTTCCAGTCTACACTTGTTTGTACCATTTACCAAAGCAATTAAATTCTTTTGCTTTCATCATCATCTGAGTTGTTAATTGCTATACATATATTCCATTAGGAACAATGGAAAACCTTAATCATTGTCCCATTGAAACACATCACATCACATCCTGTGTTAATTAACATCCCTACGAACGAAATAGATGCATGTTATTATGATTCTTTAACAGATCAAGAGCAATTAAGAGCAGAGTAAGATCAAATACACTTTGCTGGGAAGTAGAAGTAAGGACTTTTTTAATCTAAATTTGTACAAAATAAACAAAATTACTTGATACAAGCCTAGACTTCAGTCTCTGATGTGCAAACATAAATCTAGAATAACTTTACCATTTTTAATTTTTCCCACATCACAAAAGTCTGGAAAAGTCAAAAGCCTGATGGCAGAGTCTGGCATTACAGAAGTCAGTGAATTTGGGAAAGCCTTAGGGGCTTAGAACTGGAGAGGATCTTGAGACAGCACCTAGGCGTGTACCTCTTGACCTGTGAAGAGACTGTGCTCCTCCTCTCCCACACCCTCTGAGGTCTTCTTAGCAGAAAATGGGATTCCTGAGCCCCCAGGTCCCTTCCTGCCACCTTAAGAAGTTGGTGCAGGCAGTTCAATTTTGGAGCAAAGGCTTAATTCAATTATTCGTCCTTCACCTCATACAAGGCTCATATTCTGCACCATTCTCCATCAGATTATTATTTAATATGTCCACAGAAACAGACAGCGATGCAAATCCTACAATATAAACTGTCAACTCCAGTGTTTAAATACCCTTAAGGGTGGAAAGGTGGCTTATCCTCCTCCCTACAATACACCAGCCCTGTCCTCAGAGGACAGAAAAAACTGATTTTATCTTCATTTTTCCAGTTTGTTTTGGTTGGATTACTTTAACCTGCTTCTTCTCAGTTTTTTTCTTGGGGAAAAATTGATCTTTGTTCTTTCAGTCTTCCCTCAAAATGTTTGTGTTTTCAACCTCAGATGATTCGTTTGTGTTCTGATTGGAGCAGTTTTCGTGAAGTGTGGTTTCACAAACTTGTTGGAATCTTCAGCACAGAACTACTGCCTCCTCCACCATTCTCCATATCCTGTGACATTGGTTATGACTTCCTTAGGTTTGGCTTGCTACTCATCATTATTAAATTGCAGCATTGATCTTCCTCCAATTTGCCAAGACCACTGTGAATTTTGATCCCTCCTTTCGAAATGGGAACAAGCTTGGCCACATCTATACTTGTAGCAAGTAAATCAATTTCCATCATCCATTTCATTACTGAGAATACATAAATTTCCTCGGCCAGAGGAATGGAGCCCTCTAAACCCAGTAAATCCTTCCAGCCTGACACCAAACCAAAGCAGTGTTGTACCTCATCCATGAGGAGCAGGAGGGAAACAGCATCACTGGTCCTGTCTGACAGTGTCATCTTTGCACAGGATCCACAACCATTTCCTTAGCTAAGGGTGAGACACAAGATTGGTTCCCAAATGCAGGATCACTCTAAAAGAAGTCATGTTTATACAGGAAAGTGACACTTTTGTGAAATGTTTATCGAGGAGATACAGAAGAGAGGCAAAAGGTGAATACTGACAACTGTAAACAGCAGTGAGCATAAATTATTCATACTTTACCTTCATTAGTTCTATTTATTAAGTGAACATCTTGATTTATTCTGTGAAGGATAGAATATATAGATTTCTTATTTCTTCTGCAAGTGACTTACTCGTCCTATATTCAACCTGTGATCCTTGTATAATCACCCAAAAATTTAGGAGAAAGATGATTTCAAATCATTTCAGGAAAAGGAAAGAAAAAGAAAACCAAACTATTTTTAAAGCCCCAGACACAGAAATTAAGGAGATATCAGTAGGCTGTCAATAATGATTTGTGGCTGAATATTGTGACTTCATAATGCATTTAAATAAGAGCTGAGAACTTAATTCTGTCTGGTGCTGAGCATCTCACTATTCATCAGTGTACAGAATGAGTCCTAAGGAACAGGGGATCTCAGTGAATCCTGAGGCTGTTCACTTCTGCCTCTTCATCATTTTTGGAGTGATTTACAAAAGAAAAAGTATTGGTCTCTTCTATTATATTGTATATAATACAATATATTGCGTGTATATATATTTGTATAAATACATAAAGCATTTTATCTTGAACAGTGTGTGCAGCCGGTATCTTTGATCAATCTGTAAGAAAATAGTGGTTTAGAGGAGGAGCAAATATGGTGTTTAGTCTGCTTCTTTGCACGACTTCAAATGGAAAAGCTGTTCCAGGAACAGTGTCTCCTCCAGCTCCTGTTCAGCTTCTGCAGTTTTAATGGCCAGTCATTTCATTTCACACCTGTGCTGAATTTCTCTTGAGTGCAGGCAAAAGTTACTGGGGGCAGGGGAAAAAAAAAAAAAAAAGACATGTCTTTAGAAAATGAAGCCTTTTTCGTTTTTTTTAAAATAGTTTGAATGAGTTGCCTGGATAAATATGAAAGCTTTGCCTGTTGCCTTCAAGAAGCAAAGTAAATTACATTGCAGGCTGCCATGTAAGAAGAAAATGTATTTTAGAAACAGGACCAGAGCTAATAGCTATCTTGTTTTTCTCAACTAGAGGTCAGTAGCTCACTATGCCTCCAAAGCTGAGGACATCCAAACCAAATCTGACCTTTTTCTTTTTTTTTTTAATCACATTCCGCATGTGATTTATAAATTGCACAGCCTGCTGTAGGTAACTCAAGGCCAGCTGCAGTGTCAAATAGCATTTCAGAGGCTGATTTTTTACAGGAAGATGAGAACATTTGAAAGGAGCCTAGAGGAGTCTAGCAGTCTGCAGCACTGTCAGTCACCATCAGCCATCAGCAGTGCAATTAACTGCAGGTAGACAACATCCAGTATGCAAATGGCCACTGGATTTGTGCACAAAGTGATGAACTGGTTATAAGTTATATGCTTTTGCATGTACAGTTAATTGCCAGACCGGTGGAAACCAGGAACCAACTTACAAGTGAAAAGTTAGGTCGTGTCAGGTTAAAAAAATCATCCTGCTCGATTTGCTAGTGGTTTTTCTGGTGCTGTTTAGGTATTATAATACCTGGTTTGCACTGGCAGATTCAATTCCTATATATAATCTACATACTTGGCACAGGTAAAGACCTTTTTTCTTTAGTACTGTCACTATGACTATTAATTTATATTTATTAATACTATTACCATTTAATACTATTATTTACACCCTTCCAAGGGATTGTAAACAGCAGCTCTGTTTCTGGTGAGGAAGTAACACTTCTTTCACCTTGTTTCACCTGTAACTCTTCATGGTGCTCCATCAGGAGCAAAAAACTTCAAAGGCACTAACTGGACTCTTCAAATCTTCAGGTACCTTCCCTTACTTTAGGAAGTCTTCTCTGGTGAAGAGTAATCAAATAAAAAATGTAGCTAAAGTAAAAGGAATGTGGCTGTCAAAATTTACTTTTCATGTGTGTTCTTTTTAGATTTTAAATGAATAGTGTCCCCTTCATTTATGTGAACATTGAGATGTTCTGGACTGAAACAAACTCCATAGATAATATGAAATAATCTTCCAGGATTAATTGTTCCATGAAATAACATGTTTCAAATATTCTGCTCAGACTGAAAAATATGGTTAAGGTACAGCAGACAACATAGTTACTTCACCATCTGAGAGCTGAATATTCAGTCTCAACTCAGCCATTATAGCAGGACCAAGTAATGATGTGGGTGTTAAAAACATTTAATGTAATACAAATTTCTGTGAGACTTGTGATCCAGAAAGATTCTCTGTGGACAATCAGGCTCCCTGAATTTTCATCCTGTGTGAACATCCTTTGGTACAGCACCACCACCTATTTCACCCACTGCAGCCACCTATTAACAGATCCCATGGATGTGCTCTAAATCCTGCTTTCCAGCTCCAAGTTTGGAGCAAACCAAACTTTAGTGGTGATAAACTCCACTTTTTCCAACCTGCTAGCCTTCAGATATTTCTCCTGGATTGTTCTGTCTTAAAACCTACAATGGTTTCCTTTTAAATAATCTAATCAACCTACACTGTCGTTACTTGGATTCACTGCTAATGCCATAAAACATTTAGTTCAGCTGGAAAAACCCAGTGAATGATTGAAGTTGAGACGTTCAAATGGTTTATTGAACACAGGAGTAAACAAGAACTGCATATATTTCAGCAATGTTTTTTTGGAAGAGAGGATCAGTGCCTATTTTCCAGGTTTTCATTCTCTTTTGCAAGAAAATGACCATGAATTAAGTTATCATACTTAAAAGTATAACAGAAGCATTTTCTTTCTATTTTGCTTTTAATAGCAGCTGCAAGAGACTAAACTACAGAGGAGCTACACATAGGTGTGGGGTCTGTGTGTGTAAAATTGCAGCAGCTGCTGAGTAAATGTTTTAGCAAGTTACACCTTTTAAGAATGTAGACTGAGAAAGAGATATAGCCACTGTAAAATCTGTAACATTCTGCAGCAGGATTGTCAAAAAACAGGTCATTTTTAGTCCATTTTCACAAAAAAAACCCCCAAAAAACTTAATAAAAAGGCGCTTTGCTATATGGGAACCACTGGCTGTGGGGAGGCTGAAGCTCTGCCCAAAGGAAGGAACATTTTGCAGCAGATAACCAGAACATTGAAATGGTAGGCCTGTTTTTCTTCCCTGGTGTACTTTCCCAGCTTCTAACCTTTTTTTAATTATTTTTTTTCCTGTGCCTGACGATCCCTCTGCTGGCTTTGCCCCTCATGATTTATCTGATCTTTAGCAGTGGTTAAAGGCTGTGGAAGCTGTGCCACAGTTTAATTATGTGTTGAATGGGGAGCTGTGACCTTAGGGTGGCTCAGGATGACCCTGCTGTCACTGCAAGGGGACAGTGCAGTGTTACCTGCTATGCATTTTCCACCCTCCAATTAGGGTTTTATAGACATCTGTAAGATCTCCTTTAAGGCTGAAGAGACTTATCTGTTTAATTCTTCTATGCTCGTGGCTGTCTTGATGTTTCTCTCTGTTTATTTGCAGTTTGGGATAAGGCAGGGGGAGAGCTGCACCAACACAGAGCTTGAAGATTTTTCAGTGACTTTATGCTCTGACACATTACTAACTTAACATTCTGTACTTTATTCCTTGAGCTCCATTTACCCTGGGTGTTTTTTTGTGTCAATGGACATTTTTTTTTTTTTTACATAGATCTATATGTTGTAATTCCAACATTAGCCTCTTGAATACTAGTCAATAATTGCAGACTTTGGAGGTGGTGTATCCTGAAAACAACTGCTCAGAAGCAAATGTGAGGAGTGGTCATTGAGAGGCACCAGCTCTTCAAGAGCTTTGAATTGCTTCGGTGGTTTATTTAGTATTGACTGACTGGACATAAAGCAACCTAAAGTTACATTTGGCCACACAAATAGCTTTTTTCAATAAGTCAGTTGTGCTTGTGTTGTCCTTTGTCCTCCCTGCTCTTTCCAAGTTCCTTGACTCCATTAGTGAATTGAGGCTGAAGCAAAATGAAGAGTGACAAAGAATATGTTTTTCCCATAAGAAACTTGTCATGGAGCCACAGCAAAAAAATCCAGTATATTTGTCTTAGAATGTTGTATTTGATGCAAATCACATTGGCAGACGCTGACAAAGCTTCCCTCGCTTTCTAATAAATTTATTTCCCTGAAATCTTTTTTGTGATCTAGCACATTTAGTTAATTCCTTGAAAAAAGATCTTGAATTTTGAGGGAAGGTTCATATTTGCATAAAATAACCTCTGAAACAGATGAGTTTGACTTCCAGTGATAATGAAATCATGTATGAGTTAAAAATAAAATTTAATTCTTGTTTTCCTGCTCGAAGCAAATTACATAATCCTACCTTCTTCAGGTGTATTTGTTGCTGGGTTTGCATCACATAATTTCATTTATTTTGCATATCTATATGCAGATATGAATACTGGGGCTGTAGAGAGGTTCTTCTGGTAAACAACATTTTTTATACTAAGCCTTCATTTAAATGTTAACTTTGAAATGCATCTTCCATAGGGGGAATGAAATAGTGAATAAAATAATATTCCAGTAGTTCTGCAGCAAGAACTGTTTGCAGTTATGCATTGCTTATCACCCAGCTTGGTAAAAAATATCAACAGACACATCACACACATGCACAAGTAATCAAATATATATAAAAAAATTACTTTTAAGATTTCCTAGATATATTTGGGTGCGGGGGGTAGGTGGGGGTGCTACTCTGTAATTTCAATAATGAGCTTACTGCCTTTTACTGTATGCTACTGATAAAACTCAACTTCAGGTGCAGCCTTGTTAGCCCAGACTCCAGTTGATTTATGTAATCAACACTGTACTTCGACTGCAAACAATTTTTCCTGTGGTAAATCCATTTTTTTTCCCCTTAGATTCACAACACTGTTGTTCCTGTGGTCAGTCTCTCTCCCATTTTATCATCTCTCCGAACTGCCACGTATTTTAATGCTTCCACCTCTGTGTTAGTGACATGCCAGGCAAAGAGGGGAATTCATCACTCATGAAAGAGCATCACTTATGGAAGGTCCATGTTTCATTTGGGGTGCTAAATGGATAACACCAGAGAGAGGCTTCCAAAATTCAAATGAGAGGTGCAGCGCAGAGACCAAAGAGCTTTGTAAACACATCACAAAGGAACAAGCTTAAGGGCTAAAGTAGTAGATCAGCCCCTTCTGAATTCAAACTCTGACATTTCCCCAAGAACTTCTAGGAAAGTTGTAATTCTGCATTAATTCAGTCATATAAGCACACCTCCAGGAGGTCCATATTCTTCTCTGCATGGTGCAAACGACAGCCATTCATTTCAAGTCAAAAAGCCATCAGACTCAGTTTTTACAAATGAGAAGTGAATTGGCTGACATTTTAAGAGAATGAACATTTCCCATAAAAACTGAAAATAACCCGAGGGAATAGTCTGATCATTTTGCCAAAAATTGCCACTGTGGCCTTTGAATTTAAATAGTGGCTGGCACAGGGGAAAATCCAACACTGACTTAACATAGGCAGAATTTTGGGAACTCATTTATGTGTTGGTTAAGCAATACAAATGGAAATAAAATCAAAACATGTGCTGTAATGTGCTAGGATTTTTTAATTTGATTACAACCTGATGCCCTTAATTAATCTGCTGACTTTTGTATGGTGTGAGAAGGTAGTATCCTTGGTAATCACCAGCTTCACAAGGGTTTGTGTAGCTGCATCCAAGCTACATTCATGAGTGATACAACAAAAAATTAATCTTAACTTTAGTTATTAATGTTATTTTCTGGGAAACAATAACAGGATCTCCTGGGATTAATTTGAGATGGTTCAAATGCCAAGTAAAAAGACATTTAATTTTTTTAACTTTAATGATTTTTATGTAACTTTCAGAGCCAGGCCATGGGTGTTGGCAGAACAGCAGATCAAACTTTGAGTTGAGGAGTGACAGGCACTGATCCCCTCTCTGTGGGGAACAGGGACAGAACCCAGGGAATGGCTGGAGTTTTGTCAGGGCGGGGTTGGGTTGGGTATTAGAAAGAGGTCCTTCCCCAGAGGGTGGTGGGCACTGCCCAGGCTCCCCAGGGCAGTGGGCACGCCCCCAAGGCTGCCAGAGCTCCAGAAGGGTTTGGGTGATGCTCTTGGGCACAGGCACTTTTGGGGATGGCTCCTGTGCAGAGCCAGCAGTTGTATTTGGTGCTCCTTGTGGGTCCTTTCTCAGCATGTTCTGGGTTTCTGTGAATCGAAGGCTGTATCTGTACTGGGCTGAGTGTGTCATTGCATGCCATGAAGTCCCAAACTCTTAGCAAAGGCAGGTGCTCTTTGCAGCATCGGTCCATGGAATCACAGGTTTGGGTTGGAAGGGACCATAAAGCTCATCCATTCCCACCCCCTGCGTGGGCAGGGACACCTTCCACTGTCCCAGGTTGCTCCAAGCCCTGTCCAACCTGGCCCTGGACACTCCCAGGGATCCAGGGGCAGCCACAGCTTCTCTGCCCAACCTGTGCCAGGGCCTCACTACCCTCCCAGGGAAGAATTCTTTCCCAGTATCCCATCTAACCCTGCCCTCTATCCGTTAAAAATCATTCCCCCTTGTCCTGGCACTTCAGGCCCATGTAAACAGTCTCTCTCCACATGGAGGTCTTTTCCATCTTTAATGATTCCATGATCTGGGGTAGTGGATGTGGCGCTCTTCATAGAGCCCTCTCCCTGGGTCCCCATGGGGCTCCAGCTGGGAGCAGCAGAGTCTGCTCTGTGCTGCTGGGAAAAATGTGATGAAAAATGTACCAAATGACAGTGGTTTTGAGTGGGACTCCTCCACTGTGAGCTGCCTGGGATGAGAGTATTTCCACTGATATTCTGGTGTGAGACGGAGCACACGCAGCCCCTGGAATGCTGCACCATCCCCTTCTCAGCAGGCCTGGGATGAGGTGTGCTGGTTGCAGACACATGGGTGGAGATGCTGAGCTTCCACCATCCCTACAGAGGTGACACAGGACCTGCTGCCATCACTGCCTCTGCTCTGCTGCCTCTGTGGGCACTCCAGCACTGCTGCACCTGCCCCAGGGGTATTAATGCACCAAGTGTGTCTGTCTTCTGTTCCCTGTCCAATGGGTCAGCACTGGATTGTGCCCTGTGAAGGCTCTTTGGAGGAATAAAAAGAAAATCCAATATTAACAAAGACTGGGAATGGTCAGTGTTTATGAGGGATGGAAATTAATAGAAGTATGAAGAAAGTCAAATCTGAGTATCTAAAACTAAGCACTAAATCAAGATTTAGGGCTGAGATAAACCCTGATGGACTGACTTTAATCAGGTCTTTTCCCAAGCTCTAGGTGCATCTGCCATGGGACAACCTGTGTGATCCCATGGATTTGTGGTCTCCAAAGAGGAGATGTGTCCTCTCCTTGATTATCTGATTATCTCACCTCGGGCTGAGGCCACCGGGCTCTGGGGGATGGCAGGAACTGGAGCATCCCACACCTGCATCTGCATCCCGGTCCCACCTCCTGCCTCCTGCATCCACCTCACGCATCCATATCCCGCTCCCTGCACTCCGCATCCCACATCCCGCATCCCAGCCCCCGCATCCCGCATCCCGCACCCCGCACCCCGCACCCCGCACCCCGCACCCCGCATCCCGCATCCCGCACCCCGCACCCCGCACCCCATACCCCACATCCCACACCCCGCATCCCGCATCCCGCATCCCGCATCCCGCACCCCGCATCCCGCATCCCGCACCCCGCATCCCGCATCCCGCATCCCGCATCCCGCATCCCGCACCCGGGAGCGCCCCTGGGACGGGGTTGGGGCTGGGGCTGCGGGAGATGCCCCAGGGCTGAGCTCTCCTGCAGCCAAACTTCTTCAGTTTCCAGAGAAAGAAACTTGGCCGGTTGTGGCATTGTTGCCACCAAGGGTGGGAGAGAAGAGACCTTTGGGACCATCCAGTGCCACCAGCACCACCACAATCCCCCCTAATCCATGTCCCCAAGGGCCACATCCAGACACCCCTGGGACACTCCCACAGACAGTGACTCCACCACCTCCCTGGGACACTCATTCCAAGGCCTGGCCACTC